>OZ023295.1:9121887-10371887 GCA_964007245.1 Hypomecis atomaria
TGCACAATATTTTTAAGCTTGAACATACCAAGAGTTTTGTTTTTGAAAGATTGAAAAACTAGTTTTTCAACTGCTAGCTAGTGTTTTTTTACTGAGTAAATAAACTATGTAGGTACTTTAAGTTGAATAGGTATGTGTTCATGTTAATTGATTTTATGTTTAGGTTTTATCTTGATTGATTTTCACTGAACCTCGGATACTGTTTATGTTTTTTCTATGCCATCCCATTTTCTAACGCTCGTCATTACGCATTGTCGTGATCGCGCAAACAGTCAATTTCAAGCCGGAGTGACGCGGGGGCGGGCGGGCTAAGTTTTCCGCGTCGCTCGTCGCACCGTTTGCGCTCGTTAATGTAATCACTGCCTAACGTTACAGGTAAGTTTGATATAGTTTTCAAGTACCCATGTTTGTTTTTGTTTGGTCACATGCCATAATTAATTTAAATTAATTGTGGTATACCTATTTAAATAAAGTAAAGTTTACGGCATATTAGAATATCGATTTAATTTTAAAATGCCACACTTTTATAAGATGATTTAGTTTAGATAAACTGAACTACCATTAAAAATTATCTAAGTAGGCGTCCATTTCAATTTATATATTTTGTCGGTATCTTAGCTACTGTTGATAGATTTTTACTGCTGTCCCATTTTCTAACTCTCGTCATTACGCATTGTCGTGATTGCGCAAACAGTCGATTCCAAGCCGGAGTGACGCGGGGGCGGGCGGGCTAAGTTTTCCGCGCCGCTCGTCGCACCGTTTGCGCTTGTTATTGTAATCACAGCCTTACGCTATAGCTAATATGTATTTACAAATCAGATTTGGTTACTGATGGGGAAGGTGAGGTTTTAAAGATCTGTACAAACTGGTGTTTGTATTCTTACGTTATAAAAAGAAGTAGATGTACTCATCGTTTTCAACAACGCTTGCTATGGGATCAATCGTGAAATTGCGAAGAAATGTGATGTTCTAAACAGTTTTTTAAAGGTCCATGAACTTTTTATATTACACAGATTACTTTTTTATTTACTGATTACGTTTTCGGAGATTTTAGAGTAAGTAGGTCCCAAAAAATGAGCGACGGAGAGGTCTATATATCTACTTCTGAACATAATTAAGGCAGCTAAATTCGATACTTTATTTTAAGTAGTCTATTGAAAACCAAGTAATAATTAGTAAAATTATGTATACATAACATAAATATTAATATCCATAGACACATATATATTTGGACTCGTCGACCACACATGAAACAGCTAAACCCAGCGAGGTCTACAACGTAGGTATAAGTTCATTGGCTAAACAAAACGGAAAACAACTGAACATCAAGTTCCTGAACGAAGAGTTTGAATAGTCTACAGACCAGATGTGTCGGCTCCATTGCCTTCGGCGGTATTATTGGCTAATTTCATAAGAAACGCCGTAAAGACCGGGTAATGAGCTCATTACTTGTTATTTAATGTTTCCACAAAGTGTCCGGCCACTAGCAACTTTGTGTCGGTCATGAAATTTTACGATTTAAATACGGGAGCTAATTTTCTAGCAATCTTATTACAGACTGCGGTTTCAGTCTTCAGTTTATTACTAATATACTAGAATAGCTACTAATTTTTGTTTGTTCGGTTTTTATTACTTGACTGTCCGCGGTAGGGTAATATTTTAAGTAATTTGGTAATTATTGTTGTTGTTTCAGTATTGTGTTTTAAGTAAATAATTAGCTTTGTTTTAAGTAATTGCTGTTATTTATATGATATGTCATACAGGAAGTGAAATCATCAAATAACAGTTCATAAAATATTAATGTCCATTTCTTGATTGTATACTTAAAAACACTTATCAGTGTAAATATCAATGTCAATAACTTTTACTATGGGACCAGGTAAAAAATCGCAAATAACTATTACTGCTGTAAACAAACTAGATAGAACTGCTGTTTTTTTGCGGTTTCAAGTCTGGCCCCGTAGTGAATGTTGCTTATGAAGATGAGTCATACAAACAGACAAGAATATGGAACGCTTTACCTGAGTCTATCTATCCACTAAGGAACAACATTGGAGATATTAATGTTACCTATTATTATATTTTAATAATTATTAATAGTCTATAGGTTTCCTCTAGGTTCCCTAGACCGCATATCTGCTTAACGTTAGGTATATGGTTAGGTCAAACGCAAACCTATATTAAATTAAAAAAAAGAGTAACTAAGTATGCAGGGTTATTGGTAATCAAATAAGCAATTTTAGGGGCTTATTCTGTACATCAAAACTAACAACTTTTATTCAGCGGCTTTTGTCAAATCTAAATAAAAACAGCTGTTCCATACATTTTGTCAAGGATGAACGATATTTTTCTATGGAACATCAATTTTTTTTGAGCTTTGATAAAATTCGTTGAACAAAAGTTGTTAGTTTTGATGTACAGAATAAGCCCCTAAAAGGATACTAGTTGATCACCAATAACTCTGTATAGGTACACCTTTTTAAATCCCTGTACATTGCAAAACATCTAAAATTTCTCGTACTTTGCAAAGCAACAACTTGTAAATAAATGAACAATTTTGAATAACTTACGTTCATACAATCATCGATGTGGAGCATTGAACCGAATGACACAATATGGGTCTACTATCACATTGTTTTAGGTTACACAATGTCGCGGATGCAGTCGCCACGCTCGATCGCCAGTGTGCGTGCTCCTTTATTTTACATCATTTGATGGTGTAAAAACAATAATGTTTACTTCCTGTCTGTACGGTGCTTTACAAATTTTGATTGACAACGTTGGTTCAATACAAATAACGTTATAAAGTTGAAAGGCTGGTAATTTGGTGCGGTAGAGTGGACTGATTGGGAAAAGTTCATACTGTTACTTAGTTTTAAAAATAATTGGTTATTTTTATTTCATGTTTGACAATAAATATTTAATTCACAACGGGAAAGCATTGCCATTTAGCATGGGATCACTGCCACTGCCAGCACGCTGGGCACGCTAAGTACTGGATAGAAATGAGTTTTGAGCACTAGGATTATCTTTAGATCTTCAGTTTGTGGATGATCCAATTGCTTTTGATGTAGTAGTTTAATGTTTAATAGTAATAGATAAGTATGTCGTTTTTTTTTTTGCAGTTAATTAATGTTCTTTTCTGTTGAAAAACCTCAATTTTATGTGAATTATAAGTTATCACCGGGAATAAGTAATAATAATTTTATTGTGAAGTACTTACTGCTAGTAAGACCATTTTTATCGATGCGAAGACGTACGGAAGTTACATATCCCGTTTTCACTCACCTTCTGTAACAAAAGAAATCAGTTTACCAAAAATTCTCACAAAATTCATCTTTTCACCGAAATCTAACAAAGCGTTACTATTATTGCGTTTTCTAAAAATAATAGTATCAATACTACGTAAAAACATTTAAGAGCATCTTTTCAATTCAATATCTCATCGGAGGGAAGTTTTTAAAATATGTGTGACAATTATCGCTACACGACGTTAATAGTCTACTTATATTGTAGATGGCAAAAAGTTCCCCCTCGTAAGGAAGATTTATTCGCAAATTACTTATAAATTTTGCCTCTAAACATCTACCTATCTTCAAAGTTACAAAACATGCATGCTATTTCACACTCTATCTCCTCTTAATAAAGTTTCGAATTGCGTGGGGCATGTTGACTAGAATAAGTAACTTTTTTCAATACTGTACAAGTACATCGGGCTCGCATATAAAAATGTATTTAAAATGTCACCTTAAATGATTTATTTGATACGGCGTGTCGTAAATTTGTCCACTTGGATTTAGACTAAAGGAGGCTATAAATATTAGTTTGCCCATCCGATTTATTTATACTTGTTGTAAAAAAACTAATTTCCAGCATTTGCTTGATAAAATTACTCCGGCAGGACGATATCGTATACTTCTTCAGGCATGACAGCAGCGCGCTAAAGGTATCAAGAGCAATAAATAGAAACCTAATTATTATAGTGTGCATAAATAGCTAATTAATTGGATTATGGATGAAAACTATAGTAAGTATACGCTAGGTGCAAGCTGCTTACAATCCGTCTTTAGAGATCTATGAGAGAAGGCTAAGTTCAACAGTAGACATCTTTATATGTTCAAATGATATGATGATGGGGTTGTCTATGCTTACACTCATAAAAGTATTCCAGTTTGACTTACAGACTGAAATAAATCAATGTTCGTTGAATTAAGTTTCGTTTTAGTGCTATTAGCTTTTTTTATTTTTCATTTCAAGTAGCACAATTTATAAGCGTAATACTATAACAGAATAAACTTCCTATTAAACCAGTGAGAAATTTTGACATGTTAGTTTTCAATTAATTTTTTTCAATCACTCGCAATTGTTAACAATGCGAAGAACCGATGACAAAAAGTAATAGACATGGGAATATTCATGTTTTATTTTCGAACGTAAGCATAAATTTATGCAAGGTGATACTCTGAGTCTTAAAAAATACAAAGACCTTCATCAGAAATTGCGCTCACCAATGACACCCAACACTACCGAAGGGAAGCGAAACAAAAAAAAGAAAAAGCTAAGTCGAGCAACCCCTAACCTGACATGTCATTGTACTTCCCAGTTTTGTCACTCAAAGTTTTTTTTAAATCAAACGCCAAGGAACAAAAACTTTCTAATTGTAACAGTTTTTTGTGCTGAGATTTTAAGGTCGATTATTTTTTCCATTGTATGAAGTTTGAGCTTAAATGGGAACCGTTAGTTGAGCGCATTACATTTTTGCCACACTGAAACATTTAAAAAAAAAAATCTCCTTTTTGATGTTCAAATTGTTTTAGTGTTTTCTAAATATACCATCTATATATAAACCCTGAAAATTTGCCAAAGTTTTAGGTTCATTTAATGATTTAAAAAAATGTACACAGTAATATATGCAAAATGACCCAAAAACAGGACCAACTTAATGGTTCACTCAGTTATTTTTTTCAATGTGTAAATCTTCTTTCACGTTTTCTTGTTATTTTCCGAAACGAGGGAAAACTTAGTGAATCCATAGAGGCTGATGATTATTGAAATTTTATAATAGGTTCTAAGAAATGTTCTAACAAGGTGTTACATAATGTGAAGTTTTTACATCTCTCTTTGTCCTGCATAGACCTACTGCCCACCTGTGAACCAGGAGGTGAAAATACCAAACCATGTTATTATACCAATCCAATCGATAGAAAGGGTTCAATCTTTAAAGAAACTTATAATAATTGTGCACAAAAGGGATCCGGCCGATCCGGAATTCTATTATTTATAGTTTCCGATCAGTTTGAATACGCCTTAATTATTGGCTCTAGTGTGTCGCACCCTTAAGTTTTTCAAAACTTTCTCGCCGATGGAACTTTCTCGGGATAATTATTTTAACAATTTGTTTTTGTCGGTTTTAAATTTGACTCTCCTTTCATAAAATTGTTATTTCACACGATTATTTGATCAAACTTATTATTTGTTTTCTTTCTCAGTCAGCAACGCCAAAATATGTATATTGCAAATAAATGTAATTTTACATATATTACATTACATTTTTTTTTACCTATTTATTTTTGTATTTATAATTTAAGTTTTTTACATACCTACCTTGCTATGTATTACAGATAATCATTATTTATTTTAAATGTCCATCAGTATCAAGAAGGATATTAAAATAAGGCACTAAATTAAAAACAGTTTTAAGCTCTTTTCCCAAAAATCTTGAAAGAACACTTTAAATATTGATTGAGGTACACCGTAAGTAAAGATGGGGTCCCAAAGTGGCGTAACGGATATAAAAAGTTTGTATACCTAGCAAAAAAAACTAGGTGTCTACCTGGATATGTTTAATAAGCCAAAAATTGTTTTGAACAGTGCTCAGTGAGCGTGAAGCTGCAAGGATTAAAGTTTGATCGTCAACGTATTTTAGGAGATCACAGTGGTGTTCAAACTTTCATTTCTCAAAATTATTCATAAATAAATGTGATTTTGACCGGAACAAAATGTTGTGTGGTAAATTGTGACAACAAGTATGACAACAAGTAAATCAAACTTCTTAAATTAAGTTCTGTGTTTAAAATATGAAAATAATTAAAAACTAAAAAAATATTATCTCTTCAAGCCAATGACCAAATAAACCCAGATTGTAATTTGCTCAAGTTTTTTTTTATATACTTTTGACTAATCATTAGGGATACATTTCGCAATAAAACTAACTAAATTAATAAAAAAACGAATATAATAAAAAAAAAGAATAAATTAGGTAAGGTTTTTATTTCTCTAAGTTAATCGTAAGGATTGCCGAAAGTTTGGGTACCCCTGCCAAAACTACTGTTACCATTGATTGGTACCACAATGAAGTACAAACTCTACCTTCGGATTGTAAAGTGATATATTTATATTATTTTCTTAGCCCCTTGCTCTACTTTGTCGAACAATAACTTTTAATCCCCATGCAAGGGTTGAGAAATATATGAAACTAAAAATAAATAAGTTGCGGTATGAAAAATTACATTTTGGTTGACTTATCAGCAAATATGTCGAAGTAAGAAATTTTATAAGAAATTGATGATGTTTATTTAGCTGAGGATTTAGAAAAAATATTTCTTTGTGGCTTTCTAAACTCTACGGTTCGATTAAGTTAAATTTTATTGAGTGTCTGAGTTTTGAAATGTTGTAATTTTTTTATTTATCTGACGTTTATTATCAAATGAGATAAACAATACTAATTGGGATGGTACATTTGTTTTTAATTGCAACATAAAATGTTTTATAACAATAATTTTATGTATTTAAAGATTCCTCGGTAGGTCTAAAAAAAAGATGGCGTGACGAACTTGACTTCCAATGCCGCGGATGAAACACTAAAGCTCTTGCCCAAACAAAGAGACGCGAGCAAAGTCCTGTGGTGGGATAAAAATGACTAAAATAATTAGTAAAAAAATGTTTTAGGAAAAAAAATGGTTTTAAAATTTGGTATTCCTACCAGATTTGTAACAACACAAGTTTAGAAGCTTAAAATGTTATGTTTGTTAATCAGTTTCAAGTAAAAAACTCAAAGCTAGTTAATTTAGTTAGTTTCTAGTTAGTAATACAACAACCTAATAAAAACATTCACCTAACCCAATACGACTATACCTACAACTACAAGGTCTTCATTTCCACATAAAACCTATTTACGCCACTATGATAACACTTATCATTCACACCGTATCGAGATCTCAAAATGTTATGACAGTAAAATCTGCAATGCCGAGACCGTAAAATAACCATTTCTTCCATGTTATACGATACCATAAAAAAGTTAGCTACCACCACAGTGATGGTTGAAAGGGTGTCTAAACGCATATTAAAATCGTAAGCGATGCGAACTATTCGAGCGAAAACCGTAAAAAATGTTGCTCGCCTCTGGGAGAAAATCAAATGGGATGGGTTAGTAAGTTGTTACGTTTATGCAGTATGAGTTAAGGCCTGTTTACACTTTGATTAGTCATTAGTGCAAGTGGTCGGTAAGTACTTAGTAGTCAGTCACACAATCGCACTAATCAATCGGTGTCTACGCGTTTTACTATTAATCACTCAACACGTATAATGCTTTAATCACTCATCAAAGTGTAAACAGGATTTTAAACATTTTTGTGTAAATTAAGTTGTGTGATTTTTTTAAACTCTCCTATCATGTCCCATTGCATTGTGGGAAAAGTTTTTCTTTACACTACTTTACTAAACTACAAGTGAGATGTGTAAAATTATGCTATGCTATACTTACATTTTATTTTTATTTCTTACAAAAAATACATATACTTATTAATTATATTCTTACAGTATTACATACCAGTTATAATAAACTTAGTTGCCAAAATTATTTTTATTTTTTACATTATACAAAAATATTTCGGTGCAGGTATATTAAATCTAAAATGGGAAAATACCTATTATATCATTTAATACCAAAAAAAAAATAAAAAAAATGTTTGTCTGAATTGCAGTTAGGTAATACCATACCAACAGGACTGACATTAATGAATGACCTTAAGTGGATCTTTCATGTTGTATATAATTGTCTTGTTTCTTGTCAAATAATTTTAACAGCTAACTCGATCATTTTCATTCACAATATCAGCAAAGAGCACAATTCAGACATTAGAAAAATTTTGTTTGTTTGTTTTTTATGAAAATTATATTAAGATTAGCGATAATAAATACTTTTATATTGAACCCTAGATTTCGCACTAGGCGGACCTGTGTCGCGAAATCTAGTGTCTTTCGTTATACATATATGTATAAATGATTTATGTATGTATAAAGTTACGAGTATGATTTTGTGAAGGATTAATATAATAAATAACTTTACTTGCGTGTCATGAAATTGTTTTCTCTAACAAAATAAATAGGTATAAAATATTAAGACTAAGTTTTCCAAAACCTGCTCCTTACACATTTTGAGTTTATTACGTGGCAAAATCAATTTACTAAATTTTAATTTTACTGCATTTTAGTTTTGCAATATTAGGTAAATTTAATTTATAGACACATTTATTTCACCTGGTTGATTGCAAGAAGTACATCTAATAAATAAATAGTAATAAATAATATACCTGTCTAATAAATTTGAGCACACTTATTCAGGTAGAGCTATATTCAAGTTCGATGTAAGCATGTGAAAAGTGTATGTTCGACATCCAAAACCCATAAATAAGACATTAGCAGATCGTATACGGTACTTTATGTAATTGCGTGAAATCTTTTGTATGTATAGTTTATGTCGGTAAGGGATTTATGACCTTTTTAAAGTATCTTAAACGGGTGCGACGTTTCGTTTATAGAAAAACCGGTTCATTAAATGGGCCACAAATAAAACGTAAACGGTAAGTTTTACAAAAAAAGTTTACATGAAACAAAAGATGCGAAATTTTATTTTTTACAATATCAGTTTCCTGACTGATAATGACTTTTGCCCTAAAGTGCATAGTTTCCGAGATATTGGCCAAAAAAGTATTTTGAAGAAAGCGCTTGAAGCTTCACCTGGATCTGTCAGCATTTTGTGAATTTATGCTCAGTAAGTGATCTTAAACCTTATAAAAAAACAATTGGGTCGGAAATTTAGTGCAAAGTTGACTAAAAAATGGTCTATTTTGACTGACCTGAATACTGATTACAAAAAATTGTATTGTCATAGAAACTAAAGCTGTGTATCAAATATAATATCAAACTGTCCACGGGAAGTGGATCAAATTTCAATTACTAGATTTGACCCAAAAAACGGGCATGTGAAGTTAAATAAAACCGTTTAAAAACTCTAACCCCAAACGTGTCCAACCCCAAAATCGCATAAATGATACCATACGAAAAGTTCATAGACTTTACAAAATGTATTGGTAAGCTTTGTAACAATTGGTGAGTACAGCACATAATAGGTACATAATAATGGATGATGATGAGTAAGTAAATAGTGATATCTATGGAGAAATAATAAACTGATTACTAACTAAGTTGACGTCGTTCAGTAATGAAGTAGTCATCACTAATCGTAAGTCAAACCAATAGCACGCAATCTTATCAAACGTAACGAATTTTCTAATCTATCAAAATATGTCAAAAAATGACATCGATCGATTAACAAGCACTTCAGATAAAGCGGTGATTATAACAAAAAACACGTGTTTATTTTTATCGGTGGTAAAATATCACTATTCTGTAGGGCCGAGTGTCAAAAGCGGAGTGGTCGCGAGATCTAGCGTGATAAGAACCCCACCTGTGGGCTGTAGCCACAGAAATATTTGGAGGAGATAAATGGCACTAGCACTTAGATTACTAAGAAAGAAAAAAAAGAGTGCATGTATCTTAGCCAGAACATGTTGTCTATTTAAAGACTTTGTAATAAGTGTAATCTGTGTATAAAAAAAATATAAATCTGAAAATAAATGCTTATCACAATTAAGCAAATCAACTAATTTAGTATCAAGTTTCTTTAGATGTCCGAGATGAAAAGAATGCAAAAAGAACATGTATGCAGATGTACATCAACTTCAAATTATTTTGAGTTGTTTAGATATTTAGAATTTTTACTAAATAATCTTTACGGCTTTGTGGACACCAGTATCCGTAATCATTTGTTTAACAATTTAATAAAAGGAGAGAGGCTAATTAATATATTTTAAGATTTGAATTCGGCAAGAATTCAGAAGAATCACCCTTCGTGGGTAGGCCTACGTCCTGCAGTGGACTATTAAAAAGGCTGGTACAGTACAGTACAGTTATTTATTCGATATGACCACTACGTTGGCTAGTACAGTACAGATATGACCAAGATAGTATTCAAGAGAAAGCTTTTGAATAAATGGTTCTGTGTATCATAATACACAAAGTAACAAGGGAATACATGCCACCTCTTTAGATATTTTATCTGCGGTCATAACATTATAGAATAAGTGCGTTTTATCAGTGTGAGTGTGAATAGGAATGCGTAACAACAATGGTCACGCACACTTGTCAAGAATTAATATAATTTTGATTGTAGATAATGAGAACGTAGAATTTATTCTATAAATTAAATATCAAAGTAAGTAAGCACTACTAAATTTACCATCTTTATAAGTGTCTGTACATCAACGACAAGAATGAGAAGTCACTGGACTGTCTTTATCTTTTGTTGAATCACATTTAGATTCTGATAATTAGTAGGTAGAACACCAAATTTATTTTTCCGGATATTGGCATGCGAGTTTTTTCTAGACGTTATTATTAACCAAATAGTATGTTAAAATATCTATGAAAATCATCTCATTAAAAAACAACAAAAGTGGGCAGATCGTATCCCAAAAGTGTCCAGCACGCTTTCAATTTCAACGTTGCCGCGCTGCGCAGTATTAATTAGATCGCTAGCGCTGTACTAGAATACGGTTTGCAATCGTTTAAATTACTTTCCGTAGAACCTTTACTAAACTCCTGTAATATTGATTCTCATAATAAATGGCACCAGGTCCGGCGCCGGTCCGCGCTTCCGTCAGCTCGACCCTTGTCCGTCACAGCGCAATGTTCTATAGGCCATTGAAATAAATAAAATTGACAGCTTTGTTTGATTCCTTGATAAAATAATGTAACAGTCAAATGTACACGACATCAATGGCAATAGATAAGATGTCGTAGATAGAAATGCTTAGAAAACGCTGTAATAGATACAAATCACTCATCAATGGAAGTAATGGTCCGTGTTTGGATGGGTGACCGCTACCTATCGTCACCACTGTTGATGACAAGTAAGTTGTAGCAGCCGCTTAATTTATTTATCATTTTGTTATTTAATTAATCTTTTTGTAATTTGAAATAGTCTGAAAATTTTCAAAGTCAGAAAGAAATAATTATTTTTCCCAAAAAATCGCAACACCGACTTCCACCGTTTACAGAATTGGAATAGTTTTCACGAAACGGTGTGACATCCATGTACATTATTGTTGATTTACCAAAAACGGCTCAGCTGATTTAGTTAAAATTTAAATGGAATCACCTAGTCAGGAGTATATCCTTTCGAACTAAAAAAAAATTGTAAATCGGTTCGCAATTGGCGAAATTTTCGAAATTGATGAATGAACATACAAAAAAAACATACAGACGAACATAGTGCCTACGGCCTCTTTTTTGGAAGTCAGGGAAAAAATCTTCTAAGTTTGCGAGCTCCATCTTCAACGGCACTGTTGCTTACCATCAGGCGACTTGGGGGCCAATCGCGAGATTAATTGCAATAAAAAGAAAAATATTTTACCTTAGCTAAGTGATTTATTTTTTGATAATTCGTAGGTAATGCTAATAAAAACAACCCATCAGATACATCACAATCAGTCTAACTGTACGAATTAACATACCTATAGAAAAAGGTACATTATCTATATCCACTCATACACATAAAAAATATCATTCTCTTTATCCAGGTAAAAACAAAAGGAACGTTTAACCATTTCCTAACAATTTCATTAGAAACACTACCTAGACACTACAAGTAGGTACAATTGAAAAATAGCACAAAGAAGCAGAAGCTGATTGCATTAGCAATAACAGCGTATTTAATTACCTACCAGTTAATTACGGAAGCCTTGCAAGTGCAGTGCACATCGGGGCTTCCAGCTTGCTCATTTACACTTGCAACTTGCATTCTGTTTACACGACGCGTAATTATGTTAACGACGTTTTAATACCTTGTAAGTCTTTACATTTTCTTGCTTGCGACAAAAAGAGATTGATAAACTCTTCCAGAAATTGCGTAAGATGATTTGACTTGATGTCAGTCAGTCTGAATAAGTGATCATAATGCTATAAAAATAGCATCTTGGCAGGATTCTGACAAAAAAAATATCATAGAATTAGTTAGGGATGTACTAACGGAGTAGCATTATAATTAAGCGACTTTGACTTAATAAAAATTAATTTAAAATATTTTTTTATGATTTTTTTATTGACTGTACCTATCAGTACCATTGACGTGTATCAATATGTCAGTCATGGCATACAATAATTATTTCTTGTGAAAGAGCTAATACGCGGAATCTTAGAAACACAGACATACCGTCTACGTAAATGAATCAATGTATAAGATCTTATCTGCCATTAAAATATTAATCGAGTAAAAAATATTTCTACGACATAAAAAAAAAGGAAATAAAATGCTAATGTCATATCTATGCTACTCAGGGCTAAGTAAGAAACAAGTACACGTAAGCAAAGCAGGCAAAGCTTTGTAACTTACACCCCACCGCAGTGCCAGGCCAACACGGTATAATTTTACAACTCAAATCTACTTTTGATAACCCTAAATTAAGTCTGAAGCGGCATACAACCTGCTTGCAGTTATTTAGCACAATATTTTGTGCCAGTATTTATTTAGTTAACAAAAAACTGCTATAGCAAATACTGTTTCGTTGCAATTGCTTAAAATGAACTGTGAAACAGTGAATTGATAATCAATGACATTTTGGCATCTTCTGAAGTTCATCACTGAGGGCTGTATTGAGATATTTGGTAAAGTGTTTAAGTGCACTTTTGTTGCACGGCTAAATGAAATTTTCTCGACCGCGGTGCTAACTTTTAAATTAAAATTTATTTTCTTCTGTATCATTGTGAATTATTATAAAAGTTACACAGCGAAAATATCGTAATTCACCCTTGCTCATTCTAATTACCACCACCGACTAGTTTAAGCTGCTCTATAAAACCTTTTAGCGTAGAGTGTATGAGAGATCAGCTTAACTGGTCATCAAAAGCAAAACTCATCTTGAAATGACATAAACCCGACACTCCCGGAGTGTAAAGTGACTGATTCTGATTAAAATTGTGATTAGCTCACGAACATTAGCATATTCTGTGGCAGGGATGCAATATTGCTTATTTGCTGTGATACAAAAAGGAGTGAGAGAGTTCGTAAGTAATTAAAATAAAATTTAATGAGGATTATCTTCGAATAAACATTTCATTATCATCATCAGCCTGTGTCGACCCACTGCTGGGTATAGGCCTCTTATGTGCCATTGTTCCTTATCTTGGGCCAATCTCATCCACGCTGGACCAGTGATATGGGTCTGATGTCATCGGGCTGGTGGTCTGCCTATAGTACTATTTATTTTATTTAGTTAGAACTGGAGTGAAAACCATGATTTTAATAACATACATTTTAGAAGAAATTATTATTACCATACACGCTTTCAAATATTCTTATTTTAATAAACATTTAATACAAGAAAATTTATCAAACGACCCTAAAATTATAAGTGATTTAGATAGACATTAAGCCCGATTACAGAGACGCCAGCGTAAATTCAATAGCAACGTAAAAAGCGTTCTCTCTATCGAATGCCTAAAGTGAAAAAGAAACAGGACCATGCTCTTTAGCTAATATAATTACGATGGCGCCTCTGGAATCGGGCTTATTGTAACCATTGTTTGAAAAAAGTTGATTTAAAGCATTCAACTGCACATGGACCAAATTAATACAAAATGATAAACGCCAAAAGAAAACACTTCTTATTAGCTAGTCTAGGATAACAACTGGAGTTAAAACCATGATTTTAATAACATACATTTTTGAAGAAATCAATTATCATTACTATACACCATTTCAAAAATATATATTCTTGGTTAACAAAATTGAGAAGAGCTTTAGATAAATCTTTCAAAATTCAGCAGTCAAATGACTGACAAAACTATCTTTTGATAACCAAACAAACATAACTTTTCAAACTCAACTTCCCATAGTAATCTCATCACCATGCCCTATCAATTCTAATATGCAGATAGGTACGGCGTGAAATGCTAATGTGGACATGCATTCATAAACTGCATCATATGCAAGTAAGATAGCACATGTCAATGTTCATTATGTTCTGGCACGAGACTCACCTAGCACGTGGTTAAAGTTATATCTGTGAAAGCTTTTTAGTAATGTAATTTTTTTGACTCACAAGGGCATTTTGGCTGTCAATACCGCGTTCAGTACACGCTATTTTTTGATGATGAAAGAGCGATATATTTTTAGAGTATGCAAATTTTGGTACATGTATAAAATATTGTCTATTGAATAGGGATACTTTATGTTAAGTGATATTGAAATTATGCGGGCTATTTTGCATACTTACGTGTGATCTTACTCGTGCTATATCTATTATGTTATGAGCCTCTTACTGGTTAGTAAAGAGTAGGTAGGCGTCTATATACACGTGCCATATCCTACCCCTTTTCTAGCAAAGTATTTGTAAATTTTTGGCCGTTTTAAATGTTCAAGAATTAAAGCTTTAAAAGATCATTTAAATTTGCATACAATCTTTAAGTAGTGTGTATTTTTTTCTATTTTTGAGAAGTTAAAATGATTAGGAATATTTATTATACTGGAAAGTTTGTTATGAGAGATCTAGGTTAAAACTAAGCAAAAATTTTTTATAATTAATATACCATGAAAGGCATAAATAAATAAGGAGCACCTAGCTATTTTTGGGAAAACTCTGTATTCTAAATGGCTACTTTTTGATGGCACTTAGACGAACAGATAACAATAAGTCACTAAAATACTGCGTACCCACACAGTATTTAAGCGACTAAACGGAATCATAAAACTAACAAAACGCTCTAAGGTAAACTATACAACTTCAAAAATTTCAAAATTTGTATTCAAATGAACCCAAGAAGACAACGGTTTGACTTGAGCTATTTAAATGATATGCAAAGCACTTAGTACCTACCTGGAAACAGATAATGGTGCAAAGCAAAAGAAAATATTAAATTGTCCGATTCGTATGTTAATATATGTGGGAAATAATCAAGATATACGTGTACATGGCCGGTATTAGCGCAAGCCGTCGCACACGACGCGCCACGCGTCTTCTATTATAAATAATGTATTTATATTTACTACCAAGAAATTCCATATTTTTACCTCCGCAGCTTTTTGCTCCGTCTAATATTTATTCATACCCGAGCTCTAAACTACCATTGATATTAAAATAATAATTGTTGTGCATGTATCTGTCTTACTTTTTGTCATAGTTTTTATCTAGTAAACTACGTCGGGACTAGTTATATTGTACAAGTAAGAACAAAAGCCATTCAGAAATATGCGTGGCGAGCGCCGACAGGAAACAGTGACGTGTGTTGAAACAGTGTTTTCACAGCGAGAACCACAACAATTAGGTTTTCACTCCTCATCGTGAGGAGGGTAGAGTTTTGTACCAGACATACGGCTACAATGAATTCTTTGTCTCGACTGCGATTGAAAACTTTCGCCACAGATTTAACAGTTGCTTAATAATAACGTTCACTATGCAAATGAAACTTCACAAAGCACGAAACCATCATTTAAAATCGCAAATTTCCATTGTAAACTTAAATTATGAGAGCCGTAACGGATCGATCGAATGACTCTAAACATTGCATTTGAATATTTTTTCAATCAATAACTGATATATGCAAATGTATCAAGAAAAATTGCGAGCGACAATGCAACGACCGTTATCGGAACAATTTAAAATTTCATCAAAGGTGCGCAAGAAAATAATAATTGATTTGAACACCATTGTTGTGAATGATACTCACCCGGGACCCTTCTAGTATCGAGAGGTTGGGAGAATCCAAAAATTAACCAATGATAGGTCTAAATTTAATTTTACGATCTGATACCTGCGCTGGTCTGACAAAGGTTCCTTAATCAAATTATGCAGCCGATGCCACTATTGTCGACTACATGCATAAATTTGAGGCACGTTATTGTAGATACATCGAAGGGTACCGAAGGAAGCTTACAATAGTCGAGATGTATCGAGGATGGTTATTGAACGAGCTAAGTTCGTGTGGGAAGAAGGGTTGAGGATGATACTTATCAGATAATTGTTACGAATTACTGCATCTGGAGATCAGTCAAATCGACTTGGAATTAAGATTTCCATTCGCCAAGTCATCTTTTGAACCAATATTCAAAATCAAAGTAAAACACGTATTCATAGCTTGGTATCAAATATTCCCTTGTTATGTACGTAGTTAGCGGGTGAACGAGAAACAGTACCGTCAAAGAGCTCCTTGCCAATCAAAGGCCTGCGCAAGCCCTTAGTGGAAACAACGCGAATATCACATTACAAAAAAGTTCGTTATGAAAAAGAAACCGTTACTATTACCAAAGGGTATGACAACGCGCGAGAGGGCGATCCAATTTTAGTGAAATTCTTACAGCAGTAATGATATGGAGCACGGGCGTTGCATACTTTAGCGAGAGAAACGAAATTTGGAAGACGTTGCGAACATTGATATGTAGATGAGATGGCACAGGTAGCGAAGGGTGTTATTGAAATTAGAGATACATATGAAATTCGAGAATAGCGAGCGTCGTCGATCGATGCCGGGGTACGAATCAGAGACAGGTGTGACGCAGACGAAACGTATGCATCTGTAGGTTTACATGTGAAATGTAACGTCTTTCCGATGCCATCAGTTGCGTCATGTTTTCTCCGTCTATTTCAAATAGTAGCTTAAATTGTGTGTTTGTTCCCTACTAATTTTATAAGTTCTTTACGTAAGTTGCATAGAAAATTATTTTTATCTATTCTCTAATGAATATTAAACAAACAAAAATACCGCTAAAAGTCCCGTAAGAGTTAGTTTAACAATTATAAAGTAAATTTTGCACAAGATTGATTAAAATTAAAAAAATTAATACAATCATCTGAAATTAATATCTTTGCATTTGAAATAACACAACATTTTAATATCCCAAAGTGACAGTCTGAACCAAAACAGTTAAATCTGTCTTAGAAAGCATCATCACCATAAGAAAGGATGTAAAGTCGTCACGAGCCATTAGATGCTTTGCATATGAAGAGTCCACGCGCGGATTTACATACGTATGCACCTTTACCCAAATCTATCTAGCATTTTTTATTCCGCACGAGACACAAATTCATACAACCAACGCTAAGGTTGAACATTTGCATAAAGTCCGGCACGAGCTAATATTTTTGCATAAGGAGATAACACTTCTTCGAAACGTGGTTTATATTAAGCGAGACGGGAGGTGTTAGGGAGCAAATATATGGGGAATTATTGATTTCACAATTTATTTTATTTATGGTAATGGTACTCAATGATGAGTAAATTTGAAAATGACTCATGATGATTTAGATTTAAATTACCGACCAAAAATATACAGAGTTATTTTTAATTAGCTGATATCCTGTCTTTAAACTAGTTCCTTTTATTTATAACCAACATATGTAGTTTGTGTATGTGAGACTTCATTAGATACAAACAGGCATGCAAGTCATTGGCAACCGGTCTTATTGGAAGTCTGTTGAGTTCCTTAACTCAACAGACTTCAATCGAGGCCTATGTACAGAAGTGGTGTACAGACGCTCTAATGGTCGGTGTTATGATGAGGATGACAATACATATTACCTAATTGTTTTCTGTTATACAAAAACAAAAGGTAAATAATAATAAGGATTCTATGGATCAGCTCACGTAATTTAATTTTTTTAAGTATTTTTCCCAAAGTAATGGCAAAACCGACTTTAATCGTGTACAAAATTCAAATAGGAGTAGTTCGCTTGAATTAATGTACTTATACAGTTTTTCACCGACAAAACGAAGAAGGTACTCAATTCGACGCCTATATAATATATCTCTTTTTTTTTATGTATAACCACGCATAACTTTTTACGTAGTAGTCCTATTTTGATAGGTCTTTTTTTATTAGAAAGAGTATACTTCGAAATTGGTCCCATTATCGAAATCGGCTGAGCCATTTTTGATAAATAAACAATAATGTGAGAAATGCTACATCGACCCGTGAGAAATATTCGCGAATTCTGTACACGGTTGAAGTCGGTCGTACTATTTTTTGCGAAAAATAATTATTCCATTATTGTTGATTTTTCAAACACGGCTCAGCCAATTTCGATAAAATTTCAATGAGACCTCGGGATACCCTTTCGAACTTAGAAATATTTTTTTGATTTGGTTCGCAATCGACAAAAATATCGATGAGCATACACAAAAAAATAGATAAAGACGATCATAGAACCAATAATTTTTTTGAAGTCGATTAAAAAATGTAAATGAGAGGATATAACTTCAGAGCAAACCTTATTAACCTGTTTACTTAATATTTGTTTGGATTCGCAATATTTTCCTGAGATAAAAAAGAACAAACCTGGACAAAGTTTTGCTTAAAAATTTGTATCGTGATAACCAACAGTATTTTACCATTTCATAGCCTGATATGTCAACACATAACATGCAATTAAAAAAAACATTTCGCCACAAATTTAAAGCCCCAAAATCTAAAAGTTCCATGTTTAAGGAAACTAGAGACCGTAAAATTCTGTTGAAAGCTGTTAGCAATTTGTCAGTGTTTCTTATCGGCTTGAGTTCAGTCAATAATAAAAATGTTCCTTGGTTTTTCTCGTTTTTCGGCGATATTAAGCACGCGAAGTCTCGACTGGAAGCCTAAATCCAGTACTTTTTCATTATTTACTTATGACAGAGTGAAACAACGTTGCAAAAAACTATATTAATTGCCGAAACTTTGGTTGCGGATGGCATAATTTAATTTCTGAATTTGCAATTTGGTGCAATAGTTTTGTTTATGATTCTGCAGTTAGATTTTGTTTGGGTTTATTTCTTCAGAGATCATGCTTTAACTTTTACCTTGGGGAATGACTTATAATTTATTTACTATGTAAAGAGTCTACTTTTTAAGAGAGTAGGTAGGTACAGGATTGAATACATTGCATATCTAGTTTTAAAAAAACAAATTGCTCATCATTTCATTACAGTCATTTTTTGTAAAACATTACCAGTCTCGTAAAAACGTGAAATTTTCTGTGGCTTTCTGAACGTAATATAAGTAGGTTCGTATAGGCCGGGTGGCTAGCCTTGGTGTCAAAGTTTTTAGGTTGCCTGTAGGCCTCTGACATGGCAAAACGGCTAAAACCACCGGGACCTACAATTTAACGTGTCCTCCGAGCCACGGTAGCGGTAAAAAACTATTAAATTATGTGACAATCTTATAATTTTTGACCATTTTGCTCGTTAGTAAAAAAAGTGATGGGTTGCAATACCTATGCATATTAATAATTATGTAAAACTCAAGCTTCATATCTTTTTGAATATATTAGATAAATATATGGTAAATACATCGGATAGTGTGTATGTTGGTTGATTTATTACTTACTGCGTTTTTCGCTGCAAAGGAGAATGATCATTTTGATTCAACTTGATGGATATACCTATTTCAAGTATTGGATAGTGGCATAGGGTACTTTTTATCATGAAAAATACATAAATATTCCCATAAGATGGCACAAAACTAAAATAAAAACTATTACGCGGGTTAAGCCCTGTGTAAAAGCTAGTAAAATTATTTTAAAACAAGATAGTTTCCACAAGTGTTGGTTCACATACAGTTTCCTGTGTATTCCAAGGGATCACGTTAACCAGTGAAAAATGATTAGACATCGGTCTCAATCAGCGGGGCGGAATATTCCAATGTTTATAGCATGGCCAACTAGGCCGTCGGCTACTCAAGCTAGAATTAATCAAATCAACCCACCCCTACCCACCACTTTCCGATATAATTAACGCATACTTGTATGCGTGTCTGGACAATACGTGAATGATCTTCGTCTGTGTGCGATAATGAACGATTATAAGAGACCTAGTTTATTTAACAACGGCTCTATCTTGCACACTTACACTTCGATCAACTTTCAACTCTATCACGATTCTGTAAGGTTAGTTTTTGATTTTTGCTTGTTTTGTTAGTGTGGGTTGTTTTTTCTTAGTGTGTGTTGATGAGTCACATTTTTTTTTGTTTCGTGGGTAAGGCGCGAGGGTGCCTGTGGGGTGGCTCCGTACCCCTTGCTTGGCGCAACCCCATCTTATTAATCAGTGAAGTACCGGCCGTCTCTTCACATGTCTGTTTGGTATATCGAAGCGTTACTTCTTATTAGAAATTCAACGCAAGGTATAATTGGTCACGATATCCTCCACTGCAATTAGTAGTCCACTTAGATTTAAACTGTTTTACATTGTAGGAATTATTAGCTGGAAATTGAATTTAAAGAACGGGTCAAGCTAGTACGTTCATTGATATTAAGACAATAGAAAATCTGAACTGTTTAGGTATTAGCAGATCTGCCTGCAATAAAATCAAGAATAAGTAGTACTGTTAATCAATAAACGATTTTTTAAAATATTCCTTTAAGTTCCATTTTAGGACCAAACCAAAGACAAAATTACTAATAAAAACAGCTTTCTTGCATGCGAATTACAATACCTACAGCAAGATGAATAATAATTATGCTTTGATTGTAACGACATAGTTTCCAAGTATACCTAAAAGAAAATAGCCCTAAAGAAATTATAGACAGTCATTTATAAGTATTTCAAGAACGCAATACAAAGTTGTATTAAAGCATCGTAAAGACTGATTCACTGTAAGTAACAAGGTAAGTTGTGCAATGCTTTTGGTTCTGCATTTTTTGACACATGCATAGTACCTAAGTATAATTTGATTGCTGTACTTTTCAGCTATAAACTTAAGTATTTTATGATTATAGCCTGTTCAATCACATCAACTTATCAAATTGTCACCAACTAAATGCACCTTTTCAATTCTAACTAGACACTAGCGGCCAAAGTTCATATGAAAGTGTATAATTACAGTAAGGCAACTTCTGAACCACTATTAACGTGTCAAGTAAGGTGTTCACGACAGTTAGCCCCTATAATTAAGGCCTGTATCGACTAAACTAACGAAAGCTATGTGAAAGAGCACAAAAGCTCGAATAGATAACAATCCACACCCTCGTCTTACCCCCCTGTAACCCCCCACTCATTAATAATATCGACCCTGTTCACTAATTATGTGTGTTGCGAATGCATGCTGTTAATGAATGTGTATGTGTAACGCACACATATAAGCTAATGGGCAGTGATGGGCCCGCATTAAAAGTATTAAAAGTGGAATATGTAATCGATATTATTGAACTTCTATTATATTCGATTCTGTTCGATATAGTTATTCCGTTAGTGGAAGCAATGGCGTGCGGGTCAGTTCTTGTGATTGCTAAAATCGTACTCTTCATTCCAACTCCATTTTGATTAAAGACAAATAGTTATGTAAAATATGTTCTTGTATAGGAGAAACCTATGTCAGGCAGTGGACGTATTATGACTAAAAGGGCGACGATGTTGTTGTATGACAGCTCTATGACACCATTTTGTATTAGGGATTTTTTTCATGGAAAGCTATGTGACACAATATGATGTTATATAAGTTCCTAGCTCTCCATGAAATAAAAATAAAATTCGGTATATTTTATTTATCAGTTACTTCTCAATACAAATACGTTAATAGGTAAGCTTTTATTCTAGTACGTGTAGTAGGTAGGTATTTTTATAGTCAAGAGATACATAAGTATAACTAAAATATCTTTTACCAATTTTACCATTAAAATATTGGCAGACTATTTAATTCAAAGTTGCATTAGAAAACTGTCAAAAACTATAAATAGAAAAAATAAACTTTTTAATTAAGTAAAACACAGGTGTTACTCACGTTTGGTTTTAGTAGGATACTACTATAGTTTCGATCGCATTTGGCGATCTTTCTCAAGGTCGGAGTACTAGCACGCGGGCTCGTCTCGCAAAGCACTGTAGTAGTATCCTACTAAAACCAAACGTGAGTAACACCTGTGTTTTACTTATTTAAAATGTAAAACCACGTTAGTTTCCATAGTGAAAGAAAAAATAAAATTGATTTCTTTGAATTCAGGTGTAATTTTTGTCTAATCTCTCAAGTCTCAAGGTCTAAACTCACAGTCACTAAACATACAGTCAAAAAAGGCAAATAAATAAATGGGTACAATTTTAATTTTCAAAAAGTAAGTACACTTATCTACGAAAATAACGCAACGATTTAGAAAAATGTTTCGCCACGTATTCGATCGCGTGCTACGCATGTGTGGGTTGACTTCGGTCATGTAGTAACTGGCGCTTAATCTGTTGTTTGGGCAAGGTCAGGGCTGCGCTATCAGATCGGTCAGCTCGATTCGCAAATCGGTCACGAGAGAATCGATATCGATACTATAATTGGAATTAACGCTTGAAAAGTGATGACTCAATAAGAAAAGGATTCTTTGAATAGATTCTAAAAGGTTTTGATTATCTGTTTAGATTTTTACTAATCATCTAATTGGAATAACTGATTGTAACCTATTCAAAAATACTTTTTCTATACTAAAATTAGAGTTCGTTGCAAAAAAGTAGAAATTTGTAACTTTGAAGGAGACTTTTTATTTTATTTGAGCACATTAAACAAACATCGGTCCAAAAACACACAAAAAACCGGCAACCCGGCGCGATCTAATAGAAACTGTATAATTAATCAAATGATTAATCAGTGTGACGAATAAAAACAGTGTAATGACCCGTTTCCTCAAATCGATCGGCGTGACGTCATCACAATCGAATGCAAAGTCATGGTGCTTGCAGTCGAAAATATCGATAAAATCGTAGAAGTAACTTATAATTGTTTGATACTTTCTGACGAGTTTTTTTTTAAGGTAAGTAAATAAATGATTATAGTAAAAAATGTGACTAGGAATTGATTTTCAGTGATTCCACCCAAGCAAGTATTTTACCGAACTACCGAACTTTTAACTCTTGTATATTTCTTTTAAATATTTTGTTGTTAATAGAATAATCAAGTATTTTCTGCGAAAATGTCGTCAGAGCTCAAAAACAGTTAAAGATAGAATATGTATATACATGGAACTGCTCAATCTGAGATTGAAGTTAGACGATAAGTACCTAATCGATAAAAAAAACTGAGTATCCATTCAAACATGCCATAAATTTTACTTTTATGATAATCACACGATCGATAAAAAGTAACACGCCCGCCAAAGATAGGGTGGCGTTAGATCCTCATGGGGTAGGAAAAAAGTGAAAAGCAATCAGTGTGGCATAATTAGTGCGTTGTAAGTATGGGGCGCGTTGTCATGGTAACAGCGTTGGCGTCACTCAGTGTACGTGAAGACAGTGTTCTGACGCTGTACTTTTGTACTTTACAGCTACTTATTTATCCCTTGATTTGCTCTGAATTTTGAGAATTATAGAATATGAAGAGCGTCAAGGTACTTCTTCAATATTTTCTCCAGTAGGTACCTATATACATTTTCTTTAACCTATTTATATGTTCCAGAGATGAGTGTGCTACAACTGACCAACGAAACTCAATAATCATAGTCATTTAATTTACTTTTTAACTCTTAATAATTTTAAATCTCAATAATCGTAGTCATTTAATTTACTTTTTAACTCCTTTTAATTTACTTTTTTTTATTACCTACTCTCGTTAGGTATTAACCAAGAAATAACAAAAGTTGTTATATTCAATTTTAGTGCTATGTACCATTAATGTTTGCGTCAGAAACAAATAGCAACTTAAACGTCACAAGTCACAACTAATGATATAATTATGCTTAAATTAATTGATTTCCTTAACTTGTCTTATATGTAAAGGAACAACTTACCACATCCATGAAAGATTATGTACTGTCCACTACGCAGTCTATGTCAGTACCCGGTGCTTACCCACCGCGTTAATTTCCAACTAAATTAATCGAATCAACAATCGGTCGATATCGATTCGTGGCGATTGAAAGCTTGGCGTCACTATTAGTGTTTGCGAACGTTGCGATCGTATTATTTATGAAGGTAAGTATTTTTCTTTTAAAAATATGTTGATTCTTTATGTTGTATCTACAAAATAATTTAAAATATACTAGATAGTTAGAAGCCGTGGTAGTCTAGTGGTAGTCACACCCGCCTAACATTTGTGAGGTCGTGGGTTCAACCAAACCAAACAATGTATGTATCTATGAATTTCCACACCACTGGCTTTTCGGTGATGGAAAACATCGTGAGGATATGATCTGCATACGTCCGTAGAAGAAATTCGATGGGGTATGTAAATCCACCAACCCGCACTGGGACAACAGCGTGGTGTATAAGGCCCGATCACCCTTCGTGGGTAGGCTTACGTCCTGCAGTGGACTATTAAAAAGGCTGATACAGGACAAGGTAAGTATAAAACAAGAATATACCTATAAACTAAGGTAGACGTGGACGTAGAGGTAGAAGTGAGGTAGCTGCATAGGGATCTGACCTTGTAGTTTTTGAGATGTTGAATTTCATAATTATTAATAGTAGGTACCTACTGGCATACGAATAGCATGCCACTAGACTAGACAAAAAAAAAACGGGTTGCACTCCGGGAGTACCGGCAGAAGTGAAAACTTGAATATAGTAAGTACTATTATTTATGTGTTAAAATACGATATCACACACGCACACTCGCGCAAGCGCCCTGCGCCGTCTTACGAATTTTCGATCAGGTCACGTGTCCTGACGCGAGTTTAACATTTTTTACCCATCCCAAAAAGTGCACAACACCACTAAAGAAGTTTTCACTTCACATTTTTTTTCTCAAAAGTAATCAAAAACCCTTCTGGGCAATGCGGTGCTCTGATTTTAAAGAAACCCACATCAACGATCAATATCAGCAGCAGGACATCCACAGTTTGAAAGATTTCTAATAAGACCCCTAAAAAGCGTCTTGCATCCAGTGTGTTTCTTCAGACTTGAAATTGACATTGTCGGTGGATTTTCTACGCTACGCTTCATCATCATCATTACCAAACGTAGGATGTCCACTACTGGACATAGGCCTCCCCAATTAATTAATTAATTTATTTCCTACGCTACGCTAGCTGGTAAAAAATACTCATTAGAAGTGAAATCGTGTATGTATCATTTTGGTTTATTTAACAACTGGTCGACTACTCTTTTTGACAAGAACGAAGCTCCAGTGGGTGCATTGTTGCGTCTAACCAAAATTAAGGAGGCCATCATTTTAACCGGCTTTTGTATTCAAAATTTGATAATTTATTGCCGAAATAATAAATAATTACGGCCGACTGACGGATTGGCTCGGGCCGGAAACACCAAATTAAAGGAGAAATTAAACGGAAACATTTGGCCACCGCCGCTAGCAAGATGGCGCGCCTTGAACGGTGTATAAAGCAGTGCCTGAGCTTTATACATTATTCATAATGATATAGTTTTGAAATAATAACATTTTAACTTAGTAAGTTTGTCCTGTTATTTTCAGATACAAATGTGTACCAAACTAATAAATACTAGTATTTTATCTATCTTGTAGAAAAACATAGGTACATGTTGTTATTGCACAGTGTGAATTACAAGTTTTTTTTTTACAAAGAGTTACTTTAAAATCATACACGATCACTCAAACATAAAGTTTCATTTTTAAATTAAAGAAAACTACAGCCATAGGACGTCCATAGCTGAAAATAGATCTCTCCTATAGATCTCCGATAAGGCCGATTGGAAGCGGCTTGCAACCAGTGCGTTGTGATGTTGATGTGGTCATTCGTCCACCTTGTGGGTGAATGTCCTGCACTGCGATTTCCAGAACGTGGTTCTAAATAATTACAAAAAAAAAAATACAAAAAAAATATCAGGGGACTTCCTACACACGGTCTCTGACCCCAAACTAAGCAGAACTTGTGATATGGCTGCCAGAGACTGATATACTACATATACATACATAATTAAATAGATAATACCTACATATGAGTACCTACACTACCTAAACACACCTATTTACAGATAGCCTCACACTCTAACATGCTCTACTTAGGTACTGTAAAGAAATCTATTCGATGGCCCATCGATTATCGTGTCTTTCCAATTTATGAAATTATAATTATTGTCGCGTCTAATTATTTGTTTTCGAAGTAATAACGGATAATTGAAAACCGATAATAGGTGGCCTTAAAACGGAAACTACTTTTGTACGGAAACCGCCCATTTGCTCATATGGCGTCTAATTCGGGACATTTCTTATAGATTTCATATCCTAGTTTCGTCATCATCATCAATGTCAGTCTTGAGACTTCCACTGTTGTACACATTTGGCAAATTATTATGCCAAAACAAAGTTTCAAAAGGATCGTTTATAGTTTATAAGCGAATAGCAATTAGCGTAAATCTGGAGTTTTGGAACCAAAAATTAATCGAATTTGAAAAAAAAATAAAAACATTTGTTTACGAGCTTTTCTATTTCTACCCGTGACCACGATCGATGCAACTCGGTCGAAACGTCGGGATGATAAGGTGTTTACTTTCTCGTAATTTTAGTGCGCAATTAGTCCCGTAGTATAGGTATACTAATATTCTTTTCTATTTCTTAGAGTAGGTAATAGGTATATTGTCAAGGACAAAAATAAAACACATTATTTGTACAGTAACATGCGTTCACAGTAGATTGACTGCCTCGGGGGCCCAGTGGTTAGTGAGCCTAAAAGCGGTGCCTGGGTTCGATTCCTACCCAAGGCAATATTTTTTGTGATGAATAGGTGTTTGTTCTGTGTTTGAATGTTAGAATCTAAAAAGTATATACTTAAAAATATGATAAGTAGTATAGCCTCTGAGTCTCTGGAAGTCATATCTCACAAGCGTTTTTTTTTCCTTCCAACCTTCCTCCTTAACCTGTCACAAGCTCACAAGCGTTGCTTAGTTTGAGGTCAGAGACCGAGTGTAAGATATCCCTTGAGAAAGATAACATGGATCGACGATATCTTCAAAATCGTAGATCGAAGCTGATTTCGTCTGGCAAAGGACCGAGGCCATTAAGTACTTAATAACCGAGGCAGATGAAAACTATAGTGGTTGTTTCTAGAAGGTGGATATAATATTCTAGGATTCCAATGTACTCAGTGCAATGGCACTAGTACATTGGAAATATTGGACAGTAGTGGGTTAAAGAAGATTGCATATGATGATGATGGTAGGTTAAAAAAGATATGATATTTTATTATTTTTACGTAGTAGATACCGTTGTGAGTAAGTCGACCGATAACTTAGGTACTCAATTTGATCAAGATTACAGGAGCACGCTGGATGCAACCAGCTTACAACCGATCTTATTGGAAATCTAAATTAAAGGATAATTATATTTCGCAAAAAATAACAACACCGTCTTCCACCGTGTACAGGATTCGAATAATTTGCACGAACCGATGTGACATCCATATACATTTATGTTGATTTATCACAAACAGCTCAGCCGATTTCGATTAAATTTAACAGGGACCACCTTGCAAGTACACTCTTTCAAACTAAAAAAAAATTTTTGAATTAATTTACAATTGGCGAAAATATCGATGAACATACACAAAAAACAAAAAAAAGGCAGTAAAATAAGACGCAACGGACCGACCTCCTACGGCTAATAAGATGATGATGATGTCAATGTCATGCTTATTTTTAGGGCCATGCCTTACCTGTAAAATTCTAGTTCCAAACAGAATTGTTAACCCTTGTGACTATATTATTTAGCTATAAAGGCGCGGCTCCACCAGAGTTGCCAATTGTGGCCTACTGTGTTGCACACGACTGAAAAAATCTTCTATTCAAATTCGCCCCCTGTGTTGAAATTACTTCAATCACGTTATATGAACCAACGCGGCAACGTGTATGCGAAAATTAAAACATGATTTCCTGAGGAACCACACTTTAATCCTTACTAATTTTGCGCGGCGGGAAATGTATTTGTTGGTTTATTTCGTTACTCCTGCACCCAGTGACAGAATTAGAGAGATCTACTTGTTTTTTTGACCGACGAACCACCCAGAGGAGGTACTCAATTCGACGCGTATATACACATATATATATATATTTTTTATGTATAATCACGCATAACTTTTTTCCTAGTAATCCGATCAGCTTAGCTGTTTTTGATAAATCAACAATAATATGGAAAATGCTACATCGATCCGTGCGAAATATTCGCGAATTCTCTAGACGGGTGAAGTCGGTCGTGCTATTTTTTGTGAAAAATAATTATTCTTTATTTAGTTTAGAGGTGACACTCTCTAGTTACTACTCTGCTACTGAGACTACTTTTACTCTCACCAAAATAAAAATAAACGTTTTTTTTTTGGGATAGCACAAAAACCAAAATATCACGTAAGCTAAGCTGTAGGGTTAAATCTAGTATTTCATAGGTAGATTGATAGGTAGATTGATTGATTGGTGTTATGATTATGTTCAACCAATCCCTTAAATAGATTTTGTCACTTCTATAGGACATAAACAAAACACGCTCACCAATACAAAATACACACGCGTTGCTGGCTCTAAGGCGGTGCTTGACGACTAACAGGCTACCCTTTTGTAACTTACGCAATTTTGGGATACTGGGTCTTTGAAAAATTAGAAAAGCACGCCATTTTTAAAATAGAACAATACAATACAACAAAACTTTATAGACACCAACAAGAAAACATAACAAAAGAAACAAAGACAGAAAAGGCACAAAAGGCGGTCTTATCGCTAAAAGCGATTTCTTCCAGACAACCTATCTTGGATGCAAGGAAACATAAAGACGACAAGGACGGTGTAAACGTAAAAAAAAAGTAAAATAATGAAGGAAGTTACTACAAATTTAGGAACAAATTTACAAACAATAAAATAAACTACATAATCATATAAACATAATGTTTTAAGGTCCATTTAATGAAATTTCATTAAATGGGCCATAAATCGTAAACAGTAAGTTTTACAAAAAAGTTTACTGGGAACAAAAGATGCGAAACTTTATTTTCTACAATAATGATCTTCATGGTTTTTGCCCTTAGGTACATAGTTTCCGAGATATCGGCCAAAACATTTTTTCAAGATGACGTGTCAGGAACGCATTCTCTGAACGGCCGAACTATAACTATTACTGACTTTAGTTTATTTGACAATTGAGTAATTATGTTTTTTAAGAAAACCTATGAAGCCCAGACATTGCGTGTTTTGTTGCCAATATTCCGAGTCCCAAGTAACTTTATAATTATACAAATTTAACCCAAAGTCTGGTAAAGTCAAACAGTTTGTTCAACTGTCTTATTAGCTAGGGTAGAGCGAAGGTTAACATTAACATTTGGCACCCGATTACCTACTTACTTTTTAAGTTAGTTTAAAAAAAACTAACTACAAAATATAACAAAGTTTATTATCATAACTTTGTTTTACGGACTGAAAACTGAACTAAATCTTAAACCTACATTTTCCTAAAATATTAGAAGGTTTGTTTCTGTCACCGTTTTTATTTTCTTCCATTTTCGTTGGAAAATGTCAAGTTTTCATACTAATTATAATTATAGATGTACATAATTAAGTTCAATTACAATATTATTTTGAGGTTATCTAAAACCAAATCGCTCTTCCTCTAATAACTTTTCTTATAAGACAAACTGAGATCAATAGTTTCAAACGGTCTGGTAAATCAGCAACGAGTAGTTATAGTTACAGTTTTAGTTCAAGCTAACTTGTAAAAAAATATTAATAATTATTATTTTTCGCAAAATATGGCAAAACCGACTTTTACCGTGTATATAATTCGAATAGTTTGCACGAATAGATGTGACATCCTTGGACATCCTTGTACATTATTGATGATTTATGAAAAACGGCTAAGCCGATTTTGATGAATTTTAAATGAGACAATCTCGAAAGTATTCCCTTTCGAACTAAAAAAGGTTTTTAAATCTGTTTACGATTGGCAAAAATATTGATGAACATATATAAAAAAATACATACTTACGAACATAGTACCTCCTCCTTTTTGGAAGTCGGTAAAAATGGAAAAAAACAATAAAATTAATATTGAACAAAAGAGACTTTAAAGAGGTCGCTGTAGAATTTTTAGCTGTAAGAAAATCATGCTCGTAATTCAAGTAGGTATGTCAGTATGGGAATAAAATAAAAATCGGCCAAGTACGAGTCGGACTCGCGCAAGGAGGGTTCCGTACTGTATGGGAGCCCCCCTTAAATATTTATTTTATTTTAATTTTAATATTTATTATTGAAGGGAATATAAAACTAAATATTCTGTAAAAATTTCAAGCATCTACCTGGTACCATTATTAATATAGAGCGAAAAACGTCTAAAAATTCAGGTTTGTTGTATGCGAGCGCCCCCCTTATTTTTTTTTTTTTAGTATTTGTTGTTATAGCGGCAACCGAAATACATCATCTGTGAAAATTTCAGCTGCCTAGCTATCATGGTTCATGAGATACAGCCCGGTGTACAGCGACAGACAGACAGACGGACAGACGGACTTCGAAGTCTTAGTAATAGGGTCCCGTTTTTCCCTTTGGGTACGGAACCCTAAAAACCAGACAAAACAAGCAACGCCATTTGCCTGCACATAGTTATCCTTATTAGCAGAAAATACTTCTTAAAACAACTTATACTTATTCGTATTTATTTTACACGACTGCCCAAAAAAGGAGTATTTCAGTTTTTTTTTTTTATGTAGTGTTAGCTTCGAGCAAATATCTACAGAGGCACAGTCCCTAAGTAAAAGTAGTAAAAAATGTCCGAGCGCCGTCGTACATACTGACTTAAATAATTATTCACATTAAATAATTCACAACCGTTTTGTCACCAGTTTGTCAATGACCCGTTTTCTCGAATCTCGACGTTTTGTTATTCAGTGCTTGTAACCGAGCACTTTGGCATCGCGTTGCGTTGTAGTCGGCTTGCAATCGCCATACGACTAACAGAAAGGTCTGCCCACTACGTAGCTTGGGCAGGGTTTTGGCTCGGACACTTTTTTTGCACGATTGTGACTCTATTGACATTTGCTCGAAGAGTGTTAGGTACTTATTACGATTATTACCATTATCATTTGTTCAGCATCGGTTTCCAAACGGTTTGAAGTGCTCTGTTTCCTGCTTTATTTAACCGACTCCAAAAAAGAAGAGGTTCTCAATCTGATTGTATTTTTGTCAATCATTGTAATTTTGAATAAATAATATAATTTTATCAGTCTTCAAAACATGAGTTTTAGGTAAACCGATTCCGATAATTCTTTTATTATATGTAAATGGTCTCATGTGGTTTCGTTTTGATAAAGATTTGATGGGTCATTTTTGAGTAATGTTCTCATTTTATATAAAGTCGTAAAGTAAAAGTTCCGTTAAGTAAGTAGTTCCGATTTAGGCTTAAAATACATGTTGTTTATAAGATACATTATTCATAAGCACTATTACTTACCAAAAATGAAGAAGCGTTGGCACATGTTATCATTATTAGATATGTTTTGCAAAGTCTTTTCTTGTCATAGATTTCACTTTTACACTTTAAAATTATTTACACTTTGTTCTAATTTAAAAATCTGTATCTATAAATAAATAAAACGTTACATTCATTCAATAAAAACAAACAAAAACATATGATAGGTAGTAAAGTTTTCTAATACGAGTAAGTATAACTAATCGATTAACTGAAGCTTCCGCAATAATAGAAAATAGTGGAAATTTACACAATTTTCTGAGGACGTCTGTTTCATACATCAAATTTTAATCGTGAAACCCATATTTCCTCTTTTAAAGCTTACATTGAAAAACCAAATGTTACTTGAAGAGATAAGAAAATCATTGTCTCATAAAATCGATAATCCCGATGTATCGATAGTTATAAATCGAGTGAGTCGAGATCCCGCACGACAACAGCGCGCGGTGGCCATATTATAAATCATACAAAAATAAATCACTCAGGTTCAAATGTGAAATACTTTCTAAAACAAAAGGGCATTGTGTATGCAAAAGTGCATTCCGATTCGAATACTTTTCGTCGCCTGCCGTCTCCTACTTTTTATTTCATTCGAATAAATATTGACCCTCTCTCGATTTATCGATAACTTTTGTATATGAAACCGTCGTGTCGCTTGATCACGATCATTGTTTTAATACAAACCGGCAGTGAAATATCGACATTAAATTAAGAAGCTCGACGTAACATGAAATAAAAGTATACGATTCTGCAGTTGCGTAAATTATGAAGTTTGCTTTTTAAAATGATCAGCAATGGACCTTTTCAACTTTAAAAATTACTTTATACGTCCAAGTAGGTAAGAGGTGAACTACCTCTCTTATAAAGGATCTTTTAATAACATTCCTTTTCTTTTTACTTACAAAATCAAGATTTATTCATGTTCCTTGATGGCTTGTAAATCACTTGGGGGCTAATTAAAAATGCCCTTTTGCGAAATGCGAACCGCGCATCCTCTTGAGTTGCTAACCTGTGAATATAATTTACGATACTTCGACGGTCATTCGCACATAAACTTTCTAATTTGCAGTTCAAAACGAATGTTGCAAATAAATCGGTCAATAATAAAAACAACACCTCGGGAAAACTATAAAAATATATTGCCAACTGTCCATGTTCAATTTTGTTTTGACCACACCCGAAAGGCTGGCCGATAACCGGCCCATAACGTCTGTCAAAGAAGCAATTAAAGGTGTTTGGTGTTGCCATAAACCCAGGATTAATTCCCGCTTTTTACGATTGAAAAAAGAATTTGCACTCTCGCACGTATACTTGCGTGCTGGCGTTCATAATTCAGGTTTGTTCTTTTTATAAAATTAATGCTACCTTATTGGCACACGTTAATTTATACATGTATTTATCACCACTACACGCACAGAGCATTCGGTTCCGATTACTTGACGTGATTCGTTTTTATTACCTTTTACAGCCGTAATTAAAATTGAATGATTTATTATGCGAGCTAATGCAGAAGTATTTTGATATTTCAATAATTTTATAATCTTTTATTGATAGATAAATGCTACAGAACTAATTTGTGATCATAATCATAACTCTGAGCAGTGAATTGTGCGATGGGGCTACGTTCAATGAAGTAATTATAACGATTTATTTACCTTCGTGGCCACTAATCGAGTATAAAATATTCACTCGTGCAGCCTTGGAAATTGAGATTATCCGTCTCGGGCAAGTAATTTATTTTTAAAGGTCGTAAAGTCTCACTTTTCAAGCGATAAAAGTAACATTTTAACCCGAGTAATAACGTGGACGGGAATGGATTACGTTAACCGAAACCATTTTGCATTGCAATCACTCGTCAAACATTGTCGTGGCACTAAAAACGTCAGAGGCAAGAGAATTTTAAAGTTCCTAAGCTCAAATAGCATTTACATAAATTAAGATCGCAACCCGAGCACGATCCAAAAAAAAACAAACACACGTGAAAAATGCACGAATCGGAACTTTTGCATATCACACGCGAACGTATTTCACATAACGAGCCGTCATTTAAGCCGTAACGAAGCGGAACAAAAAAGTGAGAGAAACGAGATGAGAAAAGTTACTTTAAGAATATACGGAAGTTAATTAGAAACGGAACGAAAAACAACCGTAACTGGTGGCGAAGTTGGCCGTTCTAGCGCGGCCAATGGTACAAGGCACTCACACAGTGGCACCCACACCAGCGCGCGAGGCATTTGCATACCGCCCGCCCAAGCTTGCGCCGCCGCCCAGCCTGAAAGACAGGGACAGAACAACGCTATTACAACCTTTGACACTTCACTTGTTCTAAATTTAAACAGATTCTAAATTCAAAAAATCAAGACACACCTTCCTGACACGTCGAGTTGTATTCCCTATTATTTGGGTAATTGTTAGTAGTGGTTTATTCAAATTAGGTTCTAAAGGGTGAAGAAAAGGATGAAAGTAAATTTATCGCCGTCGCGTCGGATGGGGTTGATAAGTCCGGAGACAGTACGAGTGAGAGCATGAATGGGTTGAGGATGCGATCGAGATGGTAATCGTAATTCTTTAATGAGGACTTGCGTGACTGATTGTCGAGGTGGGCTGGCTACGTGGCACGTTACGTTTTATTTTGTGAATTTTATTCACTTGTAAACTTATTGTAACGGTGTGTGCTGCCTGCATTTTTGTAGCAATGGTTTTAGTATAACTTTGTGTGCGAAAACTAGCCGAATGAGGTGGCACGATAAACTTCACTCTTTTCAGCCCGATTGGAATGTTTTGATGGAAGACAAGGATGCGTGGAAAGAAATAGGGGAGGACTTTGCCCAGCACTGGAACATGAGAAAAAAAAGAAAAGAAAATGATAGAAGTAAGTTGTGGTGGACTACTGGGAGAACGACCATCTTAGGATCTAGAAGACGTGGGTTCCTAAGGTTTCCGAAATCCTAGTCTCGTATCAATGAGTTTTTTAATTTATGTATTCCTGTTTCTAGAAGAAATACATCGAGAAGCAACATTTAGACACCCGGTGAAGAAATTAGATGTCAGAATGTGAATTCACCATCCTGCAACTGGACTTGCGTGGCCCAATTGTTTTTTTGTGGATAGGCCTATGTATAATAGAACATTATCAAAAATCGACCCAATAGGTTTGAGAGTCACCTATAGCTTTTTGCCGTAATAAAATGTCTGGAGATATTAATTTTACATAATAATTTTTCGTCAAACATGGCACAACCGACTTGTACCGAACCGGTAACCGACCGTGTACAGAATTCGAATAGTTTACACGAACCGATATGTGTCGATTATTATAGTTTTTTTTAAAGGCTCTGCTGATTTCGATAACACTTAAATGAGACCACCTCTAATAGATCTACTCGTACCTACCTATACCTGCTAAACATAAAATAAAAAGATTTTTTAATCGGTGTACAGTTGGCGAAAATATCGATGAACATACACAAAAAAAAATGCAGGCGAACATAGAACCTCCTTCTTTTTGCAAGTTGGTTAAAATTTGACAATTTCAATATAGAAGGACGCTCATGATGTAAAATAACATATTTTTAGGGTTCCGTACCCAAAGGTTGAAAACGGGACCACCTGTCACCAGGCTGCATCTCATGATCGGGATACCTAAACAACAAATTTTCCCAGATTATGCACATACGAGTATGTCTGTTGCCGCTATGACAGAAAAAATACAAACTAAATACCTAACAGAATAAAACAAATATTTAAGGGCCCCCTTACAACAAACGTGTTTTTTTGCCGTTTTTTGCTGGATATTAATAACGGCAACAAGTAGACGCTTGAAATTTTAGTTGTAGATTCATTTCATAAATAAATAGTTATATGAAAATAAAAATAAATTAAGGGGAGGTTGACATACGGTACATAATCCTTCATACGCATGTCTGACTCGCACTTGGTAAAAAATTTTCTCCTCTAAAGTAAAACGTATTGGAACATACAAAGCATCTAAAAATTTCATATCAAAACATCGGTTCTACGTGTCTTCCCTCTAATGAAAACACACAGCAGACAAGAACATTGTAATTACGACGAGTAAGAGATTTATTACTCTAGGATAGGAAACTAACCACACGTGACCGCAGCACGCGAAAGCATGCTATAAAACTAAATGAGCGCAGAGAAAATTGCGCCTTATCAGGCTTGTAATTAACACCAATTTTCTCGGAATGGAAAATCCGCTTATGACCTCTGATCGTGAGTACAGTACTTGCATATATGCATTCGCGGTACGATGTGTGTGAATACCGGGAAAGTTTAGATGAGAAGCCTCTGGATGATGCCATTACTTTGATGAATAAAATAATTTCTACTGCAGAATAACTATTATGAAACCTACAAACCTAAATAATTATAAAGTTAAATTAGATAAAATATTTTTTATTATAAGCTCGGTGTGTATGGTTGTCGTCAATTTTAAGTTCAATACCTTTCACAAATCTTGGGTTCTGTATTAAAAGTCAACACTCAACATAAAACATTTCATGAGAAGGAAAGGTGAAGATAGAGTTCAATTTTAAGAATATCTTATATTAAGCCTATGGGGTTATTTATACCTAATAGTAATCCGATATGATTATTTTATAGTAATTTACGAAACAAAAATAGCGTTATGTTAAATTACTATTCAATTTCAATCTACAATCGAGATCTCAACAGCGTTCGATTATAATTTGAACACCTTTAAATTTTTATCCATTTAGACCTTAATCATATCAACCATCAGTTTTCCATTTCAGTAATCAAAATAGACAACGTCTTCACGTCTATTAGTGGTTAATTTTTGCGCAAAGCTGGCGCGAGAGAGAGGTGCACTCATTTACAAATAGTTTGTTAGAGTGCGAGCGAGACGGATAATCTCGGGAGTTAATTAATGAACGTGGAAGCCTGCGCTCTTTATTGCTTTCACAGAATAGTAAACTAGACAGTAATGTACCTTTCTGGAATTCTGTTGAACAGCTGCCTAGATTTAAACTATGATTAACAAGTAGTGAAGATAATGAAGTTAGTAAAAGTTATTCTGACTAAATTTAGTATTAACATCTACCTGTAAATCTTTACGATCATGCTAAGAATTACTCGAGTACTCGAGTGAAGTTTAGGAGTATAGCAAGACGCGTTGCAAAACGCGTCTTCGATGAAGTACATAGGTGCCTATCTACCTACTGAAACGTGGTCTCGTAGACCCTTTTGATAAGGGGATAGTAGTGATAAGCTCCAAGAAGCTCAAAGAGTTATAGAAAGGGTTATCTATGTTCGGAGTCTCTCTGCGGGATCGAATCAAAAATGAAAAGAAACAAAGTTATCGACTTAGCCGTTAGGCTAACTTTGGTTCGATTTATTGGTTTTTTCAATTTTTTTGTTTTTGTTAACTTTAATATTACCAAACTACACTCTACATAATAGTTCCCGTCTAATTGAGAGAACTCCCTCTAACTCCTCTACCCTACCACAAATAAAAAAACGATTACTAAATAAATCTAACGTTATACCGTAAAGTTCAAAACTCGTCAAGATTAGTTGAAAATTGGGACCGGTAGAGGAAAAGCAATATCCTTACTAATATTATGAATCCGAAAGCGTATTTGTTGGTTTGTTCCTCTTTCACGCAGCAACGGAGCTACGGATTAACTTGATTTATGGCATGGACATAGTTTGAAAGATGTTAACTGCTCCCCCTCCCCTCTTACGCAAATAAAAATGCCGATGACTAAAAAATCTAAAAATATATAATTCCAAGTTTCTTGTTATTATTAATTAATTTGTTGAAAAATGCTACTGGTAGAGGAGAAACAACATCAAAAATAAATGCAAACAGAAGAAAAAAAATTGCCACCAGAAGAATGGACGCCTCGCTCGCTTGTCCGCAAACTTTGAAGTTGAAATACTGTATCAATACTGTTCAATGCCGCGACTGGACGCTGAGACGCCAACGTTTAAGGAGGTTTCCACGGAGAAAATACTACCATGGAAAGATACCGAGTTGGTTTTCGACAGATATTATTATTCAAGTCAAACGTAGCTTGATTCAAATAGTTTTGGAGGCTACAACACAAAAATTGAATTTTAATAAAAAAAAAATTATCCACCTACTGAAGTTGGAGCGAAAATGAATTCAATAACAAATACTCCTATATTTGGCCATTTTTGGCCAAAATTCGCATACATTTTATTATCTTGTTTGGATTTGTATTTTAAACATGAAAATAAAAATTGGATATCCTAATCAGGAAAAAAAAATTTTTTTGAAATAAATCCTGTAATTTAAGAAATGTCGATAAAATCTTGAAAGTTAAAAATTGTTTTGTTATAATATAATTACATGATAGTTATAGTAGATGCTCCGGTTATGGTCACTGCTCCGGTTTTGAACATTTGATGTCAAAATTATTGCATAAATATATTTTTATAAATAATGTGACACTGATGTGACTGACTTGTGTGACTGTAAAAGTTAAAAAATTCATTTAAAAATATTGTTATTCATTTCAAATATTTAAATTCTAATTCAAATTGTCTATACAATCATTGAAATACAAAGGGTCCAAAATGACACTAAGATTGCCACAACCGGTGCATCTACCCTAGGTAAGAACTTTATGTTTGTAGCAGCTGCTTTTTTGCGAATTTGTAGTTGATTCATAGTAAGAATTGTTCATGATTAATAAACAATTCACTAAATCTGTCTCTGGATATCCTTGTACATTTTTACACCTCTTATAACTACGTATACGAGGTTGTATGGTAAGTACCTATACGAGGTTGTACGTATAGCTGTCTACTAGCTAGTAGAAAAGTTATCTAGTAAACAAAAGTTCTCAGTAGAAATAGTTTCCTTCTATCTATACACACAGAATATACAGGAATGTTTTCTTAATTTCACCCCGCTGCGTGTGACCGTGGAAATGTTTATTGGTTACAGTAGATAAGCTCGCTCTGACACACTCATATTTTTACACATATTAGTTCATGTTGATCCTGATGTTACTAAAACCATATCTGCATACTTTTGAAGATCAAAATCAATGGATGGACAGTGGCGGTCATAGCGTAGTTTCACTCGGTGTCCTTTAGCGATCATCGAAGTTAAGCAACGTTCAGCACGGTCAGTCTTCGGATGGGTGACTTCGGGTGGCATTTACCACTGAGCCTTACCGTGGCTCGGATGACACGTTAAATTGTAGGCCCCGGTTGCTATAACCATTTAGCAATGTCAGAGCGGCTTATTAACTCTGACACCAAGGCTAGCCACCCGGTCTATACGTACTTACTAAGGTACTAATGGATGGACAGTAGATAGATAGAAGCCGAGCAGTAGGTACCAGTCGTTTTAGCCTTAGGACATCCAATGCTGGACATAGGGCTCCCCTAAGTCCTCCAGTAGTTAGAACAAAAACATTAGTTTTTACTTAAATACCTTTTCTTTAGATTTATAATAAAGAGCTCATTTTCGCAATTAGTATTTTTCATTATAAATAATCCTGAATAAAAGCTACGATAAAACTTAAAAAAAAAATTAAATCATCGTACATTAATGATGATAATTATATTGGCTTGTGTAGATCAATGTAAGTTTTGCAGCCATTTTCTTCGATAAAAACATAATTCTTTATTATCGGACATAACTCCTTATACAAGAAGTAGTAATGACTGTAATTCCACAGTCGGAAAAATATTTAAAACATATACATGGCATGTATCCAATTGTCAATAAGAATTATGTGGGTCACTGTCGTTCTTGTGACATTGTTGTAGTATGTTTTATGGTCTACTAATACTCAGCCTACGTATTCTCTTTCTACGTAGACCTGCTCAAGAAAAAAACACATTTAGATAGGTTTGTTAATTAATTTCAAGTTTACGTAAAATCTTAAAAACACGAGCACTTAATAGTTGCAACATACTGTAAAATCTAATCTCAATAACCAACTATTCCACTATTTTACTCATGTGAATGTCTACTGTTTCAGCAATGATGTTCAATCTTAGGTACTGCAGCTACATACAATGTGTTAGTGGTTAAGAAATTAAGAAAATGCGCCAGTCGTCCGACCGCCACTTAAGGGCGGCAGCTTAACTAACTATATTGTCTTCAAGATGGTTTTTCTTGTAATAAAAACTAGTAATTCTGTTAATAAGTGTAATAACCTGAGTTGTCCTGTTTTGTTGATATCATACTAATATTATAAATGTGATAGTAACTAAGCAAGTCAGTTACAGTGACTAGATATCACGTATGCGTATTTTCTATTCCGGTTATAGGTTTTTTTCTAATTTATTAATAAATAAAGGATGCTTCACGATTTTTAAAAGTCGTAATGTTGGCAAAAGGATACAATGATTTAACGAATTTTAATAAAATAGCTATTTAATCCCTGTGTTGATGTTTTACGCAATATTTGTATGCTAAACCGATTTTGTAGTACGTTGTCCTCATTACTTTAAGCTTGCTTGTAAAAAACTCCTGCTTGCATCAACACCACTAGTTGTTACACTAAATTTTAAGTATTTTTTGTAATGGCAATGAATAAATATATTAAATATTAGGGGACATCTTAGCATCCTTAGTATGAGTGAGAAGTAGGAAGACGTTATCCTATTTGTTCTTTTATTTTTAATTATCATAACAAGCTCTAAATACATTTACGCTACTCATCGTCATCCTTGTCAATTAGACAAGGATAGGCCAATGCTTAACATAGGCCTACCCATGAATGGCCTTAACCTAGGTGCATAGAAGATAAGTTAGTCACTCAATGTGAATACTCACTTACTCCGAAATTCATTCAATGCATGAGGAAGTGACAAATGTATTTAAAATTGTATTTACACCACAGTCATTAAAGTCCTGCAATACTTTATAGGTATTTTCATTGGATGGTTCATGGAGCAAATGCTAGATAAACTGAAGAGTCATATTTTAGTGGAATGCAATTATAACCGGCCGGGGTTGTCACACGACATCTATAGGGGAGGCCACACATGGACAGCTGACGTACACTCACATTCAAATAAATATACGTAGACACGTCTGTGTCATATTAGGGCTGACAGTTTTTTTTATAGGAATTAGTTTGAAGAAGAAAAAAAACTATAAGTATGTAAAACTTTAGAAAGTGCTAAACTCACGTAATTAAACGTGTAGAATAACAGTGAATACTTTCTATCCCTCCTGCAACTTTTTGGTGTAAAAAAATTGCGGGAAAAAAAATGCTGATCACGCCCTTTGTTTGACTTTATTCGTAAATAGCTCCATATAAAGCGCCCCTGGCGGAAACAAGCACGCACTGACATAATTGTGTAGATCCCTAAAAAACTTATAACAATTTTCGTTTACTATACAATCTGATTACTAAGGTCTCATAGATACAATATAGAAGTAGATAATAATTGAATTGTAGGTAGGTACTCTTCGTTAAGAGCAACATTTCGTTAAGAACTCATTTTACAAAGTAAAATCATCAGCAATTCCTTTGCATTTTGTTGTGAATATTATAATGAATAAAATATTTGTAACAAAAGATTATTTATTTACGTTTTTAGAATTAGTTTCAGTAAAATTTGTTCATGATGTTGAGTACAATGAATTAGCTATTATTTCTTTTATGTTATAAAAATTAAATTGCATTTATTAACACAAAAAACTTGTGACCTGTGCTGTGAAATTCAGGTTCTTCCTAAAACTATAAAATCCTGTAAAATTGAAATAATTCCTGCATTGTACCTAGTCTAAAACAAAATTACTTTAATGAGTGAATCATATCTGTGCGACAGCCCTACTGAGTACATACGTGTAACCGGACGTCACCCCTAAGGATTAGTCGCGTGGCTACGAGATTACCGCATCGGCCGCAAATGAAGAATTACCGATTGCTATAAATAATTAACTGAAAAGAAACTTAATTAGGTGGTAATAAGAACTGGCAAAAATATTTAGAAGTAATGGATGCCTAAATATAATCTTACAATTAAGTTAAGCAACAGTCTTTCGGGTGACCGAGGATAGCAATTACAACTGAACTGAGCCATGGGTCAAGTGACATATTAAGTTAAAGTCCCCGGTAGTTTTGATGGCCTTCAGGCGGCTGAAAAACTGACCACATAGCTAACCTAACCACTCGGTCTATAATGATGTACTTCTTGTCTAAAATGTATGCATTTATTCATTATTTTCACAATTTCAGTTGTTTTTTGAAGTTGTGCTAATGAAAATAATAACGCTTCTTACATTTCAAAATACAGGTAATTTAATTTCAATGTACGGATATGTATTTTAATCAGATCACACATGATTGAGTAGTAAAAAACAATTAATGGTTTCGTTTAGTAGAAGTCACACAGAAATTCTTGTAGAGAGGAAATTACCACTTTGACCACGTGTCGTGCGGTTAAATGATTCTCAGAATTATTCAAGACACCAGTCAATTTCCACCCGCTAAATTGTCTAGATCATTTTCTATATTAAAGCTACATATAAAACCTCCACTTACAACAAACTTAAAAAAAACAATGTGACGTTATCTTCGCATCAGCATAATTTTATTGGAAAAACCACTTCTTACCAATCAAATAAATGGCCGCAAATTTTATAAAAGTATATACTTATATATGTATTAATAAAACTTTATTCATAGCGCTGTATCGAATGCACACATTTCAAAATAGAGTGACTCGCCGGCTCGTCTCGTAGGTACTTACTGTTTCTGACAGCGCAATATCATAAAGTTTTTACAAGCACCAAACTACTCATAAACTGCAAGACTGCAGTAAACTAAACGATTTACACACCAAATCATGCTGTTTATACACCAATTTAAACCTCAGGCATTAAACATCTAAAACAAGCAACAATTCGTTACTTACTCATGCAAAAACGATCCAAAAATGTCCCCTTTCGCTGAGACACTTACAGTTGCAATTAATTTTACATATTCAAGTTCATAACTCACGTAATATTATCATAAATAACGTCTTTATAAATAACAGTAACCGGCGGACAAGTTTTGTTTACATTTCAGAATCGAAACGTCACATGTATCTGAGTTTTGACAGATGATCATAAACTAACACAAGCGCGCACACATTTACATAGGGTTTTGAGAGCGTCTCGACCGTGCGCGGGGGACGGGCGTGTGCGTTTTTTTACACGTAAAACAAATAAAAACAATTTTGGTTAGTTTACCGGTGTTTCAGCACGTGTTTCGTGTGTCCGTCACACAGTTTGCGTTAGTACTGACCACGGCTTAGGGCGCCGGCCATGCGGTGTGCGTGTGTGAGCTTTTGCACGCGATCTCCGAGCTTACACGACTGGGGTGTGCGTCTGTGTGCGTGTGCTCACTTGTGGAAGTATCAGGCTAGACTCATTGACTGGCCCTTATTGTATGAATGTGGAAAAATTATAGTGTTTGCCTGAAACAGCGATGCGTATTGTTTATGGTCCTTGTGCTGGAGCACTTAAGTCTCCCAATTTGCGGAGGACGTTAATGTCCCGACGCTTTGTCTTGAAACACATTACGTCTTACAAAGTAGCGTAATTAAAACTGGCGATGTCGCTGGACAATGTTAATATTCTTTTTGCAGTGCTTAATGGTAGAGAAGTTGGCGCTTCTGCAGACGTTAATGTTTTTTGTTGCGAGTAAGAATGACAGACAAGTCTGTGTATTTTACTTATACTTATCTTAGAGCGTAGCGACAAACTTTATTGTAATTACAATTGAGACAAAAAAAAATGTTTTTCTTGTCATGTAGAATAATTGATAAATCTCCCAAACGCAAGCTTGTTTACAAAGTGTTTGTAATATTTTTAGCGTTTAAAAGAGTCTTGACAATCATTCGGACGGACAAAAGGGTTTGTAAGTGGCTCTTTGGATATATTTTTCCAAGAATGAATAAATTTAATATTTTTCCAATTCTAATCCAATTTTTATCGCAGCATAAGGACGTCCATAAAGTCCACGACTAAGTCTAACAAAAATATTATCTCACAAAACAATACAAGCTCAAGCCATCCCGAGCATTAATCAAGAAATAGTGAGAACAACATAAATACATATTTCATCCGCAGTCAAAACTTGGTGCTTGCATTCTTAAAGTTGAAATTGCACATTTATCACGTACGGTCAACTACCTAAAGCTCCAGCACTTTACACCCCTATCGCAGCAAATCCGCTGACTCTCCTTCGCGTCCTGGAGCAATATTCAATTATTTCTATTGAGACAAAGTTCGAAAGTGGTACCAAATTTTGTCATTTTGTGTACAATCATGCGAGAGGTGGTCCATTAAGAGATTTTTCTGAATCGTAAATCTCACTTCGCTTCATCTGGTCGCGATACTGGAGATAGGAGTGTGAAGTTAACGCTATCGTACTTTAACACTTATAGAGCAGGTAACCATTTGATCAAGTTCTTAATTTTTAGAGTTTGAACCATAAACAAAGGTTTCTAATTTGCCTGTACTAAGTATACGTGATTCATTTTTGAATGATTTTGTGAATACTTCCCAAAAATATACTCATCATTTTAATTGAGATCTATTGTAACATATTCTGTTCTGAGACAATACATGATACACACAGACACTAGGTATAAGGTAACTGAGATTAATTTTGGAGTACGAGTGTTTTCAAGCTTTAGTGCTATAACTTAAAAACACTGTTATTTGATTGGGTCAATAAATCTCATCAAAAATTTATTGTTTTGGCAAATTTTGTGATTGAACCTTAAAACATATAAACGATTTTATTAGAAACCGTATTAATTTTTATTAAAATAGATCAAACTAAACAATTTTGAGGCTAAGTTTTCATGACATCTTAATTTGCTCTACCGGCTATAGAATAGGTGTCTGTCATTGAAAAGTAAATTCCAAGTTTAAAACGATAGAGTTCAATTTTGTACCTATTAAATCTCATATTTTTCAAGTCTCTTTTAGCTATCATACATTTCTCTGTAATTATTACTTGCTGCGTTTAATTGCTAGTTGCGTCTTGTACTTACGTCAGTGGTCCCCGCCCATGCGTTTAATCTTTAAGTACCCGCGCTTTTAAAATTTTTGAATAAAGAATTGTTTTGATTGTGGAATCTTTTGTTTATGGCCAGTATTTAAAGGAGGCCAGGATTGAAATGTTTGATTGAGCGATTGAAGAGGAAGTAATTAAGTGATTTGGATTGCTTGTTTTATTGGGGTTTAGTTGGGGATCTGAGATGCAATGTTTTAATCCTTTTTGATGTGGGTGCTATTGTACTCGTATGCGTATATTGTACTTCGTATAAGTGCTTATGTAGGTATAATTAATCAGAGGGTTTCGAATTCCATTGGGATTCTAAGTTATGGAAAACATTTTGGTGAAAGAAATATGACTTGGAATCAGTTCGGTTCTAATCTAAGAGTCATATTAAGTGCCATAGTTTTATAGAAATTTGCAGATTAAATGAAATAACTTATAAAAATAGATACTTATTGTAGTTGTTTCAAATAAGTAAGTCTACGATTCTATTGGGCCATGACATTGTTTTCTTTGTGTGGTTTCTCTATATTGTCTAGAGTATAAACTATGTAAGATAAGTAGGTACCTAATTATTTATGCTTAAATAAACCTACACAAAATCAAACATTCACCTATTTACAAAAAACAAATGAAAAAACTACGGATTAAAAAAATCCGTTTGGGTTCAACTAAATGATAGACATGAATGGAAGAAACATAAGTAAGTACTGTACCTACTGTACCAATCCCACCGAAAAAAGTGGGATAAGAGTTGGGATGAAGATGATGATGTGTTTAACTAAATAAATATGGGTGCGAGTGGTGTTTTATACAAGGTTATACATAACTAGTGTACAAAACCGAAAAGAAGTGATTCGGGTCATCATTATGAACAACTTTTAGTATGGGGCCAAACCGGAATGCGAGAAAAAAATCAGCTGTTTCAAATACACTGTCAATTCCATGTTGGAATTTTGTATGAAACAGCTTTTCTTGATTTCCAAGTTGTTTCCATACTAAAAGTTGTTCACAATGATAGTCTTAATCGTCTCTTTTCGGGTTAGTACAGGGCAAGCAGATAACTCTTTATACAGAGCACCAATCAGGGATTTCTTGATTTGTGATTAGAAGCTTTGGAGAATTTATTTTCCAAACTACTTATTAAAGACCTCACTAATGCGACCACGTATTTCTCATCGCACCAGTACTTTAGAGTGATTATATTAAACACGAACGAGTTACAGAAGTACAGAAATTAAATAGAATCACCGCCATATGGCATCGCGCCGGAAGTGCGTATCGTCTGTCAGCCCTTTAATATTATAATGAAACGTTCTCATTTTCTTAGGGAGTTATTCAAATGATCAGCAAGCATAGTAAACTTAATGATGTCAGTAAACATGTGAAGAATTGCTGCGCAGTCGCAATTTGTAGCTAATTTAATATACTTCACTACGTTTGATTCGTCGATAATAACAGTTTTTTTAGGTTCAAAACAATTTTCAAACCTAAACCAAAGAAGATATAATAATACTACATACCTAAACTAAGCTAAAACCTGAAGCTAAGTTCCTGAAATTTGGTCCAACTGCTAGCTATAATATATTTATAAAACAGAGGAATAACGAGGTTTTAGGAACTCACGATTTGTCAAAAAAAATTCTATAACTAACTGGCATTCGATTGCTTAGCAACAATACAAAATAAGTAGTGATTTTTTAGGTAGAGATATGGCCTAATACAAACTCTATTATTTTTTCTTCGCATATTTCCTCGTGTCGATGGTTCTATCCCTTTACAACCGGCTCAATATAGGCATAAAATCATCAAAAAAAATTTGACGGGAAAACCATGGTGATTTTGTGAACGCAACCGGTTTCATACGATCGTGCGGTTATCTGCTCATCCCGCACGAACGTATGAGACCGGTTGTGTTAACAAAATCAATATGGTTTTTGCGCCAATTTTTTTATCGATCCTCACGATTGTATTGAGCCGGTTGTAAAGGGCTATAATAAAAACAATAACTCTAGATTTAGTAAATTTGAGAGCTTTTGTTAAAACGTAATACTATTTTGTGGATCTTGGAGGTACGGCGGGTCTACTAATAAATACCTAAGTCGTCGTCACATTTAATAGCTTGGCCTTTTGCAGCCTGATCAATTAAAACTTTCTAGTTTTTGGAGCTTTACTACGTACAAGTGTTAAAGGCAGCATTTTGCAAAAATATTTTTTATGAATTCCAGCAGACCAATTAGCTATTTTGCAGACCAAAACTTACTTTATAGAGTACATTACAGCTAACCATTCAAATAATTCCCTTTCAATATTATAATGAAGCGTTCTCATTTTCTTTACTGACCACTCACAAAAGAAGACAATAACTAACTGACGCTTGACGTGGGCTCATCCGGAGGGCTTGCGGATTTCGAATTTGGAACGTTTGGCGCTCTTTTGTTCGTTCCATTTTTAAATTCTTTGATATGTTGCGCTTGTATAAATTGTTAAACCCTTGTTTTTAGTTCACTTTTAATATTTAAAAATTATTTTTAAAAATGGCAAAACCGCCTCGCAGCAGCGGGGTGAAATTAAGAAAACATTCCTGTAGTGTGTATAGATAGAAGGAAACTATTTCTACTGAGAACTTTTGTTTACTAGATAACTTTTCTACAAGCTAGTAGATAGCTATACGTACAACCTCGTATAAGTACTTACCATACAACCTCGTATACGTAGTTATAAGAAGTGTAACAATGTACAAGGATATCCAGAGACAGATTTACTAAATTGTTTATTAATCATGAACAATTCTTAGTATGAATCAACTACAAATTCGCAAAAAAAAACAGCTGCTACAAACATAAAGTTCATAGACTATTGACAATTTGGGTTTTAATAGGCATATGTATGGAACAACTGAAATTTCCTTCACTGACTTTTACGCGTCAGCTTCATAATAAAAATTATTGACAATAAGTACATCCATCACTGAAAGTCCTTGCGATTTTTGTCGTAGGTAACCTTGACTTTATCAATAGTTAAATAGTACCAAAAATACACTATACGTAAGATGAAATCTTACCTAGGGTAGATGCACTGGTTGTGGCAATCTTAGTGTCATTTTGGACCCTTTGTATTTCAATGATTGTATAGACAATTTGAATTAGAATTTAAATATTTGAAATGAATAACAATATTTTTAAATGAATTTTTTAACTTTTACAGTCACACAAGTCAGTCACATCAGTGTCACATTATTTATAAAAATAAATTTATGCAATAATTTTGACATCAAATGTTCAAAACCGGAGCAGTGGCCATAACCGGAGCATCTACTATAATTATCATGTAATTATATTATAACAAAACAATTTTTAACTTTCAAGATTTTATCGACATTTCTTAAATTACAGGATTTATTTCAAAAAAAATTTTTTTTCAGTATTTAAAGGAGGCCAGGATTGAAATGTTTGATTGAGCGATTGAAGAGGAAGTAATTAAGTGATTTGGATTGCTTGTTTTATTGGGGTTTAGTTGGGGATCTGAGATGCAATGTTTTAATCCTTTTTGATGTGGGTGCTATTGTACTCGTATGCGTATATTGTACTTCGTATAAGTGCTTATGTAGGTATAATTAATCAGAGGGTTTCGAATTCCATTGGGATTCTAAGTTATGGAAAACATTTTGGTGAAAGAAATATGACTTGGAATCAGTTCGGTTCTAATCTAAGAGTCATATTAAGTGCCATAAATTTATAGAAATTTGCAGATTAAATGAAATAACTTATAAAAATAGATACTTATTGTAGTTGTTTCAAATAAGTAAGTCTACGATTCTATTGGGCCATGACATTGTTTTCTTTGTGTGGTTTCTCTATATTGTCTAGAGTATAAACTATGTAAGATAAGTAGGTACCTAATTATTTATGCTTAAATAAACCTACACAAAATCAAACATTCACCTATTTACAAAAGACAAATGAAAAAATTACGGATTAAAAAAATCCGTTTGGGTTCAACTAAATGATAGACATGAATGGAAGAAACATAAGTAAGTACTGTACCTACGGTACCAATCCCACCGAAAAAAGTGGGATATGAGTTGGGATGAAGATGATGATGTGTTCAACTAAATAAATGTGGGTCCGGGTGGTGCTTTCTACAAGGTTATACATAACTAGTGTACAAAACCGAAAAGAAGTGATTCGGGTCATCATTATGAACAACTTTTAGTATGGGGCCAAACCGGAATGCGAGAAAAAAATCAGCTGTGTCAAATACACTGTCAATTCCAAGTTGGAATTTTGTATGAAACAGCTTTTCTTGATTTCCAAGTTGTTTCCATAATAAAAGTTGTTCACAATGATAGTCTTAATCGTCTCTTTTCGGGTTAGTACAGGGCAAACAGATAACTCTTTATATAGAGCACCAATCAGGGATTTCCTGATTTGTGATTAGAAGCTTTGGAGAATTTATTTTCCAAACTACTTATTAAAGACCTCACTAATGCGACCACGTATTTCTCATCGCACCAGTACTTTAGAGTGATTATATTAAACACGAACGAGTTACAGAAGTACAGAAATTAAATAGAATCACCGCCATATGGCATCGCGCCGGAAGTGCGTATCGTCTGTCAGCCCTTTAATATTATAATGAAACGTTCTCATTTTCTTAGGGAGTTATTCAAATAATCAGCAAGCATAGTAAACTTAATGATGCCAGTAAACATGTGAAGAATTGCTGCGCAGTCGCAATTTGTAGCTAATTTAATATACTCCACTACGTTTGATTCGTCGATAATAACAGTTTTTTGGGTCAAAAAAAATTTTTAAACCTAAACCAAAGAAGATATAATAATACTACGTACCTAAACTAAGCTAAAACCTGAAGCTAAGTTCCTGAAATTTGGTCCAACTGCTAGCTATAATATATTTATAAAACAGGGGAATAACGAGATTTTAGGAACTCACGATTTGTCAAAAAAAATTCTATAACTAACTGGCATTCTATTGCTTAGCAACAATACAAAATAAGTAGTTATTTTTTAGGTAGAGATACGGCCTAATACAAACTCCATTATTTTTTCTTCGCATATTTCCTCGTGTCGATGGTTCAATAATAAAAAAACCATAACTCTAGATTTAGTAAATTTGAGAGCTTTTGTTAAAACGTAATACTATTTTGTGGATCTTGGAGGTACGGCGGGTCTACTAATAAATACCTTAGTCGTCGTCACATTTAATAGCTTGGCCTTTTGCAGCCTGATCAATTAAAACTTTCTAGCTTTTGGAGCTTTACTACGTACAAGTGTTAAAGGCAGCATTTTGCAAAAATATTTTTTATGAATTCCAGCAGACCAATTGGCTATTTTGTAGACCAAAACTTACTTTATAGAGTACATTACAGCTAACCATTCAAATAATTCCCTTTCAATATTATAATGAAGCGTTCTCATTTTCTTTACTGACCACTCACAAAAGAAGACAATAACTAACTGACGCTTGACGTGGGCTCATCCGGAGGGCTTGCGGATTTCGAATTTGAAACGTTTGGCGCTCTTTTGTTCGTTCCATTTTTAAATTCTTTGATATGTTGCGCTTGTATAAATTGTTAAACCCTTGTTTTTAGTTCACTTTTAATATTTAAAAATTATTTTTAAAAATGGCAAAACCGCCTTCCATCGTGTACGAAATTCAAATAGTTCGCTCGAATTGCTTACATTATTGTAGTTTTTTTTCAAAAACGGCTCAGCTGATTTCTTTAATAATTAAATGGGACTACCTCGGGAGTATACCTTTCGAACTAAAAAGATTTTTTCGATTCGGTTCACAATTGGCGAAATTATTGATGAACATACAAAAAAAAGATACATACAGACGAACATAGAACCTCCTCCTATTTGGAAGTCGGTTAAAAGTGGTCACACCGACACCAAATGCCAATGCTCACCAGTGATGTAAGGCACTCCTCCTCCGAGGTTCCTGCCCACGATGCCGACGCCATGTCCTCCCAGGCTGTGCCCCACGAGGTGGTATGATCCGATAGTGGCGCCAGTCGCAGCGTTCAGCTGGATGATGAAACGAGCGATACCTTGCGCTGTAAATTGAAATATTTTCATTACCTTCAGTTTTTTTAGGGTTCCGTACCCAAAGAGTAAAAACGGGACCCTATTACTAAGACTCCGCTGTCCGTCTCCAGGCTGTATCTCATGAACCGTTATAACTAGAATGCTGAAATTTTCACAGATGGTCAAACGCAAACCTATTCAAAATAAAAAATAAAATTAGCAAAATGTTGATGATCTGTTGCCGCTTTAACAACAAATACTAAAAACAGAATAAAATTAACAATTAAGGGGGCTCCCATACAACAATCCTGATTTTTTTGCCGTAATAATGGTAACAGGTAGATTCTTGAATTATTCACAGAATATTTAATTGTTTATTTACTTTAATAATACAATTAAAATAACATAAATATTTAAAATATTTTCCTATACAGTACGGAACCCTCCGTGCGCGAGTCGGACTCGTACTGGGCCGATTATTTTTAAATTACTAGGTAGGTATGTATTTATTTTTTATACGTGGTGGTCTAGTGGTAATGACACCCGCCTTACAATCGTGAGGTCGTCGGTTCACATCCCGGTCCTGTACCAAAGAATTCCTTGGAATTTATGTACTTTATAAGAGTCTCATTGATTGTTCAATATTTATGCGTGTATTAGATTGTTTAAAAATAACCACAATATATTACAGATCATAATTTTCCGTAGACCTTATTGTGACGCAAATAAGAGAATTTCTGTTATTTGCGACTATAGATTCCGTTTAAGTTGCATCACGATTACCTACAAACTCTGGATTGAAGTAGGCACATGTTACCGTTTCATTTTTCTTAATCATCAAAAATAAGCTGAAGGCGTTGCTTAGCTCCCGGTGTTTAAGATGCCTATAGCGTACAGATGGTATCTCCAGATAATATTGTATGATTCGTCAGCGTAAGAATGGCACGTTTTACTGCGTAACACGGACAATCGCGACGCGAGAACTTTTACAACAAGGGCGGTTAAAAAGCTTCGCGTTAAGGTGGCCGTCTGTTACACCGGAGCGTAGCGATTTGATTATAAAAGAAGTCAGTTAGACAGTAAGACTTAATGTATGGTAAGTACACTACATTACATTTACAGTACATTGACACTTACTAACAGTTGTGTGTGCTGTATGTAACCCATTTATCTGACAGAAATTAAACTTTTGGGGATTGTTTGAGTTTCAATTCGTGGTTGATTATTTTATTGTGATATACAAAATAATATTATACCTAATAATTTTTTTCGTAAAACAAGAGTATAGCAATAAGCGGACAGATTTTAAAAAAGTGAAAAATAAATATATCTATTTTGTTATAATCTTGACTTGAGACGACATTCACACACTTTGTAGATCATGATGGTTGTGTAAGATTCATTTGGATTTATAAACACATAAACAAATGGGCAGATTTTTAGGTAGTCGGGTACAATATAAATATTCGATAAGAATTATTCTGCCAAGACCATTGGCTTAAAAGTTCAGGAAGTACTTGGGTGTTTCATAAACATTTAAACAAACGTTTATAGAGGCGTAAGATAACTGGGGTGCATTATGTAGTATGGGTTTATTCTATATTAAGCCTATTACATACATTACAATACGGTATAAAAAATCTCTCTTTTAAAATTGAAAGTGACGTAAGTGCTGTTTTAGTGCGCAATCGGCGGGCAAAAGTCGTAAATCAAAGTTTTAGTGTCGAAATGTTGGGATGCGTTGGCCACTGGGGTGGCCCTCTTAAACATTTTCTGCACTGACATTTTTTACACTGACAGTTAAAAAGTAAAACAATATGACATTTGGCCAGTCGCTCGCAACATTTTGACTATTGTCAGAGATTGATGGGAGAGAAATGACGGTCGAATGCACACGTTGACATTGTTCACTTACATTGTTGATTAATTTATGTGTGTGAAATGTTTACAGTAGTGAGCTTGGGAGTTTAAGTGACTCGGAATTTGAGCTGAAGTTAATATGGTTCCATGCGGAGACCTAACAGAACAATGCTGCTGGGACTGCAGTAGTAATTGTTATGTCTAGTTACGTCATAAATTTTCCTGCGTATCTTAGTATGCTTATAGTTTTAGACTTGCAAGTTTTCTGCGAGAGACCAGTATAGAGAGCTGTAGACCCTAGAGATGATATGTAATTATGATCAATAGATACTTTTTCCATGATTTTGACAGCCTAGATTGAATATCTGTTGACTACTAGACTTTTGGCGATTTTGGACTTTTGATGATATTTTTTTTGTTTGATATATCATATTTCGTGGTTTAATCTAATTTCGTTAAAATCATTGTGTCGTTTTTGAAAGATTATCATTAATGTAAAAATTACTTCATCGATGATAGGTACAAAGATTCTTGCGAGTTTTTCGAATTCTGTACAAGATTGAAGTCGGTTATGCCACTTTTAGCGAAAAATAATAATTTTATCATTGCGTTAAGTTATTTAGAAATTTTACCGTATTGCAGCACTGTTGCCGAAGTATAACTGGAAACCTAAAATTTTAGCTCTCGCGTGTCACTGTCAAAAAGTTACACGTTAACGACTAATGAATTTTTACACCCAGGACACTCAAAATTATTTTACTACCCGACCACCTGAAGTTCAATGATTTACTGCCGAGATAGAGCCTAAAATTATCGTGACTTGGTTAATTTAAACGTTTATTAGTCCCTTAGGTTTATGACAGTTAAACTATTTTTGGTTGCTTCCTGCTTGCATTGAAGTTACTGGTGAATAGTCTGTGGTTTAACGATAATCGAAGATACTGGCAGTAGGCACTTCATTTTATACCCGGTCTAATTGAAATCGTAGGCGAACGGGTTGAGCATTGTGTGTTGTTGACCTACCATGTTTTAGTACAATGTTCCGTACTTTCATTGTACTATTTGTACCAATTTCACTTCAACGAGGAACTAATTTGGGTAAGATTAGTACAGAACTAAGACAGATGTAGGGAAATTTCTACCAGCAGGATAAAAACTGCCGTCAGATCTGACAACGAGCTTTAGCATGATAATTGATGCAAGTACAAGTATTACTCACGTATTCCTGAGTAGTAAGGACTCGAGGGTATTTCAGGAGTGCATATGTACCCACACAGTATTACAGTAGAACACCATGGTCAAGTTTTAATTTGGGAACTACCATGACATCATGAAATAGAAAAAAACTGTTCCATAACTGCTGTTGAGAGTGAATTAATTTTCATATGAAACAGCTAATTTTTGCTTGAAATTTGCGAGTGTTTCCGTAGTGAAATTGTTCATAATGATTAGGACATACCTCTTAAAAATTTAGCACTTCATAAATCATTACCATACAGCTATTTATTTTGAACCAAAGTTACTTAAATCTAAAATCACTACAAATTACAGTAATAAATTTTTTTGATTCCCCATTTTTTTTTTTTTTAATATTAGAATTGTGTGGCTATTTTTTTGAGATGCTACCTAATACTAATCTTTAAACAAAGAATGAAAAATCAATATTTCTTACCAAAACACGTGAGAATTGATCTCATATGAGACACATTAAGGCATTTGTGTTTGTTTCGTTTAAGTTCACAAGAATTTATTACGTAAAGCTAGCTATCCATAGGCAAGCTCGAATACAAAGTAGTTTCTGTAAACAATATACTGAGATTACAAACTGCGAAAGATTAAACCGGAAAGTCAAGTCTTACATGCCCTGTAAGTCTCAATCGACACTACGCTATAACAAAGTCGTCTTCTCAACTGATTATATTACAAAGCTCGTAAAACAATAACCACAAAGCACTAGATTAAGTAACAGTGGCTGAGGTAGTTTCAAAGATATGGAATAAGTTACACTAGCACTAGTTTTAATGTAAAAAGTATAGAGATGTGTCTTGGAACAAGTGAGATGACAAGTATAGTCCATTATTGGTGTAAAAATGTTTCGATCCAACCCAACCAGCAAAAATCCCTCTTACAACAGTCTCAAGACTAGAAATTTTCGCTCTTATATTGATCCTATATCATCGTATAAGCCTGGATTTGGGCACAAATTATAAGCGTATTTAATTTAATATCGTCTTAATATCAGTCTTAATGAATGCTGTTTGCACTTATAGTAATCTTGCCAAAACTATTTTAAGCTGCCTTAGGCTAATATCGCTTTCGCGTAAGTATATTATAAGCTTATATTAGTCTTACGTTAGAATGATAACCTTGAAACCTTATTACTTTGATTTTTTTATTTGATAGCACGGTATTCCTACGTTATCTGTAAAAATATTATTGTGAAAAACTGTGAGTTGTGTAAAAATATAATAACGACGTGTTATCACACACCGTGTTTGTGTTGTACGGTAAGTATTCCCTTTGGAATATATTATTTACTGTAAAATAGACCCTGTTTTACGCTTCAAACTTCATGCGCTCAATCAAATAAGCATTTTAAATGATATATTCAATCCTCATTTTAATGTTTTATTTCTTTATTGTATGGATTTGATGTCATTGTTATAGTTGCATTTTGCCAGCGCACTATTAGACCATTGTAAGATCATTTGTGCTAATATTAGCATTCTAAAATGCAAAGGGTATGGCCATGTTGAATTAATTTAGGGTTCGTTGATTGACCTATTTTTTTTTTTCCAATCTCTGTAATCCATGCCTATATTTACACAAAATGTACACGTTGCAACATTTAACTTTCACTCACAAAATGGCCAACTAAATGTTATTCTTACAATTGTTTTCACAAAATCGATTTAAGCTCAAATCATCTTATATTGATCTTGTTTTTTGTATTGTAAGTATGTTAATCCAATATCACTCTAATATCTTACTAAACTTGTTTAATTGATCTTATAAAGTTTTAAATAAGATCAGAAAAGCACGCACTTGTAGTGGTTTTATGTTATGCTGATATTAGTCTGACGTTCTTACAAAAGCATTTATCAAGACCATTATGAAATCAAATGAACTTAGAGAATGGGGATATAAGAGCAGTTATTCTCAAGTGCAATGAGTCTTCGTAAATGTTATTGTAGGAGTAAGAGGCTTATAATGGTATTATAAAATGCGCTTACATACATATATGAGACAAGGTAATAAGAGAGGGACTAGCTTACTAGCTTGTCAAATGCTAATATAAGAGCAATAACATGTTCCAAAACAATTATAAGAGCGTTATAAGCCTACCACTCTTATAAAAGGCGTAATCTAAGACTTTTTTGCTGGTTGGGAAATAAGTCAGTTACAAAATCTGTGTTGATTTTATCGTGGAATAGGGTTCTGTAGGTATTTTCTAAATTAGGCTTTCTGTTTATTTCAGGCCAAACATATAAAACATTTCATAAACTTAACTATACATTACAACTGCTATGCTATGTGTACAAACCTAAACAAATTAAAAAGTAAAAATAAGACACTTGAGCTAAAAAAAAAATAAGTATGTTTAGATGACGATGAAAACCCTAATCTAAAAGCCCACTACCAGCGGGCACAGTTCCCAAAATGCTGGCCCCATTACCACGTTGGATAGCAATACTGATCCTTTGGGCAAAATAGAGGCCCAAAATTCAAACATTAAAAAATAAAATTTAATTTTCTAAATTAAATATGTCAACGGAAAAAACGTAGTCTGATACATATAACAATAACCGCAAAGATTGCTGAAGTTGTTTCAAAGATATGGATAAAGTATTATTACTAGCACTAGTTTTAATGTAAAAAGTAAAGAGAAAGTCTTGAAACAAGTGAGATGACAAGAACTGCTATAGTCCGTTATTGGTGTAAAAATGATTTTATCCGACTCACTTACGAAAACTGTCTTGATGTTATCGTGGAATAGAATTTCGTAGATACCTTTTTAATTTATCTGTACCATGCATCCCCTCGCTTAGTGACAGTGGTGAAGCTTTGGGAAAAGGCCATATAAACAGATATTTGAATCATCGACACGATGAAGAAAAGAAGAAAAAAAGGCAAAGAAGAAAAAATAGGGCCTACTGGTTTGTTGGATCAAGTAAAGGAAAACAATAGTTTTTTATTTATTCCATTTGAGTTTTTTCATTTTATTTTTGGATACAAAGTTGATTCATGAAAAAAAAACAGTTGGTTTGAAGATAGTAAATTTTATAAATGAGGTCTATCAATGTATGCGATATGTAGATTCTGGAATAAAAACTGTTTTAGGAGCATTTCGTAATTATATTTCAGTATCTCAAAAAAACTAAAAGCATGACACTATCTTTATACAGTTGTTCATAATATAATAGGTATATAAACATAATATGCTTACAATATCAGATGATATTGATTTTGCTTGCCAACTGCGGAACCCTAAAAAGATGACCATAAAACATTTTTGAATAACTTAGTATAAAATTTTAATAAATTGATACCCCATAATTCACATACTTCTACTATTTCTTACAGCTATTTAGTTTATACTGACATACATTTAATTAACGTTTTACTATGACCAAGTTAGCAATAAGTTCGCTTATTCGAACGCGGCCGACAGGCTCGTGGCTAGTGTATGTTAAAGTTTTCAAGCTGCCTGGCTTCTGAAGGCCTCTAAAACGGCTAAATGGTAATAGGAAAACAACCGGAACCCATAATTAAATATGTCATCTTTGGCACGACAGCGCTAAGTTGTAAATGCCACCTGCGGTCACCCATCTGAAAACTGACCGTGCCGTACGTTGCTTAACTTGAAGTGATTATATACTAAGAAAAACCTAATAAAATAACTTTTGTTTGTTTTACTGTGAGCTATCCATATTATTTTAGAGTAAACTCGAGGCAACTATTAATTGTCATATTTACGACTTTCCCTGCAAAGAGTAACAAGATATGAGGAACAGTGTTACTCAAGTTACTCAAGAACCCAATACCGGCATCATTGCAGTTCTTGGTATGACCATCTTTGGCGAGCGTGACTATTGAATTTCGCGGTATGCCAGACAGAGAACTTCTAAAATCAAGTTTGGTATTTGAGGATTTGTTTAAACATTTATGATCTAATTTAAAAAAAAATACTGTGGTGGCCTAGTGGAATAATGGTCTTCTTCTAAGTAAACCGTGGATTCAAACTCGTTCGCCTACTAAAGAATTTGCGGTAGCAGTTAAAAATTAATATAGCGTGTTTGACATATATCGAAAATTGCTTTTGGCTCTGGAACCCCATCGACGGCAACACAAAGTTGACTTGACGTGACATTTGATATCTTATGATATTGACAGTGACATTAAGATTAAAAAAGATTTATTATTTCATTACACACTCTATACAAAGATCTGGCTAGGCGTTTGGTAGATGTGACACGTGACCAGAGTGCTGGCATCTATTTCGCTCAAAAGCTGAGTATTGCTATTCAGCGAGGCAATGCTGCCAGTATTCTGGCCACGTTTCCCTCTGCCGAGGGGCTTTTAGACTAGGTTTTATTTTATTTTGTGGTTTTTTAGTTTAAGTTTTAGTATTAGTTTAGTCATAGCGGAAAGTGATATTTCATTTATTCATTCAGTTTGGTTTCGCAGTCTAATGAAATTTGGAAAATCATGGTCAAGTTAACGGAGAAATGAGTGAAAACCACACACCACTGTTTTTTCGGTAAAGGAAATTAGCGTGACACAACCTGCAATCTGTGCGTAGAAAAAAAATTATGACGTACGTATGTGATGTGTATAGTAGCAAACCTTGTGCTATATTATCTACTAGATCTATATATGATACGATACCTATATCTATATAATATTATTATGTCAATTTTGAAATATACCTAACACTGACATACCTATACAGAACGAAGAAGATATATGAAAAAAGATGTAAATCCAAATGTGCATTAAATCTCACTTTGTTGTGCAGGATGTGTTAAGTTACTTGTAGGAAGTAGTTATTATTTAGAATCTTTGCTATGAAAAATACGTCAAATACTTACTTTTATAATGATAAGATAAGATAACATTTATTGTCATTAAGTAAATCTCTTAATACATAATTAAATATAATAACAATTACTATAATGTACTCGTCAGTTAATACATTAGAGAAAATACTAAATCTAGTAACTTTATAGAAATGTAGTGTATATATTCCCGTGCATCGTAAGTCGTTTTGTAAGCTCCGCAATTTCTATGAACAATAAATATTAAAATTAAATAAATATAAATAAATAAATATAAATAAATAAATATAAATATATAATGTATTAAGTATCTAAGTTTAATCGTATGCCGCAACGATTCAAGGGTCCATACTTACCGGGACGTTTATAATATTGTTATAATAATTATGTTTTGTACTTTTCGTGTCAACTTTTACAAAATGCATCCAGAGCATCAGACCGCAGTAGAACTGTAGTACAAAAAAAAAAAGAAGAAGAATGAAGTTGATCTGAAGTACTTACTCAATACTAAAAATTGTAATATCTTGTTAAAATAAAATATTACGGTTCATTTTTAGGGTTCCGTACCCAAAGGGTAAAAACGGGACCCTATTACCTCCTAAGACTCCGCTGTCCGTCTGTCTGTCACCAGGCTGTACTCGTATCTCATGAACTGTTATAACTAGAAAGCTGAAATTTTCACAAATGCTTTATTTCTGTTGCCGCTATAATAAAAAATAATAAAAATAGAAAAAAATAAATATTTAAGGGACGCTCTTTTGCCGTTTTTCGCTCGATATTAATAATGGCAACAGGTAGACGCTTGAAATATTCACAAAATATTTAGTTGTATATTCACTTTAATAATAAATTATTAAATTAAAATAAGTATTTAAGGGGGGCTCCCATACAGAACGGAACCCTTCGTACGCGAGTTCGACTAGTACTTGGCCGATTATTTATTGACGTTTTTATTCTGATTTTTAATTCAATTTTTGCTAAATGTTGAAAAACTGGAAACGGAGTGATGTTTTGGTAATGCATTTTTCTTGCTATCGAATAAAATATAATTGTTTGCTATAACAATGAGAGCGTAAAGATGTGCCAGTGAGGTCGTACCCTCAGCTAACCGCAGGGCAAAATGTATCGCGTGAATTGCCTTTTGTATGCAGTTCTCATTAATGTTCCGTCTGTTGATGTCTCGCTTTAGCTGTTATTAACAACTTACAATGTTGACGGTGATGTGAGCTGATGAGGATTGGAATGATATTCCTGATTTGCTGCTAACAGACAATATGAAGATCCGTTAGGAATACAGAGGAAGAGATTTTGTCTTCCTTGTTGTCGGAGGTATATATTTATTGGTTTTTTCAGACAGTGCAGTGGCTGGTTTTGAATGTGTCGAATTTGAACCTCATATCTCGTCAAATAGCAAACACTTAAAAAACAAATTATGCGATGTGATAATTAATTCATAAAAATAGAAAACAAAAATGCAAGTCTCAAGTATCATTGCTTATAAGCATCTTAGCCATGAATCACGATGATCACAAATCCAAGAATAATTTATGGTAAACAATCGTAGAATTCCAACCTCATTTCACACCAGTGTCATCTCTGACCAACCTCAGCAATTCCGCACAAACCATCTTGTCCCACGAACCTTAAATCTGTAATCTCAACTTTTTGCATTCCCACCTCGGCCCATAACGACACTATAAACGTATTTTATACGAGCTCATACTTAACGTTTATATCGCCTTATAAGTAGATCGAGAAATAATAAAACTAAAGGAGAAACATCAAGAAAGCAATAACATCATTATCATAGCGAGTCGGCCATCTCTTTCCAATAAGTCTCAAGTCTCACCCCTTTTAGGCCCCGCCCATCGGTATCTCCGCTGTCACCTGTATATCTCGAAACATTACACATATGCAAAACTTTCGCGCTCGCATCCGCACACATACAAGCCTGGTAAACAAGCTTCGCAGGACTTGCCTTACGCCGCTGCATAGACCCTGCACTCCAGACTGCCTATGTGTGCGCATATAAATCTACAAGATAAAAATTGCGCTATAGACTCTTCCTTTTTTACTTTTTTGTGTCGATAGCCTGTAGGCGTGCCTAGTGAGTTGTTTGCACCTCGCACAGTGGTCGATATTTCAGTTGTCATCGCGACAACTTTTCTAAAATATAGAACTTGTCGATGGTTTTCAAGTTGGGTTCGTATTTGATAACGGGTCTGGTTTGTATCAGCGTGTTTTATACATTCAGTGCATCTTGTAACTTTGTTCGACTAAATATTTGTACATGTAGGGTAGAGGCAAATTTACTACCTCAATATTTGTACAAATAGAGGTACTCGTAGTAAATTTGCCACTGTTTTTTTTATTGGATATGAAACAACCACTTAACGTGTCCACTGCAATTACAATTTTTTTTATTTTGGAAGGGGTATACAAGTATAATTGCAAAAAATCAGGTCAAATATTTCGAGTAGGTAGATTTATTTACTAATTTCTAGGGCTATATTATATGACAGACACTGCGGTGAAGCTTTCCTGGTTGCGCTACCAACAAAAAAAAATGCAGCTGTATACAGCTACATTACATAGACCAAGTACAGGTACCTTCTATAGACCTGTAGTGAGTACCTACCTTCCATATTGGGTATCATATATAGATAACCACACATAGTATTCGCTAGTTGCACAACCAAGCTGTTATCATACATCTTAGTGAGATAGAGCTCTTAGAAATTATTTCAGTCAAATTGAAATCACTAATCGACATTAACACAACGTATTTTTTTAAAACTTTTACATAGACCCTCTACAGGTACCCTCTACAGATCCCCAGTGACCCCAGTACCTACCTTCCATAGTGGGTACATATATAGATAACCACACATAGTATTCGCTAGTTGCACAACCAAGCTGTTATAATACATCTTAGTGAGATAGAGCTCTCAGAAATTATTTCAGTCAAATTGAAATCACTAATCGACACTAACACAACGTATTTTTTTCAAACTTTTTACATATACCCTCTACAGGGGTACCCTCTTTAGATTCCCAGTGACCCCAGTACCTTTATAGTGGGTACCTTCCATAGATAACCACAGCTAGTATCCGCTAGTTTCTGAGTGAGATATAGCCCTCAGAAATGATTTCAATCAAATTGAAATCACTAATCGACACTAACGTATTACGTATTTTTCCAAAACTACACAACATCAACCGCTTGCTGCGTCACGTATTCACAATTCATAACATTTTTTGTCCATCGGTAGAGCGATTAACTCGTTGGAGTTATGGACTCGTTGGTGGATTTCAGTCACGGGGCCAACTGCAATAATTATCGCCATTGAATGTGAAACAGTTACAGCACTGCAATTACGTCTGATTCAATGCATTGTTCAAATATGACAGTCGGATTCCAGTGCAAAAATGTTTGAGTGATTTGGGTGTGTGATGGTAGATGCGAAATGGGTCATTTAGAACCACATTTTAAACAATATTTATGACATCACGTAGCTTCAAGTAGACTTAAGCTTCAAAATCTGCGGTGTTTTTCTAGCTTATGTTTGGCCCATAATAAAGAATTGTTATTCAGCGTGGTTATTGGTATGTTGACAACAAGCTAGATAATTATGATGCCTAGTAGTACTGGGATTGATCAATGATCATCTAAATTTTCTTTCAAAAAATATCGTCTACGCTTACTTAATCATTCATGCTATGTACAGTATGTGTATACGTTTATAAAAAAGCTTCTCACATAATTATATGAGCCCTACTTCTCGGGCTCGTACTACACTCTGCAAACACTAAGTCATCCATCCATCCATCAGCCGTAAGACGTCCACTGCTGGACAGAGGCTTCCTCTACAGATTATGAATTAAGCCGGTTGGAAGCGGCCTGCATCCAGCGCGTACCTGCGATCTTCATCATATCGTCAGTCCACCTGGTCGGTGTGCTTGCTGGTCTGTGATCTCCATTCGAGAACTTTACAGCCCCATCGGCCATCTGTTCTCCGTACTATGTGCCCCGCCCACTGCCATATTTACTTGCTAATCCACTGGGCTATGTCGGTAACTTTGGTTCGTCTACGGATCTCCTCATTTCTGATTCGATCTCGCAGAGAGACACTGAGTTTAGCCCTCTCCATAGCACGTTGGGCTATCTTGAGCTCATTTATAAGGCCCACAGTAAAAGACCACGTTTAGGTTCCATATGTAACACACAACTGTCGAAAACTCTCGCATTGAGGTATATCTAAGTACCACTAAATACCTTGTTTTATTTTACCGATAGCCATAATACCATAGAACAAGCCTGATGACCTGTGGATTAGATTAATCTAAATCTAAAAATATGTTTATAGATATGCCATAACCCGTAGGCGAAATTTGTAGGAATGCATAAAAAGTTGGACCAAAGAAATCAAATCAGTATTGTGTTTTAAAATATTTTTATCAAATTCGCTTCCACTATTACGTTGATTTTGTTGCCCATGAACATTATGATTTTCCCCACGGACACGGCACATTATAGTAATTACAAACAAAACGTAAAAATGCCCGGCTATGCCCTGACCAAGCGCAGTTATTAAAATGTTTAATTGTAGGAACGGTAAGCGGCATAATCGCAGTATGCCGTCTGTGCGCTACAGTTTTAGATAAACATTGTAATTATGCTATAATTACGGGCACACAAATCATAATTTACTATAGTGATTAGAAGAAACTTTGGAGCAGTAGGAGCACAATGATTCTATGTCAATTATTCGTAAAATGCATTATGAGGAAATAATTCAAAACATTCTTAACGAAACGGAAGAGGTTTACAAGTCGATACGTATATATATTTTTTATGTTTGACCACGCATACTCGTAACTTTTTACAGCGTGTGTAGTCAAACGCAAACCTATATGAAAAAAAACTTGCGGTCTTAATGAGGTCGTCAGTCCACCTTGTAGGTGGACGTCCTACAACCTTCTTGCTTCCTTGGTTGAAACTTCATCAATAACAATATATGAAACATATATTTTTAGAATTTCTTTTTTTGAGATTTTTAAAAGTCATACCAACTAAAGAATAGTAAAAGTAAATGGAAAGCTTTCCGCGTGGGTGTAATGAATGTCCCACCGATGGATGGCCCTCGATCGACACTCGCCAGAACTAATATTGTCGATTTAGATACAATTACGGGATCGTACGTATCCGATTTCACGTCGATGTGTCCGTTTGGATACACTTAAATGAGATGTTCATTGCTTTGGTTAGAGCTATTTGTAGGGTGAGAGTTATTTTCATAAAGGCTTTTGTGTTGGGTGTGTAGGCTTACAAAATTGGTTCTGGACTTTCTCTCATATCTATTGTAGAGTTGCGTGAATTTCAATTACGTATTTTAAATTAAAAGGTTAAAAATTATGGATTCGTGATGGAAAACGTAGTCCTGGAAGACCACGGCATCAAAAAAATGTCTGAATGTCGTCACGCCATCGCGTTGGGTCTGGTTGGGTCAAGAGCATCTGGATGAGAATAGCTCAAAACAGGGATGTTTGACGAAAGAAGGATGAAGCTTACTCGTATTTCCAGCAGTTAAAACGAGTTGCTAATGAAGATCATGATAAATCAAAGATAAGATAAGCACATCACATTTATATAGTTACTCTGATATGCAATCATACTCTCAAATTAATTATGAAAATAATTTTTTTTTTTTTTTTTTACCAGGGGAAATCTTTTATAGGTACCACCACACCTCGAGGGCAGGCGGGTGGTTATGTGGGAGTCCTGCCGACTGGACAGTATACCCACCAAAACCCCTGGGTGTTCCACCACTGCGCCTGGTGTCGGGGCTACGGGCACGCTTCCGCACTCCTCCGCGGCACCCGACAGCGCTGGCCCAACTCGGGCCCCACCACGGAGCTTGCGCTCCCGCCAGAATGACGATGTGTCGAACAAAAATCACCTGGGCCAACGTTGATATGATAATGTTGATATTGATTAAATCAAAGCGTGTTCTCTCCTAAGTTCTTAATTATTTTTAACATTTTTACCGCTAAAGTCACCTATTTTTTTACCAGCATTTCCGAGCGCCAAGGATATTTATGAAGTAATAAAAAACCGGTCTCCATAAAATGAATTAATTGTAAAAATAACTCTATTTATGTATATTATACATTGTTCACGCCACGAGACGTTTTATTTCATTAACTTCAAAAGAATTTAAACATCAGCTAATTGCACGTTAAAAACGTTACTTTATCAAAATGTAAAAACAAGAAAAGACACTGTCATGCCAAAAATTAATAAAGGTCGTCTAATGTCACAATGACGTCACGATCTCCAAAGCCGATGTCCCCAAATGAGCACACCGCGATTACATCCCTTTTGTACTAAGCCCTTATCTCACCGGGTGAGAAATCTCACTAACGGCGTCCTCTCGTCTCGACACAATGGCTGAAGAGTGGACGAATTGAAACTTCGGTCGGTGGGCTATTACGTAACATGGGAATCGCAATCGCTAGTTTATAGAAATTGTATAAACTTTTTGGGAATTTTGAATAAGTAATTTTTATGTATAGGTATATTGATTGAAATATTTTTTAGACATTTTTGGTGCTAAACCCTTATGAAGTGAGAATTGCGTCCACTCGTCTCGACATAACGGCTGAAGAGTGGACGAATTGAAACTTCGGTCGGTGGGCTATTACGTAACATGCGAATCGCAATCGCCGGTTTATAGAAATTGAAGAAACTTTAAATTAATTTATATGTACATTAATTGAATTATTTTTTAGACATTTTTGTACTACACCTTTATCAAGTGGGGCCTCTACTCGTCTCGACAAAATGACTGGGAATTGGACGAATTGTAAATTCAGTCGGGTTTGCGAGTAGTAATCGCCAGTTTATAGAGTTTGTAACCACTTGTTGGGAGTTTGAGACAATATTGCTATACGTTACTTTAAAAATATTATTTTAATACAGTCACTACCTGCAGTGTAATTCTTTTAGGTTTTTTTCTTACTAAGCCCTTATCACACTGGGTGAGAAATTTCACTAACGGCGTCCACTTGGCACTTGACACAATGGCTGAAGAGTTGATGAATTGAAATTCCGGTCGGGTGGGCTATTATGTTACATGCGATTTGCAATAGTCTATCTAAATCAATTAGCAATTTAATGATAAATTGATAAAGCTTAACGAGCCTAAAAATTTTGCTAAATTAATCAAATTATGTGTAATTTTCATACTGTTAGTAACACTTACTACTGAATATGTACTTGCAATTTTTTTTGGCTTAGCATGTTTCCAATCTTTGACTGCTAGAATAGTATACAATAAAATAAGCTTTGAATGAAAACTTTGATGTTTGGTTAACCATAGCAAAAAAGTCTTCGAAAATAATATGACTTTCGATTGAATTATTTTCTAAATAAATAGATCAAATTAATCGCATTCGAAAATAATAATCTTTATGAAATGTAATGACTACTTATCAAATTTATACATTTTATCTCTTATGTCGCTGTATTGTGTGTAAGATGTCCACTGATATTTATTTATTTATTCCTCCTACCTGAAATGAGTCTTATGCTTGACACGCAATGACTGTTACGTCACTAATTGAAATTCAATTATCAGAAGCTTACTGATTTGCTTCACAAATCGTAGTATGTATTGTTCCTGTATAAATTGTATACTTGTAGGATTAGTCGCATGTTACCTAATAAGGTAGTCAGACCAGCCGGTTAGAGCCGGTTAGACAAAGCCAATCGGCCGGGAATCGGCGGTCAAAAGAGCCTTGTAAATCGCCCTAACGCTGGGGTGGCATTCGATGATTTGACCGGCCCTTAAGTAATGTGGGGGATTAATAATATCTGCTAAGATGCTTTGTCGTAGTCAATGTCTTTTCATTCAGTATAGTTTCTAATGAGAAGATAAAGGGCATATTTTTAGAGTTCCAAAACAATTAATAATAAAAGAGTGCCCTTAGGTATAGGATCATTTGGTTATTCGTTTGTCTGAGGTATCAAATTGAAATCAGTACAAAAATCTTTGAAACTATGAAATAATCTGTGAAAATTTCAGCTGCCTTGCTATCATGGTTCATGAGATACAGCCCGGTGACAGACAGACAGACGGACAGACGGACATCGAAGTCTTAGTAATAGGGTCCCGTTTTTACCCTTTGGGTACGGAACCCTGAAAATGAGGTTAAATCCAAAAGATACATATTTTTCATGTCGAATTTTCCGTACAGAATTAATATTATAAATGCCATACAAAAACTAGACAGCACTGTCGTGGCGTAACACATAGGTAAAATTTTCTTTTTTTTTTTGTATTTGCATTTTTGTTCGCAATATTGTCACAGTGATTGTCTCGTTGGTTAAGTGGTTAGTGACCCTGACTTCTGGGTCAAAGAAGCGTGGGTTCGATTCCCACCCAGGGCAAGCATATATGTAATAAACATAGGTGTTTGCTCTGCTCTGTGTCTGGGTGTTATTTAGGTACTATCTATATAAGTATGTATTTAAAATATGTATATGTAGTACATATAACAGTTTATTGAATCAGGCGTTACTTTGCGGAAGTTCATCTTCAAATTCTTGTTTTGAATAAATATTTAGTGTATTTCCGCTCTGTCGTAGTCATATAAGTTAAGGGTACTATTCAAAATCCAAATTAAATCACAAACAAAATTAGTAATTAATCATCAAACTGTATCATGGTTCGACTATGGTTAGGTCAGGTTAGAAAAGTTAGGCTTAGGTATGTTTACAAAATATGAATGAACCTGAAACAAATTTTTTTAATTAATCCGTTTAAAATAATAAAAAATAATTAAACCTGTAACAAAAAAAGTGATTAGTAATCTATTTAAAAAATGTAGTAAACCTGAAAATAATATTTAATTAATATGTTAAAATTACAAATATAATTTATTTATAAAAAATGGTATAAAATAATTGAAAAAATACTTAGTCAATAAATAGCACCCCTATTCTTACTGTACTCTATTCGACACGTGTTTCGCCTCTAAACGAGGCATCTTCAGGACGTGTTGACTCTTCGAGCTCACTCGCAAGAATGACGGCTCGCCGCGCCGGCGCTTCTTATATACTCGTCGTGACGCACCGCAGTAAAGGCGATGTGACGGTAGTTTGATCGTTCAGCAACTCGTTGTGTGTGTTTTGATGTTTCATTATTTCTAAATGCTCCAAAACATTTAAGCGAAAACCTTTTTCACATACATGTAGAATTTCAAAAGTGTTGTTGTTATCCAAATCGTGTCCAGTTTCTAATAAATGTTTCGCAAAATTCGACTTCTCTGGGTGATTGTTTCTAGATGCAGCTAAGTGTTCTTTGTAGCGGGTTTGAAAACTCCTTCCAGTTTGTCCCACATAAACTGCGTTACATGTGTCGCATGTTAACTTGTATACCCCCGATTTCTTGCTTTTTTCTAAGGAGTCTTTCCCATTGCACATTCGTCTCATGTTGTGATTCGTTCGAAATGCCACATGTACATCACTTCTCCGCAGTATTTTTGCAATTTTTTCTGACGTAGTCCCTAAATATGTCAAACTACCCACATATTTATTTACTCTCACAGGTGGGCAGGAGTATAACATAGATCTTGCTATTTTCTAGACCTAACTATTACGAGAAAAGAGAACAAACTGGACTTCCAAATTTATCGCAAACCCACACACACAGATATAGCAATCCCAGAGTCTTCAAATCACCCCATGCAGCACAAATTGGCTGCGTTTAGAAGCTATGTACATAGATTAATGACAGTCCCATTATCTCCAGAAGCCTACAACAAGGAACTCAACACAATATATCAAATAGCAGTGACAAATGGGTACAGCAAGAAAATGATAAACAATTTAGTCAGAGATAAGAATAGAAACATAGCAAGATCTATGTTATACTCCTGCCCACCTGTGAGAGTAAATAAATATGTGGGTAGTTTGACATATTTAGGGACTACGTCAGAAAAAATTGCAAAAATACTGCGGAGAAATGATGTACATGTGGCATTTCGAACGAATCACAACATGAGACGAATGTGCAATGGGAAAGACTCCTTAGAAAAAAGCAAGAAATCGGGGGTATACAAGTTAACATGCGACACATGTAACGCAGTTTATGTGGGACAAACTGGAAGGAGTTTTCAAACCCGCTACAAAGAACACTTAGCTGCATCTAGAAACAATCACCCAGAGAAGTCGAATTTTGCGAAACATTTATTAGAAACTGGACACGATTTGGATAACAACAACACTTTTGAAATTCTACATGTATGTGAAAAAGGTTTTCGCTTAAATGTTTTGGAGCATTTAGAAATAATGAAACATCAAAACACACACAACGAGTTGCTGAACGATCAAACTACCGTCACATCGCCTTTACTGCGGTGCGTCACGACGAGTATATAAGAAGCGCCGGCGCGGCGAGCCGTCATTCTTGCGAGTGAGCTCGAAGAGTCAACACGTCCTGAAGATGCCTCGTTTAGAGGCGAAACACGTGTCGAATAGAGTACAGTAAGAATAGGGGTGCTATTTATTGACTAAGTATTTTTTCAATTATTTTATACCATTTTTTATAAATAAATTATATTTGTAATTTTAACATATTAATTAAATATTATTTTCAGGTTTACTACATTTTTTAAATAGATTACTAATCACTTTTTTTGTTACAGGTTTAATTATTTTTTATTATTTTAAACGGATTAATTAAAAAAAATTTGTTTCAGGTTCATTCATATTTTGTAAACATACCTAAGCCTAACTTTTCTAACCTGACCTAACCATAGTCGAACCATGATACAGTTTGATGATTAATTACTAATTTTGTTTGTGATTTAATTTGGATTTTGAATAGTACCCTTAACTTATATGACTACGACAGAGCGGAAATACACTAAATATTTATTCAAAACATATAACAGTCTCCAGCAGCCATATCACAAGCTTTGCTTAGTTTGGGGTCAGAGACCGTGTGTAAGATGTCCCCTAATATTTATTTATTTACAGTAATCATAAATACGAGTAATACTCGTAATCATTACGAGTTCGATGCTCTGTGGAATCGTAATGATTACGATTCCACAGAGCTCTATCAAACGAGTGTCGCGTCAAAACATGCTTATAAACTTTTATTTTGCTGTTTTTTGTCAATAGAGCTTTTTTTCGTTTTGATTCGCTTACCCAGAAGTTTTTGTTAGTTATTTAATCTACCCAATTGAAGAAACATAAGTATTATATTTTTTACACTTCAACAAAGACTAAATTACAAGGTGACGTCATCTTTACCTTACCATATTTTATAATTACACACAATCTTAATAATTGCGCCTTATTCTACCTCTGTCTTAGTAATTAAAATGTTGTTAGCGAAATTAAAATAATCATTATAGTGTTGTCCGGTAACTGAATAGACACGACAAGATAAGAAACTATACTTATCAGAGATTCTCGTGATGTTGTCTAATAGACAGAGATTTTTTTTGTTTCTTTATCACGGAAGCCTAAATTTTTTTTAAGTATTTGATTTATGATTTAAAGTAAATTAATAATTTCTGGCTAATAGGAAGTTAGGTATCATTACCAAAAAACGAATCTCTACAAAACCAGAAAAGTGAATATGACGATTTAATTTTAAATGTAAAAATAGTACAGCAAAATACAAAATAGTGTATCTTGCTACTTACACAAATATTACGACACTTCCATTTTGATTTTCTAATTAATAATAATTTTAGTAGCACATTAACCTATCTCGATTTTTAATGTGAAATATTTGCAGGTAAAGTAGGTCTTTTAAAAGTCAGCTGACGAATACCTACTAGCGCCAGTGGCGTCAATTCATGTCGGTCAACATACCGGGCAGTCCACGATATCGAGGTAGGCGACCGAAATCTTTCGAAGGCCGACAGCCGACAGCTAATGCGAAATAAATTGTCCCGAGCGAAGCCGGGCAATTAACACGAGTGCTATTTAAACTAAGCGTGAAATGTCCACGGAGCTTGATTTGGAGTTGATAAGATGTGAGTTGGCACTTCTGATTCAATCTCGTAGAGAGACACCGAGCATAGCCCTCTCCATAGCACTTTGAACCAGAAATGAGGAGATCCGCAGACGAACCAAAATTACTGACATAGCCCAGCGGATTAGCAAATTATGTACAAGTGGGCAGGGCACATAGTTTGAAAAACTGATGGCCGATGGGGCAGTAAAGTTCTCGAAAGGAGACCACGGACCAGTAAGCGCAGCGTAGGACGTCCACCGACATGGTGGACTGACGATATAATAAAGATCACAGGAACGCGGTGGATGCAGGCCACTTCCAACCGGCTTTATTGGAAATCCATGGGGAGGCCTATATCCATTAGTGGACATCCTGCGGCTAATGGATGGATGGATGAAATGACACTAAACATATGATGTTACATTTACTAAACAAACTTATAACTTCAAAGCACCAAGCGTTCAACAAGTGGTACGAGTACAACAACCCATACAACAGTAAACAAACAACAAACGCGCTATGGGTTAGCGTTGCAGATATGGCCCAATTCGTGAGTAGACTATCTTTAACAGAAAACTATGAAAAGGTCGGTACACTACACCAAATGTTAAGAAAAAAAAAAACTTGTATGCTACGAATTGAAATATTTGGCTACGAGACCGGAACGAACCGACCGGAAAGAATGGAAAGAAAGAGAAGAGGCCTATACACAGCAGTAGTGGGTGGAACAAGCTAAATAGATAGAACCGATTACACGTGTCTCGTGCTATCGGCTATAGGCTTTTCCCCGATTAGTTTTCCAGAACTCTTTTATTTCGTACACAAATAAATAAATTTTGAGCCAATGTTATTTTTTTTGAACCTATGATCTGTATGTAATGCAGGTACGAGTATCTGATACATATTTTTTGTATGAAAAGCGGCAAACATGCGGACAGGCTTCCTGAAGTTCAGAAGTCACCGTCGCCTAAAACTACTGCTAAAGGAGAGTTTTTGTTGCGAATTGGTGATGTATAAACCTACTTACATATCTTCGCTTATACTCAATTACCTTAGAAAAAAGTAATATTTTTCATGTCACATCTCAGTTACCATCTCGAAGCAGTTAATCAAGCAATACTCGTGTAATCAGCCCCGCCCAGCCACGGGGGTCGATACAAAAGAATTGATTAAGTAACCACGATATTACCCTGTATTATTCCACCATAATAAAGAGGGCTGGGTAACCGTGGTACTTAATGAGAGAAAACTCGATTAGAATTCGTATTAATCTTGTAATAACTCGAGGAAAAGTTGCCTGATTGGATGGCGGTATCATGATTTCGGATCTTGGGTAGTTTCGCTTGATTAGGAATATTTTAGCGGGGAATCACAATAGGATCTTATGGATAAATTCAACGTCGTTTGGGTGCTTGATTTTGAGAATACTAAAACTAGATATTGAATTTTGGTCAGTCGGTTTCAATATTGTTATTTAAAACTTTCCACGTGCAAGGTATTGTTTTTTACTAGCTTTTATCTACATTTTCTCTTGTGTAATATTAGCCCGTGACGCTCTCCAACCTTTAAACTACATTAAAGTCAAAAATCAAGTCGGAAGCGCAAGTGCCTCTATTGCTGCGTGAAAGAATAACAAGCGCATCAACAAACACTTTTATAACATTAGTAAGAGTTTTCCTAGACAGGGATATATTAAAATATAGGTCGTAAAAATACTGACAGATGAAATCACAGGTGTTAGTAATATCTTATTTTAATTTTCAACTAGACTTGACCGCAACTTCGTTTGTAACTGGTTACGAAACAGAGTAACAAGCGCGGCCAAAAGGAAACTGAATATGGAGCACAGGCAAAATGCATGTAATTTTATGTGAGCTGTAGATCCCATTTTTAGAAGTTAGTAGCATAAAGAACTCATTTAAATGTTCGACTTTTAAAGTCCAGTTGGTCAAAAGTTTGTGAGAAACAGTACGGAATGAGTAATATTTATAATTAGATGTAGAATTTAACTGAAATATTAGTCCACAATGAAATAAATAAGAACAAAGCTTACATGTCATCACTACTTACATTTATGCGAGTAATATCTACCAATATCTATACATGTCTCTCAAAATCATGCTCTACTTTCCTTCAGACAAAGCATTAATTATTATGGCCAGACGATAGAAGGGGCGTAAAGACCGACGCAACGACATTTATTATGATATCGTATTCATGCCAAGAATTCCTTACAATGTAATCTGGTCGGGCTAAAGACTGTATGTTAGTTGATCTTTACTACTTGCGAATGTTTTGCCTTGCATTGCAAAAAGGTGCATTGACACGCTCTAAGTATATTGACTCCATTTTATAATTGTAACAATGTAGCTTTTTGTACGTGAAAATGAGAGATAGCTGGTGATTATTAGCTTAGGTACTATTTTTTGTTACTTAGTGGCTAAAAGTAGTTTTAAAACTACTTAAACTTAATTTTGACTAAAAATTACAAGAATTTTAATAAATATATTTAAAAATGCTTTAAGTAATTACATTGCATTGTTAATTTAATTTATAGTTTATTTCATAAGTCATGTACAAACGTCAAAATTTAGTATTTTAGTTTTTAGGAACATGGGTATGTTAGTAAAGCCATCAAAGAACTGTTGGAGATATTTACAAAGATCGTCAAAAGTCAACTTTTGCAAACTTAGCTTAGTCAATAATATGGTTGCTGGAGTCCCCATCCCACATCTCATATATTTATTTGTCAATATACTCTGTTAGAGCCGAATTAATTCAAATCAAAATTATCTAGAGATTATTATAGAGAGAATATTAGAAGTACATAATACTCTAAATCAACTAATACTAATTAATATAATAATTATCAAACACATAATTCCGAGTAAAATCACAAAGCGCCGTTAAACGAATAACCAAAAATATTTATCATTTATCGTATTGTATCAAGTCGATACAAATTCTGAGAAATTAATAAAAACAGATCATGAGCTCGCTAATTAAGTTGAGCAAGTTCGCGAGAACGCGTAAAGTGGGCAAGTTGCGCTTGTGTTGGAAGTTACAGTGTTATCTAAATGAGACCATCTTTCGTTATATAAGCTAACTTAATTAAGAACTAGCAGATGAGAGTGGGCGCCGGCGGGCGGAGATGTGCTGGGGTACGTATCTGGGAGTATGCGGGTTAGGGTTACCACACGCAAATCCACTACTCGACAAGAAAGTTCCCCGAGAATGCACATTGCACAAAGTGCTCCGTGTTTCGGTACATCGTAGCGACGCCGGGTAGAGCTGAAGCTCCCCAAGGAGAGACAACGCTGTAGGGGCTGCGGAGGAGTGCGGAAGCGTGCCCGTAGTCCCGACACATGACGCAGAGGTAGAAACATCCTAGATTTTTAGTTAGTATACCGTCGGCTAGGTTTGAAGGGGACTCCCACGTAACCACCAGTCTCCCCAGGCTGTGAGTAAGGATTTTCCTGGTTAAGAAAAAATGGTTTACCGAACTCACTCATCCATTTCGTCTATTATTTCCTAGACTGAAATGCAGTCTAAGGAATAATAGACCGTTTGAAACCAGACAGGACGTGGTCAAACGCAAAAACTAACAAATAAAAATTTGGTTGTATGTAAAGTCGGTTTACATACGTACGATTATTTTACGTGATAACGTGAAAACATTGTTGAATTAACAACCGAAACATACCGAACGTTTAGGCCGATCGTGCCTCTCCATTGCTTGTTCCGTGCTCTCACTTGCACGCTCGTCTCAGGCGCAACGTGACATTTTAATGTGCGTGCAGCCGTTATCACGTCAAAAAGACTTGGTACTCTTTCTTGGTCGATGGGTTCAGTAAAGTTGAGAGCATCGCTACTTCACAAAAAACAATTATAAGCCTTTTTGAGGGTTCCGTACCCAAAGGGTAAAAACGGGAACCTATTACTAAGACTCCGCTCCGTCCGTCTGTCCGTCTTTCTGTCACCAAGCTGTATCTCAAGAACCGGGATAGCTTTTAAGTTGAAATTTTCACGGATGATGTATTGATATTCTCGCTATAACAGCAAATACTAAAAGCAGAATTAAATAAATATTTAAAGATGGCTCCCATACAACAAACCTGAAGTTTTAGCCGTTGTTTGCTCGACATTAAATAATGGTAACACGTAGGTACTTGCAATATTCACAGAATATTTAGTGGTATATTCATTCAAAAATTAAATTATTAAAATTAAATATAAGTACGTATGGGAATACGGCACGGAACACTTCAAGCGCGAGTTCGACCTGCACTTGGCTGATTATTTAATTATAGTGAAATATAACAACAAATCAATCAAACCTTTAAACATATTTTTAAATAACCGCTAATTACTGGGAAATTTCGACCAGGAAACCAATTTTCGACCTTCAACCGTAGCTTAAGTCAATGCGGTAGCATTTATTTATAATTAGATATTAATAACGTTAAAGCTAAATAACAGCAATTAACTATGATCTACCTTTGACAGCTACATACAATGTAGCTACCAAGAGGCTGCTAAACTAAGTGCTCGCGCATATGTGTGCGTCATCCACTTGCATGTGTGTTACCTCTCATGTATACGTACGTGAGGATGTGTGAGTGTGCAATGGATTAGTGTTATAATAAAAGTTTTTGTAACAGATGTCAGATATTAAACAAGGCTTCATATTAATAGCTGAGCGACGCGACCAAGGAAAATATATAAAAAGTTAGCAAATTAGGTTTGCACAGTAATTTGTTGTTGGTCTTTGTGTCTCATTTCGGTTGATTTGTTTGTTTGCCCGATTTATGGGAGAAAGTATGCGTTGTAATGATGTAATTTGTTTTGTTCAGCGGTGAAATGAAATATTGCAAAAATATCAGGAGCAATATTTAGTTTTCCTGTGTTTATCAAAACAACTATAGAAAAACCGATTTCGTGCCGTTGTGAATCATAATTACGTAGCTACTTTATTTTCAGTAAAATATTTAATTTTCATTATAGTGATTATTTCACTACTTAAATACGAGTTTATTTTCTCTAAACAACTTTCCTATGTATACTTTATGTGACGCATAATAAAAATAGAGTTCTTGTGTAGAAAAATATTTTCAAGCGAGTTAAGATTTGATAGTTACATTTATTTTCCAAACTTCAGACTCTATAGAAATGTTGTGCGTTCATTGTAAATATTCAATATTGTTCTTTTAATACTCATCCACAGTTTTTTTTGTACCAAGAATAAAATTCATGTTAAGAAATCAAAATAGACTAATAGACTTAAGAGAAAGGTTGTAAATTTAAATGAAATGCATTAAAAATATTTTTTTTTAACTGACATGAATCTTAAAAATCCATTTTTCGAATTGTTTAGTTAAAAATATTTTAATTTTATATTTTTAAGAATTTATATTTGCAGATAAATATCATCCGAAAAAATCGAACGGAAACATTATAAGTGCTACTACGCGCTACGGCGTAGCAACGTAGCACGTGAGTAAATAAAGGCGATAGCACACTAATTCACAGATGTGTCCCCCTGTATGACCCGAGCTAATTACTTATGTAAACGCACTGCCCTTTTGTCGTCTGTGTGGTATAGCCTTAACTGATCTGGACAAACATAATTTGTTCGGATTGCGGAGCCTACGTTTATTAATATCGAGAGATTAGTGTTTTGGTACATGAGATGTCCAAAGACAAATCTATACATACTAGATAGCAGCGGTTTTTGGGGCTTTATTTGCTCAGATATAGTACTATTTACACAGCTACATAATTTACCTGAGGATAATACATTTTTATATAGTGCCCCTCACGAAAACGGGCACACACTAAAAAATGTGCCAAACATAGTTATAGTTTTTGTTTACTTCTTAAGGACTCAGAAACTTTTTTGTTCTTCGGAGAAGCAAAACATGCCAAAAGCACACGATCATTGATTTAAAACATTTTTTTTCTTTTTTACTTCAATTCAAAATAAACTGAAATAATTTTGCTAAGTATTAAATTTGCATCTTCTACCAGTCTGTTAATAATTACATTGTGAAAACTTAACTTTACTGATGAGTGTTTTTGGCATGTTATATTAATTGTGACAGGTTTTTATGGTAGGTACTTTAAATTATATGCACTTGTACATTATAATATACGTCACATGTATACACCATAATAATATGATGTTACAACTTGAACGCTCCTTGTTATTTAGTAATCAGCTTTCTACACCTACATTAAGGTCACTAAAAATAAAACAAAACCTTTAAAAATGAAACCTTGCTTAACCCTTCCAGAAAGATGTTAAAATTATAGGCATTCGATGTAATAACGGCCAAGTGTTACCCCTTTATGACATCTGTCAGTTGTTGTTGTTTTAATGATGTATGTGGTGAAAAAGTAGGATGATGACTTAAGTATAATTAGGTATGGTCTCAGAAGAATGACAAGAAATAGAAACCTTGCTAAATTTTACTCAAATAAAAACTACGTTACAACCGTCTTATTCATATCTGGTTATACAGCATACGCGAGAGTGAGTGGAACAAAAAAAACGCATTGTCTGTCGGCATACGTCAAAATCACAAGTTGGAAAATGGTTAGAAGGTTTCACCAAGGATTTTTTTTACATCCATGGGTCCACTTTGTCTTTTGCGATATGATCAGAAATTTGAACCTTCTAGTTCCAGCAGAAGATTCAAATCTCTGATCATTTTACCTTCCTAATTTTTACCTTTTTGAATTTGGACAGCCGAGATAGCTCAATGCTAGTTTGTGAAACCCTTCGAAATTACGTAAGGTTGGGTGTATGTGCAACTTTTTTCTGTCACCTTTTAAATTTCATATTTATAACTATTTTTCTCAAAAAGTGGCAAAACCATCCATTCCATCGTGTACAAAATTCGAATATTTCGCTAGAATTGTTAACATTATTGTTGATTTTTCAAAAACGGCTTAGCCGATATCTGTAAAATTGAAATGGGACCATCTCGGGAACCACACAACACAGAACCTCCTCCTTTTTGGAAGTCGGTTAAAAATGGGACAAAGTGATGCACATCTCTTGCTATTTAAGTACAGTTTCTATTACTTGGCATACTTCTGAGGGTATGGTAGGATTTATGCTATCATTTCACAGTTCAAACGGCGTCTGAAAGTAACTTTTGCAACAGCATGTGAAAGTGTGAACAATGATTAGTAAAACAAATAAAAAATAGTAAATCTACGAATAATAGACCTCACATCTGTTCAACTGAATCTTCATAAGACTATATTATCTTGAGTCGCTCATAACCGATTTCGTAACTCATTTCGTTTCGTTTGAGAGTATGTTCAAATACCTATATGTATCAAAATAAATATAACAAGCTTTTACAGTGCGACATAAAAGACTTGAAAATAAATAGGGTCGCCACCATCGATCGCTTTATTAGCATATATGTATTGCATATTTTTTTTCATAATGATACTGTTTTCCTGTTCACAATCCACACAATAACACAAAATAAAAAAAAATGCTAGGATGTTAACAATGATTGACAGCTCAGATTGTGGTTCCAGCAAAAGTGATAATTTAGTTCCCGAATAATTAATTTCTTCTCTTTTGTGTCGTAGTGGTTTTAGTTTCACCTGTCCCGTTGTCTGTAGGTCTGTAATCAAATTTTGCAAGTTAACTGGGACTTCCCAGTTACCGATAAAGTTGAAATTTTGCATACATGTGTAAATCGTGGACGATGCAATATTATGATGACATAGTGCTAATCTGATGATGGAGCTAGAAAGTGGTCAAAAGAACTTAGCAATGTACACAGCCCACAGAAGGTCTAGTGATAATCTTAATGCTCAAACCCACTGCTATTAGGATTGATTAAGATTATGCCCGATGAAAGCGTGCCCAGCGTGTTAGCAGCATCTCTGAAGGACAACGCTTATACGTTGAGCCAAATGAACACCAGCACTTGGTACCTACACGCATCGTATCCATCAGACGCTCTATCTAATTAAAAATGTGGTTCGACAAAAAAGCCTAGTCAGACTCCAGGATCAAATAACTAGTCAAACAGACACTGTCACCTTGAATATCATTTATTTTACTACAGGGTTATCCAGAACTGATATACTAAACCGAAAAAAAAGATTAGCCCATTATTATAAATAACTTTTACCATGGGTTTACGAGAAAAAAAAATCAGCTGTTCAAAATGATGGTTAATCACTCCCTGTAGCGCTCATAGCGTAGTTTGACTAGGTGTTCGTTAGCGATCATCAAAGTTAAGCAACGTTCGGCACGGTCAGTCTTTGGATGGGTGACCGCAGGTGGTAAATACAACTGAGCGCTGCCGTGGACCAGACGACACGTTAAATTGTAGGCACCGGTTGTTTTAACCGTTTAGCTATGTCAGAGGCCTTCATGCGGCTTAAAAACTCTGACACCAGGGCTAGCCACCCGGCCTGTACGAACTTACTTACTCTATCACCTCCTTTCGGTTTAGTATAGAGCAAGCAGATAGTCCGGTACATTTGTCCCTCTCTAGCATAATTAAAGAAGCACCGAGCTAGGTGTAAAAACTGGCGGGTATAACGACATTTTAATTGTGAGCCTGATTACGGTCTCTGTCGCGTTTCATCCTGTTATTACGCGTAATTGCATTACGGTTCGTAACGATGAAAAAAGCAAATAAGTTTAATTGACTTGACGCTTTTCTTTGTTAACACGTGGCCAGTTCACACGAGATGTTTTGATGATGTGTTTCTTTGTGAAATGGCAACATTTAGTTATGTATGTACCTATCTATTTAATTAATTTTCAGTACCTAACTAAAGAAAAAAAAAAGTTATGTCCATGTTAAGGTGAACGCTCACCTGCAAGGACCGCACCCGTTACAGTCATCTATTCTTTATACGACTCATGGGGCGTGGATAGGTGCGAGTTTGACCTTATGAATACTGAAACCACTGCCAAATTAATTTTGATATACAATTTACGTAAAAGATTTACTACCTTGTTACTTAAAATAGTTTACATTGTAATATATCCTAATGTTAATTTTATTTATTATTTAAGAAGAAATATATAAAAAATAAAAGTAAGCTAATTTTCAGCTTGTTGGAGCTAAAAATTTAATACAATTTTATTGTTGCCCAGAAACGTACAATTTTGAAAATAAATAAAAGAAAAAACAAGTTTTAATTTGATTTTTTTATTCAAAGACAATTGAGTGAGATTTTGGGTCAAAAATACAAAATAATGTGCTTACTTGACGTCAAGTAAAACCGCTTCTTTCTCCCATAAAAATTAACTTCGTCCCAAATCTAAACATTATCGCTACCAAGCTGTCACATTCACAAAATTGTCAAAATGCAACAGCATAATAACATCCCACACAATAAACGGAACACTTCGTGATTCCATTGTGGGCAAAAAAAGAAATTTAATCATGAGAAACAATAATAACGATTTCTAAGAAATTAGACTGAGTAACTACAGGAGCCACGCAACTTAAACTTGGTTGTTACTTTTGAATACCACACTGTTACTTAGCCAAACGAATTAAAACTTTACTACTTAGGAGGCAAAGTTGAAAATCCGAAAATATTTTTAATGATTTCACTATTGTTAAGGCTCTATGACTATCAATTATGTCCATAGTATGTGAGAGTGCATTGTGATCGAACAGTAGCTTTCATTTGGTCATTCTGATGATTGAAAATTAAAGCACCGATATAATTCGAGATAAATAGTGATGGCTGGTGAGTGATTTGTCGATGATTGGAAACGATTCACGTTTTTAATACATCGAAGATTTATGATAACGCATTTGTTTTTTGGTATAAAATGTATACGTAGATACTTGTCTTGTTTTTAATCAAATGATAATAAAAATGTTTTGCATTCTTCATAAAAATAGTTATGATATATCAAAGAAAATAAACATATATTTGATCCGTTTTAAGATATATTTATAAATAAAGTAAATTTTATTATTATTACATTTATTTATTTACTTATTAAGAGCTAAATTTTGGTTAAAAGTCAACTCTAAAGCTTAAAACGACGTAATGAAAATACGAATATGAAAAAAAAAACTGTGGATAGTCAATCTATAAAAGTTACTTTGAAATGCAAGGATATATTCGATTTAAAATTGAAAATGATAAAGTCGATTTAAAATCAGAATCGAATAGCCATAAATCGATTCTTATCCCATCTCTATCGTACCAGCATTAACACGTCACTCGTAGATGATAATAGACCAAGAGTCTGCGCCCCAGTTAATTGCTTTAATAACTTCCTGTGTCAAAATAACAAAAGAGCTATGCGGTATTAACAAAACGGGTAATGACGCTGCCGTGGTAGACGGCTCCTGGACTATGTTCACACTGAGCTGCTCAAAATTTAAAAAGAAAAAAATCATTTTTACTTTTATTTAGAGTTTTTATAGGAATGGTAAAGGGACTAACAATCTTGCAACATTGAAGGTGTTACTAGTGTATTTATTAGCTTTTCAGGAAGAGGACACTTTGTAGGTACATTTTCTAAAGTTTTTGTACTATAATTAAAAGTGAATGTTGAATGATTTTCCTAGACGACGAATATATTCCAAGTTATCATTGTTTTCATCATTATGATCAACTTTTACATGGGACTAACACTGCAATCGCGTGAAATAAATGAGGTCACATAAAGCTCTCGACCGAAAGCAAGCGCACGAAACGGACGTGTCGCCAATTTTTACAAAATATTTACTCTTCAGTTTAAGTGAATTTAACACGAGTTGTAATAGCCTTACAGTACGCATTAGATTGTTATCTTTGAGTGTTGCATACGACTTTTCCGATCTGAAGTAAAAAGTGCAAGAACAAACAGCGCATCGACTCACCGCACACCGCACCGCCTGCACCCCCGCAAGACAAGAACATATATATTTTATTGGATCTTTCGTCTCGCCCTACACAAGTTACTACCTACACAAGTTTTTACTTCTTATACCTACCTTATTTCTGTAGGAAAGATTCAAAATATGATGGCGGAATACTCTGATAACAAAACATCCCGAAAGAAGAAAGGGTCAACCGACAATAATTTATCTACGAGATTTGACAACTTTGAGAAGAATATAATAATGCATCTCACAAATATGGAGCAGAATCAAAACGAAAAACTAAATAAAATAGCTCAAGAAATTTCGGGTATTAAAGATCTATTTAATACATTAAAAACTATTACGGATAACTTATCACGTGAACAAGTTATTATGAAACAAGAATTTGAAACTTACAAAGTTAACTTAGAAGCCGAACTAGAAACCATAAAAAGTGACGTAGTACATCATATTAAGAAACCAACATCTATAGCCGATCAGTCCACAGTGGGGCTAATCTGTAATGATATCCTGACCGAATTAAACGAACGTACAATGAGGCAGAAAAATATCGTAGTTTGTGGTCTAAACGAATGTAGCTCCAAAAGTTCTAGCGATATTACCCAAAAAGATACTGAAAAGGTCAAAGAAATTCTCAGATTAACTTATCCTGATAACAGAGAAGTCAGAGGATCTATTAAATGCTTCCGTATAGGTAAATATGATATCAATAAAGCTCGACCTATCAAAGTATGTCTCGCCACGCCTGAAATTGTCAAAGGAATTCTACGAAATAGCTGTACTATCTCCAAACATTTTCCAAATGTGAAATGCTACCCGGACCAAACGCCAGCCGAAAAGAAGTGTTTGTTAAACTTGCGAGATGAACTGATACGAAGAACCAACTGCGGGGAGCGAAATCTTACAATAAAATACATCAAAGCTGTTCCTAAGATTATCAAGACAACTTAAACTGTAAATAATACACTTCGTTTGCAAAGGCGACCTTGCAACTAACATATCTAATTACCCAGATCTACTATATGTGTAATATCATGATGTGAAATTATATCTATATTATATTATCTCAGTTACAACATAATAATACCATAACACATAATATTACCTACCTAATGTTATCTCCTTTACAAGCAAAACCAATATTTATTTTATAAATTCTCAGATTAGCTTAAACTATTATTTGTCTTGACAGAGATAATACCTACATAACAAATATTGGAATGCAATATGCAATGCGTACAATGTAACAAACAACCTGAATAATTTGCTTTGTATTCCCAGTTCTAATTGATTTATTTACTAATATAATCTTACTGATAACAAACTAGCCAAATTGTATAAGCCGTAACGTAGGTACATAGGTAGGTATTTACTTAAGCTATACATTCCGTAATTGTCAACTTTTACATTGCCTTCTGCAAACAGTTATGTTACCTACCTACTCATGTTTGAAATTTACTGTTTACTCATTAACAACAGGATTAGTATTTATGAGTCAATCATACTTACTATTATACATATAAACTTACTTTACTTTCATTAAGTGGGTAACTCAATTAGTTTAAACCATTTCTGTAAAGTATTATACTTACCTACATAATTTAAAATTACTTAGTTAAGGTCATTAGTTTTTCACATTTAATAGTGTTCGGCGCTTGCATTACTCTTGCATTACTCTTACTTAAATTTATAGCCTGCCTACTATGTATAATAAAATAATTACCTATTTACTTAAGATTACCTTGTGTTTCTCAGTTAAGTGAATTTTTTGTTAATTCTTTTGAGAAATAAATATCTTAAACCAGAAGTATTTGGTCATAATGATATCTTAGAGTATTATATAAATTACTCATTTACCTTGGTATACAAAACTATAGATTGTTGTGCTAGTAAAACTTACAAGTCTGCCATACTATTCTCTCCGTGATTCGTATTTTTAAACGACTTCAAAAAAGAATATTCTCAATTCGACTATGTTTTTGTTTTATGTGTGTTACTCGTTTACTTCTCCAATTATGAAACGATTTTGATGATTTTCTTTTGTTTAGTAGATCATACTTTACAAGTAGTCGTATTTATATTTTATCGAAAACCGAGTCGTTTTTTAAAAATAAACAATAATGTGAAAATTACAACATCGATGATACATTGATCAAATCATTGCAAACTATTCGAATTCTGTACACGGTGGTAGTCAGTTTTGCTATTTTCGGCATAAAACAACTATTTTATACCATAAGTGATTCTATGTGGTTAGTCTCTCAGTATAAACACGATGCCGGTTGCACAATTAAATTGGAATCATTATTGTGTGCTACTTCAGTCAAATTTTAATAATAAATAATTGCGTTTCAAAATAAATACACACATATGCAATTATACCGAATTCAATAGACAAAATATGATTACAATAAATCTGTCGTGTCCAACTTGATAGCCTAACAATTATACTTGTTTGTAGCGAAACTAAAACATATGTACTTACTTACTTAGATTAATGTGCCAAGTAACAAGTACTTATATAAGTAAGTTAATTTACATTGTATTATTTCAGTAGGTACTTAACTGTGACTTTTGAACCACAACCCGTAACGTGGTTTGACAGATTTACTTAACTTTGTTTAGGTCAATTAAGATAATACACCATTGTAAACTATCTGAAAATTAATGCGTGAAAACCTTATTAGAAAAAAAGTTATCGTTACATTCATATAATAAGTATAACATACTTGCAGTGTTGTTCGTCAGAATATTAAATGACAACAAAGTGTGAGTGTGACGATACGTGGGGTTTGGTCTAAGTTATAAGTGGCACAAAGCAAACTCATAGCATTATTTAATTGAGGCTTTAATTATATCAAATTCATTAATATCTATTTTAAAGTTCATATTTTATTTATTCACTTACTATTCAATAAAGAGTTTAATAATATTTAATATATATGTACAACTAGTTATCTATAAGTATTAGAAGTACTATGTAATTGTATTGTACGTACATTTTGTATACTTAAATAGAGTATGGGTAGTAATGATGTATCCCCATTGTCAATTGTAGCGCACAACGTACTTACGTTTAAAAATCTTAGTATTTTAGGTAAAAAATGAAGAAAGAACCTGATAAAAACACTCGGATGGAAACCAACTAAAACCGCTCCCATTTGAACTATTTTGTAAGATGTCCAGATATGGAGGTCTTTTAACTAAAATTTGTCAAATAAAAATTAAAAATGTAGTCTTAAAAAACTGGCGGGAATAATTTAAAAGCTCCGCTCATAACATAGACTCTACATCTCAAGGAAGGAAGAACAGGAGGGCCCGCCGTCACGGGACGGTGATCCGCTCGCCACATCATAATTACTGCATCCTTTTCAACATGTTACTCCAATTTGTGCACTTAAACAAGGGTACTATGGTACTGCGGTACTGATCATTTTGTAAGAGATTTTATGTGGATAGCTTACGTTTGATAGCATTTTGACCAAAGCCGAGTGCTCAATAATGGAGTAAAAATGCAGTTTGTTTAATATGCATACTCGTACCTAAAAATACGTTAAGGAGTTTAATTCTATAAATAAATGTTGTTATTCTTGGACATGTGGCTCAATAGATCCGATCCTGTCTTTACCTAGATATTGCAACCAGCCGGTATTTCATAAATAATCAACATGGGACACTTCTATTTATAATAGACCTAAGTTAACAGAAAATAAAACTGCAAAAAATTATAAAATAACGGGATTACTTCTATGCTATTACACTTGTGGAAACATTTGCGCAAATCAACTAAGTATATTGTTATATTTTTAAATGTTACTAATGAAACAAAATTACAAAGTAGACCATATTTAAACATGTTTTGTCTTGTCAATGGTTTATAAAGTTTTCGCAATATTTGACAACTGCGATTGTCTGCAGACTTCTATAGATCTCCCATCGTAATTATTACAACATTATTTTCAATGTTTCTGTCTCTTTTATTGTGTTTACTAGATTTTGTCCGCGGCTTCGCCCGCATGATATTTCAAGGCCCTACCTTACCACCCTTAATAAAGGAGGTGGAAAATAAAAAACAAAAAAAATCTATTTGACATTTGTTCGATTCGACAGTTCTTTTTTGACATTTCTTGGAGCGCACGCTAGAATAACTCGCAGATGGCAGAATTGTTCCTACTTAACACTTATTGTTAAAATATATTATGGAAAATTTACGCAATATCATTATAATTTATAACCTATGTGTTATTCTGATATAAAAGCTACATAATTACAAAGTTTCATCTCAATCCGTTTAGTAGTTTTTGCGTGAAAGAGTAACAAACATCCATCCATCCATCCTTACAAACTTTCACGTTTATAATGTTAGTAGGATCTATCAGCGCGGAGGTGAATCTTATACCTATACAAACCTACGGTGATTTCTTGGTACAATTTGTATATTTATAATTGTAAAATTGTTTTGTACTTAAATGAAAAAAATATGTGCGTAGTAAGCATTTTGAAATTATAAAATTACAAAATTTTTTCGAATTTGTACAAAACAGACAGGAAGTAAGAGAGACCAAATTCATTCCCGATCAAATACAATGTACGCCTTTAAACCTTTTTTAAAATCGCACGTGTTATGACCTTGTTTCTTTAGAAATCGCTTAATTACTTTTGTCTAGCCCTGTATGAGTCTACACGTGTTTAATTCAATAACGTTCAATAGAAACCACCTTGAGACTGTTACAATGTTTATTTTACTTTAAGTAATGTTGTGGATGCTTTTGAAACTGTGTTTCTTTTCTGATACATAGCAAATTATTACAGTCGTCTAATCAAAACTTTGTTGATTTAAATTTTGCTATACGGATATAACAAATATACAAAGGACATTCTGTTAGTATTACTAATTGACGGATTCAAATTTGAAGAACATTACTTCATTGTAGGTATTTAATATTGTATCAAGCTATTAGTTCTGCGAATTGATTTAAGAGTAGATATTTTGTTTACTTTAAAAACTTAAAGTTTATCAGCGCGTGAGGTATAGAAAATATGATTTCTCAATGGTTAAAATCATAACTCGTCAACACTTAGAAAAATGTGTCATTGCAAAGTCGTTGTAAGCTTAAGTAGTGCATCCAAGTAGAAAACAATTACAAAGAAACTTATTACTGCTAATCATACACCAAAGTGCATGTTAAACAGACAAACAAACACACAATTACACTGCCCACCATCGAAGTAATTCCATACTAAGTCTTGATGAAACGTGGACATAGATTAATAACAGTTCACAAGTACTTGGACTGTGAAATTACAAGAAACATACAATAAGTGATAATTGTATATTATGATGTATGTACGGATGCTATCTACTTAAGTTTCATTACAACTTAACAGACATTTAACGCCAATTAGATTTCACCAAGTAATCATTGCTATAACTTAATTTTAGCGCAAGCAAATCTATTTCTTATTTCAAAGTAATAAGGCGGTCTTAAGTGAATTTGTGAATATGCTATTATTGTTGAGAATTAGAGAAAGGGGAAGGATTTCTTTGATAATTTACAATATAATCTTAATGTTCTTTATGAGTGAGTAATGTTATTATAATTTGTCTATGTTAAGTATGTTTTGCATTTTTCGACTAAGTTTAATTGAAGACATTTTGTTAAATTGAAAAATTACGTGCAGTAGACGCGACAATATCCTTTGTTTTTTGACATTGCGAGATTAATAAAATTAGAGTTTAAGATACTTAAAAGTTAAACCAATTTTACCTACTAAATATTCGTTAAAATGATTTATTATTGTGGCCTAGCTTTATTGGTAAAGCACCGGGATAGAAACTCAGGTTCAAATCCCGTGGTCACTACAAATAATTTTCTCTAAAATCTACAAACGAGTTTCGATGCTTAGTAGAAAATAACTGCTCAGTAATTAACGTGTTTAAAATTGAGTCTGAATTTTACTTTCTTTAACGATAATAATAAAACACAAATACTAAATACTGTATAAGAAACCAGCTGATGAATATTTCAAGCCAATATTAATCACATATTCATTACAACACTTGTGCCATTATCATTTATAACAAGACTTTTGTTGTCATAAAAGCCAAAAACCGCATCACAAATTTACGATAGTTAACACACAAAAGGGCTTTATTAATACACACGTAAAAGTATAGTTATATTAAGGCCCAGCCTCTAGGAAACCTTAATTGAGGCTTTACATCGACTACAAAACGGCTAATTGTAGCTCAAAGTGCTTATTGTAAGTTTGTTATGACAAGGACTTAGAGTGCATGGAATAGACTTATACTTACAGGTGAACATAGTATCTTATTTAATGTTTCTTGTTAATTTAGTCACTATTTTTTACAATATTTTACTTATTGATTTATTTATGGGTACAAAAAGTTTGGTTAACTAACTAATTGATTTTATAATTAGTTATCACTAACCAAAACTATAATAGAATTTTTATTTATCAATCACGTTATGGGCATCTTTGCACCCAGTAAAGGGCAGGTTAAATTAACGTATTCGTCAATTTAACGTAACTTTAACTAGTAGATTGTTTGGTAATTCTAATTTCCCTAGTTACTGTAGTGGAAAATTATTGAACTCATCTTATTTTATAACAATTTGATCAATCTTAAAATCGGAAACAAATATAAATTGTAGATACCCAAGTCTCAATATTTTGAAACACGTTTTCAGGACCATCTAGTTGTGTCACAATATGTTTTGGCATAATAGTAATTTTTGTAAAAAAAAAACCGAAAGAATATAATTATGTATTCTAATACAGAAATAGAAAAGGTATTGCCTACTTACGAGACGAAATTACTTATTACCTATTATTTTAGGTACCTATTTTAAAGATCTTTATAGTAGTTATAATAGTTCTTGTTAATCGTAAATAATTTATTTACTTTTTACTAGCATGTGTACTACTGACTAACTTATCCAGAAAAAAAGTTTCGATAAAACAAAACTTACTTCCAGCATCTTTATCGTCAGCATTGTTCGTGATTCCACTCAATTCCTGTGAGGTTTATACCCTCGGGTAAATTGTGTGTGAGACCGCAAAGATATAGTAGTTAATATACAAATACTCATTGTTATTTGTACGGAGTACTTTAATTAAGAGAATAATAGTGAATGTTTCTTTTTGAAATTACTGATGTCGTCAATTTACTACTAATTATATACAATACAGCTTGTGGCTTTAAAACGAAACAAAAAATATATAAATAAAAAAACATATTTTTTAGGGTTTCGTACCCAAAGGGTAAAAACGGGACCCTATTACTAAGACTCCGCTGTCCGTCCGTTTGTCCGTCTGTCCGTCTGTCTGTCACCAGGCTGTATCTCAGGATCGGTGATAGCTAGAACGTTGAATTTTTTTTTACATTTGGAGAAGAAACTCAATGTCGCAAGTCAATCCACCGATCTGCAACTAGGTATGTTTATATGACCTATCGGTCAATTGACATTAAAATACTATACGGTAGGTCCGGGCACAATGGATCTAATTTTAATGGCGCCATCGTAAATTTAATAGCAACGTAAAATAGTGTTCTCACTATCAAATGCATATACTTAGTGAAAAACAAACAGGGCTACCCTAAATTGCTATTACGAGTATAATTACTTACGATGGCTTTACTTTATTATGTGTTTACATACGTTTTTAGGGTTCCGTACTCAAAGGGAAAAACGGGACCCTATTACTAAGACTTCGATATCCGTCTGTCCGTCTGTCTGTCCGTCTGTCACCGGGCTGTATCTCATGAACCATGATAGCTAAGCAGCTGAAATTTTTACAGATGATGTATTTCTGTTGCCGCTATAACAACAAATACTAAAAAGAAAATAAAATAAATATTTAAGGGTGGCTCCCATACAACAAACCTGATTTATCAGACGTTTTTCGCTCTATATTAATAATGGTAACAGGTAGATGCTTGAAATTTTCACAGAATATTTAATTTTATATTCACTTCAATAATAAATAATAAAATAAAATAAATAATTAAGGGGGGCTCTCATACAGTACGGAACCCTCCGTCCGCGAGTCCGACTCGTACTTGGCCGATTATTAAAACTGAATATAAACAGCATCGGTCTCTGGCAGCCTTATAACGAGCTTCCTCTTCTTGCCACCGCGCGCGGTCACAAGCAACGGCGGCGCGCGGCGGCGCTTGCGTCGCAGGTGTGCGCGCTTGGCGAGCACAATTGGCGGGAGATTTTAAAAACAAAACCCTACATGTCCCTAACATTATATTTAAAATAAGTTATGAGAAATTGTCTTTATAATATAGCACTAAGTATCTTGAAATAAGTAGGTAGGTACGAGTGCTAACAATTCATAAAGGCCTTGTAAAAATAAGTTATTACATATTGTTTTCAGAAATATCGTTCTAGATATAAAAGATCGAATCATATAATTTATGCGTTTGATGTATGGAAAGTGCAACAAATATGTAGATGACTTCATTTCTATCGTCATAAAAATATTTCCCTACTAAAATCGAAGGTTAGAGCCGTGTGCTTCACTTACAAAACTATAATCTTTAAATAAAACAAACTCAACAAGTAGTAAAATTTTATGCACAGAGAAACACATTAATATCATAACGAATACTAAATAACATAATTTTAGTGGAAAAATAAATTGTGAGCTGCTAAAACACTAAATTGATGACGGCACGTAAATTTCAAAGAGCAGTAAGAAAACTCAGCTGTAAATCTTTCTCCGATTTACGTGTTTCCCATAATAATTTGGGAATGACGTAATTATTCAGTACGTTGTTTGGTTTTTGGAATGTAATTTGATATCAAAAACAAAAACTTTTCTTTGCAATTATGTCCTAAGTACTTCAACTTTTGTCAACGCAGTAGGGAAAGCAAAGACGTTTACGAAAATTAGAAGCTTAGATTCAAACTGATGTTTCTATAATATATCATAAAACACTATTCGTCTTACCACAAAAGTTTTACGCACGCTTTAGACAATGTTTAACAATACAAATTGCACGGTTAAAGGTAAGGCGGTGTATTTTTTTACAACAATTCATAATGTTCATTAACACGACGTTAATTTGCGATGTACCTATTTCTATTGTATAAGTAAGTACAGTGTTCCGAATGGATTCAAGTAAATGAATAAATATTTGAATCAGATCGATCGATCCACCACGAGGTTAAATTAAAACCAAATTATTTATTTAAAAAAACTAAAATGTATTTGTGACTAAAGGACACAATTATGTAAATTCAATGTAATAAGAAAATAATCATAGGTACTCAAATCGAACTTTGTAGGTATCTTTTGCTATGAACCAAAGCTTACAGCACTTATTCATGCCCGTAAAAATAATACATTTATATTTAACAGTTCCATCGTGTACAAAATTCAAATATTTCGCTAGAATTGCTTGCATTATTGTTAATTTTCCAAAAACGCCTCAGCCAAATTCTGTTAAATTTTTAATGAGACCATTTCGGGAGTATACCCTTTCGAACTAAACATGAATTTTTTGATTCGGTTCACAATTAGCGAAATTATCGATGTTCATTGTGTACAAAATTCGGACTTTTCGCTCGAGTTGCTTAGATTATAGTTAGTTTTTTCAAAAACGGCTCAGCTGATTTCTGTAATAATTAAATGGGACCACCTCGGGAGTATATACTTTCGAAATAAAAAATATTTTTTCGATTCGGTTCTCAATTGGCGCAATTATCGATGAACATACACAAAAAATACATACAGACGAACATAGACCTCCTCCTTTTTGGAAGTCGGTTAAAAACTAAATTAACTTTTTTCGACTGCTTTGCATTTAACGCTTTAAACATCAACTAATTATTGATATTACATATGGTTAACCAAAATAACTGTTCCAATGGCTTCTTTTGTTGTTAAAATGATAGGATTTTATTTGTTCACAGCGGTAACATTTGGCAGGTGCTTATAACTTATATTTAGGCAGCTTGATGCGGTTTCATAACGGTTTCAGATAAATTAAATTAAAATTAAATACTAAGAAAAAAATAAAATACGTACGAAATGTTCAAAATTTAAATATTGCGATTCTCAACATTTGATCAATATTTCACATTTCGACATAGGTCTGCTGTATAAAATCTACCGCCATTTCACCTCATTCGTAAATCATAACGTTAAATTTCAATGTTCCAAGTTTGTACTGTAAATGCACCTTATCTTTCTTCCGTTTCTTTCCGCTTTTTTTTTTATATTTACATTGAAAGAGATGAACCCGCCAATTTCGCATGCCTCTTCCGCATATCAAAAACCCAAAAAACTCAAATCGATTCAATCGGATGCAGTGATAACCTGAAATTACCGGTTAAAATCGGGTATTAACAACAGAAAAAGCAATAAAACAGCGTGAAATGGTATGAGAGCATTAATTCGATTATCAGATCGAGGTGCGAAGCGAGTTTCGATGTTTATCTAGGTATAAAGAGGCACCTTAAAAGAAATTATTTTACTGCAGTGAAATAGTAAAAACTCTCATTAGCAGTCATTATAGACGCCCCCACGATTTGGGGATAGATACGGATAGGTGAGAAGTTTATTTTGAATAATGAGCATGATGGTGAAGATAGGTGTCTTTCCATTTATCGCTTTAAATTTGAAACTGCATTCCGATATTTAATTTACATCAGATAATGGTCGTACGTGATAGTTGGGGATAGATAAGATGCACGATAGCAGTTCAATAATTGGCGAATAAATAATGTAGCAGGTGGTCATAAAAGATCTGGAGATTGAATTGAAACTGTAATAAAGAGAACTGTAATAGAGAGTTAAATTCGGGACAATTTTTTTGTATACTTAGTAGATTCAATTTTTTAATGTTTTCCTCTTCACATACTTTCATTACTATGTAGTTATTCCTAAGGTTCCCTAGAAAAAACTACAAGAGGCACCAGAGCCACTTTTTTATAAATTTACTGGACTAAGTATTAACGTTTTTCAGATTTTATAAAGTGTATTAATATGCTTATACACGTGTATTTAAACATCCCAAAGGAGTGGCAAGTTGAAGTGGCTTTGTAGATCCATATGAGTGGCCTATGTCTATAGCAGTGGACGTTCTATAGCTGATTGATCCGTGAATGGATGAATTTATACATTGTATGAATTTTATCTTTGCAATTTGTCATACACTTATAAAGGTGTCATACAGAGCTAAACAGTACTAAACAAAAAGGATACAATTTAGACCGTCATTATTAACAACTTTTATTATGGGACCAACCCGGAATTCGAGAAAAAAAAAACAGCCGTTTTATACATTTTGTCGATTCTAAGTTGCAATTTTGCATAGAACAGCTTATTTATTTTCTTGAATTTTGGGTTGGTGCCATAGATAAAAGTTGTTCATAATGATGGTGAAAAGGGGTGATTAGCACCCCTTTTCGACTTAGTACAGGGTAAGCAGATTACCCAGTATAAAAAACTGCAAAAATAGTTATTCAACCTCCCTCAAATTATACACCAAACATTACCTACTACTTAAATATTCAGACCTGATATTATAAGAACCTGTATACAAAAACAATACCAATCAGATGTCCATATCAAGATCCTCAAAGAAGATAACATGCCCGAACCCAAATACCGCATACATTAACCAAAAGCTAAGTATAATGAAGCACTCTTTAATTTTGCCAGTTTATCTTTTGTGTTAAAACAACGCACGGGTGTTGATGAGGCTTAATAATATGTAATTTACATTTCTCGATTTCCGAATCGTGTTCGACAGCGTCTAATATGTTTGAAAATTTTCCGCTTCCCTGCTTTTTTATGGACTCGTAATTTTGTAATAAATACCCCATTCTTTTGTTTTACGCAGAGGGGTGATTATGCGTTTTCTAAGAACATAATTTCACTTCGTGTGTCATTGTTGTCTTAGGGAAATATATGTATATAAATAAAAATATATAAATACCTACCTACAAAGTTATATTACATATAGCTTTTGTTATGTAATAACCCAAAAAAGATTTGATTTCATCGTTCATGTGCATTCTTCGAGCAAATATCTACAGAGCCTCAGTCCCTTGGTGAAAGTAGTAAAAAAATGTCCGAGTGCCGTCTTACGTACATACCGACTTAGATATTTACATTAAATAATTCACAATGACCCATTTTTTCAAATCTCGACGTTATATCACCTATTAGTGCTTGTAACCTAGGTAGCGCTCGTAGCGTAGTTTGATTAGGTGTTTGTCAGCGATCACCGAAGTTAAGCAACGTTCCGCACGGTCAGTATTGAGATGGGTGACCGCGGGTGGCATTTTGCAACTGAGCGCTACTGTGGCTCGGGTGACACGTTAAATGGTGGGTCCCGATTGTTTTAACCGTTAAGCCAAGTCAGAGGCCTTCAGGCGGCCTAATAACTCTGACACCAGGGCTGGCCATCCGGCCTATACGAACTTACTTACTTTACCGAGCACTTTGGCATCGCGCGGCGTTGTAGTCGTATTGCATAGATATTTGCTCGAAGTGTGCATTACTTAAATTTTTACCGTGAAATCACCTTTGATCAAATTTAATCAAATCACAAAAAATCAGGGCTAGTCACTAGCAAATTGGGATGCGGGGATGTACACAGACTGCAGCTAACAAAAACACACAGACACAGACGTCAAAACGTTTGTGGCATTGCAAGGCCACGGCAGAAACTAGAATCGCTTGCGGGTTGCATGACGCTACTATTGCTTTGTCATCAGCATCGACATCATCAACCTCATCGCCATCTAGTGTACACGCGTGACGTCAGTGCAGGACTTATCGCCCCCACATCGAATAAGAATAAAACGTCAAAATGTTTATTCGGCCTTTACTACATGGATTAACACTGAAAATAAAAAAAGAGCAATCGCTAATGAATGGTGAATATTTTTTTTGGGAACAGCTATTTTTTCATTCGCGAATAAAGTGGGGACTACTTGCTAGTTTAAAAAACACGATATGAATCTTATCTTGATTCCACAAAGAGGTCAACAAATACATCCATCAAAACTACAACATGTAGAAAATGTAAGTACCACTGCATCCAAAATTCCAATCAACCTATGACGTCATCGACCATCAGCTCAATCAGCCTTCATCCCATTAAACCAAACAAGTACCATCTAAAAACAACAAATTACGTTTTCTTACATTTCCACACATTTTACATCCAATCACTCACATCACTTCAAAGAGATGGATTACTTTATAAATAGCCCCATAAAATACATCTATCGATTAAAACTGAAACTGGACCAAGTTACATAATTAGCTGGCCATCGTGTATCTGTTACATGTAAAACGTTAGCTTTATATCAGTGGCGGTTAATCAAAAAGTTGTGACAAACAAATTACCCAAAGGGCTATGTTAAGAGTCTCTCTGCGACATAGGTTCAAGGACTAAAGCACGGTAATGATACCTAACAGTATTGTGATGTCCTTAATAGTAGTTTATGCAACTGTCATATAATGAAGGGTATTAAAACACGAGTGTGAGTTTATGAAACGAGCGCAGCGAGTTTCATAATAGTAACGAGTGTTTTAATACCCGTGTTATATGCAGTTGCATACACTACTTTATCTTCACTAATAAAAAAAAAAACATATTGCGAAACATTAAATTCACGCGTACGTGTATTGTCACAGTAAACTTGGCGCCATTAAAATCTAACCAATGAGAGCGCAGCTGCGCGCGCAGGGCCAATCAGGAGCGAGCGCGCGATGTTATAATGAGATTTTACGATATCGATGTGGATATTATAACATCAAGTGAAATTGCTTAAATTGAGTGTTTTGTTGTCTGCGCTATAACAGTAGTCATTATAAGTCAAGTATTGGAAACATAAGTAGAATGTTACAACATTAGTGTAGATAAAATATATTTCAACAGCGCCACGTAGACCGTATCTCGCGCTAGGGCTGCACGCCTTCAGTATTTTGATTTCATCTACTTACTCTTTACCTACTTGAGTTTCTTTCTAGTTTCTATCTATTATGATGTAAAATTATTATATTTATTCCATAAAAGAAATTTGCTGTAAACGAAAAAAGAAGCGTTCAACAAAAACACATATTATGGTTATTTCTATGTTTTTAGGGTTCCGCAGTAAAACGAGGAACCCTAAAATAGTAAATTGCACGCTTACTAGTTACAAATTCACACGTTCGTTCGTCAATACGACGCGACGCGACTGACTAGCATACCAGAGCATACCATACTCCGAGGCGCGTAGGTATGATTCACTTTCCGATCGTTTGTATGAAGACGGAATTCTGTTAGATATCATTACCTTATATGACTTAAGTAAGAGTAAGAAAACATAGAATTACAAACTGAAAGACTTAGATTTGTAAAACGAATGATGATTTTAAACGAGGTCTTTATCGAAAACGTAGGAAAAGGTTAGTTTTCCTACAGGAGCTGGTCTAAATCCGATAGACCCTGGAAAGGGGAAATGCCTAATAACCCCATGCTAGGTCTAAGTGCACGAACTATGTACTTCTATACAGAACAAAAATAAGATTCATTCTCTGATGTGATGATAACGATAACTGTGCAATACACCAAACGATTAAAACTAAAACTGGACCAAGTTACATAATTAGCCGACCGTCATTTGTATCTGCTACATGTAAAACATTTGCTCTATGTCAGTGGCGATTAATAAAGAAATAGATGAATGCTTCCATGTACGCTTTTAGATTTATTGAGCCAAGGCATTAATTAGAGTCTGGAATGTGAATTACTCTTATGAAATCAGTTCGATTCGCAGACGATGTTGTGTGTTTGAAATGTCTTGTCCTAATCATTTTTGGAAAACTAACGGGATTCCTATAAATTTGTCAGTACTTAAACGTGCATGTAAAATGTGCGTCTGCAGTGCTCCAAACTAATGAAATACACTTAAGAAAGCTAATACATAGGTGAAGCATTATTCAAGTATTATTTTACACTAAGAATGTACTGTATGGATGAAAATTTGCAAATTTAGAGCAAAAAACACCATGTATAATTCATACTAACAGTAATAAGAACAATGTGATAAAAAGTGACGTGTATGGATGATACATAACACAAAATAAGAATAAATAACTCATCAAGGTTATTGTAAAAGTTACTTATAAGTAAAATGACCTCTATATTTAAAGTAATTACATTTGGAAAAGCGTATAAAATAAAGATATGAAATTAATAAACGTAAACTTTCAGTTTAAAAAGCTATGGCCACCATTTCTTACCGAAGATGTGTATCAGCTGTTTTGTTCAGAAGCTTCCATTACTCAACTGTGATGTCTCAGATGTAAATAGTAAATAAGCTTTCAAAAAGAGAACTAGTGCATTTCGTGATCTCAAAATAAAGCATCCAAAAATGACAGATTAAGATGGTGTTAAAAAAACGCGCGCGCGCACCCACTCGCAGCGAATTCTAAATTTAAAATAGTATTTACGCAGACGTATCGAGAGCAGGTAATTAATACAATCTTTGTTAGAGGGTAATTTGCCAGAGCTAATGCCGGCGTGTGTAATCTTCAAAGGGGATTTAGAAACACGCGTTCTAATCTATTTTAGTCGTGTTCTCAAACAGAGAAATATTTACAATCTCTCTGGAACACTTCGACGCATCCGACGGTCGTTATGCGAACGCATCGATACTGACTCAGTCTGGGATTTGATTGAGAATATTCGTGATTGAGATGCCTCATTAATGTCGGGCGTTTGGTTGCATTCCCCACGTCGCCGTCGCTTTCAATGTTTTGATATTGCAAGGTGCAATACTTTTTCTTGCGTTATGTTGTGATAGCTCCTGTCGTCAATCCAAAGTTGATTGTTTCACGTCTTCACTAATGACTGCTCTTATATTATCTCTACCTTATTTTTATTTCTCACTTTCAATTTTGATTGCATTTCCAACACTGTTGCTTACATTGTTCCGATATTTTTTCTCGATAGCTTCCAATTTAAAAGATTTATTCTTTTACAGCGGCGCTTTGCCAACAGATAGCTATCTGCAGAATCAGATTTGATTGTTTCTAAAGTACCTTCTCACTACTTAGTTTTAAACAATTTTCAGTGTTGATTGACTTTACATTCACCATTAACTGATGCGTGACTTTGACACCTGTTAAAATTATTCGTATTTCTAAAAGTTTCGCCGGCAGTTTCAAGGAAATGTAGGTGATACTTATTTATTTTTATCTCCAATTTGGCCACTTTAGTGGGGTTCAATATTAGAAAAATCCACAGTAAAATCACCTAAATGTAGTTTTTAGTGTCTTGGCTTAATTCCGGCACGCTAATTTCATCACGCACCTGGCCGGTTTATGTTTCTTCTATTCCGTTTAATTTCTTTTTAACTCCCGTTTTATTTATTGAAATACGGTCCACTCTACCTGCTCTTATTTTTTATAGTTGTATTTTAAATTTGTTGTGTGCTTCGTACAGTCACAGAGGGTGATAGAAAATTGTGTTATTACCCATAAGAGTATTTAATTTGCATTGGATTATAATAAATGTTGAACAAGTACGGTATTCCTCAGCTACAGCCGGTTCCAGCGAGCGATTTGTCAATTTTACTACCGTGCCGTGGGCAGCGAAGACATTAAATCATAATCAGACAATCACTGCGATTCCACTAACATTTCACTATCCAACAATAATATAACAAGTTATTTTGTCATTTCGTCCACAGCCCACGCGAGAAGTAATTAAAAACTAAAATAAACAGAACGCTTCGAATCGTAAAAAGAGTATCTATGTCGGTTATAAATGAGTACAGATGAACGTAGAAGCAATAAAACTGATTCAAAGTCACGGAAATAAATCTTACGAGTGTTCGAAAGTATAGGTGAGAATATTTGGTCGGGTATAATGTTTTTGTCCGTGCCAAAGTGTGCGCGGTCCGCAAGGAATGCAGTTAAAGATATCGATCTAAACGCCGCACGTGTGATCGAACTGTTGCTATCGGCAGGTAACTTTATGAAACAATAAAATTTGGGGAATTCGCAATAAATAAACACGATGACGTAATAAACGTTCGGTCAGTTCGGATTGTGCGTGCGAGATTGATTTACTACGACATATAAGTTTGTGATAACTTTTGAGTAGGTACCTAGATGTCGTTTTATTGTTGAGTTTAGATTATACCTATATCATGAATAATATTCATATTTTTCTTGGTCAGTCAGACGGTAGCGGCCCAATATATTAAGTGCAATGCCAATGTAGGTAGTAGATAGGTACTTAGGTATTTTACCTAAATTTATTGTTTTTTTTCGCATGTGCATAATTTCGAAACTGTCATGTGTATTGCATTGTATGTTGTCGAGCTGTTTGTTAGTAAATATAAGTTTAGAGCGCTTTTATATTCGGCGACATTTAGGCGATAGGTACTTCCGCGCGGTAGTAACGCTGTCGCTAAAACGCTGTCTTCACTAAACTGTGTCTGTAGATATACCTCCGCCTAATAATCATCTATTTTGATCTTATAATAAGTAACTAAGTTTGCAGCTAAGGTGAGGTGAGGTGAACTTTTGACGTGACAACGTCTTATAATTCGATAGAGCACCGGCTGCACGCACGAAAAAACATGACTCATGCGGCGTTACCTCGCTCTGAGGCGTTCCATGTAATTTTCTTTTGAAAAATGCTACCATTCCACCAGTATTTTCTTAAGACGTTGTCACGTTCAACTATCGTCAGTAAACCGACTTTAGAGACAACCAATTTTTTTTGAACGAGTAAATTTGACAGAATCTAGGGAATTTATAGCTTACTAATCGCTACTGTAGCTCAAATGCTGTGCTGTGCTGTCGTTACGTACAATCGTCAAACTTTGTTCAATGTGAAAGCACTCTTACTATAACATTTTACAGCGGTAATATTGCTTGGACAATTTTTCTTTCATACGTCACTCAATTTAATTGATAAGTCATTGTAGGGGTCGTTCATATAACTATTTCCAAAGCGTTGCAATAAAAATTGGTCCAGATTCCAACATCGAAAATAAGACGTTTTTTGGTCGACTGCCAAGTTCATTATGAGCGTTCATGAAATTTCACATTTGAATTATTTTACTGTCAGACTTATGGCCGTTACTTAAATATTTGGTAAACAGGAAAAATATAGCTATAGATCGATCAAATTTAATGGGCCTTCTAAAATAGCCGTGCTAAGTGGATCACCACATTATGTTTGTAGGAGATTGGGAAGCGATTTCGATATTTTCAGTCATTGTTTGAAATGTTGCGAGATTTAGTGGAGTGTTAATCAATTGAGAGATTTGCATTTATTTATTGTTAACTCATCAATACAGGATCTACATTATCTTCCAAATGGTTTGTAAGTGTATAAGGTCAACAAAGATTAGTGGTTTTTTTTTTTGTTAACAGGTATTATAATAATAGCAATTTACAGAAAATGTTTGGAATTTGTCTACGTTTAAGAAGTAGCACTGAATACATGAAAACATACAACCTTTCTTTTCTGCACTGAATTTCTTGTTTAGCCGACTTCAACTTTGTACAGAATTCGAATAGTTCACATGAATCGATGTGCCATCCATGTAAGTAGTAAATTCTCTTTCGAACTATAAAATATTTTTTTACACCAGTTCACGATTGGTGAAAATATTGATGAACATACACAAAAAATCGGCCAAGTGCGAACCGGACTCGCGCACGAAGGGTTCCGTACCGTATGGGAGCCCAAATCCTCTTGCCATTATTAATAGTGAGCAAAAAACTGCGAAAAAACATGTTTGTTGTATGGGAGCCCCCCTTAAATATTTATTTTATTCTATTTTTAGTATTTGTTGTTATAGCGGCAACAGAAATACATCAACTGTGAAAATTTCAGCTGGCTAGCTATCACGTTTCATGAAATACAGCCCGGTGACAGACAGACAGACAGACAGACAGACGGACATCGAAGTCTTAGTAATAGGGTCCCGTTTTACCCTTTGGGTACGGAACCCTAAAATGGTGTCGCGGGACGATGGTAAGAGACCGGACGGAATGACGTTGGTGCCGTGGAAGATGGGACGACTTTTAGTGTGGGACGCGACATGTGTTGACACAATGGCATCGTCTCATCATCCTGGCACAAAAGAGAAGACTGGTGCTGCTGCAGCTAAAGCCGAAAACCTCAAACGGCACAAATATGAGTCGTTGGACAGAATATACCTGCCATTTTGTGCCGTTTGGGGTTCAAACTTTAGGTTCGTGGGGGCCGGATGCGCAGTTTTTGTACAAAGACCTGAGCAGGCGTCTGGTAGAGGTTACACGTGACCAGAATGCTGGCATCTACTTTGGCCAAAAGCTGATTATTGCTATTCAGCGTGGCAAGTCCGCCAGCATTCTGGCCACGTTACCCTCTGCGACAGGGCTTTTAGACAAACAGACGAACATAGGTACAGATTTCTCTTTTTGGAATTCTGTTAAAAAATAAACAAAAATCTTATTTCATGAGCTTTACCACGTTGGAAAAATTGCTTTTAAATTATTAAGTTTATCTTCAAATTTTGTTTTAGTGTATTTTTATTTACCTATATCGATTGATGGTGATATGTCTAAGAATACTCTTAATCATAGATAGGTATATCACAAGATTGTAAAGATTGGTCGAGCCCTGTTGTGTGCAATTAGGGTTTCTGATTTCTCGAACTATTTTCGTTCTCGAGGCACGAGAATTCTCGAGGCCAAATTCTCGAGTCTTCTCGAATCTCGAAGCTTTCAAAAAAGACGTATAATAGGTGATAAAATTTACAGAAAAAAACTCAAAATAATCACGAAATAACGTATTTTTATTGCCCTCAACTGTACTTAATCAAATATTAATACATACAATAATTAGGAACACTAAAAATCTACGTCTTAATCATCTAGAAACAAAAAAACTTTAGTGTCAGTCAAGCTACTTTTGCGCTACTAACAATGATATTGTGTTGTGTATGTTTAAAATAATCTAAATAATAATATAATATTGGTATTGATTGGCTTGGAGATCGTAGAGATCAAATATAAAAATCTTCTTACAAAAACATCACAATAATAAAATCTTAAATAACTAATGGAAACAGATAACTAAGGGTGGTAACTGGTACTGGAACCACAACTACCCTAAGAGTTTATATTTATAATTTACGTCAAGAAACTTTCTGAAGAAAATGATTAGTCTCTAGTAGTAACAGTAGTAACTAACAGTAAATAATTCTTTAATCAGTCTTTGGTATTGCATCTTTATCTTTGATCGCTATCAAAACATAGTGTTTGTGTGTATATGTGTGAGTGAAACAACTTACTCGCAGTGAGCGCGGACAATTTTACGCGAAAAAACCTACCTCGAATACTTTGGATTGGTGCCTCGAGAATTCTCGAGGCATGGGATTTTTTTCTCGTCTCGAACCGAGGCGGATTTCTCGAGGCTTCTCGAGTTCGAGAATTCTCGAGCAGAAACCCTATGTGCAATGCCAAATAGATATGGTACAAATGTGTAAACTAAGTACCTAAATGTAATAGAATCGTTATGACTTTTGCGAAACCATACCTTTAAATTCGACTGACTTTAGCGATTTACAAACGCGCTTATGACACAACGTAAGCGCAGCAAAAATTAAAGCAATACTCGTAGTGACGACAAGTCAATTAATTTTTCGGGCCTGATTGGTGTGCACTACAAAGTTAAGTGTAACTAAAGTAAAACACCGAACCAAAATGAGCCACAAGAACAAGAAACTTCCAATTTCAAAACTCCCAAAAAACATGAATGGACGATATAACTTCTCAATCTAGTAGCTAAGAAGCCGATGGACATTGCATAATTCCATCTTGCATTGCACGCCAACAATAGACCAGCGCATTATGAATCATCTGTCTGATCCATTCGCTCGCCGAAGATTATCGAACTGGAACACTAACACTTGCTGGATGCATTAAAATGCACGTGAATCTAATTTACACCCGCAAATAATCCCAGAGATGCTACCAACTTTAACAAAGTAGCAGTTGGTGCATCAAACTGTATGACATTTGCGACAACAAAAAGTAAAAAAAAACTACACGCGGACTTGACCAAACTGAAACGCCTCTGTAAAATAATGAAGCTTGTTACGAGTATAATGTCAGTCTGGTAAGCTTGGATAATTCCGCATGTGACTGTTTCGGAGAGTGTGTGTCAACTCGGAGTAATTCTTTACTGTATGCAAGTTATTTGTAATAATCTGCTAATAAGTTCGGGACATTAAAATATCACGCGTCATGCATCTGCGTAACAAAGCTGGAAAACTGATGCTCGCTAACTAGAACCCTCTTATTTATAGTCTGCCATCTGTCAGATCGTAACCGTTCCAATTTCAAATTCAAACAGTGTTCTAATTGGATTGTAGTTTTGTTTAAAGTACTTCTAATAAGCTCTGCAGCACACATTGTTACAAGTTTAAAACGCAATGCCACGACGTGTGTTTACCATTTCGCAATTATATCCATTGATGTATTGGTTCGATGCAGTAGTGTGCGTATCCGATTGAGAAGTAACATCTTCTGTATCTGGAACTGATTAGCACACGCGCATGTGTTAGTTAATACGCAGTCGTGAATAGATTCCTATGTGTTGTCGAGCATTAAGTATGCTTTGGATTTTATTATTTAATGATTCATCTTAGGGTTATAGAAATAGTATGGAATGTTTGAGCCGCTGCGTTGAAAAGCCAGTAATAATAGAATATTGGCGCATCTGCCCCAGTGTATGTTTTAATGTTATTACACTTCGGCCCGTATGATATCCCGTACAGAGTTTATTTCAGTCGTTTTATGTTTTTAATTGCAATCCTCAGATTATTTTTCCGCTGTCAACCAAATTTTTTACAGCTGTTTTTACACGGCAACGTGACCGATGACAGAATTAAGGTTGTTTATGAATATTCTGGGATTGAATTAAAATTATGTGGAATAAATTAGGTCATAAGACATGATAACTATCTTCATAATATTGTAACGTGGGAGTATAAATATTTGTTCGTCTGACGCCTCTAGGTTGGAGAAACGTCTGATGTTATTAAAAAAATCGCACATCATAGAGTATGAAATATGAATGAAGATACTCGGTTGATTTTACTGACAGATAAAACCGTCACGGGATCGATAATTTAAAAAGATAAAATATATATCCGACACGTTGTATTACTAGGTTTTTTCAAGATACAAGTGGTTATTATGAATATTCAAAATACAGGTAGGTAGGAAGCGTAGTAATAAATAGTTATTAATCGTTTTGTCTGAAAATACATTATTTTATCAAGAGGACTTATGTTTTAAGAATGTCCAACTAATGCCAACGATCAGAAAACTTAAATTAAAATTTAATAAAAATACTCCTAGATATTATTATTGAAATATTACTCACCGAAATAATATAGTGCAGACACGATGAATGCAAGCCGCTCCCAAACCACCTTATTGGTAATCTATAGGAGAGGCCTATTTCCTACAGTGAAAGACGTCCTTGACTATAGTGTAATGATGATGAAAATTGTATTATTTAAGAAGTTTAAGTGTAAAGTTTTTTTTCTTTTTTCTTGTTAAAGTGTTCAACTGTTCATCCATGTCACGAAATAAATGTTCGTTCTTCTTTTTCTTCTATTGGTGTAAGTAAGAAAATTTTAAAACTTTTTTCATTATTTGGCTGAACAAAAGCAAACAATCCTCAAACACGGTCGCAGGGCAACGCTAATTCACACAATCACGCTGCACTTTATTATACTTACCATACAATAGAATGTCCGTTTCGTAACAACCTCACGAAACTTCCTAAATCTGAAATTAACGTGTCCATCAAAACCAATTTCAACTGGCCCCTGACACCTCGAACTTGTGCTACACTTACTTTAACAAATCAAGGAAATGAGAGCTCATTTGTATTGGACGTTGGATCAAAACGCGGCCCAAAGCAGTGCCATTAATGTCGATCATTAAATATGAATTATAAATATAAAAGAAAGCATAAGAAAAGCAATCACCGTCGTCCATTATTAGATTAAATATCTCGGTGGTGCGCTGGTCATTGCTTGCCGTTGTGTGAGTGTGCCACAGATTAGCTCATATAAAGGCATATACGGTAGATATAGGCCGAATCATACAAGTCGGCGGATGTAAAGTTGCGCAAGCTGCGCAACTTTACATCCGCCAATAACCAATCCTGACTGAAGCTCACATAAAGCTGCGCGTTGATTGGATATTGTGCAGCTTGAATCTAACTTCACATCCGCCGACTTGTATATGATTCGGCCTATGCAAGTATTTCATTAAGGAATAATCTTTTTACCGACTTCCAAAAAGGAGATACCATGTTTGTCTGTATGTTTTTTTTTGTGTATATTCATCAATCTTATCGCCGATTGAGAAACGAATTACAATTTTTTTTTAATTTGAAAAGGTATACTCCCAAGGTAAATTGAAAAATTATTGAAACCATTGAAATTTTATTGAAATCAGTTGAACCGTTTTTGAAAAATCATCAATAATGTAAAAATTGTAAACATCAATTTGAGCGAACTATTCTAATTTCGTACACAATGGAAGTGGGTTTTGCCATTTTTTTGCAAAAAATAATTATTTCATTCCGTTCATTCGTTTCAGAAAAATAAAATCAAAATTACGTTAATTGGTCGTATATCCTTACTATCCTAATATTATAAATCCGAAAATGTGTTTGTTGGTTTGTTACTCTTTTACGCAGCAACAGAGCGACGAATTGACTTGGAATGATTATAGTTTAAAGCTCGGAAAGTGACATAAGCTATTTTTATCCCGGCAAAAAAAAAAAATATTTAAAGCACAAAAGTCAAAATATTATGCAGCCAAAGCTGGTAGGCAAAAGCTAGTAAGTTATTTGTGGGATCATGCCACATTAAGATGACTTGTTTTGCGGGATCCAGGCTCTCCCCGAGATTTCTTACGAAACGAATTAAGAAATTTTTTAAATATTTAGTATATAATTAGACGGTTAAGTATAGGGTTAATCATTCATAATTGAAAAATAAGAATCAGCTGCTTGACATTCAGATTATGATATAAATATTACCGTGATATATAAGATTTTATCGTTCGACTATATAGGTGAATCAACAGTGCTATAACACCTTCAATCCATTTAAAACTCATTGAGGTACCTATTTGTCTTTTTATACAGAGTTAATGAGTGCAATACAAAAAATTACACGTTCACTTCAATATAATAAATTACTGAATAATGGTACCAAGTCAATTTGGCTTTTACGAATCCCAATTTCATTGAAGCTTTCAAAAAGTCAATGATCATTGAAACCAAAGAGTTTATTTGTATTGAACGTGAAATTTGGCAAGAGATACTTCCGCTGAAAATATCCGCGTTACAATTAATTAATCTACTGTTGTAATGTTTAGATGTTATTGTTTCGTTCATAGATAAAAATAGTTGAATGTAAATGTAATTGCAAACGCAAACAGTGATTGTGTAAAACATAAAGTCAAAACTTAACTACACAAATTGGCAATATTGACCACAGCCATTTGGATGTCATCTATTCGAAGCAATGGTTGTGAAGGACTAAGCAATGGTCAGTACTATCGGATCTCGCCAAACCACATGCTCCTGAATTCGATGGAGTAAGGCTGAAGGAACGCCAGTTCGCTCCCTAGGAGCTGCACGCGCCGTAGTTATAAATTTTTATGTGAAATCATTTGCAAAGTCACATAATTGTCTGCTTTACTCACATTTCCCGTCCAATGCTGTAAAAGTATCACGTTGCCGGCGCGTAAGGCTCCAGCGCTGCGGTGCGGACTGTAGTGCGCTCTGCCTTACAGTTGAAGAGTTGCACTTTCCATTTCCTGACTCGATGATTCCATTTAAACGAAAAATGAGAGATCTAAACAAAACATATAGTAAAAACTAAGAAATGGTTCTTTAAATATTACTTAAATAAGTGCATTTTTGCTAATAAGTACCTAGCTATAAGCTTTCACGTCATGAAGATGTTTTATTTTTAGCTTTACTTGAAATTAGGATTAAAATTACTAGCTTTGGTCTACGATCCAGCAATAGGTACAAACCACATACTGCCATATTATTTACCTCTATATGTGGGTATAAACGTAAATCCCAAAAATACATTTTCATGTAAAAAAATGCCAAGACGAGACCATTTGGCTCACACTGCCGACAAGTAATCATATCTTATGTAGTGCCAACCAACTCTACACGCGCTCAACACTTCACAAACTGTACATAATTTAAAATAAATCTTGTCTTGGCGGGGTACAACCGTTCTCCCAGACTTACGGCAGTAATTTAGATATATGTTTTATTATAGAACATTTTCTTCTCATATTTAAAAAATCTCGCACCTGAATTACTGAAATGCTCAAATTTGACTCACAAAAAATAAATCAATTTTCCAATATTTTATCATTATTACTACAGAAGTCACACCGTCTTGAAATAGGTGACAATTAATCTTATCCAAGAAAACAGAAATATTTTACTCAGTGGCCACTAAAAACTTGTTTATTATCTGTGCCAATGTCACAAATACAATATAAAAATAAATATTACCCACTGGGAATATTTTTAGGCTACCTAATTGACCTGATTATGATTAGTTGCAGTATTTAATCTCTTGTGTTTATGAAATTCAAAATGTAAGGATAAAAATATGTTGTAAAATTTACTTAAAAAAACTTTTACCGCCTTTTTTTATAAACACAGGGTAACATTGTAGTAGTAGATAGTCCGTCTTGTCTTTTTCTTTCCATGTCAATTTTAATTCTATTATAAAAGACGAACTAACCATATTCTGTCGACAAAATGTACCTATATAGATCTCACTATGGAAACTAACGTGGTTTTCGCACATTTTAATTAAGTAAAACTATCATGCTCCTTGAGTAAAACACAGGTGTTCCATACTTAATTAAAAGTGTATAGATCAGCTGATTTTTTTTACGATTTTTCATTTGGTTCATAGTAATTAACATTGAACATTATACCTACAGTTATACACTCCTGAAAGTCTTTGCATTTCGCAAACTAACACAGCGTAAAGTGTTTAACGACTGTCAATGCAATATACGCAGTGATATCGCAAAAAAACTAGTATTGTACTATGTGGCGTGGATAGTTAGAAAAAAATAATCGGCCAAGTAAGAGTAAGACTCGCGCACGCAGGGTTCCATACTGTGTGGGAGTCCCCCTTAAATACCTATTTATTTTAATTTAATTCAATCATTTATTATTAAATTGTACATACAACTAAACATTCTGTAAATATTTCAAGCATCTACCTGTTACCATTATTTATATCGAGCGAAAAATGGTTAAAAATTTAGGTTTGTTGTATGAGAGCCCCGTTTAAATATTAATTTTATTCTGTTTTTAGTATTTGTTGTTATAGCGGCAACCGAAATACATCATCTGTGAAAATTTCAGCTTTCTAGCTATAACGGTTTATAAGATACAGCCTGGTGACAGACAGACAGACAGACAGACGGACAGCGGAGTCTTAGTAATAGGGTCCCGTTTTTACCCTTTGGGTACGGAACCCTAAAAACAATGTTTTTTTCCGATCTCGCTTCTGAATTGTTAGTTAATGGGCATAGTGTTCCAACAGCATCATTAAGATTCTAGTAGGACACTCAGATGATACACTATTGAACAATAATACGGACCTATAATATCTCTGTTGTCATTATAAAACTCAAAGTACTTACAAGGATTGCTCCAACTACTGGCTTATCAAAGTTGTTTCACACCCATACACCACGGCACTCCAACCCGTCGCCTAAACCATCTTTCTGTCTACCCTCATTCCATATATGTACTCCTTACTGTCACAATGCCAAAGTGTGTTGCGACTATGTGTAGGTACCCTCTTTAATAAGCGCAGCTATCATTAGATTTATTTTGTATTTTTAAGTACTTACCACAATATAATTGTGGTGTTATAAATAGGCTACTTATTTACCAATAAAATACGATCGTCGTACTAAAAATATTATATATGGCTCAAAATTGTATAGGTACTATAAAAATCCTCACTCCTTTACCCTTCGCGTTGAGTCACAAGCTCATTCCACCTAAGGGCTTGTAATAACAGAATCATTAGCGACTCGCGACAGTCCATCGCCATTCGCCACGGTCATAGGCCTCTCCGTCCCGGAACATTATCAGATTCCGTCACACTTTAGGTAATTTCTACTGGACCCTTAATGAGTCCCTATAACGCAATGAACGCACTTACGATTATGAGTCCATAGAGCGAATACATGGAGATGGCATTTCCATTTCATTGTATACAAAAATATGTCAGTGACACAGGGTGCCGAATTTACTCGATTCATGTAAATGTTTTTTATTTCTGGTAAATAATGGCAAATTTTAATTGAAAAAAATGTTTCTTCAATAATTAATTAATGTTAAATTATTCTAATATCTGTTAATGGTCTAGTACCTTTATACGATGTAAAAATTAAAAAAAAAAAAATCTGGTTTTGGCTAAGCAGGTAAAATCACTACGTTGAAAGCTCATAAGCTTTAAAGAAAATCCACAATTAATCATTTTTGTATGAAATTTTATGCCAAGCTAAATATTTACGACATATTTTGTAAAATTTCAAACAATTCAGTCATACTACAGAAACTCAGATGTTACTCGCCTTGCACGCTAAAACGAATCAGCGCGGTGGAAGGAGGCAAGTGACCCAGGCCCTCGAAAGAAAAAAAAAGAAGAAAGCTCCACGAAGCTATGATAGCCATCCGGCCAACCGGCCGACGCCAACGACTCCTCAGTACCCAGGAGTCGTGCGCCCTTGCGGGCGTTCTGGGTCCTCGCACCTTCTGAACATCCCCCAAGGACAGAGCTCCGCGGCGCCCTGCCTCAGAAAAGAGGACTTTCCTCGTGTCTGATTCTTCCCTTCAGATGAAAGAAGACGACAATGATGATGATGACGAGACAGCAAATTGTTTATGTTGATATTCATTGTACGACGCGCGACGTCAAGAAAAATCACCACATCGTCCGTTACAACCGATTTCCAAAAAGGAGGAGGTTCTATGTTCGTCTGTTTATTTTTGTTTTGTATAATATATGTTCATCGATAAATTTGCCAATTGTGAACCAAATCGAAAAATTATTTTTAGTAAGAAAGAGTATACTTCCTTCTTTCTACTACTACTACTACTTTCTTTCCTAATTTAAAATTTAAATGGGACCACTCATTTAAACCAACCAACTTTACAGAAATCGGCTGAGCCGTTTTTGAAAAATCAACAATTAATGTAAACAATTCGAGCAACATTTTCGAATTTCGTACAAGATGGAAGGCGGTTTTGCCATTTTTTGCGAAAAATAATTATTTACAATTAAAATATTATGTTTTAATGTGCTATACTTAGCTTGAATAGAAAAAAATATTTGTTCCTGCTTTAGATACATGTGTAAAACTGAATGCGTTGAATTTGCAGTCATGAAAACTTTGGTCCTTTTGTGTCGTCTCCTAGCCGTATAGTCTCTGTGGTCGAGTCATTACGGGGCTGAACGTTTATAAACGTAATTACAATGGAAAGGTTTTGTTTATTGGTGCTTTAATGTGTCGCTGATAATAATCAAACGTCTATGTCGTCGAGTCAAGTGTACTTCTGTACTTACGGCGTGCGTTGGACAATGAATAGGTACTTATAGGTACGCTTCTGCTAGAAGTGGGGCTTTTGAGTGTTGACGTAGGTTTTAGGGGACCACCATGGTAGATATTTTAGTCGTGTATTTGTATAAGTAACTACTATCACTTTATTTAAAATGAATCATCGTTATCATCTTCGTTTCAGCCAAAGAATGTTTATTGCTGGACGCTGGCTATAGATCTGTGCCATAATAATAATATAGGTATTATTATTTACATCATCATTATTACTGAGGACTATTCAGTATGGATTGAATACATATAGGTATGTACTTAGGTAAGTTTATTAAGCCGTGGTGGTCTAGTGGTTGTAACGCTGGCCTGTCATTCTTGAGGTCGTGGGTTCAATACCAGTACTGTACCAATGAGTTGCTTTGGAACTTATGTACGGAATTTCACACCACTGGCTATTCGGTAAAGGAAAACATCGTGAGGCAACCTGCATACGTCCGTAGAAGAAATTCGATGACGTGTGTGAATCCACCAATCCGCACTGGGCCAGCGTGGTGGATATGGCCTAATCACCCTTCGTACCCACGAAGGGTGATTCTACGTCCTGCAGTGGACTATTAAAAAGGCTGGTACAGGTACAGGTACTTAGGTAGTACGCATATACTATTCGACTGGTACACTTATCCTTACCAAGCTATCCCTCCTGGTAGGGTAAAGTGCACTTTTGTAGATTTAGTTCTACCAGTAGGGATAGGTGCACTGACCATTTTGTGTAGTGCACTTATCCCTACCGAGCTACAATACAATACAATATATTTATTAATAACACCATTGTTAAATCAATTATACAATTATATTATTTATTATCGAATATACACTTCATCAAAATTGTTCCCTTCATAAAATAGGATACTATTGGTATCTACGCTATCTCTAGTAAGGATAGGTGCACAGCTCATTTCTACTATTTTCTACTTTTCATATTATGTGCTATTACTAATCGAATACAATACTATATAGGGAACGTCGGTTTTATTGAAAAATTAATTTGCTGAAATGATGAAGTTTCATTACATAACTTTTTTCGTTAATATAATTTTTACTTAGCTGAAATTGTTGCAGAAGAAAACTCCTATTGGAATGAGAAGTCATATTGATAAGTTCTAATCGTATTAACTGGCTTTTTTAATTACTCGTATATAACATCACTGATATTTTACGCACCACCTCCTAAGAGCAATATTAGTACATCAAGATGAACAGTTCTAACTATGGAACCAGCCCAAAAATTAATAATAAACTAGCTGTTTTAATCTAAAAGTTAATTTTTCTTAGACAAAGTGTATGAAATAGCTGATTTTTACGTAATATGTGGATACGAATCACGTTCAAAACAGAAGCTTCATCGCGAAATCAGTCACTTTATCCCAGCATTATTCATTACCAGAGAACAGAGGAGCTGTATTGTCTTCCACACGTCTTGGAAATAACTCTCCAGTGATAATTTATTAATTCCCCATCCCTTTGTTTGTTTATGATCAATGTATCGCTCCCCTGAATCGTAGGAATGTGAATTTGGTGTAGAAGTGCCAGTCTTTTGATAAAATCTCATGGAAATCTTACAGCTTAGTGCTTTTTCTATAAGACGATTAAAAATTATATTATTATGGTGTATTTATTATATCTCAACTATGTGTTGATTTTAAAGATGTAGGTACACCTAATGATGTACTTTCGTGCATTTAGTTGCTAATATATTCTACTGAAAATTATGGTCACAATTTTTTTTTGGTATTCCTTATATTATAGGTAGGTTTTTTAATGACATTGTTACTTTATTCATGATCATTAAAAATCAAAATTAAAACAATAAACATAGTACCTATACAGGGTTATTTCTAATCAATTAGCATCCTTTTAGGGGCTTATTCTGTACATCAAAACCAACAACTTTTGTTCTACGACTTTTGTCAAAATAAAAACTCAAAAAAATAATTGGTGTTCTATAGAAAAAAAATTAGTTAACCCGCGACCAAATGTACGGAACAGCTGTTTTTTTTTAGTTTTGACAAAAGTCGTAGAACAAAAGTTGTTAGTTTTGATGTACCTATTAAGCCCCTAAAAGGATGCTAATAGATTAGAAATAACCATGTATTTAACCTAGTAATTAAAAGTTTTATTTAATGGCAAGTGCCTTTATTAACTACAACAAAATACAACACTACCTATAAAAATAGGCTAGAACTATTACTACATAAAAAGCAATTGGATCATACACATACCCTTGAAGGTCTAAAGATAATCCAAATACTCAGTAAAGTTTATACTCGAAATTAATTTTTAAGATCAAATTTACAAAATATAATATTTATAACATTTGCGTTATGTTGCATGTAGTTATTCAATACGCGAATTTCGTCATCAGGCTTTAGTTATTTATATTGTCTTAAAAAGAGTTTGGTGCATAAAATCATTCTATTAACAAATAAATACAACTAAACAGGTAAACGATGTCCCGGTGTCATATCTGCGAAGTCTAATCTCGATCTAAGTCTGACTTCTAATGATTGGACTTTTGTTTTCGTGATTACTCTTTGTTAATCATACTTTCTTAATTAAGGAGAAGTCGGAGTTAATTTTGTGCGATAGAAGCGATAACAAGTTTGACGTTACTTCGTGCTAATGAGTTTGTAATCTTAACGTTCGCTGTTCAGTTGCCGTAATCGTGATTTTCATTATTTTTAATTACCTCCGATCGGAAGAGCCTTTTGAGATTAAGTTATTAATTTATTGCTAGTTGCTTACAATAAACTGTGACCTGTGGCTTTTAAGATATTACTTGTGGAAAATTGTTTTTGGTTGCAAGTTGTTTTTAGGGTTCCGTGCCCAAAGGGTAAAAACCAGACCCTATTACTAAGACCTCGCGAAGAAAAGCATCGTGAATCAACCTGCACACGTATGCAGGAAGAAATTCAATGGCGTGTTTGAATCCACCAACCCGCAGTGGGCCAGCGCGGTGGATATGGCCTAATCACCCATGGTGATTACTTATACAGGACTACGTCCTGCAGTGGACTATTAAAAAGGCTGATACAGTACCTACAGTACAGTTCAAGACAGACGAAATTCATATTTTTGGGGATATTTTTTTTTTATATTGGCGTACCTACCTACATAAAAAACAATATCTTGAGCACTTAGTAATAAAACTGCAGTGTCCCGCGCAAAATGACCTTTATTTAAAAAATAACAATTTGAAGTAACAGTTTTACGTTAGGTACTGTTGCTAGTGGTGTTTAGAAAAGCGTCTCAAAACTTATGAGCACAGATTAGGTGTACTGCATACTGCATATGACTTAACAAGATCACGAAACAACTGAACTCTGCTCAAAGTAATAACACATCTCCAAATACAGTTCACTCGCATTTTTACCAAATTCCTGCATAATGCGGCGTGCTCTCCGCAAAACAATCCGAGCTTAGCCGAGGGGCTATTCTCCTATCAATCTCACAGATGATAGCCTATCGCTTGCTAGAACCCGATGCATAATGCTTGGCTCAGATAGCTGTCTCGGGCACGAAGCCTCCAAGCTTCGCAATTTATTGTTTCACGATCTCAAGCCAGCTCATTATTAAAACGGTTTGATACGTTCGGAGGTGTTGCTGAAGCCCCGAGGGCCAGTTGCACCAATTACTCGCGGAATCGCCGTTGTTTGACTTTAACAGCCGCTCGACTTTTACTGCACTTGACTCCTATCTGCCTATGTTGCCTTGGTACTTTGACCACCAATAATGATTATTACATTGATTTTTTTCAATAATTTTATCATGAAAATACTAGAATCTACCTACATCTTATTTATCTCGTGTAATACTTAAGTACGCTGAAATCCAAATAAATTCATGCATAAGAATAATGAAACACGAGAATAATTAGTATTAGTCGCAACAAAAATAGAAAGACTAAAGTTACAAAAAAAATTGTTAGATTTAATTAGATGTTAACATTGTTATCTGATATAACGTCGTTTAAAAATTAAAATGTTTTAGTATGTATATAAAGTAATTTTATTTTACAACATTTTTAAATGTTTTTTGTAAACGAAGTAACATTGTTTGAACGTGTAACTAAACACGACTATTTTTGTATCAAAATCAAAACACGCCATTCCTATTGTCTACAGTAAAACGTGTTATTGTTTTCTAATAAACAATAAAAGGTCGTACAGTTCAATTCGAATGACAAGAATCCATTAGCGACACAAAACGTCGATTAAACATCGACCTAAAACAATTTTCTCCAACTTCAACAAACAAAATCGATTGGGCTTAATTGCCGACTGATCAATAACTAATTGTGTTCACCGCACGTACGACGATAAAGCATAATTACTGGCTGCCGGCCAAATGAATCGATCCACATCAAACTCGAGGTTAATCCATCATTTAGATATTACGGCCGATTGAAGCTTACCGTTTTTAATTCCCAAAATTACACCGGCAGTAAACTCCAAGGCGCCTAAACACGTATACATAATTACCGTATCGTAAATTGTAGAACATGAGGGGGTATTAACTGGGAGCTGGGGGGAATAGCCCCTGTTCCAACCCCCCCGCACTATCGCCTACCTGTCGTGTTATTTCTGTAATCACTTCCATTCTGAAACGCGACATTAATTAAAATTTAGTTTCAGGCCATTAGTTGCGATCGCGTTCTTTCAAGTTTCATTTTTTCCCTGTAATTACAGAGTGCGGGTGCGAGGCTAAATGGCCACAGTAATGATGAATTGTATTGAAGGCAGACATTAATTTCGTATTCAAATTAGTGCGACTAATAGGTGCGAGGTGTGGATTTAAATGTTAGCTTTGCTGCATTGCGCATTTATTAATGACTAGTAATTTTGTCCTATGAAAGCTTATGAACGAATAACAATTAAATTGAATTAATCACTACCGTGATAAAATTATGTTAATTCTCCTGCTCCTTTTTGAATCCGTAATAATTTCGTATTACTAACAACTTCGACTAGGAAGCCATTTCTTTGATCACATTGCGATTTTACCTCTCGATTCTGAACAGTTATTCAGAGTTATTCTTGATTATATCACTTTCATAAACCTGTGACCTTTTACAGAGTAAAATGATGTTCCGTAGTTCAAGATTTTACCCCACAGTCAGATTTCAAAATTTGCTACTCGATTAGGTAGTCTATAACTCAATATTAATAAGGGTCAAATGATATGTAAAATTGTATACATAATTACTTGTATTATCCTAATTTTTTACAATTCATGCGTAAAAATGCTTTTAGATCATATATTATGTCTGACATGGTGTCACAATTATTTCGCTCACTTTCTGTTTATAACTTTTGAGTTCAAATAACCAAACAGGGCTGACTAGCATACTTACACACAATGTCATAATTTCATCGACATGTAATAACGAGACTAAAGAGGAATCTGAATCGACCACTGTTTTGGTATTTTCTGTAGAACTTCGAGAGAATTTTCGGTACATTTTTGATAAAATTTGTACGCTATCTTATTATTTTTTTAAGCTTTTAGTTTATATATACTTTTTTTAGATTTTATTGCGCAAAAAAATATTTTTATTGTATATTTTATTATTTTTATATATATTACATTTTATATTATTACTTTTTAGATGCTTGTAACTAATAATAAAGTCATTTAAAAAACTGTAAAAACTAAGACGTTTAATACTGGCAATTGTAGTGCCAAGATTAAACAGGTTATGGTTTTTGCATGGCCAAGTTCGCGGTTCACACTAGCATTAATAACTGTGACATTTTCACAAGTCAATGAAAATTCGTAAACTAAAATTTAGTCGATAAAGTCGTGGTACATATTTTAGTCAGGCTGGTAAGTATGGCAGTACACCCCATAACATTACTTTTCAAACTTTTCCTTTTCCGTTAATCACCGACGTTCAAAAACGCGTGTGATTAGAAAACGAACACCGAATACCAGTTTTAGTTTGGTTAGACTCGTGACTCGTGAGATTCTACCGGTAATAAGGTTGTGTATACACTGCGCCGAGTTATTAATTAACAGGTCGACAGCAAACAGAGAGTCGGCTACCGGACTGCGCTCGGCACACAATGCTATTTACTTTTCGAGACTTCGACGCGGCGTGAAGAATCTCATTACCGCGATTCTCGGAAAATTGGAAGTGAGAAACGAGCTTAAAAAGTATAAAAAGATAAAAGCGAGCGTATTAGGGCACTAGCTTTTATGGTTGGAAATGGATCGCATCCTCAATATTTGATGGAATAGTTAGCACCCACTCTAGATTTTATTCTTGCGTAGGTGTGCGATTAACTTAAGTAACTTTCTAGAAATGAGATAGAACGGATGGCACATTTTAATCGGTTTTAATTGTGTGACGTTAATTTCTATTCAATTTGTGTTAGTTTCAAAACCATTAAAGACTTAAGAAGAAAAAGATAATTAACAGTCCTATAAAATCAGTATAATTACTGTATGACAAAAGCGTGAATACTTAATTCATACAATGTAATGCAAATACGTATGCATTTTTTCGCTTTAGAATTGTATATACTTATCATAGAACGTGGTTAATATTTGATGCAATGTTATTGGTCCTACCACTGGAGGTACCACTTCAAAAGTTGATGGCAAGTTCTGATCTCAGAAACACACTGGATGCAAGCCGCGTCCAACCGGTTTTACTAAAGATCTGAAAAAAAGCCTTAGACTTAGAAAAAGCAGTAGATGCCTTAACCCATAACCGCATAACGTCCGATAAATCGGACGTCACAAATTATTTTTTTTTGTCGTAACTAATTCATTTGTTCAAATATTTTCATTTTAGAATAGTAGTTTAACATATTTGCATAAATGGCAACACTGTTATTGCGTTATGAATGAACCCATTTGTCACTCAGCTGTTAATTTCAAAATAGCGGCACCCGGTCACAATATTTCGCGCCTTAGGTAAGTGTGTAAGTGTTTTTTTGGTATTTTGTGTTACGTTTACGTATATATAAAAAGGTTTTTTTTGTTCCTAAACTATCAATTTATTTATATACGATGTAGTTTTTACTCAACCACTGTTATTTTGAAAGCTGTGCTTGCGACTATTTTATTGTTCGATTTATCGTACGCTATGCACAGAGGTTACAACGTTTGTTGAATTGTTACAGTTTGCAAGTGCATGAAATTTTGTCTGCGTTGGAGAGTTACGATGATGATAACTGTTCAGAACACAGAATTTATGTTGAGCCCCCAATTGAGGATTCGAGTCAAGTTACTGATGAAGATAGTGACAGGTCTGATGAAGAGCATAGCGCAAACCTAAACCACTTAGGACGAAAATTGCTTCAAACTGGCTGCGAATTGCGACGTTTACGAGGCGATGGCGATGTTTCTCCTCCGTCAACATCAAAGGCCCGCATTTCAAATAGACATTCCTTGAATGATAGTTCATCAACTAGCAATAGTGAAGACAAACAACCCCTTTCTACTTTTGAGTCGCTGGTCTAACGAAAAGAAAGCCAAAATCTTACTCCCTCAACCATCACATATTTCAAACTACAATAAGAATATGGGCGGAGTCGACAAATGCGATCAGGCTGTGGCAAATTTACGTACACGGATGCGTATAAAGAAGTGGTGGTAGCCCATATTTGCGTATCTCGTAGACGTGTCAGTAGTAAACGCTTGCTTACTAGCTCGAAAGAATGGCTGCACAAAAGACACTGAATCCTTGTTCGTTTTTAGACGCTTTATAGCAAGAAGCTTACTTACTACACATGGGATACCACCACATCAAGGACGCAAGCCTGCAAAACCATTGTCTTCAATGAGATACGACGGCAGAGACCATTGGCTTGTCTCAATAAATACGGAACGGCGGTGCGCAAACCAATGTGGAGGAATAAGTAAATATCAATGCCAGAAGTGCGATGTAGGGCTTCACCCCAAATGTCATATGTCATACCATGTAATAAACTAAAATATCTCTGTTTCCCTTGTTTTTTTCTAATATAATTTGAACTAAACCCTGAATTTTATTATTACTTAATTTTAACATCTAGTGTATCCGCCATGCATAGTGTCCGATTTATCGGACGGGCTATAAGATCTGACCTATAATAAAAAAAAAATATTTTTCTGTCATTAAATCATACAAGACACTCTAAATGATCATATATTAAAGTTATCATAATAATATACAGTGAAATCAACTTTATGCTCTTATGGGTTAAGAGTTGTATGATTACGTCAATACAATCATTTATTCATTCAATAACAAACTATGGCACAATACACAATATCAACTACAACAAAATGTATATATAATTTATTTTCATTACTATAAAACACTTACACTTTCTTAAAAAGTCTGATCAATTAATGCAGACTTACCTCTCCGCCTCGAAAAAACCAAGCCCTTTTTCAACTCTCACATATTGACAGCACAAACATTTGTCCGAAGGCAAGAACCTTAAGTTTGTTCGCCACTTAAACGACACCAAGGTACCTATCGATTACAAAACTAGTCACAACACTATTGATATCGATATTTCAACTTTCTTATTCACGGAGGGAATAATAACTCTATTGATCTAGTTTAGAGTATTTCTTCTAATAGATACAAACAGGCTTTAAACGCGTTTTAAGTTTATGAGCACGATTGCAATTCGGATATGACTCTTTGTTTTAATCGATTGAAAGAGGTGTCCCGGTTATTCGATTTTCGAGATTCCGATCGCGATTTTCTCTGGGCGGGCGGCGTGGAAGCGTGCGTAAGCGCCGGTATCGAAACGGTATTAGCAGAGTCGCTTCCTAAATACAGTTAAAGTTAGTATTTGTAAGCATCTTGTTGCATTCAAAAGGGCGCTCGTCCATTTAGCGTCATAACTGTATGCCGAGTGAGATGACTCTTGTCAGATGGGTGTTACTTGAAGATATAAACTCGCTGTTATTGGAAGGGCTATTAATGTTTGTCGCTGCCGATTAGCATAACTTTACTCTGCTGATATAATTGTGTTTTGTAGACAAAAATATCAGCAATGCCATAATTGTTTGAATATTGTAAGAGACTGATAGAGTTCATAATTTTGTTAATTAACCAATCATCATCATTATATCAGTCAAATACGTCTGCTATTGGACTTAGACTTAGGTTTCTAGTAAAAAAACTTGAAGTAGCTAATTTCATATTGTTTGTCTTGAAATAGGTCTATGTTAGGTAAACGAGCATAATAGACGATACAGGGTATTGCAAAAACTTCAGAACTGAGCTTAAATTTAACTTTTTAGGGTAGGAAACTTCGTAAGAATCGTTTTAGCGTAAGTATTGTATTTTATTGCAGTTGAAAAAGCCGCTTGCTTCAGTTAATAAAAACGTAAAGACTAATTGGTTGAGATGTGATAGGAGAGATATGGATATCTCTATCTCTGATAACATAAAATCTAGGCCAAGCATATAAACCATAAATTTTTCTGTCATGAGATCTTTGAAAATATTTAGAAAAATATCGACGAGATTTTTTGCCTGGACATATTACTCGTATGTATTGAGTTCCCAATATTCCGGAACTGTCGCATGCAACATTTTCACGGATATACAGGAAAATAAAACTTAATTATTCTCTACTCAATAGCAAATCAAAAATAAACTTCTGCTTATTATTGTACAGATACCGTCTACAGCGAAAATTTATAGATTTTTTATAAATCAAAAAGTTTTTAAATTACACAAAATTTTGTTTAAAAAAAATACATCGATGTCAAATGAACATCTTACAAAAATACCGCTGTTAAATTGTCAATAAATAAATAATCATCGCCCCAGTTATTACAAAACTGTCATGGGCCCACTTCTTCTTTCAAACAACGAATAAAACGTACTAATTTATAAAATCGTTACGCGTTCCATATAATTGTAACAGATGACTCCATTTCTATTTTTTATCGAGACGCGGAAAGTTATAATGAGACAGAGATCTATTTCTGAACCTCTCAAGATAAGAATACGATGCATATAACAGGCGTTCTCATATAGCCGACCTTGAGAGTCTAATCGAAGGTGTTGACACGTCCTGATTTATGCATTTCATAAAATTCGATTTTGAACGACGTAAAATCAAATATTATTATAGTATTTAATGGGTAACGTGGGCCTCTTTGTTTTATTGGTCCGAAAATAAATGCGTCAGTAATTTTCCGAGTGTTTACTACTCACCTATGTAAATAGTTCCCTGAAATGTATCGGGCGATCAGTTTTAATGGGTCTCGCGGAATATTCTTAATGACGGTTCTGTTTTCGTTGTTCTTCAGGTTTATTTTATGGGATTCTGTCTGCAGTTGCGAGCCAGATAGTAATAATATGTCCGTCAAAATAGTAATGAAATGAAGTGGTAGGGTAGACTTTGAAGTTACGACTACAGAGTGCAGTAATGTTAACACTCGGATATTGTGTTGTAACTATATGTATAGACATCGACATTTTGAGTACAATCATCGCCAAAATAGTTGTTCAAAATGGTTGAATTTTAGATTTTTAAACTTTTTTAGGTTGGTACCTAAAATTAGTATTAATAAAAAAAAATATCGTGGTCCTATTTCAGCAACATTTTTCAAGGACGGATTATTTAATCAGTAAGGTTTAGATATGCATATTGGTTGCACACTTATGCTGCAAATCCTAAATAATTTCCCATTTCACAAGCCAGATAAAAGAGAGATGGGGATGATTAACTCTGCGTAATGTGGAACGCAGCTGTCAAACGTCAAGATTGACAGCGCCCTCGTCGGCCCTCTGCGAGACGCGCCATTCCGCTATATTCGTCGTTTTGCTTCAATCTTCGTGCTTTCAAAAATAAATACTCTGACTTTTTAACACCCAATCAAAGTGTATACTTAAAACGCAAATCAAGAAGACAGAAAAGACTAGCCATTATAGGCAGCCGGCCGGCCTACCATCTTCACGACGGATCGGTTGCATCACGGATCACCGCGTGGGCAAGCCGTTTCAAGACGCACGAGGTAAGTCCTCACTCCTTGTACTGGCTAGTGGCTTCTCTCAACTCAGTTCTTATTTTTTCTCCCTCAAATAACCAAGTTGTGGTATTTACGACACCACATATTATAATTTACAAATAGTTTTAAAATATCTTGGTATGGACGTTTCTTTTTTGAGAAAAGAAAAGATATCAAAATCAAATTCCCAAAACCTTTTCCTTATTTTCGTTAAAAAAACTTATGGTATCGGTTAAGAAATATCCAGTAATCTATACAAGGTACATCACTAGACAAAAGACATACTCGAGGATACTTATAGCAATGTACTTATCATTACGACCTTATTAGGTGGGGCCAGCCCCTAAATCTCGAAGAAAATCAGTTCCCGCGATTTTTGAGTTTACAAAGTTGATTGTAATATAAAAATGCGTTCTAGTTATAGTATCTTAGAATATTTGTCTATTAGAGAGACGCCAAGTACTTTTAAGAATCAAGTTATCATTTGTTCAACATACCATACTTATCAAGATTCGATATTCAGTCGTTATAAACTAGTCTCAAAATATGAAGGAAGCATTCAATAGTTTGTTTAGTTCACATCCTAAACGCGAAACGTACATTGGACATGCGATCCATACGACTCTATCGTAGACAATAGAAACAAAATATTAAAAAGGCGATTCACGATATAAGTTGAAAACGCGATCGCATCGGTGTTGTCAATAACACAAGGGAAAAATTTTTGAACATTTTGACTAAAGTTATAACAGTACCTTGTTCTATGACTGAATAAGTTCTTTCATTAAATTCTTAATTACTGTGAGTTCAAAGTAAGATGGGTCGACGATATTGTGAAAATCGCGAGTGGAACCTGGACACTATTAGCACAAGACCTGGAGAAATGGCACGATAAGAGAGAAGACTACCTATATCCAGCGATGATATTATAAGGAAGGTGAATGGTGATGATGATTGGTATTCGTGTGATTGTATCTTGTTTTTTTAATCAAAAAGATAAACACTAAGTATGATTTCTTAGGATTGGATTATCAATGGTTTAAATCCACAATAAATAAGTAAGTAGTTGTTTTATCAAAAGTTTCTTCTACACTTTTATAGGAAATTTAAACAGCCTATTCCAGTAGTAAAAGTTCTACTTCTACGTACTTAGTTAAAATTGTTCACTACCTGTCACTATCATTTCTGTCGTAGAAAGTCCACTATTAGATATACTTATGCCTAATATAAATGTGCATATATGTATTTATATATATATCCAAAATAAGGCCAATTGCAACCGTGTTATACATCTAGCGAACTTTTCTTTACGCAAATTTATAAATCTTAAGAAATTTTAAGCTGAAAAATGAAAAGTAATTGCATTCTAATATTCTAAAATTTTTAAATTCAGTCCAAATATTCTAAATTTAGCACTATAATTCTACTAATTACTCTCGGTCAGATTTGGCGTCGGCAGATTGCCGTAATTAACGATTCTGACCTCTGACACGTCGTAATTAGGTTAATTATTGACGATCAAGTGGTTTATTAGCGAATGTCCTAATTATCTTGACTGATTCTTATTGAAGGTGAGACTCAATTTTGTCTATTGCGAAACGAAGATCGGTGCTTCGTTAAATCGGTGCAATAGACGAAATTAAGTGAAAGGTGGGTACTGACCACGTACTGACCAACGTTACGAGTTGTAATATAACATTCGCATCGAGCGTGTACGCATCGAGCATGTTACGCTGTGTTTTAAAATCGGCGTAACATGTTCGTCAAAACTCTGTGCTCCGCTTACGCCGTTAGTTCTTTGTTTTTCCCTCCTCAATGATGCTAGTAAACTTGTCATTTTCTTTTTACATGTTTGTCTTTCGCTGTCGAGTAACGAAGCTAATCTATTCCAAGCGTCTTCTTTCTTGAGTTTGTTATAATGCTCTGGATGAGCTGAGTTCCACAACACTTCCTCTTCTCTGTATTTTTCTATGAAATACAGAGTTTTTTCTTTGTGTTTCTTAAAACATGCGAGTTTTAAGAAATAAATACGAGAGGAACGACATGTGATTACTCGCGACGCACGTGCACTCGGGACGACTTGCAAGAGCGTACTGACCGAACCGCGTAACACTCAAAGGATTCGCCAAAAAACCGACAGCCGGGTGGAGCACTCAAAGCGAGCAACGAGCGGCTCGTTGCTCGCTGGTTTCCCAGTAACACGACGTACTGACTGCAGGAATGCTCGCGGTTTAACACGTTACATTACGCCCCCTAAACGCCGGTCAGTACCCACCTGAAGAATAAGAATAAAGGAAGAATAAGTTTAGATCAAAGTCAATAGGTATCTTCTATCTATTAAGTTGGCGTGATTTATCTTCGCTCGCACAACGTCTCTTACCATCAAGTCAGTTGGTGCTCAAGCTTGTACTTATCCGTGATGAAAAAAGTTTAGACCAATCATCATCTGTACGAGTATTCACAGTTTTTAGGCAATATAAGATTTTTTTATTTGCATTGCGATGTTGGTATAAGGGTGATGTTTTTAGGGTTCCATACCTCAAAAGGAAAAAACGGAACCCTTATAGGATCACTTTGTTGTCCGTCTGTCCGTCTGTCAAGACCCTTTTTCTCAGGAACGCGTGGAGGTATGAAGCTGAAATTTATATCAATTACTCAAGTCTACTGTCCCTTGAAGCTGTGAAAAAATCAAACTTCTAAGCCAACGCAATCAAAAGATACAGCCGTTTATGCCGCAAATTTTCGACACTTGCAAGGGAATCAAAACCTACAGGGTGCTTCCCGTGAACTCAGAATCTTGAAATTTGGTACGAAGCAACGTCTTATAGCATAGATAAAGGAAAAATTACGAAAACCATAAATTTTTAGTTACATCACATAATTTTTTTTTTTTTAATAATTTTAACCTTACTACCCATTTCCTCATAAACGCGTAGAGGTATTAAATTGAAATTCATACCAAATACTCAGGTCTATAATACCTTTAAGCTGTAACAAAATCAAACTTCTATGTCAACGCAATCAAAAGAAACAGCAATTTAAGTGGCATATTTTGAAACTCGCAAGTACTCGCAAGGGAATCAAAACCTAAAGGGTACTTCCAGTCGACCTAGAATCTTGAAATTTGGCATGAAGCAACGTTTTATAGCACACATAAAGGAAAAATTCCGAAAACCTTAAATTTTTAGTTACATTACAAAATATATATTTTTTAATAAATATAAACTTATTACTTTTTTTGAAGAACTTTGAACTTAGAACTTTGTAAACCTTGCAGGTTTGTACGGAACCCTCGGTGCGCGAGTCCGACTCGCACTTGGCCGGTTTTTTATGTGTGAATATAGGCACTTATGTGGATTAAGAGTGCAATATTCATTAAGGGCTTTAAGTTAATTTACCTCCCGTAAAATTTGTTGTATCATCTAAGTAGCTTTTTTTGGTATTTGCCGCTGCAGAGTGTTTTTAAATAAAAGGTCATAAAAACCTGAGTAAATACTCAGGTTTTTAAATGACCTTTTTATGACCTTTTCAATATATCCTGACACTGCATCCAGAGTAGCTGGAGAATGGGCAGCAGCGCTCTCTCAGTTGATAATGACAATCCTGAAACCGTGCGCCAAGCGTGGGTACTGTAAGTCCAACAGTGGACGTTTTCTGGAATGAATGGTATGGGAGTTCGTAGATCGTATGTAGCAACCCTGCTATCGGAGATTTTAAGCGGCGGTCGTGTATAAAATGACCAACCAGAATCAAGATTTTAGTACCAAAAACCATTTTTTTCATAGAAATAAACATATTTATATGTTATTTTGGAGCACATCTTCGGTTTCAAACTATATCTGATACGTACAAGGAATGGCTCTTTCGTGGTTTCGCCCCGCAAGCTGTTCGGCCCGCGGGGCGAATCATCGAAGTCTCTTTTTGAAGGCCCTCTTTCGCCCCGCATTGTTTGGAGTGGGGCGAAAAGGGGCATTCAAAAAGAGACTTCGATAACTTCGCTCGATCGAAAAAAATTCAATGTCACCACTGTTTTGAACGAAGATCTTATTTCTTGACGAGTTTTTATAAATAGTATTTTTAAATTATGTTTAATGTTGTGAGTAGTAGTTAAAATATTGGCAAATCATAAAACATTTAAAAAATGACTTTATAATTTTATATGAATTTTTATTGTTAATTTCACCATACGAAGACCCGCTCCCCTCGGCCCCTCGCAGTCTCACTTTGTTTGCGAATCGCGTCTACGCACGATACGCTCTTAAGCAGCTTGAAAATCTCTGGAATGACTAAACGGTAGTAAGACACCGGATGTCGCCATCTTAGTATTATTTGTGGCCACTATGAATTTTAAGGATGAATAAGACAATTTTATGTTAAAATAACATTTTTAAAGAAATTTTTAAACATTTACATTCACACAAACAATATTTATGGTATTACATTGTTTATAATTATCATTAATGCAATAATTTTGACCAAATGGCCACAACCAGTACAGTGGCCACAACCGGTACACCCACTATAGAGAGTGCAACATCATCATATCAGCCATAGGACGTTCACTGGTTGACATAGGCCTAGCATTGAGAGCATCACATAGATAATGGCTGACAAATCAAAGAAGGCTGGTCCAAAAAACAGTTTTAAGTACCGCTATTTCTTCTCGTTAAATCTAAACAAACTTAACGACAAGACAAAGCGTTCAATTGTGATTTACTATGCGTCAATTAGAGATTTAATCACGACAATAATGTGCGATACTACGCGTTAAGAACTAACGACCGCGCTACGATTTGAGGTAGAGTTGGTATGTACCAGACCTGACAAAATTTAAATTGAAAACATTAAAAAGTGAATGCTGGTTGGTTTTATAAAAAAAAATTACTAAAAATGTGACAAAATAAAACAAGTTGTCAAGTGCGTGTCGAGACACGCGAATGATAAGCTTCCGTAGATGGAGACGATGATTATGATGATGATAATAACCGATTTTATAATGTCGTAAGATGGTTGAGTGTTAGAAAAACATAATTGGCTAGAAAATATATTTGTGAGGTCAATGACCTCTGAGCTATGCGCATGTTTAAGAATTTCAATTGTTCTTTTATAACTTAAAAAGTTATGATACCACAGTGCTCAAACAATTTTGAGAGAAGTTTGTAATAAGGTCTATAAGTTCAAAAAGTTTGAACGTTCTATCTCGCATACTTTAGAAATTAAGGGGGGGCACACTTTTTTCAACTTTGGCGACCTATATCTCACAAATGGTGCACGTGACATCCTCACTTTACATGGATGGGAGCTACCCCTTAAATAAACAGTTTTGAAATTTTTAAGGAGGTATTCGAAATTGAGATCTATACTAAAACTAATTATACTGTAAAATTTCATGCAATTTGGTTCATAAACGTGGAAGTTTAAGTTTTGGAGGTTTTGTAGCATAAAGACGGACGGTCACAACTAAGTTATAAGGGTTCCTCGTTTTACTACGGAATCCTTAAAACTAATCAGTGTGTAAAATGAGAATGTAGATCATCTGTTTTCACTGCCGTTGTTATAAATTTTATTTTGAACATACCTCTGAAATTACTCACCAGAGGTCTGAACAATTTTAGTATCTCTTAATTCTAGTAAAGTCTTTTAGGTTTCTAGATTGCGGTCAAAATTCAATTTAGGTAAATAAAAATCATTGGAATGCTTAATTGGCGTCAAAAAGTTTAAAAAAAAAGTTAGTACAAGGCCGTTAAAAATATATAGAGTTTCCACAATCATGATTACTCATGCGTTAAAAACCATTTTCGTCAGTAACATTGTGACTTCGCACAGCGCAAATATTTTGCCACGTCTATTGCTTCGTAGCTCTACCAACAATTCGGAATGCGGGCGACGTCCACCTAATTGTAGTGAATTAATTGTTACATCCATTTAAAAACCACCAGCCATTGTGCCGGCTGACAATCGTCGCCTCATCCCGGCACTGATTGGAGCTCTCCCGTCAATGGACCCACAAATTTGTTTAATTGGTCATATGGGCTTGATTTCGTGCTGTCTGTACTTGATTCACTATGTTGTGAAAATGTTTAGTAAAAGATTGTGCAGCGAATTTGTAGGCTTTTTCTTTTGTGTTTAAAGTGTGTACCTCTATCATTGTATCTGAGTCTATAAACCTACTCATACACGTTAATATGCTGGTAATATCAAAACAACATTTTTAGGGTTCCGTACCCGAAGGGTAAAATCGGGACCCTATTACTAAGACTCCGCTGTCCGTCTGTCTGTCTGTCACCAGGCTATATCTCATGAACCGTTATAGCTGGAAAGTTGAAATTTTCACAGATGCTGCATTTTTGTTGCCACTATAACAACAAATACTAATAAAAGAAAAACAAAAATATTTAAGGGGGGCTCCCATACAACAAACCTTAAGTTTTGGCCGTTTTTCGCTCGATATTAATAATGGTAACAGGTATGGTAATAGACGCTTGAAATATTCACAGAATGTTTAGTTGTATATTCACTTTACTAATAAATGATTAAATTAAAATAAAATTAATATTTAAGGGGGGCTCCCATACAGTACGGAACCCTTAGTACGCGAGTCCGACGCGTACTTGACCGATTATTATGTCATCCACATATTGTCCTCGGTACTACCAATCGAGAGTTGAGAGACTTTATCCAGCAGAAATATCCAAAATGTTTCTTAAATAGATGTCGTCATTTTTCGCAATTTCAATCTGTTTTCTTTTTACAAGCTTTTATTTAACTTACTCGTACCATGGATGAACCTATGTACGTGTATGTATGTAAGTTCGGGTTGAATCTTGCAAGTTAAATTTGACCAACTTCCCGGTTTCCGATGGAGCTGAAATTTTGTACGCATATGTATATCGCGTGACAATGCAATAATATGGTACCATGGAGCTGATCTGATGATGGAGTCGGAAGGTGATCATAGGAGCTTCTGTATTAAACAAGATAGACCCGTCGTGTTTGGGCTCATTTTACATGTCTTGGCTAGCACGAGGCTGCTACATAAAATCAAGGATTTCAAAAGGTTGTATTTAAAAAAAGTTATTTGTTTTTATAATAATTTATAAGCCTTTGTCACATATAACCAAAGAGCTTTTTCTTTCCTTCGTATTTACAATAGCATTATATAGATAAATTTAAATGAACTCTTTATTCTTCACATCAATATAATATTGAAAATAAACAATTTGCGGTCTTATCGTTAGTATCAATTTCTTCCAGGCAACCGTTGCACGAATAAAAGTTATCTAAAGAAAGTTTAAATACAAGTACTTACGTCTATCACTTTGCTTTTAGATGTTTTATTCGAATTATCTCTCTTGTTCTTGAACTTAAGATCGCATGTCCTATTAGTCTAGTCAAATTGGACTCTGTCCAAATTCCTGAAAAATTAATAGAAAAGAATATTAGTTTTAATTTCGCTGCCACAAATTCGCCAGTGCCATAATTTACGAAGAGACGTGAATCACTTGTGTAAAAAAATCGCTCATTAATACCTTTCACACCTAATGATATCCGCGTCATCCGTTGCCCAGACACTGTTAAAATGACACGAAGCCCGATTTCAGAGGCGCCATCGTAATTATAATAGCTAAATAGTATAGTTCTGTTTCTTTTTCACTATAGACATTCGATAGAGAGAACGCTTTTTAAGTTGCTATAAAATTTACGCTGGCGCCTCTATAATCGGGCTTAATGTGTTGCTATAATTATGTTTCCAACTATTCGTCAATGAATTTTGGTCACTATATCTTCTGTTTTGTGTTTAATCTGCGTAGCGGTTGCGGGCTTTTCGGTGAAGGAAAACATCGTGAAGCGACCTGGCCATAAAGCATGCGACCATGAAAAGCGACCAAAATAACTGATTGACTGCCTCGGTGGCTCAGTGGTTAGTGACTCTGACTTCTGGGTCAAAGAGGCATGGGTTCGATCCCCATCCAGGGCAAACATTTGTGTGATGAACATAGGTGTTTGTTTGTGTCTGGATGTTATTTAGGTACTATCTATACAAGTATGTATTTAAAATATGTATAAGTAGTATATCAGTATCTGGTAGCCATATCACAAGCTATGCTTAGCCCCAAACTAAGCATAGATCAGAGACCGTGTGTAAGATGTCCCCTAATATTTATTTATTTATTTATTTAACTCATTTCGACGTGTGAAAAAGTGACAGTTACTATATACTGTTATATACAGTATGCCTTGTTATATACACTTTGCCATAACGCTGTCTCGTTCTGACACTACGAACGAAATAATTCGTGGCGCGCACACTAGCCCGGCTGCACATGTTCTGGGAAGAAATTCGATGAAGTATGAACTAAACCGCACTGGGTGGATGTAGCCCAATTTAATCTAACTATCCACTTTGAAGTTCTGAAGGAACTGTACTTACCGCAGTCATCATTATGTAGTTCATTTTTCTTAGCGGAATGATGATATAGCAGAGTTTATTTTGAAAATAGTTTTGCAAATTGCATACAAAATATGTGGCAACGAAACTGAACTGACACTGAAAAAGTCTTTGAAGAATTAATGAATGAGAAACCTAACTAGAGAATGAAGAATAGAATAGTCGCATTTACATGTATATTATTGCAACAATGTTTTTATTTCTTAAACAAGTAATGAAAGATGAAGCGTGTATTCTAATTTCAGCAAAAATGACATAACTTTACAAAGATAAGCCACTTGTACAAGAATAAATGGGCGTAATCAACATCAAAAGAATAAACTTTTCTCGAACTATTAGCTAGTATTAAAGCGAACATCGCATAAATAAGATTTAGAGACACCGCACGTCCTCAATTTACGTCAGTTTTTGTAATTTTTAATTTTTCTAAATCTTCGTTTGTCATTAACAATAGCCTCGAAACCAAAAAAAGGATTCATGCGCTTTTGTACGTGAAAAGTCATCAACTCGATTCAATTTTGAAACGCTTTTCGATTTTTCTTTGACTGACTAGTGTTTTTTTTTGTAATGAAATTAGATTAATTCGTTGCATATGCAACCTTTTAGTTGTACTATTTGAAGTTCCTAAATTTGCAAATAAACATTTAATTTAATCTCAGAATCTAAAGTTAGTGAAAAAGGCTTAACCAGCTGAGACTTCAATCGCGGAAAAAATCAGGGCTTCAAAAGTGTAGCTATAAAACTCTAAGATTGATTGACTAGTAGCGGAGTAATAAAATGCATCTAGCTAGAGAGTTCTTCTAATTTCTTCTATGTTCGGTGTTCTGTGATATGACAAAACACATACAAAGAGAAGAACAACTAAGTAACACCCGAAGTCCCAAACGCAGATATTTAAATTCATGAATGATGATGACTAAATCAATTTCGTGAAAACGTTGGTGTCATTATTTTTAATCTCCTCAAGTTACGACATTGCCCTATTAAAATTTAGAATTCAGTCGCATCACACAATATCACAACAGTACTAAAACTACAATAAAATCTAAGTACCTGACGCAAACGAAATCAAACGTCAGCCCATCCATTGTCACACTTTTATTAGAGCAGTCTCAAAAACATCTCATTATATTACGTTAATTGGTTTTTCTAAAATTATACGACTCGCTAATACATCAAGGTGGATTTGGATACGAACGTCACGGCACGAGTGTGAAAACGCAAAATAAAAACGATTCTTTTTAATTAGCCCCTCAGATTGAGACGTGAGCTAAAATAGATGCGCAGAGATATAAAGGTCGGTAGAAAGGTCGACGTGTCTGCAGCGAGTTGATTTATTTCTATTTTTTTGGATAAGAATTATGATTTGAAGAAATAGAAGTTTTGCAGTCCAACTGTAGAAAATGATTGATTGTTTGAGGTTGGCATGTGTTCAAAAGTATTGATATTATTGTTGGTGTCATAGTTTGACTTTAAACGACCTCATCTTGTCAGTTTAATTAGGTTATGATTGAAGAATAACGTGGAGTTGCTGGTCATAAAATTTTGTGGTAGTGGGTAAATAAAGAGATACATTGGGTACCCAAGATACAGGCTTAGCCTAGTTTGGGGCCCACTGTTTTCCAGTAGGTACTGAAACATAAATTTAGGGTGACGCCTTCGTAATTGTCGACATTGTAACACAAATCAATCGGAATATATAAGGATCGAGGATATTATATTTAATAGTGGTAGTACTGTACTGTTTTGGTTTTTTGGAAATAAACAATTTATTTATTTATTATTTATTTATCTATAATTCTTTATTATAAAACCACAGATAAAACAATTTTACATGAAAAAAATATCAAATCTAGACTTTAAGCTAATAGCTTTATCGTAAAAAAAATACCAAGAAAAGACAAAAAATAGAATGTAAACATTAACTTTTATCACCACTAATAACAGACAACTGGTAAGAAAAGAGACAGAATAATATTATTTAAACAGATGCTATGTGAGATGAGCCCACGTGCTATTACTCCAACCTTGAAAAAGATAGCTAAATGCGATCGAAACTATAGTAGCAGTTATCTAGTAAAATAAAGCGTGAGTAACACCTGTGCTATATTTTAATTAAAATTTAAAGCAGATAGCTACTGATAAGCCGTGGTGGTCTATAGTGGTAATGACACCGTTCTTACAATCGTGAGGTCGTGGGTTCAAATCCCGGTCCCGTACCAATGAGTTCTTCAGAATTTATATATGAATTTCACACCACTTGCTTTTCGGTGAAGGAAAACATCGTGAGGCAACCTGCATACGCCCGTAGAAGAAATTCGATGGCGTATGTGAATCCACCAACACGCACTGGCCAACGTGGTGAATATGGCCCAATCACTCTTCGTGGGTAGGCCTACGTCCTGCAGTGGACTATTACCAGTACCTACTGATAAAAAAGTTAATGAGTACTATAGAATCAATAAGCAATTAATTATATTGTTATAACTGTGAGTAGCTTTTGAGTACCATTTGCAGCTACTGGTAGTGCTTGAGAAACTAATTTATAAGATGTTTTTATACAATACAAACTTCATTCAAAATTAGATTATTAATGTTACAAGTTCAACAACTTTAGTGTTACGTCCATTCTATCACGTTTATGGTCTACTACCGTAGCTCTCGAAAACCGGTTGATTTACACACCGCGAATGTTTCCCAGCAACCGAATAATTAACGATCAGTATTTATTTGATTGTTTTGATTCCAAACGATTGATGGAACTGTTAGGAATGCAAAAGCTGGGGACCGAATGCAATGCAGCTACAAGCATCTACAGCTGCGTCAAACCACAGGTCAAACATTGGGGCGTTTTCATATAGATAGATATAACTCTTAGTAGGCTCAATTATGAAGGCGCTATCGTAATTATAATAGCTAATTAGCATATTTCTGTATGTTTTTCACTTAAGGCATTCGATAGAGAGAACACTTTTTACGTTGCTATTAAATTTACGATGGTGCCTTCATAATTTGACCTATTGTGTGCACTAATACTATTAACTAAAACAGAAAGTACAAAGTAGATACTTATCTAAAATTAGTGCCACAAATGGTGGCCTTATCGCTAACAGCCATATAGCAAATAATTAAACAAAATAACAGACAAATTCAAAGAAAGTCGCTTAAAGCAGATGATCATTTGATTATTTTTGTACGATGAAGTAGCCGTAGCGGACTAGAGGGAGCTCACCTTACAATTTTGATTGTACAATGTTGTAGCTTCCAATCCCAGTCATATTTTCATTGAAGGTCAGAATCATGAGGAAACCTGCGTAGTTCATAAAATAAAGTCGATAGTGTACGTGAATCCTCTAACCTGTACTTGGTCAACGTTGTAAATATGACCCAATTTCCTTTTGCGGTATAAAGGTCAGAACCTATGTCCAGCAGTGAACTAATGTGGGTTGATTGATACCTACTAATTCTTGAAGCGTCCAGGTTGCATCTGTTTTGTTTGCAAGATTACTAGACAAGTAGACACTTACACCTATCACACTACTAACAGCACTTACTGTACAGAAAAAGACAAAAACAAAACAGAAATTTCAAATATGTATTACAACGCCACTGTTATACAATACATAAACCGCAACACATCATAACCACCCAATAAAACCAATACGACCAAAAAGGCTGCGAGCGTAACTAATGAAATACCACGGGAAGATTAAGCAGCGGCTGTCAACGGCGCACCATCCAGCGCTAAGCACTGCCAAGATCATTAATTGGCCGTTTCATCGTAGCTATGTTTCATTAACATTCAAAACTATATCGAGAAGCTATGGACATGTCGTGCCCGGCAGGTAGAACTTTGGGCGCACGGCCTTACATCACGTTTATGGCATCTACGCGCTGTATTTTTAGACGACGGACACCTTCTAGGATATCAATGGTCTTATCATTATCATAATGACCAAATTTTAGAACCTTAACATTACGAAAAAGTCAGCTGATCCATATGGATATAGAGCAAATGGCACCTCAATAGTCTACAATTTGTCGAAGGCCCTTGAACATTTCGTATAGAGCAATTGATATTTATGTCGCGTTTTTGATATTTGTTTCTTAAAATTTGGTCGTAATGATGCAGTAATATCGGAGAATAATGACATGTTTTTGTTCTACATGGATAAGCGTTTGACGACATTAATCGTGATCTTAAGCGTCTAGGGTGTAGCACGCTTACATAGAAGATTACCTTTGATTTCAGTTTTCAAATTTCCACATAATTACTTAGTGTGTCATCGTCTAGAGATTTTTTTTCTTATTAGATTTATTATTTCGTACGCCGTAACGAGAATCTTACATCTAGCGAAGTAGTCTTGGGTCAATAAGTGACTTCAGGTTAAAATTTTCTCCCACTTTCCGTAAATTGTAAATTAATAAGCTAACAATGTTAATACTCAACAAAACAAGTTTTACACAAACTAGAAAGACTTTAATTCAGTGACAAAGACTGTTTTCTCAGATAAAAAAAAAAACAAAAAAGGAAGACGATTTATGATAAAAAAATATTGCGCAAGTCACCAGGGCCGGAACTATCATATAGCTATTTGGGCTGAAGCCCAGGACCCCGTGGATTCCAGGAACCCCCAGCTAGATCAAGTCAATGTAAAAATAGACGATAATGAAAAAAAAAATTTTTTTTAATTAATCAGGACGTAAGGTTTGCAGCCCTGCAAATCCTGCGATTAAATCATTTAATTAATATATTTTAGGTGATTGAAAATCAAATATTTTTGTCGCATTTTTTTACATTTTGAGTAATTAGGTGGGCCACTATTATGGTGGGCCTAAAGCCCCCTAAACTTACGATCCGACCCTGGAACTTTCTCTGTATAGAAAATGTAGTTCTTACTCTAATTTCTACCTAGAACGTAAGAGTGAAATTCAACGGATCAAAACATTACTGAGATGTTTATTGGAATACCTAAAGTATAGAGAAAGCACAACAGTAAAAATACGTTTCGTAAAAAACATCAACTATCCGTATTAATCATTGATGGTAGTTATTTTAAGACGACAAGTTATTTAAACACAATACTTGTAATTCTATGGAATAACTAAAACTAAATGGCACCGTTAACTGTATTACCATAATGTTATACATAATCATGATTATGTCAAATTAACATGATAATGGCTAAGATCACTTCAGATTCGTATATCTTGCGTTAAATCTAAATAAATAAGGACATCACTTGGCATGTTTTTAGCATAAAATTGGCATAAATTTTCTCTTTATTAACATTAATTTTAATGGTAATTAGATAATTAGGGAAATCAGATTTTGTTCTTTATGTTATTTAGGTATATGTTTTTAGTGAAATTGCACACGTGCTAGTCTGGTTTATAAGAAATTATTAGAGTTTTATGTCTTGCATAAAAATTAGGAATAATTATGCAAATTTCAAACCACGTTAAAGAAAATGATGACCTTAAACTGCAGTTCTACTGAGTGAAATTAAGTCCCCGATGCTTTTAGTAAATCGACATCAATTGTAATAGGTACGTGTTTGTAAATGTAGTAAGTATAATAATTCATGTAGCAATGTGACGACATATTCTAAGTTTCATCACTAAGTATTTCCACACATTGCATCAACATTTTTAGATCCTTCATTGAATATTTACTACTCAATAACAATTAAAAACAAAACGACGGCCTAAAAAATCTGACATCAGGGCTAGCCACCCGGGCTATACGAACTTACTTACTTAAATAACATTAGCTCTGTCAAAGAATTACAAACGCACAGATTAAATACCAAAGCATTAAATATGACGATTTCTGTGACATATATATTTCGAACTCAGTAGATGTAAATACACCTGCTGTCCTGGCACATCGAAAACGTCAAAAATATTGAATAAGATACACAACATTTTTAGATTCTTCGTTGAATATTTTACTAATTAATAACAATAGCTCTGTCAAAGAATTACATAGGCACAGCTAATACCAAAGTGTTAAATATGACGATTTCTGTGAGATATATTTCGAACTCAGTAAATGTAAATGCACCTGCTGTCCTGGCACATCGAAAACGTCAAAAATATTGAATAAGACACAAACATTTTTAGATCCTTCGTTGAATATTTTACTAATAAATAACAATAGCTCTGTCAAAGAATTACATAGGCACAGCTAATACCAAAGTGTTAAATATGACGATTTCTGTGAGATATATTTCCAACTGAGTAAATGTAAATGCACCTGCTGTCCTGGCTCATCGTAAGCGTCAAAAATATTGAATAAGACACACAAAATGAGGAAAGATGGTGGCTTGGTGGGGGATGAGATTTTTAACAAACAGTAGCATGGCGTTGCTATTAAATTCAGATTTTGAATTTAATTAATCTCATTGGCAACGACAAAATACATTAGACGAGTAGAATAGATTTTATGTCTAGTTTTTTAAAAAGTCAAGTGCCTGTTTCAGCTAAAACACAACACAATACTACTTACTTATTAAGCTAAAGCTACATACTTAAGCTAGTACTTCATACAAAGCAATTGGATCATCCATAGACCGTAGAAGGCCTGAAAGTTAATCCAAATGCTCAAACCTACCACCATTATATATACGTATTATCCGTTGAGCCAAAATTATACACCAACATTTTTTTTTTTTTTTTATTTAATTTTAAAGGGATTTGTCGCTTAGCGACACCAACATTTTGGGTGTGGATTTTCTAATCACAAGTGCAAAAACTTTAATGTGAGAATGACTATGTAGTTTTATTACGGCATGGTAAATACTAAAATGAAATCTACGATTACGATAAAGCATAAATGTGTGACAAAATATTCAAATTAAATGTGATAGAAAACCGGATTGCATATTTCGTCAAAAACCGCCTGTCCATTATTAAACCGTCAAACAATAGTTAATATGCAAATTATACTACGTTCTGGTTTAATGGAAAATATTTCAATGGCAATAAAAGTTATCATTTTATGTATTAGGATAGAGAAGAATGCAGAAAATTAGTAGTAGTAGAAGTAAGAAGGTAAGTACTTCAAAACTGAACATAAACGGTTAACATCAATGTGACTGCAACTTGCTTAATTGTTAGTGTCATCACAGATGATTGGAAAACTTACAACATACATGTTTGTATTGGTTGAATGATTGAAAGTTTTAAATGCTATAACAGACAAATACATAGTATTTTTTTTTTTATCTTTATTAATTGTAAAGGGGTTTAGTCACGCAGTGACTATGTCACCCCCGTAATGACATACAGATCAAATATTGCGACTTAATTATAGCACTCGCTTATACACCTTTAACATCATTTTCGCTTCCTCAGACGTTGGGGAAGCTAAAATGCTATTGCATAAGCCTACATTAAGCTTATTAATATAGTACATTACATCCTGTCTCTGTGCCTCGTTCCGGACACATTCCATCAACACATGTAGTAAAACGTCCATGGAAACCCGTTGAATTTTCATACTGAGGATCTACGTTCCAATCTTATGGCACGCATCTTTATTGTACATAAAGGCATATTTCTATATCCGGTAGCTTCAAGTGGTAAATGAAAACACTGTGAGAAAAATCTTTATGACTGAGAAATCTTCATTGTCTCAACGATTTATGTAGATCTACTCATCCTTGACCAGCGTGGTGGAAGACTAAGACCTAACCCACCGCGTAATGTAATAATCGGCCAAAAACGAGTCGAACTCGCGCATGAAGGGTTCCGTATTTTATTGGAGCCCCCTTTAAATGTTTATTTTATTTTAATTTAATTATTAATGATTGAAGTAAATGTACAATTATAAATATTCTGTGAATATTTCAAGCGTCTACCTGTTACCGTTATTAATATCGGGCGAAAAACGGCTAAAAATCAGGCTTGCTGTATGGGAGCCCCTCTTAAATATTTATTCTATTCTGTTTTTAGTATTTGTTGTACCTTACAAATACAGCACCTGTGAAAATTTCAACTGTCTAGCTATCACGCTTCATGAGATACAGCCTGGTGACAGACAGACAGGCGGACGGACAGCGGAGTCTTAGTAATAGGGTTCCGTTTTACCCTTTGGTTACGGAACCCTAAAAACCAGCGTTTAGCAGACTGACGCAGTCTAAGGTTTAATTATGATTATAATAAGGCACTTATTTATTTATCAGTGTACATTTGTGTTAATGCCCCACATATCTCCTTAGCATTGCTTATGCAAATGAAAAGCATTATCACTTTGTTTAGACATCAAAGTATAAATTCACACCAATCATTATTAAATCTACCATTGGGTATTGGTATCTAATGCTTTTATGTAAATGAATAATGTTTTGATACTTTATTGTTCCATTAGCTTTTAGCTGAAACTGTGTTAACGTGGCTCTCATCAACATCGACCTACGCAATTTAGGCACATTTACCTACAAAATACGCTTGCTTTTTATTTCCTTGTCAAAGACAATATACAATACAACTTACTGCGAATTCTCTGGGATATTGAATTCTAACTTACTGCGACAAAGTGTTCAGATGTGAAGTGTTTATAATTTTGCATTTTCCCATTCGGCGAAAGAGCTGTACTTGATGATTTGGTCTATTTTAACTAATGTTTGATTGCATTGTTATGAAAGCACTTTGTTTCTGACTGATCAAAGCGTCATTATGAATATTTTGATACTCTTAATATGACAAGATTGGATGAGATGCACATGTGCAAAATTTAAAGTTATTTAGGAGTACCAGGAGCTGGTGTATTAGCTAAATTTTAACTGTTGGATTAAAATTTGCTAATAACGAAGCGGCGAAGTGGTTTTCTTTATTTTCAACCTATTGGCAATTTGTTGAAAGAAACAAGAACTTACATCTGACAGCTTTAGGGTAAATCAGAGTAAATAAAACAACATTGTGGTACATGTGGTAAATGTAGGTAGACTTGGTTCTTTACATTGTATGTAGGTAGTTAGATAAATTATAAAATAAATCAGTTCTGTCACCGACCTCTTCGTTTCACTTGCCGCTCCGCCGAATAATCCTCAAATATTCTACTGGCGACGAGGCAAACCGCGATATATTACATTAATTAGTGTTTCGTGTAATCTCAAAATGTACGGGCGATGGAATTCTAAATGAGTTTCGCCAAAAGTTGTTGTACTTGTTGTTGTTCGACGCGTGGAACGGGAACATAACCTCAAAGGAAGGGAGAAAATGTTCAGCGGAGCGGGTGAAGACCGTCGGTGACAAACTCCGCCGAGGCGTCCTGTGGTAGGATGGCACATCTTTCGCCTCTGGCGTATGCAGGCGGGAGACTCAGCGACGGCATCCTAGAGGAAGATGGACGACATCGGGTCGTGGCTCTTCAGAGAGGATGATGTGTAAGGATGGTCGCGCTTCCCTGGGCGGCGGGACATCGCTCATGGCGGAACGAGTTAAGGCTGCGGAGCGGCGACATCCTCAGGCGAGGCCACGGGGGCCGAGCCACTCCACTGCGGGTGGTAGCGAGTAGCGTGCAGCGCCAGCAGTGTATGAACAGTAACACTGAAACGTTTGTTGTACGCGGTGAGTAAGGTCACTTGCGAATTATGGTGCTCGTAGCACCTTTGAGAAGAGGCATAATGCGGATGTGAACGCGGTCGCGGTGGCCGAGCCGACCAGGCGCAACCGGAGGGAGCTGGGCGAGTTGCAGCGTGGGCTCCGGCGCCGCCAGCGCGTCCAGAGCTCAGCTGTGTTGGAAGAAACACCGGCCGACCGTGCGCCACTCCGAAATGACGATTATGCGGGAGTGATGATGATCACTCCAAAGATTCGGAGAGGAGACTCCGACGAAACACAATGAAACAATCACTCCAAAGATTCGGAGAGGAGACTCCGACGAAACACGAATGAAACAATGTGTTTGTTTGATCCGATGGCGGGATCAAAATTGTGCGTAAATAACGTGTCTCCGCGCGGAAGGATACATATAGTGTACAAAAGTTTCATGTGAATGATTGAGTGATTGATTGATGAATGTGTCAAAATGGTCTTAAGTACCTACCGTGATGAACTGCATTGAGTAATGTATAATAATGTTATCGTATGTCTCAGTGTCCCAACGCTGCATTATGCATCGAATTTTGGTATGAATCGATGTTGTACGTATTTGTATTAATAAACAAAGCAAGTACTCAATAATAAAAGTAGGCACATTAAATTAAACTAGTGGTGATTCTGTAAAAATTGTTGTATGTATTCTGTATTGTATTGCGCTAAATTAATTGATATCATGTTAAATTATTGTAGAACGGCAAGCTCTGACGGCACAGTAGATAGTTATCACTTTCAACTTTGAATTTTAATTTTGCATGATTCTCGATATTGAATATTTTGCTCGCCGTTTCTATTTACCGTAAATACCCTTTAAATTGTAGTGTGTTTTTTGAATTACATAATATGTCTATGTATTAGTTTCCGACATCGGTTTCCGATGAATTATTTGTTATCATCGATATAGGATCACGAAACAGTTGCACAGTTTGTTGTATTTTATGTGTAAAAACTTAATTTTCAGCATTTAATATGAGGCAGGTTAGGTTTGTATTCGTGTAAATTATTGCAAGTTCAAATCTTGAAAGTTTTGTAGATTTATCCGGTTTTAATCGCTAATGTCAAAATGAAAATAAATAATACTTCGTTTTCCAACACATTTGTGTATGTTTAAGTAATTAAATATATTAATACCTAATGAATTTTATTAACTAAACTTTTTTGTAAAACTTGCCGTTTACGATTTATGGCCCATTTAATGAAATATCATTAAATGCATAGAATAATTATTCTATGATTAAATGGACCTTAAAACATTAAATGGGTCATAAATCGTAAACGGTAAGTTTTACAAAAAAGTTTGATGGAAACAATAGATGCGAAATTTTATTTTCTACAATACTGATTTTAATGTTTTTTGCCCTTAAGTACATAGTTTCCGAGATATCGGCCAAAAACATTTTTTCAAGATGACGTGTCAGGAACGCATTCTCTGAATGGCCGAACTATAACATCCCAAGTAACATAAGCTTCTATAACCAGGGCTTTTTATCACCAAACAGTAATATAGTAGACCTATAGTGGTAACCGTTATCACTGCTTGTACTATAAAGGTTTTCAACAGAGCGGTTTGGTTCCATAAGATAAAAGAGCATTTAAGTTCTATAAATTAGCTCTTAAAACGTCTTCAGGACCATACAAAAGAATACTTAAAGTGTTGCTCTATAATGGGTGTAAAATATGCGATTATAGTGCTATTTAATACTATAGATAACCTGAAGGACACTTTTATGTATCTATTTGGCACTAATAATGCGTCAAAGTTACTTTTTTAGTACTAGTACTGTAGAAGTGTCAAAAACTCTATTACAAGACAAATTTGCACTGTAAAAGTACCTTGTACAACAATTTCGTAACGTTTTAGCGTTTTAAAAGCTCCCTAAATATGTCTATGGTGCTAGTTCTGTAAAAGCCATGAACATTTTTCTATAGTACTAAATAGTACCAAAAGGAATCTTTTAAATAACTTATATTTTAAATTGTTCTAAAAGTGAGTTTGTGTTACTGCTACACAACTAAAGCATACTATAAATGTACTAAAATCTACAATTAATGGACTAATTAGATCTATACTAGCTTTTCAGTATCTTTTATATGACAAGTACTTCATAACTGGACTTTATATTTAGATAACAAAACTAATAGCCCGGGAGGTAAGTGCAATAAATATTACTAAGTACTTTCTAAAAGCTGAATTTTCGGTGTGTTATGATGGTGTACAAGAATACCCGAGAGTCAGTCAGCTAGAAAACTTAGCGTTTGATGAGGATACCCGTTAGAATTATTAAAAAAAAAAAAAGTATCTTGCAATTACTTCTAATAGCTGAAAATTGGTGTATGGGTAGAAAAATAATTTTAAAAAGTTTAATTACCAAAAATTACCTGAAACTTTTAAAGCCTACTTGACTTAACAGACCTTGTTACCTACAATCTCTGTCAGTCAGGACTTAAAGCAGCGCCGCTTTAAATAAAGCCTAACTGACAGGCTCAGTTACATGTTTTTTTTATTAATTCATACAGTTTTTCCCTCCAACCTCTAAACGTCCCAGCTGACTGACTCCGTGGTATTTTAGTACACCACCTTGATAGCGTAATACCAAAAATTCAGCTTTTAGGAAGTAGTTGCATTTTTTCCGCTTACCTCCCGGGCTATAATTAGTGTTAGGTGAAAAAAATGGCTGACGTTTTTTGTCATGGTAGCTCATTAACAGCACGGTTGGAGCCAATAAGCACTATAGCAGCCATAGTCGGAAGAAGTTCTTATTTTAATAATTAAAAATTAATTAAAACATGAAAATTATGAGGGCGCATTTTCGAATTTGAAATCAGTACAATGACTTTACCGACACAATTGTTTTCGCAAGTGCAAGTTACCGCAGATTTATAGTCCATGTATTGTAGTTATGTCCTTTAAAATACGTGTTACGTTTATCAACAATGGCTGTAGTGACATAAAACATAAACTTACCGATTTTTGTTTTCATGAAGAAAACTCACAAATTGCAAGCTATTGTAATAAAAAAGATCATTGGAATCGTTTTCGGTGCACAATAACACTTTAAATAGGTTTTTGGTTACTTTTATAGAGCAAATGTGTGTCAAAAACGTTGCAAGTAGAGCTATTTTAGTACTAAAAAGCGTTTCTTATCACTTTTACATCTCAACTACAGAGCTGATTTATCACCGTGACAGCCTTTATGTAATGATTATAGAATAAATCAGTGATAATACTAGGGCCTATTCGGGGTTCTGTAAACGTTTACAAGACTATTATAGTGCCAATCATGAACACTAATTAGCACGCTCCAAAACGTTCTCAGGTCTTTTATAGTACCAGATTTTGTTACTTGGGATATGTATGTGATGATGTATTGGATCATAGTTATTATACTAAAATTATAATAAACATATTTCCTACAAAACAGTTATATTGAATGATATTTTTGTGCCCCGAATTCTTTGGTATCTTGACTCAATTCTACCAGATCTTGAGTTAAATATTACTCTATTATTCCGGTAAACTTTAATCCCTAAAACTTATACAACAATATTTCACGCTCCATTCTAATTTACCTCAACAAATTCTACAGTCTAATGTAAATTCTAGAAAAAAATATATGAGAAAGCTATGAAACTGCTGAGTGGGTGGAAACTGTTCACTTCACACCACAGATCTTGCGAGATAGGACTTGTCTTAATTTGCTCAAAACTCTCTGTTTATAGAATCGCAACTACAGACTAATAAATCGATATTTATTACTCACAATGATGCAAAACGATTCACGCATTCACGCTTTGCAATAACTGCTTTCTTAAATTAATGTATTTTTTGTTTTGGACGTATCCACTTTTGACCACCATCTATCCCATCATATATAGTAAATGATAGTGTGGTCGGCTTGCAAGATAATTATTTTCATTTCCCTGACCTTGAAAAGATCAAGGCTATTTTTATCGAATAACAAAAACGTCTGCAGTTTCAAGCGTGCATTTGTGCAGATGTTTTCGTACATACAAGGTAATTCGCATAGGATAAACTTAGACTTAGACAAGGAAGATTCAGACTATTACTGCAAACAATTATTTCTATGTGACCAACCCAAAATTCTGTAAATAGAATCAGCTGTCCCATATAAAACCACAACTCGAAATCGTCAAAATGTAAGAAAACATTTTTTTTTCCAAATTCTGGATACTAAAAGTTTTCTGAACAGTGGTCTGAATCGCCTCGTTTCAGCTTGGTATTTCCTATTCTTACTATGTAGGTATACGAATAAGTTTCTTGCGCGCCGCTGTTGCGCTGTAAAGAAAAGACCTGAAGGCAGTTCTCTAGAAATCTACGGTGGAAGCTGTTCACACTTACCTAACACGTATCTTAAAATCAAACTTAAGATAAAGTACCACGACGGCTATTCAAGGCGACACTTCATTTCGACTGACATAAGATATCAATTCGATCTTTTCTGTTGGGCTGGTTTTACAAACGCCGGTTAAATCTGCTTCAACTTATCTGGTAGATATTCTGCTAGTTTTAAGAAGAAAAAAAAAACAAAATAAGATTTTTATCATTTAAAATATACCTATTTTTGACTAGTTTTGAGCAGAAAGTTATAATTTAACTATTTGCATTTTTTTTTTGTGAAATTATCTTGAGGGCTAAAATTTATTATGATACTGTAATTATGAATTTTTGAAAGCCAAATTCTTGACTGATCGTAGTAAGCCTGATGTTTAATTTTGACGAAATTCTTTGACCTAACAGTTGGACAATGAATAATTTTGTATGGTTAATATTTACAATATTACGAAACAGATGTATAAATTACAATTTATCTCTCTATTGATATAAAATTTTAGTCCTCAGATAAGCATCTTGCTTATTTAATGGAATGCAAAGTAAAAAAATGTAAAGAAGTAGCTATGTACAAATAACTCACATCCCAATTACGTTGTCGCTCTTACTTCATTCACAAAATAAATTAACTAAACATCTTCGCTATCTACTGAATAAAAACAGGCCCTTTGAATATGTAAGCCATAGAACCCAGAGTTAACTTCAATCTCGAATTACAAATCGATACTAATAGCATTTTAACATTCGGTCGCATTACTATAACTATCTCTATGACGTGTGTGGCGACTATACATTTACCTAATTTGCATAAATCTTACATTTAATTTGGTAACATGTGACGTAATAATCAAACTGTTTTTATGAGTAGGTTTTACTGCAGCTGTATCGGATATCAAAAGCGCGTAAGTGAAAAAAAATTAATAGGTAAAATGTAGCGAATAGGTCAGCGTATTTTTTTGCATCCAGCAGCCAAGTTGCATGGATGTCGGCCAGCCTTTTTAACCGACTTCCAAAAAGGAGGAGGTTCTATGTTCGTGTGTATGAATTTTTTTGTTATGTATGTATGTTCATAGAATTTCTTTTTTAGTTCAAAAAGGTATACTCCCGACATGGTCCTACTTAAATTTTACAGAATTCGGCTGAGCCGTTTTTGAAAAAAACAACAATAACAAAGGCAATTCGAGCGAAATATCCGAATTTTGTACACGATGAACACCGATACTTAATTTCGCCAATTGTGAACCGAATCGAAAAATTATTTTTTAGTTCGAAAGGGTATACTTTCAAGATGGTCCCATTTAAAGTTTACAGTAATCGGCTGAGCCGTTTTTGATAAATCAACAATAATGTAAACAATTCGAGCGATATGTTCGAATCCTTACATAGTATAAAATAAAGTCGCTATTTTCGTTTGTTTGTTTGTTTGTTTGTTTGTCTGTATGCTTAAATCTTTAAAACTACGCAACGGATTTTGATGCGGTTTTTTTTTAATGGATAGAGTGATTCAAGAGGAAGGTTTATATGTATAAAAATTCCCGAAATTCCCACGGGAACGGGCACAACGCGGGTAAAACCGCGGGGCGCTGCTAGTTTTGTATACAATGGAAGGCGGTTTTGCCATTTTTGCGAAAAATAATAATAATTATAAGTTGATCTTGTAACCAAATAGAAAACATGGCAGACCAACAGTCACTCTGAAATGTAACGAGTATTAAGAAACTCTCTTGAGATCACTCAGAAGATAATTATCTGACACGATATGTTTTTTTTTAAATTTGACCTGGACTATCCCACTGCTCGGCAAAGGTCTCCCCCAATTCCTCCCACTCTTTTCTGTTCTGTGCTACCTCCGCCCAATCCTTTTTAAACCTCTCGATTTCATCGCGTCATTGTATTGGAGGATGACCTAGGGGTCGACTGGACAGAGGCACCCACTAAGTAGAGAATTCATATTATGTTAAGTGTATCTGGTTGTAAATACACGGGCCTATTTTGTTTATTTCAATCAAGTCAAGTATAACGTGCCCTGAAAAATGATACCTTCAACTTTACCTCCCATCCAAAGATACTCTACACTACAAGACTAATTACAAACGCGTGTCGGCCATATTGGAATCCGATAAAATAACAATTAAGGCAACATTAATGGATGCACAATGGCGTCTCGCGCTGCGCCCGCGCCTCTGATAAATGACCTATACTTAGGGTTGTCAAAAGAAAAGTTTTAGATGGTGACGCTTTATTTGAAAGTTAAGAAAAGAAACTCTATCCCGACAATATAATTCTACCCAACGAGAAATGTCCCAGACAGAACAGAGGGAGTATTCTATAGATTTATTATAACAACAATAATTTCACTAACCCATGATGTACTCTTGGTCAGATTGAGAATGTCAACAAAGTCATAGTTAATGTCTAGATTGTAGATAGATCCTTGTTAAGAGCAAAATACTCTTAAGTAATTCACGAAATACTTAGTCACAAAATATACAACACTACTAAGGTTACCATGAAATGAAAGTTATAAGACTAGTAGTTTCCCGAACAGTATCCCTCGCAACACATCTCTAACTGAATATTCATAAGCCAATACATAATTATTTCGACTTACTCTTGATTGATTTGGGTCATTCTTGCGAATCTTGTTAGGATTAAAACACAGTCAATAGAAAATTTTGCCAAATGTTGTCGTAATCAGCTGATGAACAGCGCGAAAGCAAATTTCCCCTCTTTTTGAGAAAAATATCTCTTGAATCAAAAATCGCCAAAGACAAAAATCCCATGTACGTATTATCCTGTTTATTCAGATTCGTTGAAAACTGCGACCTGTAGACAAATATCAACGAGACTAAACCAAAATCATTGTCTTCCCTTCTGTTTCACAGAAACCTTTGCTTCGCTTCGTTCAGTGAAGGTTTCGGCGATTGAGTTGTCGTCAGAATAAGTGAGTAAATGGAGGGTACGATGCGTAAAATCTGGAAAAGCTTATACGAAATAGTTTTAGTAGGAGTCCAGAGCTTTTAGTTCAGGTTTTGCGCAGTTTACTTAAGCTTTCGCGTTCACGTGTGGCTCCATACGCTTTGGTTAGTTCTTCCTGGTTTCCGCCTTGAGGTGCTGTCATCATCATCTTGCCCTTATCCCACTAGGTGGGGTCGGCACAGCACGTTTCCTTTCGCCACTTCACTCTATCATTCGTCATCTCATCATCAACTCCTTTCTCTCGCATGTCATCTTTCACACAATTCATCCACACTTTTTTTGGTCTTCCCCTCCCGCTTTTGCCATTTACCGTCATATTAAGAGTTCTTTTTGTGACATGACTATCCTCCCTTCTCATTATATGCCCATACCAAGATAGCCTGCCACTCTTTAATTTCTCAGTCACTGGTGCTACTTTCAGACTTCCCCTAACATATTCATTTCTAATTTTATCCATCCTCGTCACTCCGCACATCCATCTCAGCATTCGCATCTCCGCTGCATGCAATTTCCTTTCATTTTCCCCTTTGGTGGCCCAACACTCTGATCCATACAATACGACAGGTCTTATGATGCTTTTATAAATTTTCCCTTTTAATTTAAGGGGCATCCGCGGATCGCAAGTTGTACCAGTAACCTGTCGCCATTTCATCCAACCTGCGTTTATCCTGCTAGTAACGTCCCGGTCGATGTCGCCGTCACTTTGAATGATAGAGCCGAGGTACCGGAAGTCGGAGCAGACTGGAAGGGATACACCATTTAAGGCAATCGGGGTAAAACTGGATGGACCCCCGAAATCACAAAACAGATGTTCTGTCTTGGTCCTGCTGATTTTCAGCCCTACTTTTTCCAGTTTCTCTTGCCATTTTTCCAGTCTCCTCTGTACCTCAAGCTCTCTCTCCCCAACAAGCACAATGTCGTCGGCGAACAGCATACACCAGGGTGCCTCCTCTTGTATGTCTGATGTCAATGCATCCATAATAAGTAGGAACAAATACGGGCTTAGAGCCGATCCCTGGTGTAAGCCTACAGCCACATTAAACTCGTCGGTTTGACCAGCCGCGGACCGGACGTACGTAGTGGCTCTGCTGTACATAGCTTGGATAAGACGCAGGTATTTCCCTGGCACTCTCTTTTCTTTCAGAGCCCACCATAAGACATTACGGGGAACTCTATCATAGGCCTTTTCCAGATCAACGAATACCATGTGCAAGTTTTTATGTGCTCGTCGGTACTTTTCACAAAGTTGTCTAAGGGCAAATATGGCATCCGTTGTTCCGCGTCCAGGCATGAATCCAAACTGATTCTGGCTCACATCCGTCTCCTCTCTCAATCTTCTTTCAATAACTTTTTCCCAGACTTTCATACTGTGTGACATGAGCTTTATTCCTCGATAGTTGTCACAGACTTGAACATCACCCTTATTTTTGAAAATGGGAACCAACGCGCTGTTACACCATTCGTCAGGGATTGCTTCTTCTTGTAACAACTTATTGAAGAATAAAGTCAGCCACACCCATCCATCCACTTTCAGAAACTTCCATACTTCAATCGGTATCCCATCAGGCCCAACCGATTTCCCATTTTTCATACTTTGAACAGCCTCTTGTACTTCGTCGACACATATGTCCTTTACAACGCCTATATTTACTGGCGCGCCCTCTAATCTTCCATCCCAATCATTCTCTTCATTCATTAGCTTTTCAAAGTACCCTTTCCATCGTTCTTTAATTTCTTCGTTATCTGTTAATACTTTCCCTAAATTATTTTTGATGCATTTTATGTGACTAATATCTTTTGAACTCTTTTCTCTCGACTTTGCTATTTTGTAAAGATGTTTTTGACCTTCAGGGCTGTCTAGTGTGCGGTATAAAGAATCTTATGCATTGGCTTTTGCAATAGCCACAGCTTTCTTAGCTCGTTTTTTTGATTCTGTATAAGCGGATTTTTTGTTTTGTCTCTCGATTTGGTTTCTCATGTCAGTACTTTGCCATTTTTTAAATGCATCCTTCTTTTCTTTCAACGCCTTTTGCACGGTTTCATTCCACCACCAAGTTTCTTTATCAATTTTTCCTTTACCATTTGATTGACCAAAAATTTCTTTGGCTACACTTCGCATACATCCCGCTATTTCATTCCAACACTCATTCACAGTTTTATCGGTTAAATTTTTCATTGCAATCATTTTATCTACTACTAGTTTCCTGAATTTTTCTGCGCGTTCTGGGTCCTGAATTAAATGCCATTTAATTTTAGGAATTGGTATATTTTTGTTTTTCTTGGCTATTATGTTTATTTTAATTTCTAATACTAATAGGCGGTGCTGAGGAATTAGTTCCTCTCCTGGCAATACCTTGCAATCTTTAATTGAATTCACTTTATTCCTTTTTACTAAAAAATAATCTATTTGCGTTTTATGGGTCCCACTTTTATATGTTATCAGATGTTCAACAGTTTTCTTAAAATAAGTATTAGCTATGGCCAAATCAAAAGCAGACGCAGCTTGAAGTAATGATTCTCCGTCACTGTTCCGATTTCCATAGCCCCATCCACCATGAACTCTTTCATACCCAGCATTCATCCTTCCCACATGACCATTGAAATCTCCCCCTATATAAAGCTCTTCATTATCTGGCACATCAAGTAATACTTTGTCGAAGTCCTCCCAAAATTTCTCCTTTATTCTATCATCACATCCACTTTGTGGTGCATACGCACTTACAATGTTCAGCACTAAATCATCTTTGATTATTTTCACACTTATCAATCTATCATTCATCCGCTTAACATCCGTCACGCATTCTTTCAATTTACTGTCCAGTACAATTCCTACCCCATTCTTTTTCCCATCGCTGCCACTGTAATAGAATTTGTACCCTTCCCCAATTTCTCTGGCTCTCGTTCCCTTCCATCTCGTCTCTTGCAAACAAGCTACATTTATACGTCGTCTTTTAAATATATCTGCTAATTCTCTTCCTCTTCCAGTCATCGTTCCTACATTCCAACTAGCAAACCTCATTCTTACTTCCTGGACTCGCTTCTTACGTTGCACCCGTCCCTGATGCAACAACCCTGACCCATTTCCCACAGCTGCCGGGTGCTGCAACTGCGCGTCGCCTCGGGGGTACGCCCTAGCCCTATCGCCATTATCATTATCCCTTATATTCATGGTGCTGTAATGGTTTTGGCTTGGTTTTTATGACCGGCCGCCTGCCTGACGTCAACCCTCTTTGGGAATGCGATCGTTGGTGGAATTGCATCCGCCACCTTTCGGAGAGGGGCAAAGGTTCATATGTGCCCCAGTAATCGCGATCGATATCAGTACACACTCAATTATAATTGAGAGTATACTGATACCCATCCGCGACTATCCCTCAGACGGTTCTTACGTCACCCGCGGGAAGACTAGGAGCAACCCTATTCTATGCCGGGGCAGCACGGCATAGAATAGGGTTGCTCCTAGTCTTCCTTGAGGTGCTGTATAAAAATGAATAGAGCCATCAGAAAACAACTTTACTGCAGTTTCAATTTACGTGTAAACCTGTATTATGTAACCTCTCAGATAGTTTGAATAAATAAAGAAATATTTGGGGGCATCTTACACACGGTCTCTGACCCCAAACTAAGCAAAGTTTGTGATATGACCGCCAGAGATTGACATACTACGTAAACATATTTTAAATACATACTTATATAGATTATACCTAAATTACATCCAGACACAGAGCAAAACCTATGTTCAGCACACAAATGTTTGCCCTGGGTGGGGGTCGAACCCACTCCTCTTTGACCCAGAAGTCAGGGTCACTAACCAAACCACTGAGCCACCAGGGCAGTCAATAGATTCTATACTTCAACTGTTTCTAAGAAAAATATATTTAAAGTTACATTTGACTCTGCTGGCGAGGTAACAATAAATCATCACTTCAATTCACCTGATAACCCTACCTCCTCCCGCGGGACGCTAACGGCGCGTATTTGATTTATAACATTATATTTAAACAAAACAAAAATAAAGAATTGTTTATTCAACCGTAATCGATCCGAAAGATCGCTTGGAATGCTCGATCTCTCTAATTACGATAGAAAAGACTATTGTTCCACGTGTCTTTGTGTTCGCTTTAAATGTTGTTTGGATGATTCGAACAAAAATGTAGTATTTCTTAAATGAATCATATTACGAGAAATTCGCAAGTGACAGCTTAAAATATTTTGTCTTGTTTAAAAAGAAAACTTCCTCTTTGATAAAATTACATATTGCTGCTAATTATAATATGATTAACATGATATCAGTATCGTGTATCAAGACATTGGATATGCTTTAAAGAAATATCACAAGTATATCACACACAGCGTTACTTTGGTTTATGAACCGACTTTCAAAAAGGAGGAGGTTCTATGTTCGTGGGAATGTTTTTTTTTGTATGTTCATCGATAATTTCGCCAATTGTTAACAGAATCCAAAAATTCTTTCGAAAGGGTATACTCCCGAGGTGTTCCCATTTAAATTTTACAGAAATCTGCTGAGCCGTTTTTGAAAAATCAACAATAATGTAAACAATTCGAGCGTAATTTTCGAATTTTGTACACGATGGAAAGCGGTTCTGCCATTTTTTGCGAATTATAATGATTTAAATTCTTTACATATATGTTTAGTAGTTCACTTACATTAGTAACAATCTGAAGTTTCAAACAATACATGGTTTTTGGGTATATCGGTTGCAAAGAAAGTATTTTTGTAATTCTTCAAATTCTAACATTAGAAGTTTCTATTAATTACACTGTACTCGGAAATTTTATCATCACTGATTAAGACGTAGGAAACTTTATAGTAAACATTAAAAATATGAGGGCGCGCTCCATGGCTTAGCATAAAAGTACCGTTTAGCTCATCGTTTGTCAATATACTAATAAAATTATCAGCAAAAATTAAAATCTTGTTTTCTGACTGGTAGCATCGATGTTTAACTACGACACCTACTGTTTTATGATTGTAACGTTTAATCAACTTCTTATTTATAGCTGTCTCCCGTGGTGGAAAGGTAGGCTGATACATATTTTAGTGAAATTTTAGTATTTTTAAATTACTAACGTGCTTGTAGATTTCTACGAGTATATGATAGAAATAAGAATATAGGATGAGAAAGGTTGTAAAATTTGAGATGGCGTGAGCAAATTTAAAGTTACTCATCTTGATTTCATTTAAAGGTGTGTACTCGTAGTTGTACAGGGTAATTTCTAATCAATTAGTTTTTAGTTTTTACAAAAGTCGCAGAACAAAAGTTGTTAGTTTTGATGTATAGAATAAGCCCCTAAAAGGATGCTAATTGATTAGAAATTACCCTGTAAATAACTGCTGTATAGTTGTATTGATAAGTCTACATGTTTTGACTGGTGTGTAATTGATGATCCCAATAAAAAAATACTAATAACCTTACATTTCTTGCTTTAACAGGATTTAGATTGTAATATTCCAAATAAAAATCGGCCGAGTGCGAGTCGGACTCGCGCACGAAGGGTTCGGTACCGTGTTTGAGCCCTCATAGCCTCATTCCTCTTGCCGTTATTAATGGCAAGCAAAAACCTCCTAACACGTTTGTTGTATGTGAGTCCTCCTTAAATATCTATTTTATTCTGTTTTTAGTATTTGTTGTTATAACGGCAACAGAAATGCATCATAAGTGAAAAATTTAGCTGTCTAGCTATCACGGTTCATAAGATACAGCCTGGTGACAGACAGACAAACATCGGAGTCTTAGTAATAGGGTCCCGTTTTACCCTTTGGGTACGAAACCCTAAAAACGAAGACGAACTCATACTAAGGGCACGCGTTTTGCTTCTTCCTCTAAGTAGACACTTATAAGTTTTTATGAAGGAGGCTTGTAGTTTGTCTCTTTCATATTCTTACATACATGACTGCCTCGGTGGCTCAGTGGTTAGAGACCCTGACTTCTGGATCAAAAAGGCATGGGTTCCATCCCCACCCAGGGCAAACATTTATGTGGTGAACATATGTGTTTTCTCTGTGTCTGGATGTTATTTAGGTACATACTATCTATATAAGTATGATGAGATGAGAATTAACGCCATCGATTTTTCCTTTCGTGCTCCAGTGCTACTCATCACCGAGTAACTTGGCCTACAACAATCCTAACATAGAGTCACAGGTTGGGGTACAACAAGGAAACCCCCTTGGCCCTCTGATCTTCAGCCTGGCTATCCACAGAGTCATCACTTCGCTTGAGTCTCCACTCAACATATGGTACTTAGATGATGGTACCATAGGCGGAAGTCCTGATTCGGTGGAGAGAGATGTAAAATCACTATTCCCGGCTTTAGAAAAACTGGGCCTTGAAGTCAATACCGCCAAGTGCGAATTCTTCTCTTGTAGCCCAGAAGCCGCGAAATCAAAAGACAGATTTATCTCTCTCATACCGGGACTGAGGGTTATGGAGAGAGACTCTTTAAGCTTGTTGGGGGCACCGATCTTCTCGGAGGGCGTAGATAGTTGCATCCGGTCGAAAACAATGGCCTTGGCGACGCTTTCTGAGCATCTCAGGTGTCTTCCGGCACACATCTCGCTGACTCTTCTGCGGTGTTGTTTCGCGTTGCCAAAGATGACTTACGTCCTCAGAACGGCACCTACTTGGAAATACCCGGAGGCAGTTAGTGACTTTGACGTTAGTCTCAAGTGCGTGTTGGAAGACATACTTAACGTGCGCTTAGATGCTTCGCAATGGTCTCAGGCGAGTGCGCCCGTTCGTTTCGGTGGCTTGGGAGTACGGCGTCTTTATGAAACAGGGCCTATCGCTTATTTGGCCTCATGTAGTGGGGTCGCGGAGCTCGTCACTCGCATCTTACCCAGTAATGGTGATTTGATCCGCGTCCCATACTTCACTGAGGCCCTCAGCGCCTGGTCCGTTTTGTGCGATGGCGCGAACCCTCCGGAGAAGCCCAACCGTCAGAGAAGTTGGGATGATACTCTGTATTCTAAGATATTTTCGGCGATGCAGAGGGAGAGCTCGGGGATCGATCGGGCTCGGGTGATCGCTGCTGCCAGACCCGAGTCTGGTGCGTGGCTACACGCTTTACCCTCGCCGCACATGGGCACACTATTAGATGATGACTCGCTCAGAGTGGCTGCAGCTCTTCGTCTCGGTTGCGACGTCTGCGAGCCCCACACCTGTATTTGTGGGGCGAGAGAAGAAGCTGACGGCCATCACGGCCTGACCTGCATTCGTAGCGCCGGACGAAGGCCTAGACATCATGGCATCAATAATTTGCTACAGCGTGCCCTTGTGTCTGCCGAGGTCCCGAGCGTTCTGGAGCCCCCCGGCTTGTCTCGGTCAGATGGTAAGAGACCTGACGGTCTTACTTTGATTCCATGGCAGAAAGGGCGCTGCCTCGTGTGGGATGCAACGTGTGTTAGCACCTTTGCATCCTGCCACCTCCCCGCCACCCAGCAATCAGCTGGTGCGGGAGCGGAGGCGGCCGCCAGAGGCAAACGCCTAAAATATGCCTGCCTAGAAACGGCGTACGATTTCGTCCCTTTTGCTGTCGAGACGGCTGGTCCGTGGTGCTTCGAAGCTCGGAGATTTGTTAACAACCTGGGACGGCGCCTTAGAGAAAAAGGCCGCGATTCTCGCTCTGGCTTGTATTTAGTCCAGCACATTTCTCTGGCGATCCAGCGCGGCAACGCGGCGAGCATTGTGGGCACTTTTGGCCAGGGCACTATAAGGGGAGGGCTATTCGATTAGATTTTATAATTAATTACTTTGACACTTTCTTAACTCATTCACTATTTGTGGTATTTAAAATTGATGACTTGTTTTTAACACTATTTTGATTGTTAATTTAATTTGTAATTATTGTATGACATTGTGTATATTAAAAATTGGCAAATAAATGATTGTGATAGTAAAAAGTTTTAAATAAATAGGATATAAGTATGTATTTAAAATATGTATAATTGTATATTAGGTATATCAGTCTCTGGCAGTCATATCACAAGCTTTGCTAAGTTTGGTGTTAGAGACCGTGTGTAAGATGTCCCCTAATATTTATTATTTATTTATTTGACTGCCTCTGTGGCTCAGCGGTTAGTGACCCTGACTTCTGGGTCAAAGAGGCGTGGGTTCGATCCCCACCAGGGCAAACATTTGTGTGATGAACAGAGGTGTTTGTTTTGTGTCTGGGTGTTATTTAGGTACTATCTATATAAGTATGTATTTAAAATATGTATATGTAGTATATCAGTCTCTGGCAGCCATATCACAAGCTATGCTTAGTTTGGGGTCAGAGACCGTGTGTAAGATGTCCCCTAATATTTATATTTATTTATTTATACTCTTGCCAACATAAATCAAACCATCGCCGATATCCACTAAAACGCGCAGCTTTCTATAAAACCATAACGCTACCTAATTGTAAATTGCCATAAACTTAACACAACACAAAGCACGAATAAAACTTATAATCCAAACTACATTTTCAAAATCTCGCTGGCGATCCTGTGACAACTTTTTAAAAGGGTACAAGCACACTTTACGATCAACATAAATGCCACATAAAGAAGCATAAGGTGTTTTAATTTCTTAGCTTAAATGAGACGGTGTTAATTTTAAACTTTTAAACTCTACGGGAATGTATATGGCATACTACTAATTCTTTGTCATTATTTGGAATTTTATTTTTCCTTTCGACTCTCGCATAGCTGATGGTCGTAAATAACCGGCGGTTATGTTTGTTGGTTTAAGTATAATGTGTTTCATATAGATTAAATTCTAAATTATTTATGTGGTGCCTCGGGAAGCGTGGATTAAGGTTTAACTTTTCTTCTTGTTATATTTTGATGGGTGACAGAGGTCAGTTAGGAAGTTTGTCATATCTTATTGGGATACTAGATTTGTTAAATTTATTCGCCTTTAAGCATATTTCTTATTTTTAATTTCTTAAAGACGTAATTTTAATCTCGAATCTTTTGTAGTTACCTATTTGTTTCTGTAATATGTGTGTTCTTTTTAAATCAGATTATAGTCCAAGCATCTTAAATGGGTGTACATATATCCTAGAGTTTGGGGTGACTATTTGAATATAATTTCACCGTCTTTCTTGCAAATTTTACTAGTTTGAGACTGTACGAATTCGGTGTTCAAACTTGTGTGGTCTTTGGTACCCGATGTTAAATCGGATTACTTTCTGCTTAATGAATGAAAATGTGGGAGAAAAATCGACTTATTTGATATTGATAACCTAATTCTAATTGTCTCATTCTAAACTATAGATAAACTTATAAAGTTATTGAGTAAACGATACAAAAATTTTATTTTATCTTGTCAAAAAACATCTCCAAAGGATTCAGTCACTACTTAATCAAGTACAAAGCTTTCCACTAAAGTCTGGCAACCAGACGAAGATTAAATAATCAGTTACAATATTTTAAACAATTTAGTACTTATGGATGTAACGATACAAGGACTTTATCTCAATGTTTACGGAATAAATGCACCAATAAAGATAAGCCAGCTGAATTTCAACCTTAATTACCGACAAATTGGTCACCTAAAGACGAAATACGATGTGCTTTTAAACGCATTAAAAGATTTTCAAACTGGTTATTTAATAACGTTTTAGTACTTGTGTCAATGTTGTCGGATGGACCTTTAATTTGGGGATTCGTAAATTGTCCAGTTACTACTAAATAAATAGGCTAATGACTGTGGAAACGTGATGAAGATGACGTTTGGATAAAATCTTCAGAAACACTGACTTAGAAAAAGGTCTTAGAAAAAGTGTGGTAGATAGAAAGTCATAGATTTTAAAAACAACGATAACTTTACATTGAAAGCTTCCAATAATAAAATGTGTCTTCCAACTTTTAAAATAAATGTTTTATTATCTAATAAGACCTAGTACGCAATGATATCTATCTATCTAGTACTCGTATCTATATAAAAATGAATTGCTGTTCGTTAGTCTTGCTAAAACTCGAGAACGGCTGGACCGATTGGGCTAATTTTGGTCTTGAATTATCCGTGGAAGCTAAGGGAAGGTTTAAACGGTGAGAAAATATAAAAATATAGTGAGCAAAATAATAAAGACATTCATTGAATTTTCCCATACAAAACGTTCCTGCATGTAAAAGTTGTCATTGACAGTTGACAGATGGTGAGATGAAGTTCACCGGCGCAGCTAGTCATATTATAGAATCGGAAAATTTATCATTTAGAATTTTTTTTAAATCAAAGAGAATGTCTGATCGCAAAATCTTTTAAAAGTTTTAGATAAATCATAAAATTAATGGCTCGTTCTTATTAAATATGGTGCATTTTATTACAATACCAATGAACAACGAATGTGTTAATTAAGGATAGAAACTCAAAAAAATCCTAAAATGAATTCATATCTTGTGATATCTACCTATATTTTATTATTGTACATTTTACAAAATGCCTGAGTTAATAACACAGCCAGCTACTTACAGTGATAATGATAATGCACATTTGCATAGATAATAAGCCTGATTGCCGTATGAAATTTAATACGTGTATCTTGGAATGTAAGAGTTTTTAATTATTAATGAAACATCGACGTTTTTTATGTTTTTCTGTCAAACAAGTCAAACACCTCATAAACAAAATGACAGCTGTAAATTTTTTATAGATAAAAATATTCATTAATGATACGATAGATTTTCAAATACTTAATAGGTAATAAGATATACATTTTATATTAAGATAAAACATATTGATTTGTATTTATGGCTAGTGAAAAATGTATCTCGAATTTAACAAATTAACAAAAAGCTATACCTAGAAATTAATTACTTTCATACTTTTATTAATATAACATTTTTATTAAGACAGCCTCAGCGAAAATAAATATCTCTTTCATTGTGTAAACTTTCACCTCCGATGTGTACCAAAGATGTCAACCTTATTCACCTTATTTCTTTCAGTTATTACGTGTCATAGAAATTAAAACCTCAGGTAAAGATTAAACTTTTTTTAAAATTAGCTTGCAGGGATGTTACAATAATGTAATCCAAAATTCAGCTAAATGACTGTTGGTCTAGAAAAATAAATTGATTTAACAAAATTGATTACACCCTACTAAAAATACCTAATTTTTTTATCTTTAAGTAACGCACGAAAAAACTAGCTATTCAAATGAAAGTTTTGAAATCATCACATGTTCCTATTAAATATCTTGCTTAATTAAGTATATGTATTTTGATTTACTAACTAAATGCTATGAACCGTAATCAAATTGATTTGCAAAACTTAAAAATATTTTTTATATGATTGCTATGCCAACTAATGATATTCTTAATACAACCGCGACCCAGCGAGTCGTACCCATATATTTACTTTATCTTGTTCAATACACTTAAATACAAATTAATACAACCGAAGGACCGGGTCTTAATGGCGACTCTGACTGTTTATTTTACAACCCAGCTTGGGACAAGGTATTTATTTTTTTAATTCCTTTTACTTCCAAGGCACAAGCCAAGCCAAGAGGTTATGCTTTTAGCGCCTCGCCCGACCTTTCCTAGAAACAAACGCTAATTGATTTAAAACTACTTCAAACCTTCCGTCATTGCAAGGAATGACATCAAAATGGTTAAATAATTGGTAACTTTGAACATTTTTCCAAACGGTAATTATTTACGAGAGAATTATTCAAATTGTTTCTTTATCACGTGTTAAATATTCAATTTTATTCATCAGGCCCATTCATGCACGGAACTTATTGAATTAGTATTCTGCGAATATCCCAGCACTAGCCTATGATAATGCAACACACGATTTAATACATATTCATAATAACCATTCCAATTTCAATCTAGCGTGATTGTTACTAAAAATACTAGTGTCGTCAGCTAATCCTTATTTAAATCGGAATAGTATGCAACTTAATTAGTTTTAGCGTAGTTAGTCGATCCTATATCATTAAATCGAAGTACATACTGGTTATCGATACTGTATCGACATTAGTATTCGAGAAATATTGTCAAAGCTCCTCACTGGCCGATAAAAATGTCGGGCCACACGCAACAGGTCATTAGACACCTCCCGGAGGAAAATAAATTAAAGAAAACGAGAAATCTCGACCGGCAACCTTATTATCATTGAAGAAGCTTACAATATTCATTACTTTTTTATATTCATCGATATACACTGCTGGTTTTAGTATTGTGATCCCTCGATTCTCGGTACTGAAAGCGCATTGTAATCTGATCAATTTATTGGAACCCTTTAAAAAATCAATGAATAGGGCTGTAAGCCTCGGATCAATTAAATGCCATAAGATACAAGCACTGTAAGTCAGTACGAAGGCGAAATCCAAGAAGTAATGACCGGGACCCTATTTTATGGAGTAAAAAGAGAAGTGAACTTGTCTCGTTTTACCCCATCCAATTTGCTTAACACAGTTTTAATTTACTTCAAGTCTTGTCGTTCGTAATTAAACACATTCTTGGACATTATTCCGAGCCTTTAAAGGTTAAGGGTTGTTGTGTTTCGATGTAAAGTGCTATTTATGCGTTATTATAATTACTGAATTATAGAAAGATTTATATACTATTGATAATAGAGTTTACTATAAATAATGTACAGATTTTTATGCAAAAGTGAGTGTGTACGATAAAATTGAAACACCTACTACTTACTTAAGTTTGTACTTATTGACATACTCTTTTATAATTTACGTAATTCCCTAGAGAAACCTCATTTATTGTTCTTTTATTGTATCTAAAACGACTTTTGTAGGTTAAAGAAATTAAGACGTGTGTGTGTCAAATGCGTAAACATGGTCGTAAACATACACATAACCGTTAAACAAATTAATGTTAAAGAAGCAACTTTTACAGCCAAATATCTTCTTGGAATACAAATTTCTTTATTCCTAGCGTGATTTGGAAAGGAACAATTAAAAATCTATTTAGTATGCGGAATGATACGCACCTATCCGCCTGCTCTTTTTGATGTCACTAAAAACAGGTAAAAATGTTTTTATTACTGCCGTTGTTAATGCAAGAAATCTGTTTGTTAAAAAGATGACTAATGTGTTATATTAAATAAATAAATAAATATTTGGGGACATCTTACACACGGTCTCTGACCCTAAACTAAGCAAAGCTTGCGACATGGCTGCCAGATACTGATTTACTACATATACAATTTTAAGTAGCTCTGCGTTTTTCGTTAGTTTAACATTGTGTTGCAAAAGGCAGTGTCTTCCAGATGGAGCAGCTGACTGAATGACTGAATGTCTGAAACATTTTACTTTTTAGAATATCTATTATTATACGAATCATACAAATCAGCTGATGTAAAGTTAGCTGTTTCAATGAGAGTAAGAGGCACGCGTAAACATGTCAGGGCCTTTCAATGTAAAGATGGAGCAGGAATATTTCACTGACAGTCTGATCTCGTGAAACAGAAATACCTGTATGTGTTTGTTTATAATTTTAAATATGTATGTGTGCAATGACTTATAACAGTTATAATAATAACATTATTTTAAATAAATGTATGTGAAGTGAAATTAGCTACAAGCTGTGCAAAATCCAATCAACGCGCAGTTTTATCTGAGTTTCAGTCATGAATTTATGATTAGATATTTCGCAGCTTGTAACTAACTTCACATCCGCCGACTTGTATGATTCCGCCTATGCTTTTGTCTTGAAGTTTGCAAAAAAAAAAAAAATTAGTCATTGCTACCGACAATTTTACCGTAGAATAGATCCTCAAAAAATACTTTCCTAATTGCATAACAATTTAATCATCTTATATGTCTTTCTACTACGTTCTATGATTTATAAAATAATATCACACCCAATGCTTTAAAATACTTTACATGTTGTCTAGTAATCACGCAAAAATACTGAAATGGCTTTCTTATTTACAAGGTAACTTAAAAGTAAAACAAAGAAACCATTCCAATGCTGGTCAGCTGAAATATAAAACAGAACGTAGGTAATTGTTCCGCACTAAACTAAGGCTTTTTACTGTTGACATGTCACTTAATTAGAGCTCTAGACGTGCTTTGAAATGTCCAAGGTGACTTCGATTAGTTGTATTTGTTATAGGTGTAAGTCGAAGAAATAATGTAGCCGAATAAATTGTATTGATCTATCGAGTTCTACGAGGATATAAAGGTACATAAACAGAATAACTGAATGTAGCTCATTGGCGACTATTTTGGCTGATAAATTATGAATTGTGATGATGCTATCCACGCCAATTTGATCTAAGCGGTTTAAGAAATTGGTCGCCGTGCATTGATAAGATGACAGTAAGTAAGCTCGTATAGGCCGGGTGGCTAGCCCTGGTGTCAGAGTTTTTAGGCCGCCTGAAGGCCTCTAACACGCCTAAACGATTAAAACAACCGGAACCTACAATTTAACGTGTCATCCGAGCCACGGTAGGGCTCAGTTGGAAAATGCCACCCGCGGTCACCCATCCAAATACTGACCGTGCGGAACGTTAGTCAAACTACGCTACGAGCGCTACGGTGAACAAGTATGAGGTCTCCATTAATGTAGTTGTATATGATTAACGAATAAATTTCACATAAACTTATTGTGTACAGATAAAAGGTGCTTGTGTGAAATAGAAAAAATGCTAAGTCGATGTGAGAAATTGATATTTGTATCTATTACCTGACTCAGTAATCAGTTCACGATGTTGTCATGGCAATGGATATTGGGTCCGTAATGCTGAAAATAAGGTAATTAAAACTTAAAAGACTGTAGAGCAAATATCACTAGAATAGTCTTATTTTTATTGTAATACGGAGTACCTACCTAGGTCCAACAAAAAAAAACTGTTATTTCAGCAATTATTGATTTTAAGAAAAGTAAGTTTGTATAGGCCTCGTGGCTAGCCCTAGTGTCAAGATTTTTAGCCCGCCTGAGGGCGTTTGACATGGCTAAATGGTTAAAACAACTGGGACCTACAATTTAACGTATCATCGGAGCCGCGTTAGCGCCTATATTTATAATAGCCACCCGCGGTAACCCATCCGCAGACAGACCATGGTGAATGTTGCTTAACTATGCTGATAGCTCGTTTGCGAGGCCAGGTTTGGAAGAAAATTTTGTGTGAAAGTCATGTAGTTTTCCAAAAAAAAAAATTAATGTTCATCTTATTAAATAGAGTAAAGATAGAGATAGAGTAAATTTAAAACATACATGCCCTATAACCCACGCATTAGGGAAAAACATCTTACGTCACAAGAATTAAATTCATCTACATAAATAACTGACAGAATATTCACTAATCTCAAATTAATACGCCGATAAAATGTTCTAATTCTTTAATTTACCGGCTGTTAATTTATCGATAGAAACGGACCTGATTTTAGTGAAACGATAATGAGACCGTCATCTAAATGCAAATGATTACGAATTAACTATTCCAGTATTTCTCAAACTGCGGTCGCTCAGACTCACCAGTGCAGTGCATCACTGCATTGGTGAGTCTGGGCCAGTTCAGGGATTTCTAGACCTACACGGTGGACTTTGAAGTTGACGGAAAACTTGTAAAGAAAACAAATAGAAATAAATGTAAATCTCTTGTTATGTTTTTTCAATCAATATACACACTAGTCACAAATCAATAGGGTTTGTGACTAGCGTGCATAAAAGCCACGGCCACACATACCATATCGTACAAAAATGTCGTTGGTAATCGCTCGTGGCAGCGTAACCTTAGTGGAACTGCTGAAAGAACCCTTTTATGAACATAATCTAATTTGTTGAGTCCAGGACATCAGTAAATTTGGGTAGGTTAACTATATCTCCACGAACATCTCTCAGACACAGAGGTGTTTTACAATGTTTTGCTAAGTCCGTTTGAAATTAGCAGCGATTAACAATAAATGCTTTTAATTCTATCATAGTATGAAAATCATATATTCAAGTCATTATGTCAACAGAAAATTAGAAAATGATATACAAAAACACGAGTATGTATTATTTAAGAGAGTTATTGTCCAGAGTCAACAACTGCTTATCCTTATATAGGTACTTAAACCCGATTTTTTTATTGTTTATATGAAGTGATTGAAGTGGTTTTTAATTTCAGTTTTTTATTATGTGTGTGAGTCCCTATTCAATTTTTAGGTGGGTCGTGTCCAGTCAACTTTGGGCACCACTGAACTATTCGCACTTTCTAATCTCTTGATAATAATCTAGGCTTGAGGTGGACAGACGGACAAAATTAACGGCTTTTGTTTGTATTGTAATATAACTGTAGGTGTTATGAGACACGAATATGAATTGTCAGAATTAGAGGTCGTAAATTTAGTTTCCTTATGTCTAGATGAAAGTAGTTTGTTCTGTTCTTGCATTAAGATGGTTTAATTTCGTATGTAGATTTGATTGCTTTTTGCTTCTTTATTGTAACCTTAAAATGTATCATAGTACAAATTTTACTGTTACTCACAGTCCCTAAAGCCCTAAACAATAGTTATTAGACTACATCTTTTGAAGATCAAAATAAATTAATAGTATTTTGCAAACTGACTAAGTAGGCAAGTCAGTTTGCAAATACACGGTTATACAGCAATGATCATAAACCACTTTTACTATAGGGTCACCTCGGAATTCGAGAAAAAGAATCAGCTGTTTCATACACTTGTTAGATTTTAAGTTTCTATTTTACATTGATCAGTTGATATTATTTTTACTCGACTTCCGTGTTGGCCTTAAGTCAAAATTTGTTCATAATTATGGTTTTAATTATCTCCTTTCGGCTTATGATAGGAACGCAATACCAATGAGCTTTTTCTGCTTTACGCGTTCAACGTGAGAAGTATCTTACTTACAACACGTTTTTGCTGTGAATTACATCTAGTGCAATCTCTAGGTATAAATGGAAAGGAATGAAGAGATTGAGTGTATTCTAAAACTACAAAATTCCACACCCTATGTAAATAGCCTTAAACATTTTGCAAACCTATTTAGTATGCAATACCAGATAATAGATCAATAATAGCTATTTAGAATGTGTTGAGACACGCATACGACAGAGTTCCGTAGATTATACCTACCCCAAAAATTTGTCAGTTTATAAAGACAATTTGTTATGATGAATTTTAAGTTGAGACATTACATTGTGATACTTTAAAATCTGTTGGAATTGAAATGTCTTCTTGTAGTACTAAAAAAGGATTATTTGTTGCCACTAATGTCATAAGTGTATTTCAGCCTACTACATGGCATAAGCATAATCAGCCCCAAACATTACATCGGCCCTGTTTTGTTAGTCTCATCTAGAACTGATCTCTATTTACCGCTTGTGCAATTTTGAAGTTTTACAAAAAATACGTAGAAGTTGGCTCTGTACACGCGAAAAGGAGTGCCGTTTATTTACAATTTCTTGTAATTTATCTTTTAATCAATTCTAAAACTAATCATAAAACTTTCTCAGTTGCTCTAGTTTATAAAAAAAATACAATCCAGTTATAGTTAGACAGGCGTTGCTTGGTATTGTACCAGAATAACAATAGCAACGGACCGGTATAAGCCGGGAACCAAGAAACTTGATATACCTTCGTCCATGTACGGAACCCTAAAATTACCAATTGCGTGTCGATCCAATTTTCGCCATCGGGCGACAGCGCTACTTTGTACAAACTAATATATGCGAGATTAGACATCGAACGCCAGATCTGATCATTGTTATAATTCATCTTGATTTATATTTGCGTGTGGCGAACGAAAATCGTAAATTAACGGGTTAACTACACAAACAGAACTATTAAGTAAGCTTTGACAACGGAGCGCAGTTTTTTTTATAGCTTTAAAACATATTTGCATAAAGTTACGACAGCTTTGATCAGCCTTTGTTTTTAGTTCTACTTGATTTGCATACAGTAGGAGATTAGAAACCGCGATGGTCTAGTAATAGTAACACCCGCCTTACAATCGTGAGGTCGTGGGTCCAAATGCCGGTCTCGTACTATGAGTTCTTTGGAACTGTACTGAATTTTACACCACTAGCTTTTCGGTGAAGGAACATATCTGGAAGCAATCTGCGACGTCTTTAGAAGAAATTTGTTGGTGTGTGTGAATCTATCAAGCCGCACTAGGCCAGCGGCAGTGTAGTGGATATGACCCAATCATCCTTCGCGGGTAAGTCTACCTATGTGCAGCGAAGACTTTTAGAAAGGTTGATAAAGTACACAGTACAGGAGTTGAGAAATGTGTAGTTTAACTTATATTACTTCGTAACTGCAAAGAGATCTGTAATTAAGCTAACTTAAAATAAGAAGCTCTTTAAGAATAGATTATAATTTATACGTATTTAATACGTATTTTTGGTGTCGATTTTTAGAATTTTTCGCGGATATATACCCTCTGTGGTTTCCAAATCAAAGCAAGTAGATGTATTTGTTGCACTACTTTTGTAGAGCAGCCAACAAGATAGGATCGTGGATATTGGACATGATTGGTACATGACCAAAGCAGATGAAAACTGAAGAAAGTAATCTTAAAAAGATTTTAGTAATATCAAGTTTACCTATTTACCTATTTTAAGTAGCATAAAAATGTCGTAAATGATGAAGACACTTTTTCCACCATGATTAAAAATGTTCATATTATTCCAATAGTATAACAAAATAACTATGCAAGCCACAATTACAGAGTAAACTAAACAAAGAGCTGCAATTGAATTTTCCATTCATATTTGCGGCACCAAAACGACGTCTCATTAATTATTTCAGTGGCTTTAACAGAATAGGTTGTTGCGGTACAGAATGGTCCTGATATTCGCAGAACAATACAATTGGAAACTACTAATGAGTCAGTATGTGACGCAATGTAGGACGTAACTAGGTTTCGAAAGGTGATATTAGTAGGTATTTGTTCAATCAGTTTTTGTTTTGAGTGATTAAAATACTTAATTACTTAGTTATTAATATCAACGTTTTAGACGTGCAATCAAAAGACATGAAACAGTTTTCATTATTACACAATCAGTTTTCAGGTAGACATATGCTGCTATTAAGAAAGCAGAATCGCAATCGCAGATATGCTAGCCATTCAATGGATCTTAATGAAAATATCTATCGAAGCTATAATATGTCCAGCAACGGGTATTCTAGAGCTAAGAAAAATATTTTTTTACATAAAAATAGTCGACAATGGCTTAAGTTAGTGGTAGGGAACGTAATAGGTATGTCTAATGGTAGGTAACGTAATAGGTATGTCTGCTTGTGGACAACATCTTTGCCAATTATTATCGTACAGCGTAGTATCTCTTATTGAGTGATAAGTTGTCAGGATTGGTTGTTTTGTCATTCAGTTGCCTACCTTAGCATTCTCGTTATTTTTACGAAGATGAGTAAAAACACAACAGCTGGAGATGTGCCCTAAACGTTTGAATTTTATAACGCACTCTAAAATAACTTAAGCCGGGAGGTAATTAACAACAAACAAACAATCATCCATGAAAACTGGCTCTATGTCATTGTTTATCTTCAGGGCACATAAAAACAAAGGTTTCTAAAAGATTATTGCGCCATATCATCAGAAACAGCTTACTAATTTTCTATTGGTAGATATATCATTAAGACAATTTTAATTTTAATTCTAACTTTATAACAAAAGCTGATGAGTGATGACTACTTTACTACTTTATCAGAATCTCAGTTATCATATACGACACAAGTACAGTTATCAATTGCAGAATTACGTACAATGTACTTCTGGACAGCTTTAAGCTAAACCACTTTAAAAGCGACCCAATAAAGCCCACGACAGAAAGTATGATCCAACCCGCGGATGCCTTGCGCCTTACGTCACCCGTCGTGTTTTACCGCTAACAAACATACATTAATATGGAAAGCTTGCCTCTGCCAATGTGCCAGCCAACGCTGCCCCCACGAAGATGCCTATTGTCTTTTGAAAACGTGACTCCAAATGTTAATTGGACTATTAAAAGCCGAATGCGGGTCATTCAGACCATTACGGCTGTAGCCCTTTTGAATATGTATATTAAAATTATTAAGCTCAATTTGCGTTAGGTTTCTAATGAGGTTATGCGCTTTCTTGTCACAGATGGCGCTTGCGTTGTGAATGCGCAAACGCGGAGCCGGATGCGCGAAATGGTTATTGTTAGTGAGTAACAGCATAGGTGACAGTTATTGGCGGCGAAGGCATTTTGTGCTGGCGCCCTTGGTGTGGGAGCAGAGGTTGAATGGTGTGTGTCATCGGGATTATGAATAAATTCAAATTTTGGAAGTGCTTCCAGGAACGTCTATGCATTTGAAATTAATTGTGGTGAAGAAATGGATGTGATTTAAAATCTGTCATTGTTAAGATATGTCGTGATCATTCGCGTTTAAAAACACACATTATTAAGACACATTTTTACCTTTAAAACCAAATTTAAATTCACGGAAAAGTGAGCTGCACTATCTTTGAAAATTGTTTGAAAAAAATATTGTTCTTTCGCGAATTCTGGGTCGATTGAGTACTTAGATGTTGAGCAAAATTATGAGTAGGTACAATAGTATCTTGTAGAATGTACCTGTACCCCTTTCAACGTGCACAGAGAAAGCTTATTGGTAAAAAAATGTTCCTTGATAAGATTAGAGTCAAGCAAGATGATATTTGGTAATCTGCACAAGCGCTGAATTTCAAAATGCGCGAAACAAGGAGGCTCTATCTCGCCTTAACGTCAAGAATTTGCATGTATTGGCTCATTATCTCAAGGAGGTTTTTGTTCCGTGAAAGCTTTCTTGGTTTTATGCCAGCGCTGAATATTTCCATCTGAATATATTTGTAAATGTAGGTCTGATGTTATTAATTGCTTTTGTTTATGAAACGGTACTAAGATTTGGATAGATTTTGGCTGATCAAATTGATTTTTTATACACATTGTACAGTACGTACACTCTTCGAACATATTTTAGCTAGTTAATTTATTTAACTTCTAAGCGTGATTTGTCACAAATAATTTGCCAAGTACGTGTCGGACTCGCGCACGAAGGGTTCCGCACTGTATGGGAGCCCCCCTTAAATATGTATTATTTTATTTTAATTTAATTATTTATTATGAAAGTAAGCATGCAGTTTAATATTCTGTTAATGTTTCAAGCATCCGTGGGGAGCCGTGGTGGTCTAGAGGTAGTGACGCCCGCCTTACAATCGTGAGGTCGTGGGTTCAATCCCAGTCCCGTACCAATGAGTTCTTTGGAATTTATGTACGGAATTTCACATCACTGGCTTTTCGGTGAAGGAAAACATCGTGAGGAAACCTGCATATGTCCGTAGAAGAAATTCGATGGCGTATGTGAATCCACCAACCCGCACTGGGCCAGCGTGGTGGATATGGCCCAATCACCCTTCGTGGGTAGGCCTACGTCCTGCAGTGGACTATTAAAAAGGCTGATACAGTACAGTACAGTTTCAAGCATCTACCTGTTACCATTATTGATATCAAGCGAAAAACGGCTAAAAATTTAGATTTTTTGTATGGGAGCCCCCCTTAAATATTATTTTTATTCTATTGTTAGTATTTGTTGTTATAGCAGCAACAGAAATACATCATCTGTGAAAATTTCAGCCTTCTAGCTATAGCCGATCATGAGATACGGCCTGGAGACAGACAGACAGCGGAGTCTTAGTAATAAGGGTCCCGTTTTTACCATTTGGGTACGGAACCCTAAAAATGAATTGACAAAATCATTTTTGAAATATTTTTTGCAACCGACGATATCCCAAACATCTTTTTATGACACCCACCACACAGAATAGGCCCTATTACACAGGGCACAGAAGGAGCATCTTCATACAATCCAAGACTTAAAAATGTGAAAAATACATTTTGTACCATAGACAACTTTTGACTGAACTTGCAACTTCAAAAGTGATTACCCAATTTTATAGGGGAAATATTTACAAATAGAATTATGAAAGAGAAATCACATGACTATAAACAAAGCGTATGTTAACAACTGTAACAATGCTATGTCGAGTCTTAGCAATAATTAAAGAACGGAACGACATTTTCGAAAAAAAGTGTTGGTTGGATCTTTTTCGCTTGATTGGTTCGAAATAAAATGGCTACTTTGATGTTAATGAAATTTTTTGATCAAATTCACATATTTACATATTGATAAATAGTTACGTAATTACAATAAGTTGTCTAAAGTTATTGTGTCCGGCATTGAGTTGTTACTAAAGCAGTATTCGGGATATAATATAATTAAAAACAATTTAATAAAATTGATAGCTGCTTGTCATTACATGCTACGACATATGGAATATGCTAGTCTATCTAGTGTAGGGACTTGGTTTCCAAAAATAATTTATTTTACTTTGGCGAACTACTTTTATCCACCGATCGGCCCAAACTGGATCTCTAGGAAATCTAAACAAAATGTATAGGGAAATTACAAAAATATCTTGTGGCAACACTGAAATAACTTTGAAATAGGGATTTCAAAATACATGATGAAAAGAATCGATTCTTAAATGTATTCGAGTCTAGCATGACGTCATGTCATATCAGATGTTATGTTGGACTGGCAATGAAATTTCGATTAATCTATTCACATCTTGATTCTTTTTAATCGATGGACTTATGTAATTATAAATACGTTTTATCGTTAATTCCAGAATAAATTATCGACAAAAAGTCAATAACACTAGTATTAAATAACAGCTGGCAGCCTTAAGTACCGCTAAATTCATCAAGCTTTAACCAAAGAACCTTCTTCTTTTTGTAAATCGGTTAAAATATGAACACATGACGTGAAACACAAATCGATCCGCTTCGTTGTATTTAAGAATTGTCTTACATCGCCGGCCGCCCGGGTCAAAATCAATTTTGACCTTAAAGTTAATCGATTTGACGAGTCATTATTCGATCTCATACAGACATTATCCGACATTCCTAACTGACCATAGAGAAATTTTCCACTCTGTTTACATTTTCAAATGATTTCATTTTATTTATTTTTCTTGTAAATCACAAAGATATTTATTACTTACCGGTGGTATGTGACAGTGCCTTTCGTTATTTCTTTTGAAACCGTGTAATTTCGGCAAGATAAAATGGCGCAGTTCACCATACTTACCTCATTGCTTTGAGACGCGACCGCAACGCCAGTTTATTTAAGACTAGTTATGGATTGGTGGATTTCTCTATGATTGGTTGATATTGGTCGGCGACATTTCATTTTGTATGATTAGGTGTCTATCTTTAAGGTCGCTGACCCACCACTTGGAAAAATGCAGAATTAAATTTCAAAGTAAAGGCTAAAATCACTTCCTTTTCATTTTTGTCTATAAAATGTTTATAAATTAGATATAGTTTGCAAAACTTACTACAAAATTGACGTAAATTACTGAACTTTATACAAATCTCTAATCCGATCTTAATTAAACAAACGAAATGACTAACTCTCAAAAAATCTTTTCCAAGTAAACTGTTTAATAGCGCCCACAAAATAATAAACTAACCCTGAACCGCGGCATGAATACACAATTACATCAAGCTTTAAAATTTCGCAAATGTTGTAAAAACAATTGTGGTCTCTGTCATATAAATTGTGTCCTGGTATAAAGCCATCTGTCACGTTGATGCGGGACACAGCATATTTTATAATTATAAGTAAACGGACCTGGACTAAAAATTTTTGGTTGTATGGAAATTCATCGATGTAGAAGGGTCGAAAACTGATTCATTCGGGCTCACGTAATATCGCATCAAGCAGGAGCTCGATTTTTGAATCGATAGACCGCTACGACGCGACGTATATTATATAAGGACACGTGACCGAAAAAGAGCATAAGCGATCATTGTAATACGTCTATGTTATACGTCTATGTTAGTGCAAATGAAATATCTACTTAGCAAGCACGCAACAGGGAAAGCATTTTTTTGAACGATTGTCTTGATTGAAAAATGAATGTCTCTGAAAATAAGTGAGAATTTTGAAAATCATCAGATAGAGTGTACTTACTTCAATAATAAATTATTTTATGCGCAATAAATCTATGTTTTAAGTAATATTTTCGTGTGACCAGATTTTTACTAAATATTATGATAGGTTTTAGAAATTTGCTAACTTAATTATCCCGAAGGTCTCAAACTAGGCAACAAAATTTATCTTTTGGGTAAAATACTCAATGTTTTAATAGGATAGCAGAAATATCTTCTACTTAATGTTGTACCTGCCTAAACTAAGTCAGACATAATGATGTGTTTGTAATTTCAAATAAAATAAAGAACAAGTGTTGTACCTCTGCTATAACGTAAATACTCGAAAAAAATTGAAACAATATAATTTTGATGTATAAACTTACTCGTATTATGACTCTCACAAATGGTCACAAATTATGTAGGTAATTCATAAAAGATACAGGGTTATTCCTAATCAATTAGCACCCTTTTAGGGGCTTATTCTATGTCATCAAAACCAACAACTGTTGTTCTGCGACTTTTGTCAAATCTCAAAAAAAAAACAGCAAAATTGAGTTTTGGCAAAAGTCGTAGAACAAAAGTTGTTAGTTTTGATGTACAGAGTAAGCTCCTAAAACTATGCTAATTGATTAGGAATAACCCTGTATATAGTTTTTGTCGAAACAAAGTTTCAAAAATCTTGCTGATTTTAGAAAGATGCCCTTTCTACGTTGATGCATTTCGGCTGCAAGTTCGCTGGAACGCGCGAATGTCCTGCGATCGATGCGGTTCGCATGTCCAATGCGCGCGCGTTTGCCAAACGCTGCGATCTACACAATGTAAGTACAGGGGTACATAACATGATTTTTAATTTTTGTTTGTTAATGGTTCACAAAACTGGGCTTCCACACTAAATCTTACATTAAACAAAAAACATTAATATAACGACATGCATAATGTATATGCCTTTCTAGAAGTAAACACAACATGCGTAACAAAATAAGTACTGAATATAAAAACTATACAGGGTTATTTCTAATCAATTAGCACCCTTATAGGGGCTTATTCTGTACATTAAAACTTACAACTTTTGTTCTGTTAAAACTAAAAAAATAATCGGCCAAGTACGAGTAGGACTCGCGCACGAAGGTTTTCCGTACTGTATGGGAGCCCCCCTCAAATATTTATTTTATTTTAATTTTATTATATGTTATTAAAGTGAATATAAAACTAAATATTCTGTGAAAATTTCAAGTATCTACCTATTACCATTATTAATATAGAGCGAAAAACGTCAAAAAATTCAGGTTTGTTGAATAAGAGTCCCCCTGAAATATTTATTTTATTTTGTTTTCAGTATTTGTGGTTATAGCGGCAACAGAAATACATCATCTGTGAAAATTTCAGCTGCCTATCATAGCTATCATGGTTCATGAGATACAGCCCGGTGACAGACAGACAGACAGACGGACATCGAAGTCTTAGTAATAGGGTCCCGTTTTCCCCTTTGGGTACGGAACCCTAAAAATGATGTTCAGAAAAATATCGTTCACCCGGGACAAAACGTATGGAACAGCTGTTTTTTTTGAGTTCTGACAAAAGTCGCAGAACTAAAGTTGTTAGTTTTGATGTACAGAATAAGCCCCTAAAAGGATGCTTATTGATTAGAAATAACCCTGCATAACAATAATTTATTATTTTTTTATAAGAAAATAATAATTTTGATTAGGTACTTCAATAATATATATTTATCAAATCTTGACAAATTTTATAATGCATGGCGGCTATCTAATAAGTTAAATTGGTGTACTCTTTGGGATTATCTTCGTAAATTAGAGAAAATTGCGGTCAACGTGGCGTGATAGGCATTTTTGAGTGAAAAATAGTGTCTTTGATAATGGATATTGGTAGGTATGTGTGCATGACATCACTCATTATTACTTTTTAACCTCATTGGAAATGAAATCTTAAAAAATATGTATGTAACTAATAAACTAGAGACTGATCAAATTCTAGTTTAATGTTTTCTGTATAGAGATTGAGCTGACACGACTTATTTTTCCGCGGTTTTGTTTGCAACATTTGTTGATCACATGTTTACAAAAACTCCAATACTTAGTGAGTAAAATTATAAATGTATTTTGAACATTTTTGCTTAACAGTATGCAACGTAGTGATATTATTAATCTACTCAATTTGCAAGCTCAGGCACTGACTCTACATATACAAAACTCAAGATTTCTCGGTCGTGATATAGAAACAGGTGCTTGCATCGTGGTGTCGACGCGTGATTTATATAACCAATTGATTTATTTATAGCAGCTTTATTCAGTTTGCATTTAATTAGACCGGGCAGTGTCAATGCAATTATATTGTAGCGGCAACTTTTATTGGCATGTCGTTGGCGTCTTTTTGTCTAGCCAGCTAAGCGGAGTCAGGTTGTTAAACTTTGTTGCTATCTAAAACGTCAAATTTCTTTTTGCATTTATTTTGTCTGGAAAATTACAAGATAACAAATTACAAAATCATCTTTAATTACACGGAATCTATAATTATGCAAATCTTTTTCTAATTTAGATAATCATAAGTAGTTATTGACCAAGCCAAGTCACAAGCGCTTTCGATAATATTCATTTGCATAGTGCAGAATGCGGTCTGATAAAACTACATTCTTATTCCCATCATCACCTGCAAAAATCAAGTCTGTTGCCAAGAAGGAGTTATCTCATATGCACTTTAAGATAAGCAATTCCTAGGCCGAAACTTCGGGCTCTTTATACGCCATAAGTAGCGAACAAATTGTTTCCAACAAGCATATTTGGCATTGGGACACTGTTAAACAAATCGTTGAATGTGTATTAGCACTACGATATACACGACTGGAATTATAACTACTTGTACCTACTATGGGTGAAGGCAGAGGTCTATTTTCTTTCCTATTGTCTATTTTCTGAGTAGCTTTACTGTTTTTGCTATTTAGTAGTTTATGTCGGTGCCTATTGTTGGGACAAAGAAGTTATTGACATTGAAGTTTTGTTTTGTTCTAGAACAAGCTGCAATTTTAAATGGTAAGAGAATCTTAATGGTATCATTATTATAATTTGTATTCCAACTGTCATAGAAACTCAATTTCTGTATTTTATTGTATTAGTAGCTTGCCCGTGCCTTGGTACTCGTGGAACCCTGTTTATCCATCCAACTTGAATCTGATGCAATAATTTTTTATATCGAATATCTACATTTTACAAAGACTCAATGTTAGCTATGTGGTTTCCATGATTTGAGTTTTTGAGGTAAACCATGTCTTGCATAATATTATTAGGAATATATAAATATACTTTTAGTAATTATTATTTTCACAAACTTTTTTAACTGGTGAAATATATGCCTCCTATACCTACCTACTTGTAATTATTTCTTTAAGTGCATGATGTTCAAACTTCCTCAGTTTTTCAGCGTTTGTGGTATTATAGTTTATAGTCCAAATTTAGTTAGATGCTTTAAACTTAACACTATAGTTAACAAAATTCTAGACTGTTATATTCTAGACTTTATTACTTTTAACCAAAATTTTTGTGACTATCTTCCTGTATGTGATCTATCTTATCATTTTTATAGACAGCAAGATACCATTTGATACAACGTTCCCGCAAAAACATATCTGATGACACAACTTTAGGGTGTCACCTACAAGTTTTTCAAATTTGCTAGTTACCTGTATAACAATCAGGTTACCCGCGGCATCTCACAACGAAGCGGTACTTTTATTCTAAGATATCCATCTTGTACGTGAGCGTCTTCGTAAGAACACCAGGGTATGTCTATGAATGTCTTTATTACAGTATTCTTAGTCATTTGTAAGATTTTCTCATAATGATTGTCCCAAAAACGAGTGTTTGTGCCGTCAAAGCCTTTGTCTAATCGTCGTCATGACTCGGTATCACGTGTTCACTTATTGTTGTTTTAATGGACGTTTCCGTTTTGTGGACGACTTTCTGGAAATAATGTTTACTGGAAAAATTGTGTACTTACTGATGCTAACATGCTTACACTTACCGTACATTTTCATTACCATGCGAGAAAGGTATTTCAAACGAGAGTTACATCGAGTCTTATACGAGAAAATAAAGTACAAAGCGCGTTGTCACTGTTCAGTTATAGATTTGTGTTATCCATTTAGGTTTTCGTAAAAATCCTTACATTTGTAAAAATTCGTACTTCGTGTTTTAAAAAGAATAACAGAACAGCGCTAAGGGTGTATAGCGACGAAGACTATGCGTACTCAGTGTAGATCTTTTTAACTTTTTAACCAACTTCCAAAAAGGAGGAGGTTCTATGTTCGTCTGTCTGTATTTTTTTGTGTATTTTCATCTATAGTATCGCCAATTTAAAAAAATATTTTTGTTCAAAAGGATATACTCTCGAGGTCATCCTATTTAAAATTAATGGCAATAGCTGAGCCGTTTTTGAAAAATCAACAGTAATTTAAAATAACTATCCATCGACTTAAGCAAACTATGCGAATTTTATACACGATGGAAGTCGGTATTGCCATTTTTGTCAAAAATAATTATTTCTGGGTTATACATAAATAATTCATGTTACAAAAATGAATCTAGTATGTTAACAGAAGTTGCACGAAAATCCACAATAAAAGTACTTACGATTGGCTTAAACCGGTTGGAAGTGGCTTACATCCAGATCCTTCCTGTGGTTTTAATCAGGTCGTCTATCCACTTAGCCAGCGGACGTCTTGCGCTGCGCTTGCCGGTACGTGGTCTATAGAGGAGGAGACCTATGTTCATCAGTGGAGGTACTTCTACTGATATGTTAACTGTTAAAGTAACAGCTACGTACATGCATAGTACATGGCGTAAGTACATGTAATGTACCAGCCTTTTTAATAGCCCACTGCACGACGTAGGCCTACCCAAAAAAGGTGATTAGTACATAATATTCCACGACAACATAAAATTGGAACCAATAGCTCTAGAACAACCCATTTAGTCCTGCAGCAAGCCTCGGAGTCACGTACATAGGGTAGATCCGCGAAAGTTTGGCCATTGTCCAAAAACAGGATGCCATTACCAGCTAGCGATTAAACACATCCATAAACAGCGTAAAACAAATGTATTATCAGATTTGTTAGTGTATGTATCAATAATTCATAGCGCGGCGCTGTTATGCATCGCACACCGTTACTTGGAAGCCTTGGCTTGGTATTCATTAGTAATTTTATCGCGGTACGCTTTGGCAAACCGCTGGTCTACATAGCAATAGACAAAGATGTAGAATTTGAACTAGAAAGTATATGAATTCCAAGCAACTAATCTGTGAAGTCGGGTGCACTCAGCGGCCCAATCTCGCTGACATGCGATTGTTCTGAATTAAAAATTATCCGTTTTTTCGCACTGAAAATTCATAAAACATCATAGTTCAATTGTGATGAACGTTTTTTGACAGCATTTGACAAGTTCAGCTTCATATTTGTTTCTAATGGTTTTCTCTTATAATTTATTAGTGGAATTGGACCGCTGTGCGCTGTGGTGAAAATCTCTGTTAAACTTTAAAGATTAAAAATACTCATTCATATCTTTTAGTGTTTAAAAAGAAAAAATATCAATCTACTTCTTGCACTCAATTTGCATCGTAAAATCCATCTGCATAACTATATAAAAAAAAAATCTAATTATCAAAGCATAAAATCAAGTAGAGAATAGAATGACTTCTGGCTTCTCCCTTTTTGGCTTTTTTCTTTCCAGAAATGATCATGAAGTTCGGAAAGCTCGAGTGAATATATATTTTCTACAATTGCATGTTTTGTCTTAAAGCACATCGTCGCTTAATATCAATCAGTCAGTACAATGATTAATCAAGTTAAATATAATTATTTTTCGCAAAAAATGGTAAAATCGCCTTCCATCGTGTACAAAATTCGAATATTTCGCACGACGTGTTTACATTATTGTTAATTTTTTTCAGAAAGGGCTCAGCCGATTTCCCTAAAATTTAAATGGGAGCTCGGGAGTATACCTTTACGAACTAAAAAAAAATCATTTACAATTCGATGAACATACACAAAAAAAATACATACAGACGAACATAGAACCTCCTCCCTTTCGGAAGTCGGTTAAAAAGAAATGCAACCTTTGGGTGCCTCTTCGATATTCTATATATCAATGCTAGTGTTGGTAGCCCGTTCATATGAGTTCGTGTATTGACAATTTAATTACACTTTGATCCGGCTGGGTAACGCTTTGCGATGTGGGTGTCCGATATATGAATGCAAATCTTCATTTTCGTTTATGACAGTGATCCAAGTTATTCGGCTCTTAGAAATGATCTAAATAATTATAAAAATAAATGTTTGTCTGTATGTCATTTAAAGAATTGTAAACTATGCATTTGATTATGTAATTTATTTGGTTCATGTGATGTGATGATCTCAAAGTTGTTGTGCATGAGCCAAAGAAGGTTTCTAAGATGGGGCGACTAATTTTTTAATTTTAGTTGGTGGCGTTGCAACGCGCGCATGGTACAGCTAGTAGTAAATAATCTTTCGCTAAGCTTCAAATATAATTAGTAGAATATATGGTTGTTTGCAAGTGAAAAACTAGAATAAAGCCTCAAACGTCCAAGGAGGTTACTACACCTCTTTAGGAAAAAAAAAGTACTCAACCTTTATCTGTATCGAATCAAGGGTAGATTAATTACCCTTGATCTACCCACAATCTACCGCATGCAATTAATGATTATGTCACTTGAGTAATGAGAACCATTGCACATACATTCATAGAAAAATAAATAAAATATCGTACTTTTTATTTATATACAATGTTGCTCCAGAATACGCTTATTAATCAAGAACATAATCCCTTTATCGTCACTCTCTTTTATACTAATTACAACTAAAAATTGTGTAGTCTGCAAAATATGACTGTTGTTATTAACATAAAACAAGCTGTTCTACTTACTCTACTCTACTTTTGAAGGAAGACTGAGCCATATGCCATATCATATAAATATTCAATTTTATCAATCACGTTAATACAGTTTTTGTGCTTTTGTATTCGTGTAAAGCTTACATACTGACTCCAAGAAACTTTGTCATCGCTTTTGATTGAAATAACGAAGTCTCACGTCGTCGGCACCTCTTTCCATTACCATAGCGATGACGGTAGTTTTAATACGTTCCATTTGAAACTATTCCCGGTAATGAGTGTTAAAATGTTTCGCTGCATATTCAGCTTAATTCTACAGTCAACGCATAAACTTAGTGCTAGCTATCATCATCTACAGCCTTCTTTATCTTACTGTTGGGTTAGGCCTCTCTCTGTTTCTTCTTCTCGACCAACGCTTTGTTTACATACATGGCCATCCAGAACATATACTAAGTTAAAAGGAGGTAAAGTGGGCTATTATTATGAACAAATTTTACAAAAAAAAACTGCTGTTTTAGATATTTGTACGGAACAGCAGACTTCTTTTCTCGATTTATGATTTCCGAATTTGTTCATAATTATGGTCGTACACCTCCTTTCGGCTTAGTCCAGGGCAAGTAAATATCCCTGTAGAACTATAACAGTTATGTATTGATGAGACAAGTGTAGTGAAATAGCAAGAAATTATTGGGCTTTCAAACTGTAATACAAATTCTAGCCGCTAAGCAAAACTGGACACAGACGACCATTTCAAAACTGCCCTTAACTCAGCACCGAAATCATCAAAGCTTGTTTAGAGATTGATATTAAAATTTACTTGATAGCATTTTAGTCTACGCACTCTCTGTGTTATTAGTATTTGTGTAGGACGGCAACATAACCAAGTATAGTTTTGTGTAATCACACGGAATCCAACACACTGTAATCCGTATTGCATTGCATGTTAATAAGGGCTTGATGCGTCAAATGCATTTTCGCACGTTTGCTTACGGGTACAAATAGATCATCTATATGCATTAAATATTGCCTGTTTAGCTTAAGTAGTAGTTCGTTTATTTAATTAGATGAGTGCTAAGGAATATCAAAGTGTGAGGTTAAGAGAATGAATTTAGAACCAACCATAATTTTTGTCAGTTTCACAATCAAACATTATTGACCCATCAATGTTTTCTTCATACTATAAAACTGACTTAAGTTAAAAATAAAAGCTAATCTACTAAAGTAAATTTAGAAAACATATGAAACTACAACTAAAGATCATTCATATGAATCTTATTATGTGCAGTTCATCAGGAATATTAGTAGACACAGGCAGAACATAGCTAGATATCTAAATTATAAATCCATGTCCACTTTAAAGAGGCTTGCATCCAGCGCGTTTTTTAAGTAGGTATTAATTTATATTTTCGTCTTATCTAAACGTCCATATAGTCATATATAGTCATATAGTCATTTATTCATAACACCATTTGTTACAAGTCAAAAAGTAAACATTACATTAGGGCACTATACAATATAGCACGAAATAAAAATAGATAACACTTGACAATTTCCAAATTAGTCACTAAATCTTAATACAATTCAGGTAATTTTAAAAAGTCATTTACGTCATAAAATAGTTGCTCATGTAGCCAACATTTTAATTTATTCATATTAGAGTAGTTGATAATTATAAACTCGTAAGTCACCTTAGTACAACCCTTCACATTTCATGACCTGTGAAGATTACTTACATGCAAAATTCGACAATATTTTCAAATTATGTAGCTTACTGTAATTTCATACTAAAACCGTTTAAATTACGAAAATAGCTTAAATTTTTAAATTCAATTAATAAATCAGAGGCCTGAAACCATTGGGCGTTCCACTTGCATGGTTCGAGTTTTCAGCATCAACTCTGCATTTCCACACTCATAAATGTTCACGTAATTTTGCTGCTACAGGGTGCATTTAAGCTAATTATAGGATTACAGAAGGTTGTATTGAATTTTAGGGCTTCTTTGGTAGAGAACAGTGTTTGGATATATTAAATTTCTATGAAAGTTAGTATGATTTGGCGCTTGATAAATTTGGCACACACAAGGCCACACAATTCTCGTTCCGTTCTACACCTTTCATCTTGTGTTATTATTTAAACAACTGCAAGCAGAATAAGCTACAGTCATCGAGCAAGTATATATAGAGTCACAATCGTGCAAAAAAAGAGTCCGAGCCAAAACTCTGCCCAAGCTACGTAGTGGGCAAGCTTTTTAGTTAAGTAATCGTAAGGTGATTGCAAGCCGATTAAAACGCCGCGCAATGCCAGTGCTCGGTTACAAGCACTAATTAGGTGACATAACGTCGAGATTCGAGAAAATGGGTCATTGTGAATTGTTTAATATATATATTGAAGTATCTATGTACGACGGCGCTCGGACATTTTTTTACTACTTTCACTTAGGGACTGTGGCTCTGTAGATATTTGCTCGAAAACTACAGCCTTAAATTTTCCTACTTAGATTTACTTTCGTTTTTCAATTTCCTATTTAAATCTTCCAGAAAAATAAAATATCGTTATATACTTGCGAATAATCCAAATATAAATAGAGTGGTTGAATAGATGCGTCTAAAAAAATGATATCTTGATACTTTCTTCCTCTCACAATCTCTCGTTAGTTAACAATATTAAGTATGTAGATTTCAGACTATAACAAAATGAACCCCAACCACTAACTCGCACTAGAGCAGCGTCGTAGATATGTCTAATAATGTGCATAAACTTTTAAAAATTGGTAGGTACTGCACTGTATCGTAGAAAGAATAAAACAAAATTTAACCTGGCGAACTTAACCAGGGCAGGCATTTATGTGATGAACATAAGTGTTTTCTCTGTGACTGGATATCATTATCTATTTAAGTATGTATTTAAAAATATGTAATATGTGTAGTATAGGCATGACTCCCCGGCAGCCATACAAGCTTTGCTTAGTTTGGGGTCAAAGACCGCGAGTAAGATGTCCCCAATTTTTATTATTTTTATAGAGTATCATCACCTTATAAGTGCTGCTAAGATCGCCAAATAAAGCCAACATCTAACCAGTGATTTGACAATACAAGTACAATTGTTAGATGGCACGCTTGATAACCGCAAACTACGAGTATAGCTCGGTTCCTTGGAAAGGTCCACTCATTAGCGATTCGGGACGCGGCCGACTCGTATTCGGGCGAAGTACAAACACATAAAATAATTATGTGCCAAAAGGATTATGAATGCTGAGTGAACATAAACCAACGGCATTTTATTTTTAACCGACTTCCAAAAAGGAGGAGGTTCTATGTTCGTCTGTATGTATTTTTTTTGTGATGTTCATCGATCATTTGTCAATTGCGAAACGAATTGAACGATAAATTGATTTTTAGTTCGAAACGGTATACTCTCGAGGTGGTCCCATTTAAGTTTTACAGAAATCATCTGAGCTGTTTTTGAAAAATCAACTATAATGTAAACATTTCGAGCGAAATATTTGAATTTTGTATGCGATGGATTTTAGCTATATATATATTTTTTTAGCATTTTTTGCGAAAAACGATGATGTAAAAAATTAAATTGGTTCTTAATTTTTTTAGTTTCTTAACTAACCATTCAAATAAACAAACCCTCAGAACTAGTCCGAGGAAACTTCGAAAAATCGAAAAAAATGGCAAATCATGTACAAAATTCGAATATTTCGCTCGAATTGTTTACATCATTGTTGATTTTTCAAAAACGTCTCAGCCGATTTCTGTAAAATTTAAATGGGACCATTTCGGAAGTATACCCTTTCGAACAAAAAAAATATTTTTCGGTTCGGTTCACAATTGGCGGAAATATCGATGAACATACACAAAAAAAAGTTATATACAGAGGAACATAGCACCTCCTTTTTGGAAGTCGGTTAATAAACAAGATGTCATGAAAAAGGTAGAAGCTTAGTCAAAGTAAAATTACGTAAAATGATGTTATGTGCATTTCGTAGTAATGTTGACGCATAATTTTTTATTACTTTACAAAGAACACCGCTCGTAATGTATGTGGGACTGCAATACTTCAAGTTTCTGATTAACATTTAAACAGCATCTTAAAATTATCTAATTTCCATGTGACTACTGTTTTATCGAACAAAAAACCAGTAGCTATGTCCCTGTGCATACATATCGGCTAATAAATGCAGCTTGTCGGATCATTTACCAGATTTTTATTCAAAACGTTTCAAGAAAATAATCGTTCACCCTGATGATGACATTTAGAAACAAGGTGCCATAATAAATAAACAAGAGAAGCGCAGTCAAGAAGCAATTGAAAAATTCGGTAGCTTTTTTGCGAATGTTTGCTTAACACATCTTCTGAATTGTAAATTTGTTTTAGAGTGGACTATCAAATGTTGTGGAAGAAATGCTGTCCTAACTATGCATACTATACCGCTATAACCGATAATTATTTTTCGCAAAAAATCGCAAAACACTGACATCCACCGTGCACAGAATTCGAATAATTTGCACGAATCGATGTGACGATCAATGAACATTATTGTTGATTTATCAAAAATGACTCAGCCGATTACGATAAAATTTAAATGTGACCACCTCGGGAGTATACTATTTTGAACTAAATAAGATTTTTTTAACTAGGTTCACAATTGGCGAAAATATCGATGAACATAGGTATACAAAAAAAATACATTTAGACGAACATAGTAGTTATTTTACGATCAATTCCTAATAAATTAGGGGGAGTAATTGCACTGGTAATGTCAATTTTAATTATTTTACCAATTACTTTTAACAAAAAAATTCTTCTTTTTGGAAGTCGGTTAAAATTTTGCACATTTTGACAGGGATCGAAATGGATCCAGGTGGAAAATAGTATGAGAAACTAGACTTAATAATCCTATAAAAAGTTATCTGATACTCCACAATAACATGAAAAAGTCACTGTTTATTGGATTTTAATAAGCAATTTTTGTGTGTGAAGGGCAGTTCTTCAGTTATCGTAAGTACTTAAGCTAAATTATTTAGTTGGGATAAGTATATCTACCTTCTTTAAATACTAAATTCTTAGTAGAGACCAAAAATCAAGTTAGTTCAAAAATAAACGTTGAGAGCCCCGTTAAGTACCAAGAACATGCTTTGCATAATTAATAACCAAATAGTTATAAAAACGAAGGGCACTTGTTAACCATGCATACTAAATCTAAGCTCAAGCAAGATCTAACTAAAGATAACTAAATAACTATGCATCTGTCCTACATGCAAGTATTTAGGCACTTTTAGAAAGGAGCACGCAGTTGATATGCTGCTTCAAAACATACAAATAACTAACGAACTAAACACTAAATTGCTTTTTCCTCATACATTTCGTATTCTCCTCATGTAGAGAAAGAAATTTTTTGACCCGCGGATTAAGGAATGAGTCATTTTAACAGCCGTTATTTGGCAATAAACGTATTCTAAAAGACGCTTCTGGATACGTACTTTGCAAGTAAAATACTTCATTAGGTTATATTCGTTTGATGGAAGTATATGACATGATCATAAAGTTAAATAAGTATGTTGACAATGTACTTTAGCATACTTTCGACATTAAGTAAAAAATAAGTCTAATTTGATGCAAATGTTATAGTTATAGTTTAAGCACGAACACATTGTAACAGTTTTGAGTTGTTAGCGCTTAATATACATTTTGACAGAACGCGATTTAAAATTCATGACCAATGTTACGCTATAGTTTTTTATATACCTATTTTAATAAATATTGTTACGAGTATGATATTTTAATTTCAAACTGATTATGGGTAAAATAAACGTCATTCTATAATTACTTGTCGCTAAAAATAGCAAAACCGCCTTCCATCGCGTATAAAATTCGAATATTTCGCTAGAACAGTTAACATTTTTGTTGATTTTTTAAAAACGGCCTAGCCAATATCTGTAAAATTTAAATGGAACCATCTAGGGATTATACCCTTTCGGACTAAATAAGAATTTTTTGATTCGGTTTACAATTGGCGAAATTATCGATGAACATACACAAAAATAATACATACAGAGGAACATAGAACCTCCTCCTTTTTGGAAGTCGGTTTAAAATGGTAAACGCATCCTCAAATCTATGAAAAATTTTCAATTTATAAAGGCTTACACTAGATTTTAGGTATTAAACTGAAACATCAAGTGCCAGTGCCAGAATCTGTACTAAAAACAATAGGTACACCACATGTTTTTGTCGTACAAAAAATGCAACTTTCAGTCGAAGTTCTGAACTTTTCTACTAAGTATGAGTATGACAAATCCTATCCTACTAATATTATAAACGTAAAAGTTTGTAATGATGGATGGATAGATGGATGTGTGGATGTTTGTTACTCTTTCACGCAAAAACTACTGAACGGATTGAGATGAATGAAATATATCAGAATAACACATACGAGTAGGCTATAAATTATAATGATATTGCGTTAATTTTCCATATTATAACAATAAGTGTTAATTAAGGAGGAACAATTCTGCCATTTGCGAGCTATTCTAGCGTGCGCACCAAGAAATGTCAAAAAGAACTGTCGAATCGATCAAATGTCAAATCGATTTTTTTTGTTATTTTATTTTCCACCTCTTTAATTAAGAGTGGTAAGGTAGGGCATCGAAATATCATCCGGGCGAAGCCGCGGGCAAAATCTAGTGAAAATAATTTCCCGTACTTTTTGAAGACAGTAAAAATGGCCACTTGTGATTTAATCTCTCAACCGTAAAAAGTAGTCGCACCAAACTAACAAAATTTAACAATTCCGGCAACCGTTTGTAATACGTGTATGTAATTACAAAATACGTAATGAAACGCGAGTGGGTGGGGACGTTTAAAAGGCTGTAAACAAAATTATATCGACCCACGGTGCAATTAGTTCGGCTAGAATTAACTCAGACGTTCCCTCCGAATTAAAAGGCTTGCACGCATAACGCAGTGCCTACACCAGTTTAGTTGACGGTGACTGCATGATAGTTACTGGTGCCAGTGGAGCGGTCAAGTCTTGTTGATTCTAAACAGGCTTTCGTTTCACTAAATCTTATTTGAAATGAAAATCGTTATGCATAGTTTTCCTATGCAGATATGTTTGCTACTTAAATACTTTAAATTGACTTGCAACACTATTCTCAATCACTTTTTTCAAATACTTTTGTAAAAACAATATAATTTGAAAAGGCATTGTTTATGTTCATAAACCTGTACTAGAGCTATTTTTCAGACTAACTCAATACACTTATTTCTAAATGTTTATAATTATATTCAAAATGATTAAGCATATTTTCAGATGGCTCTAAAACGCGCCAAGAAAAATGTGATACGAGTATGTTTGCAATCGACCAAGTGTGGCCAGCTAGATTTAGAACTATCGTAGTGTGTAGCTACCATAAATGAGAATCAGAACCTTGCACGAATAAATGTGAATAATTACGTATTTAATAACGCTTTTGTTCTCGGACGGACGACACGGAAATTCAAGTAATTCAATTGTGTTTAAGACTGTTTAATTTGGATTGAAGCAACGCCGACTTGCTTTCTGGAGCGCTTTTACGTGCGTAGTTTTAGGGTTAGGTGGGAAAATAAAATTCTAAAAGAATTAAATAGCTACAAAAAGGTGAACTATTCATTAGATTTGATAAAAATTAGAAGAAACAGCAGAAGACTAACAAGTTCGCTGTTTTAACTTTTGAGACAGTGGACTTATTTCGAGACTTTTAAGAATAGTAAACAATGCCATACTTCAAGTTTGCAAAATCCTGTAATAGAAATATAAAAGTTATGGGGGAAACAAGGGCATTATTGCCCAGCATGATGATGAGAAAATTGTGGATCAAGTCGTTAAGTGGGCAGTAGCTACCCAGTTTCCCTGCATTTATAGAGAGCATACCTCTCCATAAAAAAATGTTAATAGTTATATTTTTCTTTCCATTTCTGTCGGTCGAGACCTTTGGTGTTCTATACACCGCAGTGGGAATCAAGCTCGTCTCGCCATCTTTTATTGGGCCTATGGAAAGAGGAAAGGGGGGCCTTTGCCCTGCAGTGGGACGATAACGGGTCAGATACAAAAGGCAGTCATCCTGGACACGGCGCGCATTGTCAGGAGGTTCCTCTTTCTGTAGCCTACTTAGATTTTAAGAAATAAAATAAATGTTTGCATAATTATATTAATTAAGACATTTATATTATTTTATGGATTTTTTTTTCTGAAAGTCCCTTATCTAAATATATGTATATTATATTTATGTAAGCTACCGATGTTGTAAACAAAAGATAACAGGTCTTATTGGAGATCTGTAGCGAAGGCCTATGTCCAACAGTGGATGTACGGCTGATGGATAAATGATGAAACAAAAGATACGTAAATTAAGATATATTCGATAATTTAGACATAATTCGTACTTTTTACTACACCTTTGATTTTTTTAAATAATGTTCGAAAAAACCACGCCAGATATTTCACGATACACACTTGGCCGCTTTTAACCAAACTATTTGTAATTTCCTAACAAACGGTTAAAGTGTGAACTAACCGTGAATAACAGACGATTTGAGGTTCGTGTAATTTTATTAAACAAACCTTGTTACGCGATAGTCTAGACCGAGTTTTACAATCTAAAATTGCTTTATACTTACTGTTATTTTCTATTTTTATAATTTAAGTATTTCATTACAATTAGCCTGAAAAAGAATGAAGGTAGGTAAATAAATAGATTCATAAATATTAAAAAAATACATTCAAAGACCTTCGTGGATTTTTTATATTCATTAAGTGTTCAAGTACCTACCTAAAATGTTTCACTAACAAACACAAAATGGAAAAATAGAATAGAAAAATGGATCACCCAATTACTCTAATTAGTAAAGTGTTTTACTTACGACAAAATAAAACAGAAATGATACATTTTGAGTAGGTACATACTAGGAGCAAAATGAATGTATCGCCATTCAACTTTAATACTTATAAAAACTTCAGTTCTCTTTTTTAATTTATTGTAGGCATGTAGGTACATTATAGGTAGGTACATATTAGTATAAAACTGTTTGTCGAGTGCAAATAAGCTAAGTAAGTATTGCTATTCAGCGAGGTAATGCTGCCAGCATTCTGGCCACGTTACCCTCTCCGAGGGGCTTTTAGACTTTTTTTAGGGTTTTATTTTATTTTGTGTTTTTTAGTTTCAGTTTTAGTATTCTTTTTCTTTTCTTTTTTGTTTCAGTAGGTTATTTTATTTTAGTCATAGTGGAAAATGTTACAGTTTACTTAAGTTTAATAGCAAAACAAACTATTGTCAGTAAACAATAGACGCCTTTGACATATTATTCCAAGCAACCTGTAAACAGCAACTTTCTCACATCTCGCCACAGGGTACGTACCAAAACCAACATTTGAAACACAATAGCATACCTTCGATTCGATTAATGACATTCGAGTGAGTTCGTCATCGACAACTTAGTAATAGAAATGTAACGTCGATCTCAAAAATTAAGTGGTTCATTTTCACACACAATTATTATTTTTCACAAAAAATCGCAAAACCGCCTTCGATCGTGTACAAAATTCGAATATTTCGCTTGAATTGTTTACATTATTGTTGATTTATCAAAAACGGCGAAGCTGATTTCTGTAAAATTTAATTGGGACCACTTTGAAAGTATACCAATTTTTCGATTCGGTTCACAATTGGCGAAATTATCGATGTTCATCGTGTACAAAATTCGGATATTTCGCTCGAATTGCTTACAATATTGCTGTTTTTTTCCAAAACGGCTCAGCCGATTTCTGTAAAATTTAAATGGAACCACCTCGGGAGTATACCCTTTCGAACTAAAAAAAATTTCGATTCGGTTCGCAATTAGCGAAATTATCGATGAACATACACAAAAAAATACATGCACACGAACAAAGAGCCTCCTCCTTTTTGGAAGTCGGTTAAAAATAGTTTCATTTACAAAGGTCATAGAAGACAGTGATTAATACTTTATCGACTCAATATAAAGAAAAGTACAACAGGCAAAATTAATGTTTTAATTGGTTTGCAGATAAAAAAACTAAGTAATTGACAGTTCAAAACAATCATTAAATTATATTACACTGAGCCCTAATATCTATAAGCCCTCTGTCTAAATGCAGGTAGGCAGTTAGACACAAAAGTTCGGTTTTGTCTGTCTCAAAAATACTAGTCTTACAGGTCAATTTTAATTAGGTAAGACCAATCTAGACTGAACTTTATCCGTTATTCCGCCTTAAAAATGTAACACACTTCAACGTCATCCCTAACGTTAACCGTAAGATTATTCTATTGACAGATTTGCGCAAAAATGCGTACCTACCTATAAGTTTAACAAACGTTTCAGTTTCTTGTCTGATAGCCGAATCAGAGCCTTGGATATTTTATAAAGTTAGAATAAGCCGGGTGGCTTATTCAAACTTACTAACTTTAGGTAAAATCGCTTTCTAACATACAGAATAAAGAAAATTTCTACCAATATTTCACCTCTATGCTTGTGCGCTCGATGGCATCGGTCCAACGACACTCCTACACCTACTTAGTTGACATTATGTAAATAAAGTCCACTTTACATTGTCGTACTCATTATGCTGGGGAAGATTCGTTAGGTGAAGAAACACATGTTGTTTTATCTGAGCTTTTATTGTACGGCTAGACGAAAGTGTCCGTATAAACTAGCGTGAAGGAAAAAAATTTTGCTAAAAGAGAGGATTGGGTATTTTTTATTCGGTTTCGATGTCTATTTTATTCGTCTGCAAGCTTCAACTATCAATATCTTTACTAATACCATACAAAATTAAAATATCTATAACTGCCTAAGTATCAAATGTAGAGTTTCTCTAGAAACGTAGCGCACTTTTGCAAGTTTGTTAATTTACTTGGCTAGAAACAATGTTGTTAATAAAATAGCTTATTTAGGAGACATTTTAAATCACCAATGTTTTAAATTATCAAAAATTCGTAAATTGGTGAAATGCGTGCGACTAATTTCTGTATGCAAAGTTATGAGCTACTAACATTTCTTAATGTCTTCTGGTACTTCTTTTTTTGGTCTTTTAATTTCATTAGCAAAACATAATGTAAATTCCTGTACTTTTCTCTGCATAGTTATCTGCTTGCCTGTACTAAGTCGAAAGAGGGTGATAAAAGCTATCAATATTAATTAATTTTTACTATGGGCCCAACCCGGAATTCCAGAAGAAAACAATATTTTCATTAGTTTTGTCGGTTCCGAGTTGCAATTTTGTAGAAAACAATGTTTTTTTTTTTGTATACTGGGTTGGACCCGTAGAAAAAGTGTTGATAATGATGGTCTCAATCACCTCCTTTCGGCTTATTACACGAGTTTTTGATAGCCTTGTATAGGCTATCAAAAACTCGTGTAATAAGCGAATAAGTGTAATAGTGTAATAACTCGTGTATAAGCGTAATAGCGTCCAAAAGACTCGTTCGAACTTTCGTCCATCCGTACCTCTCTAAGATACATCTTAGCTCACACAATGAGATGATTACAATCCGTTATATCTATCTATAACTCAGTTATATATCTATAACGCCCGACAATAAAATAACAACCAAGGTATGCGCTCGTGGGCGACGCAAAACAATTGTTACTCCTTCTTGCTCTAATTTTAAAGGCACACTCTTCTATAGATAAGAATCTACAGAATGATTTGATTAATTCGAACAAGCCTTTAATACAAAGCAAGGGTTTAAGTATTTTTATTGCTGACGCGTGTCGATACGAATCGGTTGTGTTAAAGTTATTAATAATTTTGTTTTTATGCTAATGAAGTTTTAATAGTTTTTCTTTTTTTGGCTTCGCAGCTGGGAATTGTTTGCCCTGTATTTGGTGTGTTATTAAATCATTCGTTCAAAACATGATAAGTAATTTAGAATAATATAAAAAGGTGTCTGTACTTTCTTTCGTTTGTATAGCATAGAGGACCGATGGGGTCGAAAAGTTCTCGGGTGGAGACCCCTTCAAACGCAGCGTAGGACGTCCACTTATATGGTGGACAGCTAGATGACCGTATCAAAACCGCAGGATCGCGCTAGACGCGAGCTGCTTCCAATCAGTCTTATTGGAGATCTATAGGGGTGGCCTATGTCCAGCAGTGGACGCCCAATGGCTGAAACGACGACGACGAACGACGACTTTCATTTAATTCTAAAGACTGGTAAAATAGTAGGCCGACAGAACTAACAATGTTAAGATGTTGGTAAATCTATAATAAACATTATCAACAATTTAAATACTTACTATCTTCCTATTTTAAATGATTACATAAGAGCCGATAATAATTTAAATATCTTAATCATTGAAATTTGTTTTTTTTTTTACCTATAGGTAAAACTGGGTTGAGATTTATTAAAAACTTTTAAAGAATACAATACTTAAATGATCTCTATTAGCTTATTTCATATGCTAGCATTACTACTAGCAGAGATAAGTACCATTTTTTTAAAATTGCGAAACTCATTGCACACAAAACTAATGTAAAACCTCTCGAAACATCAAAGTAATCGAAAAAGAATTAAGCTCTAAAAACGCTCAGCTTCTAAGTAAACTAGATAATAGCTTTTTTATCATCCAATCTAAATTTAAAGCATTCATTAAAAAATTTAAAACGTTCGCGAAACTCTTGGAAAGGCATAAAGACGATCAGTTTTCTGCGCCGATTCACTCGAAGCGTATCAATTATGGTAATTCCGAGTTTAATTTCCTGGGCCAGATTAACTATACCCCCTGTTGTAATAAACCTGATTTATTGGGCGTAGGTTTTTACTTATAATTGCTGTGTTTTGTTGGTCTATTTGATGAAAAACCGATTTCAATTTATGCGGGAAAATCATTTCCACTGAGTTCAATTTTGACAAAGAAAGATACATGTAGTATGGATAAGCTTATAGCGTAGCGTAGCGCTTATGGCGTAGTTTGACTAGGTGTCTGTCATTGATCACTAAAGTAAAGTAACGTTTGGCACGGTCAGTCTTCGGATGGGTGACCGCGGATGGCAATAACAACTGAGCGCTACCGTGGCTTAGATGATCGTACCAGTAACCAGTATTTTTATAGATACATTTTCTAGACAACAACGCTGATTTTAAAGCAAAATGCCTTATTCAACGTACTTATTCGCGTCAGGTATTTTACTTTGTTAAAAGTATCAACTAGTATAAGTACAGATATTGAGTCGATAACGAAAAATGTTTTATTTTTTACTGTCGCTAAAGATATTAGTTTTAAGCTTTATTTATGTACATATGTATTTAACATTTGACTTTTTGTTCCAAATAGTCAAATTCATTAAAATTAGACAGTTAAATAGCTGATAAGCCGTATAATTTGTATGAGATTGATGTATTATAATAGAATTATGCAAGAATTAGCGCTATTTGTAATTCATGATTTCATAATGAATTTTTGACGATTGAGTCATGACTATTTCGAAATGTTCCGTCAACAATGCTAAATAGCTCATTAATTACATTAAGTGTCTCATTAAATTTACATGCTTAAATGGTTTTATAAATTCAGATTCGATAAAATTTAAATGTGTTTGACGTCACGGATTAATGATAGAATAAGATTAGTCTCACATTGTATTAATTTTACCGAATCTTGGCATGACATCTCTGTTTTTATCATTTGATATAAAAAAATATTGATATTATTTCATGGCTATCTTTTTTGGGTTAGTAAAATATTATTAACAACAATAAATGTACTTAAATACTACTATGTCTGTCTGGTCTACAATATTTAAATACGATCGAAATGTATTATTGGGACCATCAATTTTCAAATTACATACTTTATCATCATCATCGGACACATGTAGGTATTGGCCTACTACGTGTACTAGGCATTAGACTCTATTCTGTTAAATGATATTGTTGGCAAATTCATATTAGTACGTAGACACTTAAGTACAATTACTATGATTATTTTATGATATGACATGATTATTTTTTTCATATTTATTAACACGTTCCATTTTTAAACAAATTATATGCAATGTGTACTTCTTGGTTTAGCTTTTAATAAGATAAAAAATAATAGCTATTAACTATTGTTATCCTCTCAACTAAATTTACATTATTTTGCTTAATATCGTGAATATGATTGTGTTATGACTTATGCTAATTAAGTTTTAAAATAGAAATAAAAGAAAAATAATTCTAACGATAAAAAGTCCAATTAAAAATTAAGATTTAAAACAGTCAAAATATTAAAATTTACTATGGCAGCTTGATCGCATTTACAATTAGTAATAAATAAAGTGTTTTATGATACTGTAAATCAGTTTGCTCAAGCGCTTTGTTGACAGTAGTGTTGGGTTACTGTTTGTTTTCAAGTTGAGCTCCAGTTATTTCAATTGGTTTAAAAATGTTAATTTAAGGGTCAGAAAATGCGAATAAACACACTGTGACACACGGTAGTGAGAACGGTATCAAAAAGCATTGCTAATAAGACACATTGGATGCCGTGGTAGTGAAAACGGTATCAAATAATTATTTTTCGCAAAAAAATGGCAAAACCACCTTCCATCGTGTACAAAATTAAAATATTTCGTTAGAATTGTTTACATTATTGTTGATTTTTCAAAAATGGCTAAGTCGATTTCTGTAAAATTTAAACGAGACTATTTCGGGAGTATACCCTTTCGAACTAAAAAAGAATTTTTCGATTCGTTCACAATTAGCGAAATTATCGATGAACATACACAAAAAAAATATAGAGACGAACATAGAACCTCTTCCTTTTTGGAAGTCTGTTAAAAACATCGTGAACGGTGAAGAAAAATATAGTGATGCAATCTGCCTACCTCCGAAGAAGAGGTTGGTGTAATCAAATACCCGATCGAATGTAACATATTTGATTACACCAACCTCATAGTTCGACCAAGCCAAATTGCTCTTCCTAGGTAGGCCTGTGTTCAGCAGTGTTCAATGACAGGGCAAGAAAAGAAAGCATTCCTCTTCCATCCTTTCTTGTTATAAAACTGTAGGAAACTCCAATGTTTAACAGTGTTCTGCAGATTATTAGGTAATGACTAATGATGATGATGAAATTTTACCTAATGTTTACAGTTTGGTTTTGTTTTACAATTTAATAGTTTTATTTAATTTGAAATGCCTACAGTTTCTTTAGAAAAAAAATAATTAAAATCTCGCTAGCCCATGCTTTGGCATGTGACGATAAAGTACGGTGATATTGCCATTTTTATTATGACCTACGAGTAAACTCACTGACCTAAATAAAGACATAAATAAATGTACCTGATGTAATAAAAATTTAATATCTGTCTTAGAAAGCAGAGCATTTATAAACTTCTAGTAATCCAAACAGCTTTACTGAAAATAAGCTACGGCTTAAATTTTCAATTCCACCAGTTTAATCTGATCTCGTTTTACCGTCTCGATTGTCATTTCGAAAGTATTTATAATCTTCTCGTTCAAGGATCTACAAATTTAATTTACATAAGGATTTTATTAAAGTTTTTATCTCATTTTGTGTGTATGCGCGGGCGCACAGCAGGACTCCAATATTGGTGACACAAAACAGGTAGAGTACAGAAATAAAGCTACATAGAAAGTGCTATTGAGCAGTTCACAACCATAGGTATTGGACGCAAACGCTCGGAAACAAAATTTTGTAACATCCTGGAACAGTTTGATCTCAATGTATCATCCTTTGGTCCGCTGTAGAAATGAGTTTTATAACTTGTACGTGCAGAAATAAAACAATGCGAGATTAATCGTAATATCATTCAATTAATTTGGACTACTGTTGAGATCGTTTTTATTGTTTGCTTCTTATTTTTTGCATAAACTAATGATTTGACCGCCCTGTCACGTCCACCTACGCTGTTATAAACATTTTAGCATTGTTAAATGCATAAGCTTCACTTCTGTGCTTTCGTTGTTTTATGCCAATGATTCCAGACCCATTGTGCTCGTACCCGATCTCTTTACTCTTCGACATTCGCTTTCGAAAATTATAAATTTAATCATAATTCATTTACTAATTTTGTTTCGTTTGGAGACAGGTAGGTAGCAGTTTATCATGTATATTATTTTGATATTACTTTCTTTTGTGTATTCTTAATGTTTATTTGTACAGCGTGGGTGAGATGACGTCAGTTTATACGATGATGATAATGATGTGGGAAGAAAGTCGCCAAATTATGTTTATTGTCTTTGTTTAGTTAGTAATGCGTTTATCTTTAAAAAAGGAGCCTTAGTTGCGATACAAAAAGGTTTTTAGGGTTCCGTACCTCAAAAGGAAAAAACGGAACCCTTATAGGATCACTTTGTTGTCCGTCTGTCCGTCCGTCCGTCTGTCAAGACCCTTTTTCTCAGGAACGCGTGGAGGTATGAAGCTGAAATTTATATCAATTACTCAGGTCTACTGTCCCTTGAAGCTGTGAAAAAATCAAACTTCTAAGCCAACGCAATCAAAAGATACAGCAATTTAAGCTGCATATTTTGAAACTCGCAAGTACTCGCAAGGGAATCAAAACCTAAAGGGTACTTCCAGTCGACCTAGAATCTTGAAATTTGGCATGAAGCAACGTTTTATAGCACACATAAAGGAAAAATTCCGAAAACCTTAAATTTTTAGTTACATTACAAAATATATATTTTTTAATAAATATAAACTTATTACTTTTTTTGAAGAACTTTGAACTTAGAACTTTGTAAACCTTGCAGGTTTGTACGGAACCCTCGGTGCGCGAGTCCGACTCGCACTTGGCCGGTTTTTTTAAAGACGAAGTGAACATTTTGCACTGCGATGCAAAACCGTTTTCGAGCGTTTTGTCATGTCGAAAAATTTACAAAAAATACGTTATAAAATTAAATAAATATTAATTAAATATTAATATTACTATACTCGTATTTGAAACTTCTTAAACATAATCAAAACAAGATGTATTTAAAATGACTCTAATCATAAATTACTTACAAAAAAAATTATATATATATTAATAGAGTATAAGAGTATTAATTACGATAGAAATTAATATTCAATTCCGTGTTTTGAAATCTATAAGTAATTTATGACAATGAGACAAGCCGGTGGCCACTTTGACACCTCTGTTTCGAGGTTTATTTATAGTACGGAGCCCTTTTTATAAGTACCTTGGACCACCGACCACGGTCCGGCACGGTGCATTTGGGTCTAGAGAAATAACTAGGTATGATTTTACGGTTATCTACTATAAACATGTTTTATACTAAAAGATTTAATAGGACCTATAGACAGAGAGACTCCGAGCATAGCCTTCTCCATAGCTCGCTGGGCTACTTAGAGCTTATCAATAAGGCCCATAGTAAGAGACCACGTTTCAGTGCCATAAGTCATCTTACTGGCAACACACACTGATCGAACTCTTTCGACTTGAGGCACTGAGGTATGTCGAACGAGAAGACGTTACGCAATTTCCCGAACGCTGCGAAATCAAATCAGAAATGAGGATTCGAGATTCGCAGAAGAACCAAAGTTACCAATATAGCCCAGCAGATTAGCAAGTTGAAATGGCAATGGGCAGGGCACATTGCGCGGAGGACTGATGGCCGATGGGGTCGAAAAGTTCTCGAGTGGAGACCACTTACCGGCAAGCGCAGTGTAGGACGTCCACCCACAAGATGGAAGGATGACCTCATTAAGACCGCAAGATCACGCTGGATGCAAGCCGCTACCAACCGGTCCTAATGGAGATCCATAGGGGAAGCCTATATCCAGCAGTGGACGTCCTGTGGCTGATGGATGGATGAACTATAGACATATTACTTTATACTAAATGGAAAACAGACATAACTACTGCCGCTTGCAAAATGTTAATAAGAGTATTTTTTATTTATTTTTGTTACTGGTTAACTATTTTTATTTGACAGCATTTTGTATTATGTTATTACTAGCAGACCGTCCCGGCTACGGATGAATTTTAGTAAGTACTTTTCAGAAGAAATATTCTAAAATTTAGTAAGTAAGTAAGTTCGTATAGTTCGTTCGTTAGCTCTGGTGTCACAGTTTTTAATCCACATGAAGACCTCGTCTACAATTTGACATGTCATTCTAGCCACGCACTCTGTACTGTACTGTACTGTATCAGCCTTTTTAATAGTCCACTGCAGGACGTAGGCCTACCCACGAAGGGTGATTGGGCCATATCCACCACGCTGGCCCAGTGCCACGCACTCAGTTGTAAGTAAATAGAAAAAAAAGATGGTGAAAACCGCATTGCAAGCTGTTGTCTGGTAAAGAAGATCTAAGCAGACATTTGAAAAGCGAGATAAAAAGAAAAATAGTTTACGAGGCGACTTTGATTTAAATATGTAATAAAATAGTTCAGTACAAAATGAGCAATATGAGTGTATACCACTTGCTTATGGTTGTTTATTTGAGCTATAAGAATTGACTCAAAAATACAATTAAACAACACGAATAAATTACTGCAATAAATATGGATCTTCTTTCAATTACCTTATAGCGTGTTTAAATGAATATACTAATTTATCTAGTTTTTGACATTGCTTTTGTTTATAGTCACTATTATGCAAATAGCCGATTAAATAAAAACAAGAAATTAGAGCACTCACAAAAATATTGGATGTACATAATTTGAATGTCATCTTTTATTGAAAAAAAACTTTTTTATAATACACCTAAGTAATATTTTGCTATAAAGTTGTGCAAAATCGGTTCTTAAATGAAACTAGGAATATAAAATATATTTGTTCATATTTAATTTTTTTATCGCGAATAAGTCCACGTTTTACCACTAACTCGCCTGATGGTAAGCGATGTTGTGGCCGAAGATGAAGCACGCAGACCTAGAAGATACCCATTCACTCTGATCTTGAAAAGCTTTAGGTAATATCTCTTAGGAAACAGGGAAGCAGGAAAACTGTTCCATTCCCTGGCGGTACGGATCAGAAACGCTTCGTACGTATCGAAGGAAAATCGACAGTGTAGGGGTGGTAATGTGGCGTCTTTCTACTTGTCCCGTAGTAAAAAGGGGATAGTAGGATAAGTTTGTGTAGCTCAGATGCAAATTAATCCTATAGAAAACTCTAAAGATATCTTTGATGCTTTCGCTGAATAGATAATACAAAATGTTATGGTGTTTTGGTACAACTATCGATGTAATTATAAACAGGGTTCCAATTAGAAGGTTTAACAACATGGACTGTATTTTTATGTTTGACCCAGAAAAAATGCCAAAATCCAATTTTCTACATTACAGATTCAGCGTTGTGGATCCAAGTAGATAGTCCCAAAATTATGAATGAGTCGCTTTGCCACTCTACGGGACGATTGTTTCCAAACGCACACATGACACGTCTCTCGACGTTCTTCTACCGGTAAGTAAACAAATTAACTTTAACTATACAAATTAGAGCTTGATTGAAATTGTAGATAATAATATTGGGATACTAAAGAGTTATCGCCCGACTTGACTAAGTTACATGAGAAGTAGTACACGTACTATTACTTCAACGGACAACAATTTAACCCACTACAAGGACGTGCTGCAGCGTAGGTACTGTTTTATAGGTACTGTTCGGCCATCAGTGCATGTGATGTGATGTGCCTTGCCTACACCGCCTTCGACTTGCTAAACAATTCGGATATGTCAGCAGTTTGTATCTTCAAATTGTCGAGACATAATTTTAAAACGTAAATTATTATGTAACTAACGAAGTTAACCAAAAACCAGCAAAATTTTAGCTTGTTTCAGATGGCAAATACAAAAAAAGCCCAGATAACATTTAGCTTCAAATTGTATACGTGTGTTGAAAATCAATGAAGTCTCAACAAATTTCAGAACACACAGGATCAGTAGTAACTTACGCACAACATATTACAGGCGAGTTTAGTATGTCAAGATGAACAATTTTTACTATGGGACCAACCTCAAAATCGCGAAAAACAAAATCGACTGTTCCATAAAAAACATTAATTAACTATCGACTAAATGTATGAAGCAGCTGTTTTTGAAGTGAAAACTTCTTTGGTGGCGTTGTGCACTTTTTGGGATGGGTAAAAATTTTAAACTCGCGTCAGGACACGTGACCTGATCGAAAATTCGAAAAAAATTCAACCTGATTGAAAAAAAGACGGTGGGAGCAAGTTTTGACTTCTACCGGCACTCCCGGAGTTCAACCCGTTGTTTATTTTACGGTTTCGGGGTTGGTCCTTTAGTAAAGATTGTTCATCTAGATATTGGTTCTAAGTTCTAAGGACATATTTAAGGGATGGTACGTAAGTTACTAGTAATCCGGTAGAAAATACACAGGAATATAAGCTACCAACAATACAGTTGTTTGCTGATTTTGAACTTCGTTCTTCTCCACGATTCATTATACCTATTAAACTAATAACACCGAACAATAACAGGTTACAGCCGCCTCATTATCGGTAAGGCACGAACGCATCTGCTTCATATTTGCATGTCCCTGATTGGGATGCAAGATTAATTCCTATAATATTTTTTGTCTTGATCATCATTTAGGTGCAATCAGGCGAATGAGGGTGAGGCTGCACTAGTACATATTACATTATATATCAGTTTGTGGGTATAAAAATAGACGATCCTTTTAATTGACTCTATTGGATTGACTAAAATGATGTAGAGCTGTAATTAAGTACACTAAATCTATTATATAAAAGGCTTCGCTGAGTGACTGACTGACGGACAGCCTACAGCCTAAACCGCTAAAGATACGAACATGAAATTTGGAACAAAGATACATTGGACCACGTAATGGAGCACTAAGAACGGAATTTTGAAAAGTCGACCTCTAAAGGGGTAAAACGGGCCCTTTTCGTTTGTATGTAACTTTTTATTCCCTTTACCGATTGACTTGAAACTTTGTATACATGCTACTCAAACAAAATAAAAGTTACGTTTGTTCCTGTTTTTCCGAATATTCCTTATCTAAGGGGTCAAATTGGGTCCCAAAGTTGGTGAAAAAAGCGTCTATTACATCCAACGAGCTGAACGGTTATGGATGAAATCTGGTATGGAGGAAGCACACAACATGTTTCAACACATGAACTATTATTATCCCGGAAATTCTATGGGGATCCTTAGGGATAGCCAAAATTAATCAGTTTAGGCTACAACCTAATCCACTAAAGATAGAGACTTGAAATTTCGAACATAGGTACAATGTACAACGTAATGAAGCACAAAGGACGAAAATTTCGAAAAATCGACCTCTAACGGGGTAAAACGGGCCCTTTTTGTTTGCATTTAATTTTTTATTACCTTTACCGATTGACTTAAAACTTTGTATTTATGCTTTACAAATAAAATAAAAGTTACGTTTCTTCCTGATTTTCCGAATTTTCCTTATCTAACGGGTCAGATAAGTTCCCAAAGTTGGTGAAAAAAGCATCAATAATTACATCAGACGAGCTGAACGGTTATAAATGAAATCTGGTAGGTATGTAGAAAGCACACAACATGTTTCAATACAATAACTATTTTATCCCGGAAAATCTATTGGGTTTCTTAGCAATAGCCAAAATAATCAATTATAAAGCAAAGATAAAAGGGGTAAATGAATTCTAACGAAATTTGGTACGACGCTAGACAATAACACAAATTACCACTTGGGGTACTGCTATCACGGAAAATCAGTTCAGTGGGTCCTTCAGGATATCAATTTCCTAAAAAAGTACTAAATGACTGTTCGAAATCCGATGCAATATTGTTTGAAAATAGCTCACCCTTTTAACTAATATATGACTATTAACGTCCTGGGAAAAGTCCCGGATTCCTTGTCTAACGCTAGACCAAACATCCTATATAAGCGTGAAAAATAACTTGATCGCGTTTTTTTAAACGTAGTGAAATATCTAGAATTAAATTGAGAAAATTTAGATCCTTCAATGGGGGCAAAATGGGCCCCTAATAGTTTATGAACGATTTTATTTTGTGAGCCAATAGACTTGAACTTAGGGTACATACGGATCAATAACTACTTACTTTACTATGGGAACTACCCTGAAAAAGCGAAAATTACCTATTCTTTACATATTGTCACGGGTCGATGAATTTTTTGTGTTGAACAGCTAATTTTATTTACGTGATTTCTGGGTTGGTACCATAGTAAAAGTTAGTCAAATGATGAGTATAATGGAATCCTAGAACATGCCTGTCGTCTAGATGTAGGTGCGCTATGTATTTTTCAAATAAAATGTACCTTCTTGTGTGCTACTTTTTCGTCTGTACTTGGTCAGAGAATGTCTGAAAGTCCTACAAGTGTCTCGATCACTTTTGACCGCGTAAACGGTTATGGGCGAGATTGTCATTGAGTTCAGAATAATCGAAATTAAATTTCTAATGACTTAATGAAACATGATGAATACCTGTACTGGCCTTTTTTAGGGTTCCGTACCCAAAGGGTAAAAACGGGACCCTATTACTAAGACTTCGATGTCCGTCTGTCTGTCTGTCACCGTAGGTACCGTAATAGTTGGGCAGCTTAAATATTCACAAATGATGTATTTCTGTTGTCGCTATAACAAAAAATACTAAAAATAGAATAAAATAAATATTTAAGGGACATACAACAAACGTGATTTTTAGGAGTTTTTTGCTCGCTATTTATAACGGCAAGAGGAATGGGCTCCCATACGGTCAGGAACCCTGCGTGCGCGAGTCCGACTCGCACTTGTCCGACCATGAAGTGCGAATGGAGTTGGATAAAATTTGGTATACGAGTGGGAAACTACATGGCTCAACTCATGATCGTCATATATCTCATCATAAATCGAAAAATATTCTTTTCTCGCTATAAAAAAAAAAAAAACAATAGGAATATTAAAATATAACTTTATTAAGTATTTATTTTATGACAAGTTATAAAATAACGTGGTCCAAACCGTGGGCTATCAAAGTCAAAGAACATTTAATGTTGAACTGTGTTACATTGAGATCGTACTACTAATCACAAAAATATTGAATTATCAGTTAGGTCCAATATGGCCATAAAATAATCATGAGAGCGTGAAAAAATTATACAATCATTATTATTAAATTTAATTCGAATATTTTGCAATTTATCATCTAAAAATTGTCGTACTCCATAATAAGCTTTAGATACAAGTAAATTTAAGCAAATACTGAGACAAAGCAGGCCAATCCGTGGGCTAATTATTATCCTTGCAAGTAATACGACAACGTGGGCTAAACCAAGAGCTATTATTTTAAGCAAAAAAAGTACTAAGACAACGCGGGCCAAACTGTGGGAAATTACCATTTAAAGTAAGTACTAAGAAAATGCGGACCAAACCGCGCGCCATTTTCATTTTAAGCAAATACTATAACGACGCGGGCCAGACCATGGGCTATTATCATTGCAAGCAATACGACAACGCAAGCCATACGGTAGGCTATTGTAATTTTAAGCAAGTACTTAGACAACGCGAGCCAAGCTACGTACTATAAATTACCATATTAAGCAAGTACTAAGAATGCGCAGGCCAAACCGCGACCTATTATCATTCTAGCTAAACACCGGGACAATTAAGGCCAAACCGTAGGCAATGCCTATTACTTGAAAAGATAATGCCTACTAAGCATTATCTTTTCATGTAATACGTTATACGACAATGCAGGCGAAACCACGAAGTATTATTATTTTAAGCAAGTGCCAAGACAACGCGGGCCAAACTGTGGCTTATTATCATTTTAAGCAGTTACTCGAACAAAGCGGCCAGACCGTGGGCTATTATCATTGCAAGTAATACGACAACGCATGCCAAACGGTAGGCTATTACAATTTTGAGGAAGTATTAAGACAACGCAGGCTAAGCTGCGTGCTATAAATTACCATCTTAAGCGAGTACTAAGAATACGCAGGCCAAACCGCGACCTATTATCATTTTAGCCAAATACTATGACAATTCAGGCCAAACCATAGGCATTATCCTTGCAAGTAATACGTTATACGATAATGCTTTGCTAAACCACGACCTATTATTATTTTAAGGAAGTGCCAAGACAACGCAAGCCAACCGGCAGCCTTTTATAATTTTAAGCAAGTACTAATACAAACGTGGGTCAAACCACGGGCTATTTTCATAAGCCAGTACCTGTCTACTAAGATAACGCGGGCGAAGCCGCGGGATTTAAGCTAGTATACCTATATTACTCGTACTCATTCATCCATCCATCAGCAGTAGGGCGTCCACAACTGGACATAAGCCTTCCCTATGTATTTCCAATTAGACCGATTGGGTGCAGATTGCATCAGCGCGATTCGTTCATCTATAAACCTTGTGGGTGGACATCCTACGCTGTGCTTACAGGTACCTACGTGGTCTCCACTCGAGTATTTTTTGATCCCATAAATCAACATACCAAGCTGATGGGCTAAGACGGCAACTTTGATCATAAATACTATCTAATGTATTAAGCACAATCTGATCTTTTTCATTGTTAAACTTAACTAGAATAACCATAAAAAAATAACAGGTAAGCCGCACTAACATAAGATATCCCAAGCATAGAATGATTTATCAGTTGTAAATACAGATAGATACCTGCGTTATATCATACATACCCACTTATCCCATCCTAGTGCAGTCTGACCTCTAAAGAAAAAAATGTTGATCAAAGTGATCATTATCATACTTCAGCCCTTAAGCTATTTTTTCAGACGGCAAACAAAGGGTTGCTTGTTTGTTATTAGGTTAGGGGCGATAATGTAATGCAATTACTTTTTTTGAGCAAAAAACTCAGAATTTTATTATTCAAATCCGCCAGCTGAGCCAGCCAGAATAGTGATTAGGGCTTAGCGGGCACGTGCTATATGTTTAATATGTAATTATTATTATATATTAGAATATTGAAATTTTATCATATATAATATTTAAAACATGTTTCAGAAATTGATAATTTATCTATTACTGAAACATGAGCAGCAGAAGTATTAGCCAAAAATAACCATTCCAATTGTACTTAACGTTTGTGTTTAAAGAACCCTAGATTTTTCACATTAATAGGTATAGTATAAAACAGAAAAAGAAACTTCGTTTTTTTTCTATTAGACTGACATGAGTTGTAAAAAAAAGTTAACAACAAATCATTAGGCATATTTTAAGAAATCGTTTTTTGTCATATTATCACGGTTTTAAGTTTACTACTGCTCAAGAATCACACTATTTTAAAGTTAACCCAAGTTTGGTTGCTAAACAATAATTCCTATAATTTATAAATTCGAAAGATGAACTATAATGCTTATCTATGTATATTGTTAAATATTAGGCTTCTATCAAAGACGTTAAACTCTTAAAATAAAAATGTAATCATCAAATGCTATCAAAGTACCAACCTAATTCTTAAAAACCAATAATTTTCAACCCTTCATCAAGCCCCCAGCAAAATTCATATACCGAGTTATCATTTCATCTCGCGACTGTACCAACCCTCCGACAGTCATCATTAGGCGAAATAAGACCATTAGCAGTCCTTTCTCTTAGCAATGAAAGGGTTAAATCGGCCCTCATAGCACAATGGCTTTATTTTATTAGGGCAAAGATTAGTGATGGTTCAGAAATACCTAACAGCATATGTAAATGCTGAATAAGTAATTTCGTAAACACCGAGTACACCGCTAGTACGGGCGACCAGAGGGCCGAGTGGAAGATTTTAACAATGTTCGAAACCTGCTCGATCGCTTTAACGTTTGGTATGATTTCTAAGGAAATGGCATAGCGCCATCTTGTGTCACGTACGGAAAACTGAATGCGTCAGTGTGAGTTTTATTTACGGTAATATTACAAGCGCCAAACCGATCGAATATAAGCGCGGCAACGTCGGAGATTGGCTTAGTCAAGTGTGTTTGTCAATGTGCTCGACGCGCTCGGTCAACGCGACGTAAAAGTAATTCGATTTGATTTGCAAAACTCCCACTCGACACTCAGGGTTTTTATAAGCTACCTGACATGGCTAATCGGTTAACGCAGTCGGTACCTACAATTTAACGAGCTATCCAAGCTACGATAACGCTCAGTAGTAAATTCCTCCCGCGGTCACTCATGATAGGAAGCAACCATGCTACAGATAGACAGACATTCAAATACACAGACACACCTAAAACGTATATCACCCTTCTTTTTTTCAGGGGTTAAACTGGCAACTGCTTTTAACAAAGCTTTGAAACTTCTACACAATTTTATACTCTTTAACTCGCTTACACGCATGATGTGTTAAATATGAATGTCGAACACGGATTATTCTCTTTTGCCGGGGGTCATAATATTTGAATATTCTTTGAACAACTGGCAAAGGGTTAATTGAAGGCCTTTAAATTTTGCTGCGGTTTTACAGATGGTGATCTAGTATGCTAATGTGGTAGGTTAATTATTCATTGTTATCTTTAAGTATAATTATAGTTGTTTTATCGAATACTAAATTTCAACTTTGAGATTTTATTTACCAGTAGATTAGACTAGTAGCTTAGTTTATGCCAATAGGAAGATTAACATCTCACACTTCATTGATTAAAAAAACTTCTATTTCGCTCAAAAGCTGAGTATTCCTATTCAGCGAGGCAATGCTGCCAGCATTCTGGCCACGTTACCCTCTGCCGAGGGGCTTTTAGACTAGGTTTTATTTTGTTTTGTTTTTTTTTTTTACTTTAGTCATAGCGGAAATTGTTATTTAAGTTCTTTATTGTTTTTCTGTGTAAATAAAATGCATTATTTGATTTAAAAAAAAAAAAATAAAAAAAAAAACTTCTATTGTAAATTGAAGACTAATATTTATATAAACAATGATATACAAAACATACAACAACTCAATACAAATTAAATCTTATTTCACAATGAATGAGTTTATTTAAGGTTTACTACCAAAATGAGTCACAAAATGTATAGGTATGAGATAACCTGACTGCCTAGGTATGCAGATGATTATAAAATTCACCAGCAAAATGCATCTAGAGGAATTACAATAGATTTCCCCCACGTACTTTTATTTATACAGAATAAATCCGATAATTTCAAAATAATTATTAAAGAAAATTGTTACAAGAATATAATTTTTGTGCATGTAGAATCTATGTAGTGGTAGTAACACCCACCCTGCAATCGTGAGGTCGTGGATTCAAATTCCGATCCCGTACCAATGAGTTTCTTTGGAGTTAATATTTTTGCGGAATTTCACATCATTGACGAGAAGTCAATGATGTGAAATTGAAGAAAAACACCGTGAGGCAACCGTGGCAACCGTGAGGCAGCAATACGACCACAGAAGAAATTCGATGGCGTGATGGCGTTAATTGTATAAGCCAGCGAGGTGAATATGGCAATCACCCTTCGTGGGTAGGCCTACGTGCTGCAGTGGACTATTAAAAAGCTGGTACAGTACTGTAGGTACAGTATAGTACATAATCTATATGGATACAACGAAATCACACCCTAATTAACATTCAATCCCTTGCCAAAAGCGTCATAAAAACTTGCTATTCATGCGCGTGCTAATTACAGATCGCATACTGTTCAAAGCTACGCTAAAGCATATTGTATCCAGTGAATATGTGAATTATAGAGGTCTATGGAGAAGTCTTATCTTACCCAGTGCCCGAAACAGATAAATAAACAAAATATTCATACGCCACAGTTGCAAATAGCCGATGCATACATTGGAGTACCGTGTTGGAAACATTGTCCTTTAAATTGAGACACAGTAATGCTTGTAGATTACTGAATTGCGGTTAAAAAACTGGCAATTATATGGTGCTTCTTTAGGCGGGCTCTCTAAAAAAGCCCTACCAATACCAAAATGTCTCTCAACTCATTATTATTTTTCCCAAAATAAAAAATACATAACCGACTTACCAAAGGTGTAGGTACAGAATTCTAGTAGTTCGCACGGATCGATGTAGTTAATTTTAAACCACGAAAGAGCCATTTTCACATTATTGTTGATTAATCGAAAATGGCTCAGCCAATTTCAAAAACATTTAAACAAAAGCATCTTTGAAGTGGAATAAGCAAATTGGACCACTCTGTTCTTACTTAAGTACCTTAATAGATTACTTACTTAACTTAATAGATTACCACGCATAACTTCTTAGACAAACATAGAAAAAAAAATGTAATATTGGCGTTAAACTAAAAGTATTTGTATTTTTTTTTTGCAAGGAATTTTATAAGGACTCTTTTAGGCGTCATGGCCCTTCTCGTGTGATCTGTGGTATGAACGAATCTTTGAAGCATTTTGAACATTCATTTGCATATGAATGTGTAATTAAACTACGGTATGAATGCTAAATGTAAGCCCTCTGTCCATGCGTCAATTTTAAAAAGCTTTGCTTGAATATTGAAACATGCGTAGACACATATTATAGATATAAATGATAGGTAACCTAAGAATGGTAATTGCATCGGTACGTTGTGTTATGATTATTTTATAATAAATTATAAATAAGTATTTAGTTATTAGGGATCTTACTATATTTATTGTAAAGTTTTTCTAAAAATATTAAAATATTTAGTTATAAAATATTCGCAAAACCATTGTTAAGATCTGGTTACTCAGAATTCTCATACAAGCAAAAATTCAGAAAAGCACCACATACATACTTGAAATGAAATTGCGTATCTTATTGAAAGTAGGTACCACATTTTTGTGAATGAACCGAGATTCAACGGGTTTGGAGGTCGTAAAGTTAAGTAGAATGAGAGCAGGTTTCGCATATTAACATAACGATAATAATGTATGTATTGACTGAACGTATGCGTCAGTTACGGTCTCTTTGGGCATCAGCCTTACTTTTGCATACGAGAACAAAAATTAAGTAAAACAAAGGAAAATTTTAATTTTGAGTAAAAGTATTCATATGCTTAAATGGAGATTAAATTAGAAAAGTAAATTAGTTTTGCCTTACGGGATTTTTTTAAATTCTCGACGGAATAAGAGGTAGGTATGTGATTAACGTGATTTTTGTGAATGTGTGACATTAGCCCCCAAACCAAAAAAATGTACGTTTTTATGCTTAAAAGTTGATGTGATTGAGTTATATACTAAGTAGTTTTGACCGAATTCATCGTAGTCCAATAATAGGTACAGTGCGACATAAACGACTTGAAAATAAATGAGGTCGCCACCATCGCTTTGTTAGCACATTTTGCATTATTTTTTGCATAATGATTATGTTTTCCTGTTCATAATCCACAAAATATCACAAAACGAGAAAAATGCTACGATGTTAACAATGGTTAGCAGCTCATATTGCAGTTCCAGCAAAAGTGATAATTTAGTTCCCGAATAATTAATTTCATCTCTTTTGTGTCGCACTGTATAATTATTTTTTTGTGTCATTAAATTGTACAACTTGGGAAAATCACTAATCTTACTAACCAAGATTTAGTATTATCTTCTTGTAATTTAAAAATTAGTATAGAGTAAGTAATCGTTTTACAATAAAACGTTACATAAGTATGTTAGTTCTGTTTTCGCTATACAACGTAGCTTAAAACATTACATGCAGCTCTTGTTTTAAAAATAAGTCGATACAATTTCGGTCAACAGCTCATTAGCACCTTATTCACTTTGTCTTTTGTTCCAAAGTTTATTCGAGTGTTTCTGTATCACAATATTCCGCAGGTACCGCCAAAACACGAAATACTAACAAGTTTTATTTTTAAACCGTTTCATCAACGGAATGAATGTCACGGTCTGATAAATTCCCATTCCGACTCACAAAATAAAAATCTCTCCGTATAAAAACATTGATACGTAAATGGTATTAAAGTCGAAAATACTGTGAATAGCACTTTTGCTGAGCGCAATAACTGCCTGCACAAAGGACGGAGCACTTCAATTTCAATTTGGCATGCGAATACGGTCAAAGCGAAAACACTCAGAAACAAAAAGCTCTTGAGCTCCCGTAACAATTAGTTGGATCATAGTAATTACCTCATTGAAAACGATACAGCTTGCTTTTTGCTTCTTTTTTTGTGAAACAATAGTATTCAACCCTTTTGGCGCGTGGCTGCCCATACGCTGAGGGTGCATAAAATCAGCGCTGTAAAAACGGTAACATGTATGGCAATGATTACTAACCGTAAAGTGGGTTTTTTATTAGAATTATTATTGTTAATGATAAATTTCTTAATGTTTGTTTTAAGTTTGTCAGTGACAGAAACGGGTGTGATTCATGAAAATTAATTAAATCAAAACATTCATTAAACGACAAATGCAGCAAATAACACACTTATGGAAAAGGGCCCGATTTCTTAACCTGCAGCAAACACAGTACCTACTTAAACAAAGTTTTACGTCTTATATACTTTAAACCTACAAGTTTAATAATCGAATGAATGTAAGTTTAATTTTAAAAAACTCCAAATTTTAGTAGGTATAACTCTCAAGTAGAAAATAGGTAAACTTAAAAGAATATCAAATTCTCTGATATGGATTTGAGGTCTCTCTTCTCTATTTTTCAAGGAAGTTTTAATACTGTCAGCATTCAAAAAAAAACCTTTAGTACAAACCTTGGGTAGTTACATAGATACATTTAGTGTAATGAGATAGGAACGAGATAAATAAAGGCAAAAATGCAAACAAATTCAAAATTAGTAACAAAATAGACGCGACGTTGTAGCTATTTCAAAACGCTAAAACCGTTGCAAAAATCGATTAAGCATTACTGACCTAAACATGGCCGCGTACTCCCCTATTATTTAGTAAATCCAATAATTATTTCTGCAGAATAATTATCACTCTAATCCGCGGGGTTAGGGCCGAACAGATGTGACAGCGCACCGGGCCACTCGAGGCCACTGTATCGTTCATAATTATTTTTTTAGTCCTTTGTACTAGCAAAACCCCATTCAGATTTGTAATTAGCTGCTGATGTTGAGCGGTGTTTATTGAATAGATGACGGCGATAGCACGACAAGAGCTTTTGTTGATGTTAAATAGTGAACAAAACGTTTATTATTTTTGTTTTTGAGGCGATGTGTGTATCGTTTTCATCATTAGTAGCTTCGGTTCAGCTTACTGCAGAGCATAAAATATCCTCAGTAATTTGCCAATCTTAACTATCAATACGTACGAAAATAGAACTCCGTCTTAAACGTAATTTTTCTCCGTAAAATTTCAATCTCTTTCTTGTTAATTCGTGCTTACAATTTCTTGAAAATATAATTCAGTCTTAAACGTAATTTTTCTCCGTAAAATTTCAATCTCTTTCTTGTTAATTCGTGCTTACAATTTCTTGAAAATATAATTCAGTCTTAAACGTAATTTTTCTCCGTAAAATTTCAATCTCTTCTAAAGCAAAATGTACTAGACAATACGTTTTGCTTTAACATCAGTCTAGGAGTATGAAAGAATCACTTTAGTCGACAGCAACCCGGTATGTTATAAAGAAATTGTAAGCACGAATTAACAAGAAAGAGATTGAAATTTTACGGAGAAAAATTACGTTTAAGATGGACTTCTATTTTCGTTTTCATTCTAATGTATTTATGTAGGTGATTTACATGTGTGTAAAAGTTTCCATTGCTAGGTATTGGGCTCCGAAGGATTTCCTGCCTAATTTAATGGTGTAAAATAAAAAGCTTTTTTCCTTACCTTGGTTTTATTAATTTTACGAAATTAATTTAAAGCTATAAAATAATAACATGTGATTGTGATTCTTGATTTTATTAACGATTTAAACAAAATAAAGCGTTGCTTACCTTAAAACAAAAAGTGCGAAAAAAAGTTTTTGTCAATGTCGCAAACCGCCAAACAATTGCAAGATTTTATTTCGATTTTAGGATAAAGTCTTCAGTTACAAAAGACGTTAAAATACAATAATCTCACGAGAAAATCCACGACCGTTTGACCACCGACCGTAATGAAAATATTTATACCAAACTTAATTCTCGTGTAATTGTACACCGGCATAATTGTTTTGAGTTCGATTACATTTTATAAACAACAAATTTTATGCATCGATCGCGCTATAAACGTAGATGATTCGGGACTTAGATATAGATAAACAGAGATACGTCAAAGGCTAGCAAGTGCAAAGGCAATGTTTAAACAATATCACAATAGCAGCGCTTCTATTTGTACTATCTACCACTATCAGTGTACCACCAAAGAAATAACTTATTACTAAGTACCTACGCAGTTACGTACTATATGTTTGACATTATATCAACAAAAGTAAATTAGCATTAACAATGCATATTATACAAATATTAACTCAGGAAGTAATCTATTTGAGCAAGATTCGAAAGAGTGAAGTGTGAGAAAAATCTCGTCTCTAATAAAGCAAATGTGCTTTTACTGACATGACATCCAGATCAAAAATATGGAACATTTGCTTTATTAGACACGAGATTTTTCTCACACTGCACTCTCTCGAATCTTCCTCAAATAGATAACTTCCTGAGTTAATATTTGTATAATAATGTTCTTAACTTTAGATAATTTTTCACAAATAATAAATATGTCCCTGAAAACATTTAAACAGCCTGTTCTTATTCGTGCAACGCGCGAAAAGTAGACACCCTCTCTCTAAATATTTGCTCTGTGATTGGGACCCGTCGCCGTGTAGGTACGATCGAAAGATCCGAATGTTGTGCTTTGAGCAATAAAATAAATCTTACTTTAAGAGGTATACCTGATCTGGGGCCCTAAACAAGCCCCGAGCCTTCGTTACAGGGCTTAATTAAAAAACAAAATCAATTTTATTAATTGGAAGTGTTAAAAACGGGCGGAAGAGGCGTTCGAGGGCGATATCTCGCTCGTATCTCTTCTTTAATCCGACAGAGAATGTGTTATTTTTACTCTCCTCAGTGGATTTCGAATAAATTTTATCGCTCGGGACTAATTTGGTTACAAATTTATTTTGTTTGTGGCATCGTTAACAAGGGTACATCCACATGGTTATCTTTCTCGCACTCTTTAGTACACCACCATAGCCGTTATAACAATATATTGACACTTTGGGCTTGATAAAACGAAGATGACACTTCACTTAGGATTAAATAATACGATTTTTAGGGTTCCGTGCCCAAAGGGTAAAAACGGGACCCTATTACTAAGACTTCGATGTCCGTCTGTCTGTCTGTCACCGGGCTGTATCTCATGAACCATGATAGCTAGGCAGCTGAAATTTTCACAGATGATGTATTTCTATTTCCGCTATAAGAACAAATAAACTAAACTAAAAACAGAATAAATTTTACGTTCACGTTTCTTGTATTGGGCGCTTCCATAAAACAAAAGTGATTTTTAGGAGTATTTTGCTCGCTATTTATAACGGCAAGAAGAATGGTACGGAACCCTTCGTGCACGTGTCCGACTCGCACTTGACTGATTTTTTAAGAGCATGTGCTGTGACATATAAAAATTTTATAGTTACGACACGGAGTACATTCAACATGTTTTTAAAAATAACGTAATAAGTGACATTGATTTCAATTGTTGGCCTTGTTTTTTGACTAATAAATGTCATCATAAGCTTGTTATGTCCTTTTTCTTTGTTTTATTTTTATGTGATCCAGATTTGTGATAAATTAAATGTCATGTCTTATTTGATTTGAATAATCATTTGTATGCAGCTGTGGACGTAAGTATTAATTTTGTGTATTTTTTAAACATAACATCTTAATTGTTTCCATTAGTGCATGAGAGAAATATCTTTGAAGCTGAATAATATGCTTACAATTTAAAGTTATTACCTACTTAATTCAAGTATATATGTCAATTGGCAAGAAGTTGCGATGGATCACCACCTCTGGAAGGAGATGGGGGCTACCTTTGCCCAGGAGTGGAACAGTATAGGTAAAAAAAAAGACAATATAAATCTACTAATAAGTGATAAACGCACCCAAAACATTCAGACCCATTGACCCATCAAACCTAGTTGAAAATAGAATATAGTTGAATGTTATAATAATGTTATTATTTAATTAATCTAGGTAAATGATTAAGGCTGAATATTATATATCTACATAAGTTCTAAGCAGCTTCGACCGGCGTTATTGGAGATCCATAGGGTATGCCTATGTCGAGCAGGGACGTCCTATGGTTGATACGAGTAGATGAAAGTACTTAATACTTACATAAATATATTATTTTCACCTAGACGAAGTCGGGGTATCATACATGTTTGAAAAGCTTCACAAAAACCATAATTTCATTTTATTTTACAATCCTTTATCCGAGAATTCTCCTAAAGTTATTTGAAAACCTGATTTATAATCGTACTTAAATTCATGATCACATTGTTTACAAGCCAGCTACCTATAAATGTCATCGACTTACAAGAATGCGCAATACCTCTCCGTGCTTACATACTTGAAATTATTCTGTACATTTACAGTACTGACTAAAGCTTATACTGTGAGTTTTGTTGTATACAAACTGTTGCATGTACTGCGGTAGTGCATACCTCAGGTTTGTTCTGACAATGTTCACTGAATTCCTAAATAGCCGTTAAATTAATAACTCTATTATCTGTACGTTATGGGAATTTGAATTTGCGATGTTTTAATTAAATTTCTAGAGCTTTGTCTTATAATTTTATGCTTCGAATACAATGTTGCTTACGTCTTTATAAATTTATTTCCTTTCACGATACTTAGAAAAAGTTCTTTTGAAAACTGTAACAATTTGTAAGGTATTATGTACCATGTTTCGTATATACGAGTAATATCGGAGTCTCTCTACGGGATAGAATCAGAAAGGAGAAGAACTAAATTTACCGACATAGCGCCGCGGATTGGCAAGTTTAAGTGGCACTGGGCAGCTGGGCAGGGCACACAGCACGTATGACTGAATGATAACTGATAGTGTCTTAAAGTTCTCGAGTGGAGACCGCGTATCGGCAAGCGCAGCGTAGGACATCCACCCACAAGGTGGACGGATGACCTCAGACCGCAGGATCGCGCTGGATGCAAGCCACTACCAGCCGGTCTTATTGGAGATCTTTAGGGAAGGGCTTTTGTATTCGTAATCGCTGGATATAATTCCTCTTCAAATCAGAATAGGTATATACTTAACAGTAATGATTGAAATTGCATAGCGACCGCATACTTATTCTGGTGCCTACTTTTCCAGGCTAACACAGCATTGAAGAAGGAGGTACTTTTACTTGTGTCGTATTTCAAATGTACCTACCTCATACCTGCCTGACTGAAGAAATGCCACAGCTGATGTTGTAGTACTTTTAGCCCGGGAGATGAATGACAAAACATGCAAGCATTTTCTGAAAGCTTATTTTTTGATATAACTTTACCAAGGGCGGTGTACAACAATACCTCGGAGTCAGTGAGGTAAGTGGACTCCTTAGCATATAATTTGTAATAGATGACGGTGACGAAATAGAAACGAATTAGCTATTAGAAAAAGCTTGCATTTTTAATCGCTCATCTCACGGACTGTTATTAAACTCGGATGAAAAGGACGAGTAAATATCTAAATTACAAGTAAATGAAATTGACACCTATCAGTTTCATATAAAACTATGATATCTAAGTTAATTCAGTTAATTTATTAGGTGCCTTTTAATACAAGCATTAAAGTTGAAAGGTGACCCTATCAACGGTTGCCTGGAAGAAATTGCTTTTTAGCGATAAGGCCGCCGATTGTAACACTTATTTGAAGTTTCTAGTTTAAGTTTTCCTGGTTTATTTAAGTTTTTGTGTGTCAATAAAGAATTTATCTATCTATCTATCAACATGTACCTATTTTATGAACTACTATACACCACTACTTTTTATGAACATCTAAAAAAAATTTGGGGGTATCAGTGCACGATACTAAACATATATATGCAATAAAAAGTTAATAAATCAATATCCTAAAGTTATCCCTTAAAAATTGAAATAATTGGTTAAATTATTTGCTAGCCATGTTGCTAGACTTGTAGGCAATAAAATTGTGGGCGGGCTTTTGCGAGCGAGAGAGCTAGCAAAGGGAATGAATGCAATAGCGATACATGAATGAAATTGACATTATGTGCATAATTTTAGGATAAAATAAAACCTAAATAAATAGGCTACCTAAGATCTTTTTTAAATTTTAACTGTACACATATGTTTTACATCGTGTACTGATACCTACATTTTTTTTTTAGATGTTCATAAAAAGTAGTGGTGTATATGTAGTCCATTTCTGTTCCGATTTTTTAAGCCGTAGCATTTTAGTTATGCAAATAAAACTTATAGCCATATTTCAGACACTTATGATCATAATCATACTCAAAAATGGTACCTCATAGAAATACCGGAACGGTTTATGTCGTTAGCGAAAGATAAATGGTAATTTTTGAACCGGAACCGGTTTGAAACAAGAGCGATGTAGACCTAATCCATTGTAAAGCAAACAATAGTGTGGACACGTCATAAAATGAAACAATGCGAAGATTGTTCGAGAATATCTGGAAGGGGCGGAACTGGAGGTGTTAATTTCTCTGGTCGATGCTATTGATTATTTAGGATAGATAGATCAATACAAATACATGGAGATAGAAATCAGTGAGATAGCGACTTCAAAAACGTTTAAAATGTAGAGTTCAGTGTCTAATTTTTACAACACCAATGTTTCTGTATTGACCTGTAAAATAACTCTACAAAATGATTTTAAATAAACCTACAGACCTACAGAGTAATACAAAGGGTTACCAAAAAAAGTGAAGTACCAAAGTAGTATGTAGTCAAACGCAAACCTATATGGAATAAAAAAAAATCATAAAAACATAATAATGAACCACTTTTACTATTGAGTTAACTCAAAAATCAACTGTTCCATAGCAAAATGCAACAATAATGTATCTGTCACCGGTTTATTGTAAGAACGGTTTGTTTACAAACTCTCGAGTTAAATTATAAACTATCGATATATTGTGAACGGACACAACAATGTACAATTTAACGCTTTACATTTTCGTTAGTTTGTAAACAAACAGTGTTTAAACGTGAAATTGTGAACTTGTGTGTAACGAAACTCGAAGTGGACAATGATTGGTTCAACGCATCATCCCTTTTACGGCCACTCCTCCTCTGCCGGGTGCAGCCATCCATTGTTCTTTAAACGCAAGATACCTTTTTTAAAATTGAATAATGGCGCACTCAGTATTGACTCTTTACACCGTTAAAAGAATCTTTTTTTAAATTGAATAGTGAAGAATCTTTTTTAAATTGATAATTGAATAATGGCACAGAATATAAGTAAAAAAATCAGTCTGTTTTCGACTCGTGTAATTTTTTTTTTTATTCATGATCACACAGTCATAATGATTTTTTATAAACTTTTATTTCTATTTACCTGTTTGGGGTTAGACAATCTTACAAATTAAATTTGATCCCCTTACCGGATACCGGTTGAGCTGAAATTTTACATACATGTGTAAATCGCATGACAATGCAATATTTTGACGACATGGTGCCGATCTGATGATGCTGGAAAGTGGCCAAAAGAACTTCGAAATGAAACGACACTATTTCATCGAGTTAGGACTCAATTAAATCGTCTTGACGACTAGTTTGTCTTTCAGTGGTAACTAGGGTCTGTTGATAGAACTAGAAGGTTGTCACAGAAACTCTGTAATGAACCGACATTACCTCATCAAATTTCGACTCATTTGATTCGCTTTAGAGAGTACTTTATTTTTAGATGGTTACCAGAGTTTGATCTGATGATGGAGATGTAAGGTGGTCAAATGAACTCAGTAAAGAAACAACGCAACCCCATCGAGTCTCGGTTCGTTTAATTCGTCTTGACGAGTACTTGGTGCTGGATGATAACCAGGGTCTGACGATGGAGCTGCAAGATGACCATAAAAACTCAGTAATCGTTTGATTTAAGCGAATTATTAGATGAATTGTTTAATATAATTTATTTAATGAATAAATATTAGCGGACACTCAAGATCGATAGTAAACAGGTGAAACATTTCAAGCGAAACCCGCCTCAAACTGGACGAAAACATAACATAATCCAAGTAAGATTGAATGGAACAGAGCAAGCCGACCTTTGGCTACGTGCTGCTAAGAAGACGACTATCTTATTGTACAATTTTACTAATAAACCATCTAAGGCTGTTGCCAGGTCTGAGATGGTAGTTTGGCGAATAAAAATAAAACATTCGAAGTTTGTCCGTAAGTAGATAGCTATGATTGAAGTAGATTGTACTATTTTTGGCGAAAACTAATAATTAATTTCGATTCTCACATGGTAAAAACATATAGCGTACTTTCTGTTGACCTAGAATTATGATTGGCAAAAAAACGTCTTATAAATTGATACATTTACCTATCTACATTAAAAAAAACCCTCAAAACTAAAAAAAAATCCACGTGCAGAGACGGCTTACTTTCCACTCGCACTTGTCCGGTATATTTTGCCACTAGTTTCAATACTATGTGAAAAGCCAAACATAAATAATAATATGGTATTGTACTGAGACTCCAAAATAACTGCACATCACTAGATTGGGTCTTTCCGTAAACTAACCCTGGAGAGCACAGATGTGCAATAATGTATTTTTGTTTGACGATAATTTTGAAGATCCGCAGGACAATAGCCCAACGGTCATTTTACGAGTTACTTTCATTTTTAGGGTCATGCATTACTATGTAGTAACAGCTTTCAACATACTTTTACCTTCTACTCAAATAATCTATTTTAGCTAGTGTATCATACACTATAGAATTCTATAGAGCAAACAACAAATGCTGTAGAATTATAATCATTGTATCAATGCAATTTTGGGAGGGATTTGTTCCCCATGTGCCAACTTTAGATCCGTGAGCCGCCTTCGAGTCTGCATCTGAGTTCCGGAATAAAAAAGAAAAACAACATTAATTTTAGTTTGTCAATAGTAGGTACATTTTGGTTAAAGGTTGGATAATTTGTAAATTAGTTTGATCTTAGCAAAAATAATTTCGTATGTTTTAATCCTCACTTTCATCTGTGATTTCATTGTAAAAATATTAATTTTTCGCCAAAAACAGTACAATCGACTACAATCTTCAATCAAGACTTACGTACAATATTCGGACAGTTCAATCAAATCGTTGTAAGTAATATTGATTTTTCAGAAACCAATTTTATTAAAATGTATATGGGTATGGGAATAACTTTAGGGTACACCTATCCAATAAAAAAAATCATCATGCGTGATCATACATAAAAATTATACAGGATAATAAAAGTCATCTTTACACCGTTAAAAGAACAATGGATGGTTGCACCCGGCGGAGGAGGAGTGGCCGTAAAAGGGATGATGCGTTGAACCAATCATTGTCCACTTCGAGTTTCATTACACACAAGTTCACAATTTCACGTTTGAGCACTGTTTGTTTACAAACTAACGAAAATGTAAAGCGTTAAATTGTACATCGTTGTGTCCGTTCACAATCTATCGATAGTTTATAATTTAACTCGAGAGTTTGTAAACAAACCGTTCTTACAAAAAACCGGTGACATATCGATAAAACGTATGAAACGTCTAATTTGTATATCTAAATTTAAGATTTTATTTCCAAGAGACTTGGACTCCCCAGAGATTCTATTCTATTCTATTCAGAGTAAATTGTGTACCTAAGTATGAGCGAACTCATCTGATAAATCAAGATAAGTATAATGAAGGTCGCTTTCAGATTTGTACATCCTTTCTGAATAACCCAGTACATTGTTTTTGTAAATTTTGTCAATCGCAATATCAATAGGATCTAATATGGCAATTATCAGCTATGTAGAATTATTTAGTATTTTTTACCGACTCCCAAATAGGAGGAAATACTATGTTCGTCTGTATGTATTTTTTTGTGTATGTTCATCGATATTCTTCAATTTTGTGAACTGATTGAAAAAATATTTTTTAGTTAGAAAGAATATACTTCCGAGGTGGTCTCATTTTTAGGGTTCCGTACCCAAAGGGAAAAACGGGACCCTATTACTAAGACTTCGATGTCCGTCTGTCTGTCTGTCTGTCACCGGGCTGTATCTCATGAATCATGATAGCTAGGCAGCTGAAATTTTCACAGATGATGTATTTCTGTTCAGCTATAATAACAAATACTAAAAAGAGAACAAAATAAGTATTTAAGGGGGGCTCCCATACAACAAACCTGATTTTTTTGACGTTTTTCGCTCTATATCAATAATGGTAACAGGTAGATGCTTGAAATTTTCACAGAATATTTAATTTTATATTCACTTCAATAATAAATAATAAAATTAAAATCAAATAAACATTTAAGGGAGGCTCCCATACAGTAAGGAACCCTCCGTACGTGAGCCTGACTCGTACTTGGCCGATTATTTTTTATCAACAATAATGTACATAGATGTCACATCGATTCGTCCAAACTATTCAAATTCTGTACATGGTGGAAATCAGTTTTTTCGATTTTTTGCGAAAAATAACTATTGTAACGCATATTTTTCAAAGGCATCAATCCAACTCTTCCAGAAGAGAGAAGTGTTCACGTTTCAGAATAAACAGATCAAGCGGTATCAGAGTGTGGGCCGCCATGAACACGGCGCGGCCGCGGATTGTAACTCTCCGGTACATCATGACAGGAACGGACTTGAAGATGCTAAGCTTGGAGCCCATTTCCACTAACGTACTCTCAGTGTTCGCTTCGACTTGCCTCCATCACCGATCCATCCATCAGTCATAGGATGTCCACTGCGGAACATAAGCCTACCTTCTGGATCTCCAATAAGACCGGTTGGAAGTAGCTTGCATCCAGCGCAATCCCGCGGTCTTGATGAGGCCATCTGTCCTCCTCGTGGGTGGACGTTTTACACTGATCTTGCCAGTATGTGGTCTATACTCGAGAACTTATAGTGTCGTCTTACCTTTTCGGTCATCTGTCTTCCGTGCTATGTCAATCAATCAATCAATCATTTATTTCACATAAATTAAATAACATCAAATGTAACTACCTACATAAACATTTTTGTCTAAATTTTAAATTAGAGTTATTATAAAAGCGGTAAGTTACAGCTTCTCGTAAGCAGCTGTACTAGGAAACCCTGTGTTACAGCTGCTTAGATTCCTATGTGTATGTGCTCTGCTCACTCCCATTTCTTGCCGATTCGCTGGGCTGTACGCTTCTTGAATTTGGTCACAAACTATGAAGGGGGAGGAGGACTGCTGAGTAGCTAGCATTGAAAATCTGTGTTAGTGTGAACGATTCAAGGTAGCCGATAGCATGCGATTTTTAAAGCTATTTCTATAGTTTAAAAACTGTAGTTATTGTATCATCAGACATTAAAAATGTATTTAGTGGATTTCCATGACCTCTTTGCAGGCATTCAACTAGATCGTGCAATGCAATGAATTAAACTAGACAATTTCGACAAAAATTAACAAACATAAGCACAAGACCTCGAGGAGTCGAGTCGAGCATTTCAATTTTGATGTCTCCCCAGACTTTTGCCCAGCCGGGCTAGGGTGCGCAAGAAGTAATATTTCTTTCGACGTGTCAAAACGAGACAGCGTTATGGCAAATTATATATCTGTCACTTTTTCACACTTCGAAATGAGTTCATGACGTGGCCTGTCGTGGTCGCATGCTGGACTAGCAAGAGTGAGACACTAGAAGCACATAAACAACAGCTATTAATAGTCTGTAGGTAGAAGCTATTTAAGTGTAAGTTCCTATACATGGTGAAGGTAATGATGCTCATACTTTTAAATTTGTAATATTACGGCATGCTAATATTATAACTTCTTAAGTAAGTAGCTAGGTAGCTCTATGGCACAATTATATGCAATAATAAATACAGTAATAAATGTGAATAAAAATTATGATAATTATTATTTTCCAAATACTCCTCTCATACTGCCCTTAATCCGTTCCCCCAGAAAAGCGAAGTGCAAAACACTGTCGGCGCGGCAGTGAGGTGATATACTGCGCGGGGGCAACCCGACACCTCGACACGTGGGCCGATGCATCAGCCATTTCACCTCCACCACGGTCAGTTTAGCCGTTATCGCTTTTTAAAATAGGAACAATGGAATACGTGCTGTCACTTCTACTGACAGATCAAGACTATTGATATAGAAGGTGATTAAAACTTTGAGTAACTCACTGTACTCTGTTCTGGCCTATTTGATAGACCACTACTGAACAAGCTACGATGGGTGATTGGGTCATATCCATAACGCTGGCTAAGTGCGAGTTAGTGGATTCACATGCGCTATCAAATTTCTTCTATGGGCATAATTAATAATTATGCCCATAGAAGAAAATAATTATTAATTATGCAGATAACATCACGATGAAACATCACCGAAAAGCTCGAACTCACGAATGATAGGCGAGTATTACTACCATTAATTCACCACTGAGCCACCGGCTCAGTGGTTAGTGACCCTGACTTCTGTGTCAAAGAGGCGTGGGTTCGATCCCCACCCAGGGCAAACATTTGTGTGATGAACATAGGTGTTTACTCTGTGTCTGGGTGTTATTTAAGTACTATCTATATAAGTATGTATTTAAAATATGTATATGTAGTATATCAGTCTCTGGCAGCCATATCACAAGCTATGCTTAGTTTGGGGTCAGAGACCGTGCGTAAGATGTCCCATAATATTTATTTATTAATTCACCACAGCGGTCACACGCACCAGTGCCACTATTTATTGATTCACATTTATCTTTGAATGAATGCTTTGTGTAGGTATATTGTCTATTAAAATACTTCTGACAACATTCAGCGCTAAATCACCTGGCAAAAATGCGGAAAGCTTACAGCCGTCAAATTGACCATAAAACAACCCATCACCTACAATCCGCTTAACTACACATACTGAACTATAAACAAGGCTCAACAAATCAAACTAGCAGTTAATAAAGAAGCTACCAAATGAAAAAGTGAAAATAATTCAAGCGTGTAAAAGCTCATAAATCATTTAGCAGGTGTTATCCACGAAGCTAGTGTATAAATTAACAAGCGTGGTTAATCTACGTCCAATCACCGCTTGAAGTTCGGCCGTCGGGAAGATGACGTCACTCAAGCTGGTTTTTATCTATGAATTTGTTTGACCCCGGGTCTCCCGCACACGAAGCTGTGCACCTAGCAATGTCGGAACATTGTAAGGAACGTCATTGTAGTATTTAACTATACCATAAATACACGTCTATTTGGCTGAAAACATGATGGCTAAACAACTTTATTCCAATAAGATTAAAATGTGAAAGCTCATGAAGACGTTAAGGATATCTGAAAAAAAAACGGTTACCAGACCAAACCAGACTTACTAAAGCCTCTATTTTCACTTGAAGAATTTTTATATACTTTTACATACCAGGAAATTCATCCGGATACGAGTATCATAAAGAATCATAGGATATGGTATCATGTTCTCATCAGTTTGAGCTTGTAATCGTAGCTGTGCTTTAATTTGGAATAAGATAGATTAAAAAAAGTCCACAAAATAGTGAAATAGTGCGAAGCAATAAGATGTGAAGTAAACAATAAATGAAGATATGTATAATATTGTTTCTAGGCTAAGGCTGACTTTTGTCTTTTTGCTTTTTTTGCTGATGATGAATATTAATTCTAAGAACTCTCAATCAGATAGAGAGTCATCTATGACCGTTCACACGCAAATCTTGTGCTCAATTTAGCATTAAAAACAAACATTTAGATATAATGAGATGTAATCAAGAAATCCGTGTTTGACGCACTCTGTATTTTTAAAACAGTGATTCATATCATGTTGTTTACTCGATACACTTACAGTGGATACGAAGAATCACAAATTGAGCCATGCTAGTCATTATTTTTAAAAACACAACAAGAATTCAAAAATCTGTAAAAAATAAGGAGGTTGGGTCCTATGTCATTTACAGAGTCCAGCGTATTAGTAAGTTACCATGGATAAAGCAGGTACGAAGTTCAAAAAATCGGCTAAGTCCGAGTTGGACTCGCGCAAGTAGGGTTCTGTACCGTGTCCCTTAGCCTCATTCTCTTGCCGTAATTAATGGTGAGCAAAAAACTCCAAAAACACCACGTTTGTTGTATGGGAGCCCCCACTCAAATATTTATTTTATTCTGTTTTTATTACTACAAACAGACAGACAGACGGACATCGGAGTCTTAGTAATAGGGTCCCATTTTTACCCTTTGGGTACGGAACCCTAAACAGTGTAGATCAGTTATATTTTCAAATTGATACTAAACTATATACGACGTCTATCAACGAAATTGTAAAAGTACAACAACATATTTTATTCTCTTCTTCAAAAATTTATCGTAACATATCAACGTTATGATGCATTTTTGAAAATTCAGCATTTGTATACGTTAGTATAATTATGTAATGTTTACCTATTGCAAAGTTAACTTAGGTAAGTAGTTAGCAATCTCAGAATTATTTTAAGAAATATCGAACTGATTTATGGTGAAATCGACATCAAATGACAAAAGCGTTGATATTTTGTGTGTGTGCGCGTTAGTAAATTATTTTTTATTGAATCTTAATAACTGGTCACATATTCCATTGTGTTTGAGTCATGTGCCGGATTTGGACCGGGCTGACCCCAGGTCGGACTCTCACCCGGTATCATAATTACCAATGAAATAACCTGATTGTGATCACGACACGCACACACGCACGCTTTTGTGTTTGTATTGTCAGGGTTGCTCAACTTTGATTCGGATAAACCAGTCGAGCAATTGTTTATTATGAATGTTTAAGAAGAGATATTCCGTTGTAGATCAAGTTTTTGTTTTGATTCTTGTTTGTATTTTAGTACCTACCTACTTATATTTACCTGTTGATGAGGTTCAAGCAACCTTGTAATCATTTTCTTACCTATAATTATGAACACAGGGATACCAGAGGAATAATGTGGTCGATCAAGAAAAGAAAGAAAGATAATGCAATGATTTAATATGGCATGAGTTAGAAAGGGACATGAAAAATATCTCGATTCAGTGGCTAGATGCCGTGTTTTTCTATCATTAGTGTCGAATTCCATTGTTCCAGTTTTGACAGCTCTGGGCAAGATTTTCCATACATTTTTGTGGTTGAGAATTGCCTCAAGCGACAACAGCGCTACCTCTCTAGTTGTAATAGCTCTGTGATTATGAATGATCATTACCTACTTTTTAGGGTTTCGTACCCAAAGGGAAAAACGGGACCATATTACTAAGACTTCGATGTCCGTCTGTCTGTCTGTCTGTCACCGGGCTGTATCTCATGAACCATGATAGCTAGGCAGCTGAAATTTTCACATATGATGTATTTCTGTTGCCGCTATAACAACAAATACTAAAAAAATAATATTTAAGGGGGCTCCCATACAAAAAAACAGAATTTTTAGACGTTTTTCACTCTATATTAATAATGGTAACAGGCAGATGTTTGAAATTTTCACAGAATATTGCGTTTTATATTCACTTCAATAATAAATAATAAAATAAAAATAAAATTAATATTTAAGGGGGGCTCCTATACAGTACGGAACCCTCTGTGCACGAGTCCGACTCGTACTTGGCCGATTATTTGATGACTGCTGTCAAACTGACAGAAGGAAAAAAAAGTCTGAAAAAAGTTATTTCGTTAACATAAAATAAAAGCCGGATATTTTCGCTATGCTACTTTTCAGTCACAGATGAAACGTAGAGCAAAATAACGTATAACATAGATTAGTTTGTTTCATGCGATATTATCCACAACTTCATCAATAATGATGTCCATAGATAAACGTAAGCAAAAAAAAACATAGGTATCGATGGATAATACAGGTATGGAGCGTTTTAGATTTTCCCAATACTTTCTCAATAGTATAAAATGGTAGGTATGCACTTCTCAATGGTAAGTGCATACCATTTTAGTTATTATTTTTTAATCTTTTAAGTTAAATACATAATTGAGAATCGATTAAACTTTACAAAATAAAACAAAAAACTTCGAAAACTTTGAGCACCCCTTAGCAAGATTCTTGGTCCCATGCCGGCATCTACCATTTTGTCTAACTGCCTGTTAAATAGCCGGTTAGAAACGTCGATACATCAATCATACAAACAAACATGTATCGGCTAAGAATAGTTCTTTTTTCGCTTCAATTAGACCTTTTGTGAAACTCACAACGGACACTTGTGATGTAAAATTAAGCGTCGTTTAAAAGAAGAACCGATCGTGAATATTTGTCAATGTATTTAGATGAAATTGATGAATAATATATGTAGTTTAGAATGCATTATTATTTAGACTTCATTCTTTCTTAATATATCAATTCAAATTAATGGCTTTATCAAAATGACCTTTATTCGACATCACACTTCAATATTATGTACGGTAAAAATATTATTTTAACAATGTATGCTTATAATTGAATTATTATTAACTAGTGACCCAACCCGGCTTCGCACAGTTGTATCATACATATGAACCTTACTCTTGAATCACTCTATCTGTTAAAAAACCGCATCAAAATACGTTGCTTAGTTTTAAAGATATGTATAAGCATACATGGGGACAGACAGCGGGAAGCGACTTTGTTTTTATGTAGTGATACTTTATTATAAACGATTCAAATACAGGCCTTTTTTCAACATAAACATTTTCATGAGGAGAGAAAGGGATGGAGGTGGAGACAATGACCACGGAGGGTACTTTTAGATTAAAAACTAGAGCAGGATAGATGTCATGTCGTACAGGGATGTGAAAACACTGGCGGAGGACCGATAGACGTGGAAGTTGCTCCACCGACAAAATTTTATACTAAAACATATAAGACCAAAGCAGGGATTAGATCTAGGTACATTTAAAGAAAATAAAATAATACTAGGATATACGATATTTATTTATACAAGAGTAGCATAAATAAAGGATACAAAATCAAACTAAGTACTTGGATATTACGGAAGTTTTCATGTAAAATTATTAGCGAGAAACGTGCTGTTTTGCTGTACTTTCATTTGTGAAGGAAAACCCGTTTGACTTTGAACTTGCAATAGGAATCTCCGGCGAAAAACTTTCCGAAGTAGATACATGCAGTATCAAACATGCCACTTCGCTATTTTGAATTCTCAACTTTTTGAAGAATGGATTTATCACTCAAAATTAGAATAATAAATCACTGAACCTTGTTACTTTGTAAACCACGTTCGTTGATACCCAGATCACCGATAAAACGTCATTTACACAATACAAATAGCTTATAAATAAGTAAGTAATACCTACATGCCAAGACCCAGACTCTACTAAAGCGGAGTAAAACGGAGATCTGAAGAGCTAAAAGGAGGTAAGTATTTATTTATAATATAGGCCGCGCGACACAAGTTGGCGCATGTGAATTTAGCTACAAGCTGCGCAATATCCAATCAACGTGCGGCTTTATGTGAGCTTCAGTCAGGATTGGATATTAGGCTTACGGACTAAGTAATTCAACATTATGAGAATTCAACTTTTTGTACTTACCGCAAGAGTATAACGAGCTTGTGAATCTCCGCTCTGCTTCAGTTTAGTAGAACGTGGGCCTACATGGTGACTAAAAAAAGATTCCAGTACATTATCCTCTTGCAAATGTTTGCAAAAATCGTGTATCATTCTGATTAATCCGGCGATGCATTTGATTCCCAAATCAAACTTGTCGATCAATCTAATTGATCATTCAACGTGGCTGCAAAGACGTACAATACATAAAGTTATACAGTAAGAGACTACTGTACTGTACAAGCCTTATTAATAGTCCACTGCAACACGTAGGCCTACCCACGAGGCGTAATTGAGCCATATCCACCACGCTGGCCCAGTGCGAATTGGCGGATTCACACCACACTGCCATCGAATTTCTTCTACGGACGTAAGTATACAGGTTGCCTCACGATGTTTTCCTTCACCAAAAAGCTAGTGGTGTAAAATTCCGTACATAAATTTCAAGGAATCCATTGGTACGGGACCGGGATTTGAACCCACGCCCTTACGAGTAAGGTGGATGTCATTACCACTAGACAACCACGGCTTACAAATAAGGCTTAAGAGACAGTGCACTGTTATAAATGCTGTAATTATAAAACATAGCTTATGCCCCTAAAATGAGGTAAGTACCTACATACATAATTATGTTTATCTACACTAATGTTGTAACATTCTACTTATGTTTCCAATATTTGACTTATAATGACTACTGTTAAAGCACAGACAACAAAACACTCAATTTAAGCAATTTCAAATGATGTTATAATATCCACATCGATATCGTAAAATCTCATTATAACATCGATAAAACGCGACCAATTAACCTGGCGAGCCTTATGTCAAAATCCTCATACAAGTTGTGTAAAATTTTGATATTAGGCTGGCTTTTGAAAACAGTTGGGTTATACGTGAAAACTTCGTCGAAACTACTAAACTTACATACACAAAACTCTTTGGTAAGATCTTGTGCCAATGAAATAAAAAAAGAACAGCGCGCGCTCGCTCCTGATTGACCCTGCACGCGCAGCTGCGCTCTCTTTGGTTAGATTTTAATGGCTTGGCGCCATTAAAATTGAACTTGGCGTTCACTGTGACAATACACGTACGCGTGAATTTAATGTTTCGCAATATGTTTTTATTTTTTATTTTTATTTTGATTAGTGAAGATAAAGTAGTGTATGCAACTGCATATAACACGGGTATTAAAACACGAGTGTGAGTTTATGAAACGAGCGCAGCGAGTTTCATAATAGTAACGAGTTCTTCATTATATGGCTAATTCTCCTCGAAGCCCAAATTTGATGGTCACACAGTTATATTTCCTAAACGGTATGAGATAGATACACAATTCTTGGATTAGAGGATAGAGCATTTATTATTCTACAAAATACACAAAGCTTATTATAATAGAAGCATAAATAATTCCAAAAAATTGACATCCATTGTCAAAAACGGGGTCATTTTCGGTATTCTCCTCGTGTCACACTTCCCGTTTCAGAAAAACATTTGGTTACTGCCACACCAAATTTCAGTGTATTTGTATAATGCATATACTTCAGTTATCGTAATAAAACACACTTTATATCCAATAGTCTAAAATGTATCTATTCATCATCATTTTAAATTTATAACAACATATGCGTTTATCACACAATTTTAAATTCTTTAGATTTGCGTAATTTAACGGCTGGCTTTTGAATACAACATAAACAATCAAGCTCAGAGTTCGTTTCGCTCAAACTTCAGTCGTATCTCGCCACCGTGGACGTAAGACGTCCGGTTTCTCGTGCTTAAGAATAAAATTATTCATAAGTAAACATTTTTTCGTAGATATACCGTCACTTGCGTGGACCTCATTTATGTGCATTGTATTTTAGCAATTAAAATCAAAGATAGCTCATTTAAAACATCAAAATGTGCGAGATATTTATGTAGGTTTTGGTTACGAAACACCTGAAAACTTTGCAGAATTTAGAAAAAACTGATATTTTCGTCACCTTCGTGGCGTCACTTTCGTGGCCTTTTGGGGCACGAAAGTGATTTTAGGCCACGAAAGTGATGTTTTGGATTGCTTTATTTAGAAACTAACTGCGCCCCGTGGTGCTACCCGCGTTTACCTGGGATAAAAAGTAGCCTATGTGTTAATCCCGGGTCTAAACTATCTCCATACCAAATTTCATCAAAATCCGTCCAGCTTTCTGAGTGTGAAAGATTAACAAACATACTTGCGCACATCCTAACATACTCACTCACAAACTTTCGCATTTATATTCATGGTAGATTGAGGGATCCCTAGCTCTTGCACTAGGTTTCTGAATAGGTTGCTGTCTTTTGTACTAAAATATTTTTAGAATAACGTTTTTGTTTTTTATAGGTATAGTTTTTGTTTTTGAAAAAGACTGGTACAACCTAGTATAGTGTCTAGTTATGTTCTGGATGTTTTCCTACGTTTTGAGGTTTATTGTTACACAAAGTCGTTTCGTTTTAAATATATCTACATTAAGACTTTAATATTAAAAACTTTTCGCTAAAATTGTGTAGTTTTTAATTGACGTAGTAAATCAGTATACCTGTTTCGTAGGATGACCGAACTGTTAAGTGATACCACGCATTTGCCTGTAACACATTAAGTGTCATTTACCCGGGTCCGAGTGGAGCGGGGCCATAATAGCGGTGCCGCTTACTCGGATCCGTGCAAGCGTCCCGTTCATTTTGTCCTCGAGGCGAGCTCACGTTGTTTTGCGCGGCCACTCTGGCAATATTAATTCTCAATAAAAAGTTTTGGCTTCCGGCATTACTTTTACCCGAGTACAGAGCACTAAATGTGTTTATCATGAAAATAAGAAATGAAAATTGTGTTTGACTAACAGTAGTAAATTGGAAAAATAATGCCTATAAAGTCACATCGTCACTTTCGTGGACCATCGCGTCACTTTCGTGGTATCTAGAACTTCAAACCCATTTTTCTTCCAAAAGAGTCTCACGATTTTATTAATTCATATACGAATTTACTCGTCTCATCAAATGTTATGGTTATTTTACAAAAATAGATCAAATACGCAAGAAACAAAAAAGGCCACGAAAGTGACGATGAGAATCGAGTCCAGGAGAATTAGCCATAATATGACAGTTGCATAAACTACTATAACGTGCGCTGTGCGATGGCTTAAAACATCGTGAGGAAAACTGCGTACGTCCTAAGAAGAAATTGGATACCGTACTTATGTGATTTTATAAATTCATAATGGTTACTGCCTCAGTGGACTATTGAAAGTCCGGTACAGCTGCTGAAACAGTTTGCAAAAATATTCATCATTCAATAATTCATATCATTATCAGGGTTAATTCTAATCAATTAGAATCCTTTTAGGGGCTTATTATGTTCATCAAAACTAACAACTTTTGTCAAAACTTAAAAAAAAAATTGTTGTTCCATAGAAAAATATCGTTCACCCGCGACAAAATGTATGGAACAGCTGTTATTTTTTTTGAGTTCTGACATATGTCGCATTGTTAGTTTTGAGGTACAGAATAAGCCCCTAAAAGGATGCTAATTGATTAGAAATAACCCTGTATACTTATATATATACCTATATAAATATACTGTATACATTAATTTGAAATCTGGGATCCCTGAAAAATCTTGAAAAATCAGTATTTGAATTTGTCAAGATCACAAGACTTGTCCGTCCCTACGGCTAATATTAATAGTCAAAGAGTACTAAAAGGGGAAATATTAAAAACTCCGATGGTTAATCAATTTACCGAGATCACAGGCACCACTCAATCACTCGTACTGCTGACATAGAGTAGTTGGCTCAGAGTCAGATCACGTCTTCATACATTAGGGTATGTAGTGGTTTTGGTATTACAAAAGCATTACCTTATTATTATTTATTTCCTAGAAGAATAAGAACACTTTCAGAATTACACAAAATTTAAAAAAAAATCGTTACCATCATCATCATTTTTAGTTTGTAATTGCTTTCTGCTAAGCAACGGCATCTCTTCTTGTACGCCATGTCATCATTCATCCTAGTCCTGTGCCGAATTTGTCCACGTTTTTGACTTTAATAAAATCTTCGATTCAACGAGCTTTCGGACGCCCGACGCTTCGTTTGTTGTTAGGTACGAGTACGCGGTCACTATTTTAAGAACGCTTATGTACACCAGTACATTACCGTTTAAATTAAAAAAAAATGGTAAGTATGTAATGAATTTCAACGAATGGCTTTTCCGCGAAGCTTTAATACAAAAAAAATATAATAATTCCACTGAGGAGTAGGCAACGCTGCGGTAATGCCTCCGGTGTTGCATAGAAGACGGTGATTTTTTTACAGGAGCCTCCTTGCTTCCTCCTTCCGTCAGCTTACTTGTCACTTAGAAGTACATAAAAAATCTACGCTAAATTTTTATATATATTTTAAATAAACGAAAAATTATATAGATATAGATAGATGACTATGAAGAAATTGAAAAGTGACTAGCCTATAAATAAAGTTTTAACTGGGTAAAACGTAACCACTAGCAAGCCAAGGTAGTCATATTGATTCAAAAACATCTCACACACTCACGTTGCCAACAATTGAATAGATCTGTATTCAAAAATAGTATACTTGTCGATTTTCAACCGATAAAAGTCGGTACAACAAAAATAAATAATTAAACTTTTATATTGGCAAATAAATTGATGCGAAATTCCACACCGACCAATAACTAATCGCTGTTCAGTCTTCGGACAATTCGTCAGCATCGTGTATTCACTGTAGAGCAATCTTTGATCATGTATTGAACCTATCAGTTACATAACTTGGCCTATTTTTAGTTAATTTTAGATGATTATTGCCGTTCGTACCTACTTAAGAATTAAGAACATAGTTGGTTTGAGTGGATTACTGTAAAACAGTACTTTATAATTTGTTTTAAAATGAAATAAAAATAAGTATTTCATTAGATTAAAGTAACTTATATTTGGAGTTATATTTTTAAATCGATCCTGTTCGCTCAATAGTAAAAAAAATGTGGCAGCTGTTAAGCTGTTGTATTAAAGTGAACACGCCATATAGCCAAGCTGAACAACCAGTTAATATTTAAGTTGGAGGTCCTGGATCAAAATCCAAAGTGACACACATTGTTGTTTGGAACTGAAGGTAGCGGTTTCATAAACGACGAAGCAAAACATTTTGGGAAAACCTGCAAGCTTGAGCTTTTTTAATATATTAATAGATACTTTTTGAATATGTTTCCAAATTGTTTTATTATATTTGTAATGTGACTGATTATGTGTTTTTAAATTCCATGTTGAAATGATTATTTTTAATTTACATGTTCCCTCTTATTCATGTGTGAAACGTGCGTACCCGCATTTTGCAAACACGGTAGGATATGCTCAAGTTTATAATTTTTTGTCATTATCTCATTTAGCTCATTTTATATCAATAAGATGCACCTACTCAGTGAAACAACATAGGAAGGCCATTACGATTAAAATTGATTTCAGCAAAGATGACTTACTGTTTGTAGGTATGTGACCGAGCTTTAACCGATTGGGTGCGACCTTATCTGCCTTTATGGTACGATCTTAAAAAAGATTTATGATAACACACGGACCGGCCGCAGCGCACAAACACTTTAAAATAAATGACAAGGAGTCACATCGAATTGTGATGGAAACGCTTTCTGCAGTAAAATTAAACGATAACCCGGTCGTTTAGTGAGATTTAAATGGCTAAGTCGATTTTATTGGCCCAGCCTACGTTTGGGGTTGTGATCTTAGGTTTATGGTATCCCATCTACCTGTATAGTTTTTCTTTGATTGTCGTTTTTGATTTCTAAAGTTTAGTGCCCTAGGAATTATAATGTTTATTTGCTTGCTTTTTATGGTGAAAGGGTTGGGTTGTTTTACTACAACTCATCCAAATATTCCGTAACTACTTACTCTACTTCTAATAGTTTTCTATTTCATACGAGTATATATTATGAACTATATAGATGGTATGGAAGGCGGGGTAGCCTTGTGAGACAACGCTCGCCTTTCAAGCATGATGCGTGGTTTCAAACCAATTGTGTACTATGGGTTATTTCTTTTCATATACGAATTTAAACACCAATTTTAATAAACGTCATGAAGCAACCTATATACGCCCTTATAGAAGAAATTCGGTATGGCCCAATAGTCGTTGGTAAGTAGGCATATGTTCAGCAGTGACTAATGAATTGCCATTATAGATACGGCCTACAGATTGTATCGTATAGACAAGAAATATTTTGTATCCGTAGTATAGTAATACTTTAAAAGATATAAAGCGAAAGCGGTTTGACTCAACATTTATGATTTGTACCGCCAGGGAACAGTTTTCCCGCTTTCCTGTTTCCTAAAAGATATAATATAAAGCTTTTCAAGGTCAGAGTGAATAGGTATTCTAGGCCTGCGTGCTTCATCTTCGACCACAACGTCGCTTACCATCAGGCGAGTTAGTGGTCAAGCGCGGACTTATTCGCCTTAAAAAAATATATGTATAACATAGTAAAAAGATGGTACAATGTTGTAACGTATAAGGATACGTTACAACATTGTACCATCTTTTTACTATGTTATACATATATTTTTTTACCACAACATTGTACCATCTTTTTACTAACTTACCCATTTTAAGTGTAAAGCATTTGCAGCTTGTTGCTTATCTAATTTAAAACATCGGACACTACTAATGACCCTGCATTTTCCATCGCTAAAGAAACAGACTCTAGTTGAATCTACCTATTTTGTTGCACTCAGTTTCCTTACCGTGGAATATTCTGTCCTTATGAGCAATTAAAAATCGATTCATTGAAATACCAATCTGATGTGAACACTTAACTATAATCTGAATTACTTCTAGAAAACACTTCTTATCGTGACTTCTGTAATGAGTCTTATTATTAAGCAGAAGGACCAACGAGTCATGAATTGTGAATCATGAATCCTATTTTTGCAAGCATTTATTTAACTTGCAATGGATGTACTCGTACCTATGTATGTATGTAAGTTCGGGTTAAATTTTGACCAACTTCCCAGTTTCCGATTGAGCTGAAATTTTGCACGCATATGTATATCGCGTGAGAATACAATAATTTGGTGCCATGCAGCTAATCTGATGATGGAGTGGGAAGGTAGCCATAGGAACTACTATACTAAACATGATAGACCCGTCGTGTTTGGGCTTATTTTATTTGTCTTGGCTAGAACTCTGCTGCTACATGATATCCAGGATGTTGTAGCTTGTTGTAGCCGAAAATGGAGTATAGAGTAGACCAGGAAGATACCTATTCACTGTTGACTTGAATATATTCAAATTGTAATCGTCAAGAAACAATGACGGAGGCAGGGCATTCCAATCCCTGGCGGTCCGCATTACGAAGGAAGAAGGGAATCGCTTAGTACGATTAGGTGGTACGTCAACTATGTAGGGATCCTTATATAGTCCAACAATGGTAGATTTGTAAGAAAATGATGATGATGATGATAGCGCATCTTATCCCCCACTTCTCGCATTCAAGTCACCCAATTAATATCGATGTATATCGACGTATTAAATGAATTTACGATTATAATCGGTATTCGTAATCGAGTCGTATCTGTCGGCGATAATCTCTCGACAACTCGAGTCAGCACACGTTGCATCCATTGAAATTATTTTATCCGTCTTTTATCCATCGAGAGCTCGGTCGGGTTATCATATGAAATAATAATAACATTACAATATTTTGTACATTAAGTGCATTCGGGGTGTGGTGTTTCGGATAAGTGAGTAGATGGCTTATGCGTCCAGATATGAATGGGGTGACTTAGGAAAGTCTTAGAATTGACAAAATTGTTGAAAAAGTTAAAATAAATTTAGATAACCTGTTACAATAAAACAAACACTAGGCTACGTACTATTTTATTTTTATGTGTGATTTTTTTCGTTTTAACTAACAAGATACATACCTTTTTTTTTTTTTTTACCAGGGTAATCTTTTATAGATACCACCGCACCTCGAGGGCAGGCGGATGGTTATGTGGGAGTCCTGCCGACTGGACAGAATACCCACCAAAACCCCTGGGTGTTCCACCACTGCGCCTGGTGTCGGGGCTACGGGCACGCTTGCGCACTCCTCCGCGGCACCCGACAGCGCTGGCCCAACTTGGGCCCCACCACGGAGCTTCGGCTCCCGCCAGAATGACGATGTGCCGAACACCAGACACATCGTCATCCACCACCTGGGACCAACCAGCACTGGGCGTCAGACAGCACCCGTGTCCGACAGCCCTGGTCCCGATGCAACGGGTCAATTAAAGTGGCCCCGCGCCTGCCACTACGGCTGCAGAGGATAGGGAGAGCGGCCATCGCGATACCGACACTCCTCCTTCCCTGCAGCCCCACCGCCTCCGCCAACACGTTGGCGGCACCCGTTAGGGCCGCTGGCAGGACGGATAGGCAGCGGCCTTCTCGCCGCCCGTCCATCCCGCCGCCGCCCCCGCCTCGATGGGCTCGGCCGCGGCATCGCGACAAGCGCGACACCGCAGTCCACCTCAGTCGGCAAGCCGACCTTCTGGCCAGCCTCCGCACGGGCTTGTCTGGGCCCAAGACCCGGAGAGGCCGGCCCCACCTCGGGTTCCTCTTCGTTCACCAGGCTGGGAAGACCTGGCTACTAAGCCCCCCCGCCACGACAAGGCGGGAACCCACTCGGAGGGGAACAAGATACATACCTAATTGAAATTCGCAGGTTCAAAACTCTGACCTAACGAGTCAAAATGGTATTTATTATATTCGAATGCTCATAGCGTAGTTTAACTGTATGTTTGTTAGCGATCACCGAAGTTAAGCAACGTTCAGTGCGGTCAGTCTTCATATGGGTGACCGCGGGTGGAATTTACAACTGAGCGCTACCATGGCTCGGATTACACGTTAATTTGTAGGCCCTTCTTGTTTTAACCGTTTAGCCATGCCAGAGGCCTTCAGGTGGCTTAAAACTCTGACACCAGGGCTGGCCACCCGGCCTAGACGAACTTAGGTACATGTCTACTTTTACTTTATTTTCGATCATTTTCTTACCTGAAATATTAAAAGTTGAACTACAACATCTTTCTTTTACTATTTATTTTACAAAATAGTTATTTTTCACAAAAAATGGAACCACCGCCTCATCCACCTTGTACACAATTCAAATAGTTTGCACGAATCGATGCGACATCCATATACTTACATTATTGTTGAAATAAAATCAAAAATGGCTCAGCCGATTTCAATAAAATTTAAATGGGGACCACCTCAGGATTATATCTTTTCGAAATTAAAATAGTACTTTATCAAATCGGTGCACAATTCGCGAAAATATCGATGAACATACCCAAAAAAAAATACATACAGACGAACATCTTCCTCCTTTTTGGAAGTCGGTAAAAATATAAAAAAATCTGTCAGTTCTAAACTTTGTAAGTCAGAATAAAAGGTGTCGTAGGCGTTGCTAACGATTTTCCGAAACGTAATGTTGGTCCTAAGCAAGTTGTAGCGAGCACCTTCACAATACTGCCACATTAGTTTTAGGGTTCCATTACACATTAGTACAAGCTTTTGTGGAATAGGCTTCGTTATAAGTACCTACCTAACAAGAATTTTTCAAATTTTGAGAAAGTTGAGTGAAAGTCTTAAAGTATTTTCAGATATATCTAAGAGAAACCAATTATCAATTTATTGCGTAGTCAAAATCGATTAAAAACAAATTATAACATTAAAAGTGCAGCTCTGAATTATATTAAATCCATAAGAGACCATATCAAAATAACAGTTATTGAATAAAAAAAAACATCGAATTTATTTTATCAAGAAGCTACTTTAAAAATTCTATCTTTAAAAATATGCAGTCGAATGAGAAGTTCCGCCTAAAGTATTGTATGCTAGTAAGTACTGTACTGTACCAGCCTTTTATTTAATAGTCCACTGCAGGACGTAGGCCTACCCACGAAAGGTGATTGGGCCATATCCACCAAGCTAGCCCAGGGCGGGTTGGCGCTTGTTAGTGTTTTGGCAAAAAGTAATTATGTACTTACTTTCTCACATAATAGCTCTTATAGGTAAGAAAGCTTGACTTTTCACGAGTTTTGTCTAAAAATAAAGTACAAATGTACTTATAGCTGTTTCAAAATTTATAAATAACTTGATTAGACCACGAAATAAAGTCCACATTGACTTTTCTGAAAAATTTCAATCAGTGCAATAGAATATTAAAAAATGTTTCAGTCTCTATGCTTTGTAGTTGATACTTACTTTAAAACTACAATTTTTCTGAAGAAATGTTTTCAAGGCAGCCTGCGGAACCTTTACCCATATTTTAGTGGCAACCCATAGCATGTAGGTTCGAGGACAATTCGTTTTATTAAAGACACTTAAGAACCACTTAATAAAAATGTAGGCGTACCTTACAATACCCTCCCGTCCATTGATATCAAATTTATAAGTGTTATTTTTGGATGGGCTTAATTTTAAACAAATAAAGATGTAAATGCATTATCAATCAACGTGTAGATGATTTTGAGTTTATTGGTATAACGTTAAGTTTCTTTGAGACACTCTTCAATTAAATTTTCTCACGAGACCTGTAAGAAAAATCTTTTTGAAGTAAATATAAGACCTTATCTAAGTTTTAAGTAGCTCAAGAAGACATTTAGCGAAATTTGAGACGCAACTTTTTTCACAAGTTTTGATAGAATATTTCAGTGATATTAAAATACTGAAAGAGAAACTAGTAACTGTTACAATTACCTTTGTATTGACTTTTATTAAATACTCGTAGGTATAATTTCATAGCCGAACTGACAACACTACTATCACGAAAATATTCAGCTTTTTACCTGCGCTTTTTTTTAGACTACGCAAAGTGTAATGAATGGTCAAGAAATACTGAAATTATACAACAGGTTCATCAGGTTCAAAATGAAGTATATTTTGTACCCGATAAACAAAGTCTTTTTTATGAGACCGGTTTACCGGAAACGGTAAAAAAATCTGCATTTATACCTACAGTTTCTCGATGGTGATTGACCAGCGCATTGCAAGGTGCAGGTGTTTTTTTTTTTTGAAGTGATAACTTTGGGGATGAGTAAAAATGTTGAACTCGCGTCAGGACACGTGACTCTGATCACAAATCCGTAAGATGGCGCAAGGCGCTTGGGCGAATGCGCGTGTGTGATATTGTATTTTACCACATTAATGATATTACTTAATATGTTTAAGTTTTCACTTCTGCCGGCACTCCCGGAGTGCAATTTTTGCAATTTCATTGTTGAGTCAGTAGTTGTTTTAAGCATTAACCTGATGTGGAGTTTAAGTATTACTTAATAAAAAAACATAGAGATTGATACATTCATATCTTTATTTGAGTTCGTTTAATGAACTCAAACACTAATCACGTCACTAATTGACCTCTCATTGACACCAGTACTGCTCATCATCTCCAAACAATTAAAACAATCTATCGAGCATCGGATCCGCATTCTCTTAATTTGAGGCAATCAACTATGTGGGCTGCAAAATCTGATGTTAATTGCTGTTCTCAATTGGTGAGTAATAAAAGTCACACCGAAAGGAAATAAATCTGTAGGTACTTGTACTATTATGGGCTTACGGTTAGTTTATTCTCCGAATAATCCTGTCACCAGCGGCAGTGGTGCGATGTTGGAACACCAAGGACCGTAGCACAATTTCGAAGAACTCTTACTCAGGACACGGTTATTGCGTCGCTGCAATACAATACAGGGATGCGAGCGTACCTACTAGAAGTTTAAAAACAATACCTGCTCTGCCAATTCTGACGTTGAAATATGCTTCGTCTCCTCTATCAATACGTACTTAATGATAGAGAACGTTCAATGAAAAGTTAAACTGAAAGCAAAAACTACATGGTTCTTAATCTTTCAACTTTGAACTTAAATATAGCATTAAAAACAGAAAAAGAAATGGTTTCTTATAAAAAAATAATACGATGTTAATGTGTCTATAGTAAAAATTCATTCATTTCATGTAGGCTTGACTTTTATAAAATGAAAATAAGAATTAAAAGCTAACTTCATCTTTATTATTATAATATTGTTGTAGAACTAAACCATGAAGTACTAACTAGTTTAGACGCTTAGATTAGAATAATAATTAAATACTTTAGCTATTAATTGAAACTTATTTTCTTCTTTTTCGTTAACCTTGATGAACAATTGGACACGAAAGAAAAATAATTTGAGTTAAGTATTTGGCTCATTTCAGATTGAAATTTACAAACTTAAAGGTTAAAATTTCAATACTCAAGTTTAAATACTTACAATTCTTATAATAACTCCCACAGAATCAACAATCATTTTTAAACAAAGATAATTTAAATTATAAACGTAATTTCATTCCATCTGAAATGTTGACTTCACTTGCATTAACACAAGGCCTTAAATTCTTTTTTAATCGAAAGACAATCTCGAGTGTCAGACAAATTAACCTTTGCAAGAAGCGATTTGCAACAATGAAATTAAATAATGGCCCAGAGTAATAATAAACGATACCTTTTAAAGAGCAAGTGATTGCCGAATTACATAATTTTTGGCGAGCTATTGTTATAAGTTTAAATTTGGCTCGAAACCAAGGTATAAAATTTACATTCGTAGAGCTCTACATAGACTCGTAAATTTTGCGATGTTGCATGTATATGGCACAGTTATCAACCAATAAATACACACAGTTTTGAATCAATTTAGAATTGAATCGCTTTTATTATATTTCACTTTGTTTTTTTATTGAAAACTTGCTTACTAAAGAGTTATTGAATTAGTTTGCTTTTAGAAAACTTCAAAGACTCATCACCACCGTAATTGCAGGATTTCCACTGCTCGATAGAGACTTCTAATAAGATGGGTTGGAAGCGGCTTACATCTAGAATGTTTATTGATCAGATCGTTAAATTCACCCCTTGAGTGGACTGGACAACCTACGTGGTCTCTATTCGAGTGCTTTATGGTCTCATTGGCTATACGTTTTATTAACAAAGTGTTTTGCGCATTGCCATTTAAAGTTGCTAATTCGCTGGGTTTAACTACAGTTAAGACTCCTAAGCTTGTTTTAAAAAATAAATAACAAATTTGAAAGCACACTTAAATCAATAACCATCATTAACAAGAAACAAAATAAAACATAATTATTGAATATTTACCAATTTTACCGAATGTTAATGCAGTAAACATCTTTGATTTTCACAAATTTATTTATACACAACAATCAGTTTTAGAGATCTCTTACGCTATAGAAATAACGTTTAAAATCGAACAAATTATGTTAAATCCAGTGAAATGATAGAGTAACACACAGATTTAGGATCAGTTCGGGGTGTCAAGTCATCGGTCGTTAATCTATATTAAAATAACCCTTATTGTTTCATTTAACTAACAATATTCAATTAAACTTAACGTCTAAGATGATGTGGGTGATGTCATTTTGTTTTTGTTAATAACATTTTTGTGCCTACTTTAGAAGATGTTTTATTATTCTTGTTTATAAACAAGTGTGTATGTACTCTTAAATTATTTTTAAGGAAACAATTCGCAGTAATAGGTGTCTACTTACATTTTGTACGCACCAATCATACGTATTAACATAGTATTTAGTAACATATTTTTTTCTTATTATGAAGTTCAGTTTAGTACCAAATTGTTTAATAGACTGCTGAACATAGACTTGTCCAAGAAAAGCAATTGGGTCATAACCACCACGCTGGCCCGGTGCAGATTGGTGGATCCACTTACGTTACCGAATTTCTTCTACAAAGGCATGCAGGTTGCCTTATAATGTGTAGTCATCATCAATCCATCAACCATTGAATCTCCACTGCTGGACATATGCCTCCCCAGTAGATATCCAATAACATTGGTTTGAAGCCGCTTGCATTCAGCGCGAACTTGCGGTATTGACGAGGTCATCCGTCTACTTTGGTCTCCTTTCGAGAACTTTTTGACCTCATCAGTCCTCGAGCTCTGTTCACTTTCATTTCTACTTGCCAATCCGTTGGGAATGGTTGGGATATCTCGGTAAAAATATGCTATATTTCTCAAATTATCCGAAGAACTGATGACACAGAGCTAAAAACCTTAAGGAAACTCAAAATTACTCACAATCCATTTCCTCATACAAAACTAATTAAAATTCAAGACAATTTACCAGTTGTTGTAACTCGAGGAAAATTTTCGCGCTCGACTTGCCTATTTGCATGCGGGTAAATACTAAATACCGTAGTAAGAAAATGAGATCACAAGGAGGTTTTACTATTTCGATATCTATTATATAAAAGGCTTCGCTGAGTGACTGACTGACAGACAGCCTACAGCCCAAACCGCTAAAGATACGAACATGAAATTTGGAACAAAGATACATTGGACCACGTAATGGAGCACTAAGAACGGAATTTTGAAAAATCGACCTCTAAAGGGGTAAAACGGGCCCTTTTCGTTTGTATGTAACTTTTTATTCCCTTTACCGATTGACTTGAAACTTTGTATACATGCTACTCAAACAAAATAAAAGTTACGTTTGTTCCTGTTTTTCCGAATATTCCTTATCTAAGGGGTCAAATTGGGTCCCAAAGTTGGTGAAAAAAGCGTCTATTACATCCAACGAGCTGAACGGTTATGGATGAAATCTGGTATGGAGGAAGCACACAACATGTTTCAACACATGAACTATTATTATCCCGGAAATTCTATGGGGATCCTTAGGGATAGCCAAAATTAATCAGTTTCGGCTGCCGCCCAAACCGCTAAAGATATAAACTTGAAATATGAAATATAGGTACATTGTATGACGTAATGGAGCACTAAAGACGAAAACTTTGAACTTTTGACCTTTGACGGGGTAAAACGGGCTCTTTTCGTTTGTAAGTATATTTTGTATTTCTGTACCGATTGACTTAAAACTTTGTTAACATGCTACTCAGACAAAATGAAAAATACGTTTGTTCCTGTTTTTCTGAATTTTCTTTATCTAAGGGGTCAAATAGGGTCCCAAAGTTGGTGAAAAAAACATAAATTACATCCAACGAGCGGAACGGTTATGAATGAAATCTGATATGTAGGAAGCACATAACATGTTTCAATACAGTAACTATTTTTATCCCGGAAAATCTATAGGGTCTCTTAGGGATAGCCAAAATTATCAGATAAAGCTAAGATAAAACGGGTAAATGAATTCTAACAAAATTTGGTACGATGCTAGACAATAACACAAATTACCACTTGGGGTACCTACTGCTATCCAGGAAAATTTCAGTGGGTCACGATAACAATTTCTTAAAAAAATGCTAAAAATCTATTCGTAAATCGATGCAATATTGTTTAAAAATAGCCCACCCTTTTAACTAATAGATGACTATATTGACGTTTTGGGAAAAGTCCCGGATTCCTTGTCGAAATCTAGACCAAACGTCCTATAAAAGCATGAAAAATAACTTGAACGCACTTTTTTAGTAATATAGTGAAGTATCTAGAATAAAATTTAGATATTGACTCATCCGTCAATGGGGCAAAATGGGCCCCTAATAGTTTACGAAAGATTTTATTTTGTGAGCCAATAGATTTGAACTTAGGGTACATACGGATAAATAAACTTACTTTACTATGGGTTCTACCTGAAAAAGCGAAAATTACCTATTCTTTACATTTTGCCGCGGGTCGATGAACTTTTTATGTTGAACAGCAGATTTTATTTACGTGATTTCGGGGTTGGTACCATAGTAAAAGTAAGTCAAATGATGAGTATAATAGAATCCTAGAACATGCCTGTCGTCTAGATATAGGTACAATATGTATTTCTCAAATAAAATATACCTACTTGTGTGCTACTTTTTCATCTGTACAGGGTCAGAGAATGCCTGAAAGTCCTACAAGTGTCTCGGCCACTTTTGACTGGGTGAACGGTTTTGGGCAAGATTGTCATTGAGTTCAGGATAATCAAAATTAAATTTCTAATAATTAAATGAAACATGTTGAATACCTGTACTGAGCTTTTTTAATAGTCCACTACTGAACGTAAGCCTACCCACGAAGGGTGATTGAGCCATATCCATCACGCTGGCCGAGCGCGGGTTGCTGAATTCATATACATCGATTTTTCTCTATGGACGTGCCTTTGCAGGTTGCTTCAATGTTTTCCATCAATAAAAAGCCATTAGTGTAAATTTCGTACATAAGTTTCAAAGCTCAGTGGTCAGACCAGGATTAGGACCTTACGATTGTGATGTGGACCATTACATGCGAATGGAGTTGGATATAATTTGGTATGAGAGTGGGAAACTACATGGTTCATGAGTGAGCAATGTACCGAAAAATATTCTTTTTACCACATAAAGAATGAGTAGGTATTTTAACATATAACTTTATTAAGTATTTATCTTCTGACAAGTTATAAGGCAACGCGGGCCAAACCGTAGGCTATTAAAGTCAAAGAACATATTTACTGTTGAACTGTGTTACATTGAGATCTTAATACTAAGAACAAAAATATTGAATTAACCGTTAAATCCAATGCGGCCATAAAATAATTATTTGAACATGAATAAATCATACAATTATTATTTAATTAATTTCAAATATTTTGCAAAACAATTTCATCTAAAAATTGTCGTAGGTACTCCGTAATAAGCTTTAGACACGAGCGAATTTAAGCAAATACTGAGACAAAGCAGGCTAATCTTATCTTTGCAAGTAATACGAAAACCCGAGCTAAACCATGAGCTATTATTTTAAGCAAGAAAGTACTAAAACAACGCGGGTCAAACTGTGGGGAAATACCATTCCCTAAGTTCACCCTCGCTTCCTAGGGATAGCTCTGTTATCAGGGGTCTAGATCAATGGATGGTTTCTTTAGGGTAAATTAGTGAAGAAATTAGATTAGGTGTGATACAAAAAATAGGTTAGGTTATGTTAGAACATGACAAAACAACGCACGAGCCGAGCGAGCGAAGCGAGCGTGCCGCGGCAGCGGCCGGCGAAGTGCCAGAAGCGAATCGCCTTTATAGATTAGGTGTGAAACAAAAAATAGGTTAGGTTAGTTTAGGTTAGGTTAGGTTAGGTTAGGTTAGGTTAGGTTAGTTTAGGTTAAATATTAAGACGACTGTGATTAATAAAATGCTGTTTTATTTAGAAAAACTGCTGTAAATAATATAAAAATAGAAGCTATATTTAAAAGAAAAAGAGTTAACAGGTATAATGTGCATTAAGATTATTAGCTGTGCATTGATGAAAAAGCTTTTGCTTTAGGAAAAATCGCTGTACGCTGCGAAAATAAATTGTAGTGTGTTTAGTGATATTTTGAGTTGAATATTATGCTGTGCAATCAGTAATTTTGATGGGAATTTGGAATCTTATTGCATAGAATAAGGATATTTTTTGATTTGCGTTTAAATACTACCCTTATAATTTTAAGCAAGTACTACGACAACGCGGGCCAAGCTACGTGCTATAAATTACCATTATAAGCAAGTACTGAGAATGTGTAGACCAAACCACGACCTGTTATTATTCTAGCCAAATACTGGGATACTTTAGGCCAAACCGTAGACATTATCCCTTCAAGTAATACGTTATACGATAATGCGGACGAAACCACAAACTATTATTATTTTAAGCAAGTGCCAAGACGACGTGGGCCAAACTGTGGTTTATTATCATTTTAAGCAATTACTAAAACAACGCGGGCCAGCCCGTGGGCTATTATCATTACAAAAAATACGACAACACAGGCCAAACGGTAAGCTATTATAATTTAAAGCAAGTATTAAGACAACGCGGGCTAAGCTGCGTAATTTATATACCATCTTAAGCAAGTACTAAGATACGCAGGCCAAACCGTGACCTATTATCATCATCATCCTGCCCTTAGATTTACTTGATGACAATAAATATTATCTTATCTTATCCCACAAGGTGGGGTCGGCACAGCACGTTTCTTTTTGCCACTTCACTCTATCATACGCCATCTCATCATCAACTCATTTCTCTCGCATATTATCTTGCACACAATTCATCCACACTTTTTTTGGTCGTCACCTCCTATTTCTGCCGTTTACCATTATGTTTAGGGTTCTTTTCGTGACATTACTCTCTTCCCGTCTCATGCCCTTACCAAGATAGCCTGCCACTCTTTAATTTCTCAGTCACTGGCGCTACTTTCAGACTTCTTCTAACATACTCATTTTTAATCTTATCCATTCTTGTCTCTCCGCACATCCATCTCAGCATTCGTATCTCCGCTGCATGCAATTTCCTTTCATTCTCCCTATGGTGGCCGAACACTCTGACCCATACAATACGTTTTTTATCCAGCCAAATACTAAGACGAGTCAGGCCAAACCGTAGGCATTATCCTTGCAAGTAATACGTTATACGACAATGCTGGGCTACACAAGCTATTATTATTTTAAGCAAGTGCCAAGACAACGCGGGCCAAACTGTGGGTTTTTATTATTTTGAGCAATTACTAAAACAACGCGAGCCAGACCGTGGGCCATTATCATTGCAAGTAATATGACAACGCAGGCCATCAGACAGCCTTTTTTAATTTTAAGCAAGTACCAATACAACGCGGGTCTAACCGCGGGCTATTTTCATTTTAAGCAAGTACCTATGTACTAAGACCACGCGGGCGAAGCCGCGGGTTTTAAGCTAGTAAAGGATAAAATGGTTTTCCGTTATTGCACAATTTAATTACACCTGCTTCTTTTTCAATCGGAAGGTCAGATAAGTACTTGTAGCTGTAGATAATGCCGTTGGTACCTTTTTTTACCAGGGGAAATCCTTTATGGATACCACCACGCCTCGAGGGCAGGCGGGTGGTTATGTGGGAGTCCCGCCGTATGGACGGTATACGCACCAAAACCCCTGGATGTTCCACCACTGCGCCTGGTGTTGGAGCTACCAGCCACCAGCACTGGGCGTCAGACAGCACCCAAACTTTTTTAGTTTGATAGGATATACTCCTGAAATGGTCTCACTTCATTTTTATCGATATTGGCTAAGCCATTTTTGAAGAATCAACATTAATGTAAAAATGGTATACATCGATTCGAGTAAACTGTTCGAATTTTGTACACGAATAAAGTCGGTTGTGCAATTGTATGCTAAAAATAATGATTATATTAGTAATACTGTAATATTGTTTGAAACGTTCTCCAGTAAAGAGCACGTCGTAACCACCACCCACAAAATAGACAGATGACCTAATTAAGACCACAGGATCGCGGTGGTGGTCAGCCAAGAAAAAATGTGGTTTGATAAAATGGCAAGCATTTAATTGACTCCAACCCTAATTTATCAAAATCTTTACTTAATACAAACTGCAAATGTAGATCTCTGTGCCACTATTCCAAATTAGGTCGTCTACTATGGGACATATACCTCTCCTATGGAACTCCAATAAAACTAGGTGGAAACGGTTTGCATCCAGCGCGATCCTGCAGTCTTTATTAGGTCATCTTCCCTCCTTGTGGGTGGACGTCCTACAATGTGATGGCCGGTACGTGGTCTCCACTGCTAAAATCGTCGACCCCATCGTTCACCAATCCTCCGTGCTATGTGCCCTGCTCACTGCCGTTCCAAAATAGTAGGTAGTTACTATATTTTCCGTAAAGTCTGCGATTAAATCTAGAACTTAAACGTGCTAGATCCTTGGCCGCGCATCTCGCCAAATATGGTCCAACGCCAACCCGTTTTGAGTTAAACAAAAAACATTATTTTTCTTAATTCAATATAACGGCTATTTGAAACAATATTCACAGCGGTAAAGCTCTGAACTAATCAGAACGCTAAAGATTGTGTCGGAAGACAAGGAAAAAAAAGAATCGTTAATACAATAGCGCAAGTCATATAGTTTCCAAGTGGGCTCTCAATAGATTGTGCCGATAGTCCAGACTGGGTGTTTGCCAGTTCAATTATCATTACGAGTGTTAGAGATGTGCCCTGTCCGGCAAAATTTATTTGGTCAATGGTATAATTATTGTTTGTATGTCCGGCCACATTTTTAAATACAAATAGTAAATAATCAAACACAATATTTTCACTACCCTTATCAATTCTATTTCAATACGAATTTTTAATTATCTAAGTACTAACAACTGTGGGTTGTATTGTTTTCTGAGTGAGTAATCTGAAAATGTTCCCGGTCAGAGCGAAAGTAACTATTACTTCTTTGTGATCCTGTTTACACCGTTAGTTGCTTACCACCAAGCGGGTTAGTGGTCAAACGCGGACACATTTGGGGTAACAAGGCGTTTACAAGCTCTTTACAATGCCGTTTTGAAAATTTTGTGAACTGATCTGTATGAATCAATCATGTGTTTAGATCATTATTTTTGTCATGTGAATCTAGCAATCGTCATAAATGTAGATAGTAATATACACCATATTTTTTTATTGCTGAAACAATAAAAAACAATGCACACAAAATTAAGATAATGGTGACAACTACTAACCTTATTCTAAAGCCATCTTCACGTCAGTAATTCACTACTGCATTGCAGACGGCAAAAACTGAAACATTTTGTATCTCCGACAACTTTACTCCCTGTCTCATATCTATTTCCTTATAGAGATTCAGCCACGTCACCGTGTTGTGGTTGACCCGCATTAAATCGGTTAATTCAAACTATTTATCAAGTCCATTCGTTATGCATAGGATCAGATTTTGAAATTGTTTGATGGTGTTGTGGCACTCTGCCATTGTGTGGCCACCCCGCCTGGCTTAGTGCGATGGGAGTGTACTATGTTAATCGTTATATCAGTGATTACATCTATTGAATCACACTGGTTAAATACGGGATCATAAAACGAAGCACTGTATTCAATCATCATCATCATCATCATCATCCTGCCCTTATCCCACTAGGTGGGGTCGGCACAGCACGTCTCTTTTCGCCACTTCATTCAATAATAATAATTATTGTTTGTTACTTTTTATTCAACATATTTAAAAGGAGTTGTAGGTATGTCGTTTTGATCTGCGTATATTGGCTTTTGTAACTATACCCCTGTTGGAGCCGCGGACGAGTGCGAAAGCGTCCCCGCAGCTCCGGCACATGGGCGCTAGGCAGCAACATCCCAGGGTTTTTAGTGGGTACACCGATCGGCGGGACTCCCACATAACCACCCTGCTCCTCCGGCGGGGTGGTATCCATAAGGATTATCCCTAAGAAAAAAAAATGTAACTACAGTCAAACCTGGATAAGAGAGAGTTGAAGGGACCGCCATCTCATTCTCTCTTATAGAGGTTTTTCACTTATCCAGGTTTCTCACTTATCCAGTTTCAGAAGTGGCTTCTCTCTCTTATAGAGGTTTTTCACTTATCCAGGTTTCTCACTTATCCAGTTTCAGAAGTGGCTTCTCTCTCTTATAGAGGTAAAAAAATACGTCTAATTTGTATGTAGGTATCTTCATGCATGAAGAATGATAAATATGTTTATAAATAGTATACGAGTAAAAGTACTAGGTAATTGTTCGGGTTTGTTTTATTTATTCTTAAAGGCACTTTTTAAAATTTGGAAAATCAAAAAGTTTAATCTTTTTAATATTTCCATGTCTTAAGAGCACTGAGAACGAATCTTTTGATTTTATTATTTTATAGAAGTTGGACTCTGATAAATCAAATTCATTGCTTATTTTATTTCGATATTTTCCACTTTTGAAAGCATACAATACCAATCTTAAGCTTATCACTCAATTATTTATTTATTTATTTCTAAAGATTTATTTATTAAACACCGAACCTTTCTCCTCAATTGATACTTATCAACTGTAGTAAGCTTGACCAATAAGATAGTGTTAACGCACGTGTGGCTATTCCAAAAGAATGTGATACAAAAACAATGTTAGTTATAAGAAATAATAACACAAAATAATTTTGAATAGAGCACTATTTCAACAAACAAGATAGTACAGACGCACGTGTGGCCATTCCAATAAAATGAGATACAAAAACAATGTGACTTGTATCTCCACAAAATACAAAAAAAAAAAATGTTTGAATAGAACACAATCCGAAATCAACGGTAGTTAGTTCCACGAAATTTAAGAATGGGTCATAAAGTGCAGATGTTTCATTATCCTCAACTCTCGCTTATAGAGGTTCTGACAAGTAGTACTCTCAGTTTTAGAGGTCCATAAGGGAAAAACGACTCTCTCTTATAGAGGTTTTAGTCTCTCACTTATAGAGGTATTTGATGGATAAAATGACGGGACCTGGCAATTACTCTCACTTATAGAGGTTTCTCACTTATCCAGTTCTCAGTTAGCCAGGTTTGACTGTATACCTGATCTCTGTTATATGTATACTGTACCAGCCTTTTTACCATTCCACTGCTGAAAACCTGAAAAAAAAAGGCCTGCCAACGAAAGGCGTACCTATGTGTGATTGAATCATATCTATCACACTGACTCCGTGCAGTGCAGGTTGGTGGATTCAGATACATCATAGAATTTCTCCTATGGACGTATACAAATTGTGTCACGATTTCTACGTTTATTAAAAAGCCATTGGTGTGAAAATCCGTACACAAGTTATAAAGTAATTATTAGAACGTCACCAGGATTTGAAACCTCGATCGACACCACGATTGTATGGCAAGGTTTGTATGAGTATACATTATCCATAACTGACAATGACTCAATAAAATGAAAACCCTAAAAATACGTTAAAACAATCTTTGATTTGTATTGAATTGATGAATAACAATTTTTAACTTGTAATACCACTGGCCAATAAGAAATAATAAACTATAGCCAATAAGAAATAATTAAAATTTAACAAAGAAAGTACCTACACTGACAAAATATTAGCACTTACTTTTAATAATAATAATACTTACTTTTAATTGTAATAATACTTTTTTTTTAATTTTGTGGAAAAGTTAAAACTTTCGGCAAATAATTATCTCAATCACCTATCTCCTTCATTTCGTGCTAAGTACCAAACAGCTAGGGGCATGAAATGCCATTCTCCATATTCCTAATGAAGCCTTCCACAAGAATGTGAATCTAGGCTATCGCCCGATTGGATCACGGTTTCGGCAAATGATGTTACAACGTTCCAATTAGCTGATCATTTGTGTCAAACGTGCATTGTCAGTCTATTGAATGTTAACAATCGTATTGTGTTTATATGAAACTCGTTAGGAACGTAGTTTAGAGGGCTGATGAAGTGTTTTCATTTTTTATTCGCTCTTCTCTGCTCATGTTTGCATCAATGTTATGCAATGCTTGTGTGGCGATCGGATTATGACTTTTGTTGTCTGGTAAAGAACTGCGTTGTATTTTGTTGATATGCTTGTTGGTGACTATGCACTAACACCTGCTATTTATAGTCGTTAATCACTCGAGGCAAAAATATGTCTTAGCATAAAGTAAAATACCAATCAAAATTATAAGTCACAAGTGTTCATCCGTTAGTTCAAAAGTTCTTTGGAAATTTGGTCTGACTACCGGTATTTTTTTTCTGGCAGGAGAAAAAATGAAAAAATTGCATTAACCTGTATATTTTTGGGCTCCCTATATAATCACAACTCACTTGGACTTGCTATATTAGGTATCGTCATCAAGTTATATATTAGCTTGTGAAGTAGCTGTTTCATTTATGAGCCAATTTTATCCTGAACTACCGTCTTTGACAATGCATACTTACTCTACCCAATTTCACTGAAACAAACCGAATCAGCTATCTAACAGACAATGCCGGTCAAAAGGGTACAGTAGTGATTCCCGATAGCCGAAGTTAAAGGTGCGCTAAGTTACCCAAAGGTGCCCAAACTGTGATGGCATTTTGATGTGTGTCAGTCTCCGTGTTACATCGCTTCGTGCTGCGCGAAGTGGCGACGTCGTGATCCAAATTAATTAAAAGAGAGACACAAAAGTAAGTCTATCACGATTGGGTGGGTTAGCTTTGTGTGGATAAGGCTTAATTAGCTAACGAGGCATGTGCCATTTGATACTGGCTGATGGGATTCAGTTGCATTCGTTGGTGATAAGCTTCTGTCGAAGTCGTTTTGCAATTGAATTCTGTTACTTTCTCTGATACTAAATTGTTACAAAATTACATGACAAATGTTATAATATTCTAGTTTATTTTGCATAAAAAGCATCAAACAAATATTCTGAATATTCAATGGTCTTGAGAATTTAAAACTATTTCCATTCAACACCTATACATCAGAAATAATTTTATGATCAGAATGTTAACATCGTTAACACTGACTCGAATAATATTTCTAGAAGAATATTGTGCCTCTAATTACAGTGATAGGGCTTATATCTTATTTAGAACATACTTCAAGTTTTATTAATGTTACTTATACGAGTCTATCTGTTTTAAAACACTTAATAGTCGAGTTAGATCAAATGAGTAAATATGCAAACAGTCAAACAATTATTCCATTTTCAAAGTTAGGAATAGTTTTAACTGTATAAAATGAATAATTATGTAGCGAAAGCTTCACTGGGTCATTCATTTGGCGTATCTATAACATACGAATCCTATAAAAATCCCCACACGGCCCACCGCTGAGTAGCATGAAGCATGCCAACCATCACATTTCAAAACACAATATGCTAATTAACAGCAAAAAATAAATAAAAAATATTGTACTTTTTTGTATTACTCAACGAGCTCTCAGAAATGCAAATCGTCGAAGACCTTTAATTACGAGTTGGACACGACTGACGACGGTGTTAAATGCACTGTTTTGAGAAATGGTACTTACAAAGCCATAGATTAAGACCAAGTTAGTGGGTCCTGAGTGAGAATCTTTAAAGTTATGAAAGAGAAGAGAGTCATAAAGTGTGATGAGTTAGTGCAAAAATTCGTCAAGGATGTTTTTTGCTTTTTCAATGTTTTCGGTGTAGAAATGTCGTCATGTAATTTTTTGAACAATTTCCAGTTTCGTAGCACGTAGAAATTCAAGTTACCTAACCATAGGAATTAAAAATGAACTATGATCTGGTCAAGGTAATAAATTCAGTCGAGCTTAATTTTTTTATCAGGGTGATATACTTACTTAGAAGAATAATCATCATCCATAAGAAAACTCCAAACTTCGTTCTTGTTTTGGATCACAGGGTCCGCAAAAATTGGTTGAGATTACATACGATATTAGAAGTTATATTTTGCAGTAATCCATTTAGTTTTGTGTGCTTATTAAATTATTAAGTCAGAAAATTAAATTGGATATACCTACTTAAGTATGACTGTTGCTTTAGTTAATAAGATACTTAGATGATAAATGAGTACCTACGGCGGCACAGGATTTACTTACCCAGAGATACATTTTACAATGCACAATGCAACTGCAAATATGGATATCAATTTATCTTCAACTAGCACAAACATCCATTAAAATCCTTCTACGAAATCCGTTTCAATTATATCGATCTCCGAATCAACGCAACACAATCAAGGTAGACCCGTCCCAACCATTATAAGTGTCCCCAATCAACAATGGAGGCGACATTAATTCTATCCATCATGTCGAACAGTCGAACCCAAAAAGGGTTGAAGTTCATTAAGAGATGCATTCCTCAAGTATTATTCTTTGAATCTGGTAATAAAAATAATAACAAGCCGGCCACCCTGCCAAGTGCTATCAGCTCCATCTGTTGTCGCTGCGGACAAACTCGCCTAATGAACGATGATAAATCATATTCGAGAGGCGGCTCGAGGCCCTGTCCATACTATTCTTGCGACACGTTTTAATTCCACACCGTCACAACCATTGGTGCATCATCTTCCAACTTAAATCTTTGATTGGTTTTTGGAACGCAATGTTTGTTGAACATGGAAGAAATGTAGTCCCAGGTGAGATTATTTAAAGAGCATTTGTGAGGTGTCTTGCTCCGTGTCCCTGCCCGCACGCCATTGTGCTTACTAATGATTTTATGCAAATGCAGCCTCTTTAGATCGAAGTCTTAGCGCGATCTCGAACCGTCAGGTACCAAGCTCATTATTAACAATTTGAAATATGACTTGGATTTTTCAACAATGTTTATGGAATAAATTATGGGAATTAATGTTTTTGTCTATAATCATTCTTTGTAATGTTGTGGTATTCCTGATATTGTTTGAAACCCATTATATTGGGTGTTATATTATTTTAAACACCTCTATAATTTTTGGTTCATATGCAAGTACTGAATTCAATATAATATTTCATAGATCAATTAACTTTCATCGTTAATGAAAATCTCAGCATTTCAAACAGTGTACCTACTTATCATATACCTACCTAATAATGAAGTCTGAAAAATGAAAAATAATTGAAAAATAATTTATTTCTTTTAGTACACAATACATGAAATATGATATATGTAGCCATGGCCATCAAACTAGGTGTGATAACACCTGTATTTTGATGGATAGCCTTCCTAATAGTTACATCATTATGAATTGTACAGTTTTAAATTTATTGGTAATTAAAAATTCTAAACTAAAAAATAATAATAATTTTGTTAAGTTTAATTATGGTCTGGGCCTATAAGTCATTATACAGTGTTGTTTAAACGTTTCAGATTAGTTTCAGATACGTCTGTGAGACAATTAACAATTTATTACCTAAAAAAAAATTGTTCTATCTAGGTTGCCTGGAAGAAATCGCTGCAGGCGATAAGGCCGCCAATTTTTCTACAGAATTATTGTATAAATTTTTTTAGTTTAAGCTTGCTCTGTATATACAGGGTTATTTCTAATCAATTAGCATCCTTTTAGGGGCTTATTCTGTACATCAAAACTAACAACTTTTGTTCTACGACTTCTGTCAAAACTGAAAAAAAAAATTGTTTTTCCATAGAAAATATTGTTCACCCGCGACAAAATGTATGGAACAGCTTTTTTTTGAGTTTTTAAAGTCGCAGAACAAAAGTTGTTAGTTTTGATATACAGAATAAGCACCTAATTAGAAATAACCCTGTATACAGGGTGAAAATAAAGTAATTTTTTATTGTATTGTTTTTATTATTATTTTTCGATAAATTTGCCTTTAATGGGATTGAGGAAAATTGAAAGTAAATTATCACTTCTAGCTGATATGAATCCATTATTTGTATAATTTGTCAAGATCCTCTGCCAGTGTTTGCATTTTGCTGATATTACGTTAGTGCTAATTGCTTACACTTCATTTTATTTTCTATTTTGGTAACTCATATACACAAACAATGTTATTTGTTAAGTTAATTAAGACCTCTCCACGTCAAGTCATATGATCCATAGTGCGTACTATGAACTCCTAATTTATATTGCTTGTACTCGTGTAAAACAAATTAGAAGCATTACGTAAAAAACTGATCGTTATTTGCTTAAACGATACTCGAGATGTAAACTTTGGTACAAAACATGTGATGTTATTCAATTATTTTTGTGGTAGAGTGCTTAGTTGCCCACGGTGGGTAAGTATCAACAATATTTAACTCTCGATTATTTTATTTTAAAGTAGATAATATTGTAGATTGACATTAGCGCAGAACTAAATAACGTAAAGACAAATTAGGATACGCTAAAAGATACTAAATCCTGATGGAAGATAAATAATCATAGTAGCGCTCGTAGCGTAGTTTGACTAAATGATTGTCAGCGATGATAGAAATTAAGCAACGTTCCGCATGGTCAGTATTTGGATGGGTGACCGCGGGTGGCATTTTCCAACTGAGCGCTACCGTGGATCGGATGACACGTTAAATTGTAGGCCCCGGTTGTTTTAACCGTTTAGCCATGTCAGAGGCTTTCAGGCGGTCTAAAAACTCTGACACCAGGGCTAGCCACCCGGCCTATACGAACTTACTTTACTTACTTATAGTAACGAAAAGTCATTAATAATGTTCATCTTAAAAAGTTCGTAGTACTTCATCAGAGGATCAAAAAAAAATGAAAATGCAACCTATACACTACTACACTACCTCTAATAAAAAAAATATTTTCTTGTTAAATATTTGCTACATTTTGAATTTTAGGGAGTAACATTCCAAATATTAAATAACTATTTAAATATGGATAATAAAAAACCGGGTGAAAAACACCATAGGTGGGCGACTATAGTTATATCAAGTGTGTGACTGTTTGTCGGGTTTGAGTTAGACATAAGAGGAGCGTTTTATGAGCTGCGTTAGTAGTACATATATAGGTAGTTACACGGATTCCTGCGTTATCGAGGAAAATTATGTGGCCGATTATTTTTATCACTTGCCAACTAACTTTTCACCTATGTTCAACGATTAACAAATTTTATGACAATATTTCATTTGGTTGAATTATTGTTTAATCTAATAACAAAAAAACGCTTGGAACATTTGTCATTTGTCAAAACTTTCAGTAGGCAAAACGTCTAGTAGACAAACAACGTTTTGTCGAAAATCATTTCGACACATTAAAAATTAGGTGTGAAACAAAAAGTAGGTTATATTAGGTATGACAAACAACGCACGAACCGAGCGAGAGGACGAGCGTGCCGCGGAAGCTACCAGCGAAGTGCCAGAAGCAAATCGCTGTTATACTTAGATTAGGTGTGAAACAAAAAGTAATCATCATTATTGTCAGCAATAAGACGTGCCACTGTTCATAGGACCCACCTATAGATTTCCGATAAGACCGATTGGATGCGGATTGCATCTAACATAACCCTGCAGTCACAATGAAGCAAGTGGAACAGTTAATATCTCAAATATTTAGTGATAAGATGCTGATTTAGTTATTTGTTTTCACTCTCGCTTTGTCGCCTATTCAGTATTTCCGTATGCCATTTATAATTTTTTTGACACCGTTAATTTTATTTTACTCGGTTCAAATAAATAGACGCTTGATTAAATACTACCCTTAAAATATCAATCATACTTACTTTTCTGCTATGCTATCCTCGTTGAAGCCGTGGTGGTCTAGTGGTTGTAACGCTGGCCTGTCATTCTTGAGGTCTTGGGTTCGATCCCGGTCCCGTACCAATGAGTTTCTTTGGAACTTATGTACGGAATTTTACACCACTGGCTTTTCGGTGAAGGAAAACATCGTGAGGCAACCTGCATACGTCCGTAGAAGAAATTCGATGGCGTATGTGAATCCACCAACCCGCACTGGGCCAGCGTGGGGGATATGGCCCAATCACCCTTCCTGGGTAGGCTTACGCCCTGCAGTGGACTATAAAAAAGGCTGGTACAGTACAGTACAGTATCCTCGTAGGTGCTGTATGAATGAATACAATTATTTTTTAACAAACATAGTAATGCTTTTTCACTAATTATTCTACCATAAGTGCTAAAGATCAAACGTTAGATCGGCCCTATATCCTATAACACTGCCACAGTAACAATAAAGGTAAATGGTAATCCATACAAGAACGAGAACGAGAACAAGAACTCGTACTTACTTCTACGTACTCGACTTTCTGTTGGATCAAATATCTCGGAGCAATGGATTGTGCCACGGGTTTTGACTCCAATTAATATGTGACTATCATAAAGTGATACTAAATACCTTAGGAATTATTAGTTGCAGAGGAACATTACGATCGTATCGTACTTTATAAATTAGACGCCACGTGTTAAGGAGAGTTCATACAATGGGTAAATGAATCTATGGCTTTAACTTAAAATTAATTCAGTACATTGTATAATCAATCATTTTGTAAGAGTTTTTATACAATACAACAATATTTCATGGATACGAGTACCTACCACAAGAAGGAACATTATTATTTTTTCGCAAAAAATTGCATAACCGACTTCCGTCGTGTACAAAATTCGAATTGTTCCCCCGAATTGATGTATACAATTTTTACATTATTATTGATTTTTCGAAAACGGCTTGACCGATTTCGAAAAAAATTAAATGGGACTACCTCGGGAGTGTATTCTTTTGAAATAAAAGAGATTTTTTTGATTCGGTTCACAATTGGTGAAAATATTGATGAAAAAAACGTACACACAAACATAGAAAGTCGCTAAAAAGTAAAAGAAGAAACAACTATAGATAAAAGAGTGACAACATGAGGAAGCAAGTAGATCGTTATGTGGTAAAAATAATTAGGCCCGATTTCATCATACCATGTTTGTTATCATTAAATTAAGTTTTTACTACATATTTTTTTTTTAATTTGTAGCTAAAGAAAGAGCAAATGAACTTAAAACGGTAGATACTTCACTACTTGTTTAGTCTAGTTGAAAGTTAGGTTGTTTGTCAATTTCTAAATATTTTGTAAGATTAGACTTTCTGAAGCTTTTTGTCATGGATGACACCGCTCGCTACTTACCATGGTAGCTAAATTGGACCCTATGATTATAATTTGACAATCGTAACTGACTATCCAAAGTACTTACAACGGATCATGTGCATTAAGCACTAAACAACTTTATTTCATTACAATACTGATTGGAATCTTCTTAATCAAATTCTTAATTAGTAATTTGGTTGTCGATAACCATTTTACGGCAATTGTCATAAAACAGCTAATTGACCAGATCGACCAGTTCTGATTGAATTACTCTGGTTCTGTAGATATTTTATGGCAATATTTGACTTTCAAATGAGATTTTTCGTAAATTAATTACTTGAATTTATCGATTGGAAATAGCGTCAAAATATTTAATGACTTTTTTAATGTTATAGAATGGTATTATCGAATTACGTGTGGACGTTTTTTTCTACGGGATTAGTTTAACTATCATCTTTATTTCTGAGATAACCTATTTAAATGTGAATGTTAATGCGTTACTACTACTATTTACTTACTGGACGTGATAGTAGGTATTGAGTAAGGGTTGAAAGTGTCTTATAGCGTTAGGAATAATAGACAAAAACTAACTACCGAGTGAGTGAAGCAAGCAAAGCGTCTTTGCTTTGTATTGACGAAATTTGGTAAGGTTTTTCTATTTTTCTTTTATCTTTGACATTTTTAGGGTTCCGTACCCAAAGGGAAAAACGGGACCCTATTACTAAGACTTCGATGTTCGTCTGTCTGTCTGTCCGTCTGTCACCGGGCTGTATCTCATGAACCATGATAGCTAGGCAGCTGAAATTTTCACAGATGATGTATTTCTGTTGCCGCTATAACAACAAATACTAAAAACAAAATAAAATAAATATTTAAGGGGTCTCCCATACAACAAACCTGATTTTTTTAGACGTTTTTCGATCTATATTAATAACGGTAACAGGTACATGCTTGAAATTTTCACAGAATGTTTAGTTTTATATTCACTTCAATAATAGATAATAAAATTAAAATAAAATGAATATTTAAGGGGGGCTCCCATACAGTACGGAACCCTCCGTGCGCGAGTCCGACTCGTACTTGGCCGATTATTTAAATTTAAAATACTGTTTTATTATACTTCGACTTTATATTGGAACGTGTTTTCTTGTTTTATCTCCATATTTGTAATATGTATTCCAAAACAACATAGCATTATGTAGGTATTATGTAGGTCTCTATTAGTACATAATTGAACACTTCAAAGCACTTGACGCCGACAAATTTGTTATTTTTCTCACATTAACTAATTAGAATGTTTGCAGACCAAAGAGCTAGCCTACTTAGCGTTTGCAAGCATTCATTAACAACTCATTTCTGTCTATTCATTAATTTTCAAACACCAAGTTCCCACGGTCTCAAATAATGGACGTTTCAGACTGCCTATAGACTAGTAAACCTACGTACGAGGAATACTAGGTAATTGAACATATACACACTCTAGGATTTTAATGTTTTACAATATAATTAAATGAACAATATTTAGTATGTTTATGTTTTTTTTTTCGGGTTTTGGAATCATTGCAATGAACAAGAACATCACACAAACTAAAGGTGGTTTGCACTTGAAGCAACAGACATAATATTCTAAGAATTTTGACAGCCTCGGTGGCTCAGTGGTTAGTGACCCTAACTTCTGGGTCAAAGAGGCGTGGGTTCGATTCCCACCCAGGGCAAGTATTTATGTGATGAACATTGGTGTTTGCTCTGTGTCTGGATGTTATTTAGTTACTATCTATATAAGTATGTATTTAAAAATATATAAGTAGTATATCAGTCTCTGGCAGCCATATCACAAGCTTTGCTTAGTTTGGGGTCAGAGGCCGTGTGTAAGATGTCCCCTAATATTTATTTATATATTATTGTGATGAAAAATTATGACCAACTGTTACAAAGAGACCAAACTTGAAATCATGAAAACTAAAATCATTATTATTATCCATACAAAAAAAAAGACTTTAAACAAAATAACGTCTCTATGAAAAAACTCATCTTCTTTACGATTCCAGGGTTGGTCTCATCGTAACATTTGGTTTTAATTGTAACTAATGATTATTACAATATGTATCCGTCGTCTAAAGGAACACCCGGTAAAGTATTAGTGTGAATAGCTTAGTCTGAAAGACCCTCAAAAGAGACCATTAGCTAAATATAAAGCTTTATTTAGGTGTTGGCTACTGTCCTGTACAAAGTCAATAAATCATTTTGTCAGCGACCACAGAGGTAATTATTGCAATTAAGGTTAAGTAACGATTAGCCGCTTCCTTTGTTCTACGTGGGAAAGTAAATTTAATCATGTGCCTGTTTCACATTAAGGCCCAGACTCCAAAATTGAGCTGTTCGGAGTGAAATAGAGCTATATATGAGTAAAACAAAGCTATAAAGTGAAACAAAAGCAATGTATTAAGGAAGTCTGCTTGGGCCAAAGTTTTGAAGGCCTCTAACATGCCTAAACGGTTATAACGACCGGGGCTACAATTTAAGGTGTCACCCGAGCCACGGTAATGCTCAGTTGTAAATGTCACCCATCTGAAAACTGATCATGCCGAACGTTGCTTAGTAATGTAGTAAAACAAATTAATGCAATGAAACCAATAAAGCAATGCTGAATAAAGTGGAGCTATGCAGAGTGAAGAAAATAAATACGGAGCGAGTTTAAGCAATTCAAAGAAATGCCGGAAGAAATCACTTTTAGTGATAAAGGCACCGTTGCTTCACATTCTTAAGCTTCTGTTTTTTCCTATACATTGTAATATCTGTATGAGTAAATCACTATAGAAGTATAAATCAATCAAAGTGAAGCGAGGCTACACGGAGTACTTAAATCGAAGCATTGCAAACTGAACTGACGTGACGCAGAGCTATTTGAGTGAAGCAGAGTGAATAAAAACTATGTATAGTGAAGCGGAGCTATGCAAAGTGAAGTGACGCTATGCAGTGAGGAGTGGATCCATTCGTAGTGACGCGGAGTGTAGTAGAGACATGCGTAGGGAAGCTGAGTGAAAACAAGCTTTCCGGAGTGAAATAGAACTATGCAAATTAAAGCGTTGTGGACTGTGAGCACATTGCAGTATTGCCACATTTGCTTAACGAGTACAAACACAGCATTTTTGCCCAGCTCCGCTTCATTCATGACTGTATTGTGCAAATATGCACTGGCTGGACAAATATGGCATTTCTGAGGAGCAGGGCATCATGCATCTGGTTAGAGAGCGTTCAAAGCACAAACAGGTACTTCCATAGCAGAAACAGTACGATTGCTACCATCTTTTTTGTAAAAAATTAGCCTTTGATATTGAATTATGGAGTTTTAATGTCTCATTGTACATTAATCAATTAATTATTCGTTTACTTTATTTCAATTGACTTTAATGGCTAACATGTTATGATTGGCAATAAATAATTTAAATCAAAACCAAGCTATTATGAGATTTGAGGTCCGTGAAGTGTGGATGGACCTTTTCACAGTAGCAAACTATAAGTACCTTTGTTGTGAAAGGGAAGCTTTCAAACGCTGTATAAATAAGACAACATAGTCTTGATTTAAATGAATATTGACAACTTTTTCAGCAAAAATCTTTTTATAATAAACAGCTGGCTCTTAATGCTTTTTCGAGATTGGTCCATGGACAAAATTTGAGAAAAAAAATGCTGTTCCATACAAAATTGCAACTCGGAATGACAAAATGTATGAAACAGCTGATTTTTTTTTCTCGAATGCATCGGCCCCATAGTAAAAGTTGTTCGTAATGATGGTCTAAATCACCTCCTCTCTGCTTAGTACACCGGTTCTGGATAACCCTGTATAGATAATGACATCCAGATACATGGCAAACACCAATGTTCACATAGTTGCTTGCACTAGGTAGAAACCGAACAAAGCCTCTTCAACCCAGGAGTCAGGGTCACTAACCACTAGGCCACTGAGGCAGTCGAAGGAAGTCAATATCACTGGAGGAAGTCGTTTTTTGGCGTAACAGGTTCAAACGTCTTGATTGAAGTTCACAATAAAGCTATTTTGACATCGAGAAATACGATTAAAAAGTGTACCTATCAATCGAAAAACTAAAGCGAGACTAATCTCTATTATTCTCTAAGTACAATACCTCGACGGCTTCCCAGAAATAATAAATTATTATCCTGTTAAGACGCTTGTTTTTCTGTTTTGTTCCAAAATTTTCAGATATTCGTACTTGTTTATTTTCGTAGAGGAGCACGCAGAACTAATTTAAAATCGTAAAATTCTAGTAATCAGTGCTAACATTACACGGGCAACCTGCCAAAAACACCTTATTAATAAATTAATGAGAATCTCACTGATCCACGTTATCCCGATTTGCGTCACTGGAATGCCATTTTGACGTCAGAATCATCATTATTATTTACAAATTGTATTTAATGTAAGTAGATATTTTTGAGTGTTATTTTACCATACTTACTCGTACCACTTTCATTATTTGCCCCCTTTAAATATTTATTTTATTCTCTTTTTAGTATTTGTTGTTATAGGGGGAAGAAAAATACATCATCTGTAAAAATTTCAGCTATCTAGCTACCACGGTTCATGAGATATAGTCTGGTGACAGACCGACGGACAGACGGACATCGGAGTCTTAGTAATAAGGTCCCGTTTTTACCGTTTGGGTCCATACCCAAACGGTAAAAACCGGACCTTAAAAATTTTAGGGTTCCATACCCTAAAATTGTTTTCATGAGGCTTAGAATGTATTTGTAGATAACCAATCAAATATATATACATTAATTAATGTATTATACAGTTTTTTCCTCTCACATCTCCGTTTTAGCAGATAGTGTAACCTTTGTCTGTGATCGACGTAGGTACTTTAGTTCATAAAACAAGAAAATATGTTGCACAAATAAAAAATAAATCGTAAATCCTTCAAACTCTTGCAAATTATAGCTAATTTTGAGATGAAGAACTAAATGTAGTACCAACAGTAGGTATATCAGCAACAGCTATATTACCGCGATGATATGTCCTTAAAATGTTCATATAAGAGTCACATGTCAAACTAGCCGACTTATCGTACTAGGTACGTCAGTAACAATTAAGTTGAGATCGCGGAGGGTCCTCGATAAAAAAACAACAATCTCAAATCGTGGTACACGCTAGGCCTGTCAAATAGCGGCCCACATTACTCGGAGGCAAACAAAGATTCACATTGAAAATCTTTTAATTGGCATTAAGTATGACGACAGGCAGTGACTTGCCTAATCCGGTACTTAATGATATCGATATAGAGCAGTTACAAGTGTTACAACTCATTATTATGCAAGTTATGGGAACAGTGATTTATGTAGGTAGGTACGTGAATGTGTAGAAAAATACAGATGAGTTTGATGTTTGTACTGAATATCAACTTTTCTAAGGGTCCATCTACACTATGAAGAGACCTGGATATAATTTACGTTTGCATACATTAATGGTTCATAACCGTTTTGGTGTATTCACATAGGCAGTATTAAGTTCTTACGTATACGATTTTGACTGTGCTTTATTTTTGTTTCATAGCGTTGTTTGTTTCGTAGCAGATGATGATTTCGTAAACATCTTATAACCGCAGTTGTACTGTACTGTACCAGCCTTTTTAATAGTCCACTGTAGGACGTAGGCCTACCCACGAAGGGTGATTGGGCCATATCCACCACGCTGGCCCAATGCGGGTTGGTGGATTCACACATGCCATCGAATTTCTTCTACGGACGTATGCAGGTTGCCTCACGATGTTTTCCTTCACCGAAAAGCCAGTGGTGTGAAATTCCGCACATAAGTTCCAAAGAAACTCATTGGTACTACGGGACCGGGATTGAACCCACGACCTCAGGAATGACAGGCCAGCGTTACAACCACTAGACCACCACGGCTTAACCGCAATTATTGCAAGTAAAATCTTAGACTTTAATAGTTTATCAGTTGCTATTGAGGGCAAAGTATGAAATAAATTAGTAAGCAACTGTAACAAAAAAATAAATATTCCTCCGAACACATTTAAAAATAATTGACAGACAGATTTGCAAGAACCGTATGGATCACTTTACTTTGTAGTGTAAATGAATAAGTTAATTCGATAACAAAACTAAAATTTTGTATTTTATGTATTGAATTCTATACTTAGTATGGTTTGCAATATTCCAAATCGTTATATATTTTTTTACTTCATCTATTGACTTTTTCTAGGTATTCGATATCTTTGTTTTGTACTTTATTCATTTATCTATCTGGCAAAAATTAGGTTATGGCACATTACTCCGCGAAAGTAGATTGGTTACATCATCTCTATAGATTTCCATCCTCAGATTCCATTCTAATCTGTCACGTCTGTGAGGTCGGCTGGTGTAAAGTTCATCAGTACTGAATTCAATTATCGATTACACCATTGTATTCTATCGATTTATATTTAAATACCAACCGTTTATGAGAAATGTATTGTGAAATTAGACAAACGCTCGTTTTATTTTATTTGACGAAAGACCGCCCGCTTAGATTTATCTAGAGTGTTTTAGTTCTTGGTAATTTGTGAGGCAAATGTCAACTTGGCTAGTGGAACAGGATCTATCCCAGTCGTTTTGTTAGTGTACATTAAGCTATTAGGATGTGTTAGCTAAAAGCAAAGTAAAATAAAACTCATCATTATAAACATTTCCTTAAAAAAACCCGATATCACAAAAACATTTTTTAGGGTTCCGTACCTCAAAAGGAAAAAACGGAACCCTTATAGGATCACTTTGTTCTGTCTTTGTTAGGTCCGTCTGTCAAGACCCTTTTTCTCAGGAACGCGTGGAGGTATGAAGCTGAAATTTATATCAATTACTCAGGTCTACTGTCCCTTGAAGCTGTGAAAAAAACAAACTTCTAAGCCAACGCAATCAAAAGATACAGCCGTTTATGCCGCAAATTTTGAAACTCGCAAGTACTCGCAAGGGAATCAAAACCTAAAGGGTACTTCCAGTCGACCTAGAATCTTGAAATTTGGCATGAAGCAACGTTTTATAGCACACATAAAGGAAAAATTCCGAAAATCTTAAATTTTTAGTTACATTACAAAATATATATTTTTTAATAAATATAAACTTATTACTTTTTTTGTCGTAATGAACGAACTTTGTAAACCTTGCAGGTTTGTACGGAACCCTCGGTGCGCGAGTCCGACTCGCACTTGGCCGGTTTTTTTTATAATATTGAGTAAGTACTCTTAATTTAACTCCGCCGTTGCCGGTCCCAAGCCCGGATGAAAAAGGAGGAGGGTTGGTCAGGAGAGACCATACCTGCCGTCAAAGGTCAACGCCGAGTCTCAGGCGGCGGCAAATAACCTGATCCTACCACGGCCACCCAGCGCACGTGAAGCGGTAACCAGCTGCCGTGAGGGCTAAATACCTTCAGCAATGCTGATACGGAAGGACGTGGGAACCCACCGTAATTATTTTCCCAAGAAAACCCCACCTACCATGAATAAAGAAATAAGAAATTGCGATTTGTTGGACGACCCGACTAACACTCGGCGCCATTCAGTACCCGGGCTGAATGGTGTGAAATTGGCTACCGAAGCTCCCTTGGGAGAATCTGACAACTTTAATGGATGCGTTAAACTGACACTCAATAGAAGAGCTTCTGCACGATCACATCATCGTTTTGCTACCTGGAACGTAAGAGGTTTACTCAGGCCGGGGAAACTTAGCATCGTAGAAAGAGAAATGGAGCGCCTCAACCTTAGCATACTAGGCTTATGTGAGACTCACATGCGTGGTAACGGACATTTCAGAACTTCGACAGGCAACTTCATGTATTACTCAGGCCGCGAAGATTCTAGCCTTCATGGAGTTGGAATAATAGTGCCACCTAAACTTAAAGCATGCGTTCTTGGATATAATCCGATTTCAGAACGCATCTTGACCATGAGACTGAACACTAAGCCCTGCATATTGAACATTGTTCAGGTTTATGCACCAACTAGCACTGCAGTAACATCAGAAGAAGAAGTGGAACGACTGTATGAACAGCTGGATACAGCGCTCAATGCCATTCCGAATCGCGAGATGACCATCATCATGGGTGACTGGAACGCCAAAGTTGGTAGAACTGAAGCCGATGATCATATGCGTGATACCGTGGGAAAATATGGATTGGGCATTAGGAATGAGCGCGGGGAAAAACTCATTGACTTTTGCATGAGTAGGAAGCTCACCATTCTTAACACCTGCTTCCAACATCATCCTAGACGGCTCTACACGTGGAGATCTCCTGGCGATAGATACAGAAATCAGATTGACTACATTCTGATAAACACCCGCTGGAGATCATCAGTGATAAACGTGAGGACTTACCCCGGAGCTGATTGTAACTCAGACCACAATCTGCTGGTCGCTAGCTTTGCGCTTCGTCTAAAGGCACCAAGTAAACGTAGGCAGAGGTGTCTTAAGCAACTCACCCCTGTAGAAAGAACGATTTTCCAACAATTAATGGAGGACAAACTGGCACAGGAAGATGGTAGTCAGCATGCAGCGGCAGATTCCCAGTGGAACCATTTTAAAGACCTTGTTAATGACACCTTGACGGAGCTGCGTAGAGCACAAAGGCCAGATCCGAAGAAATCGACTTGGATTTCAGACCGTACGTGGGAGCTCACGCAGCGTAGGAAAGACCTAAAAATCAAGGGATTGCAGAATCCTGAGGTGAGGAGAGAATACGATCGTCTCTGTAAAACCATTGATGCATGTTGCAAAGAAGACAAAAACAGTTACATCAATGATATATGCCAAGACATTGAAAACCACTCCCTCAAATATCAAACTGCTGACCTCTTTAAGAAAGTTCGGCTGCTTACCAAGAAGTTCAAACCTAAATCATGGGTGATCGAAGATGCCGATGGTCGACTCTTGCACCAGCTCGACGAAATCGCAGAAAGATGGCGAACATACTGCGGAGAATTGTATGTGGACCCCACACAGAGTGCACGTAGCGGCTTCGCATTCAACAGTGACCTGGACAGGGAACCTGACATTCTTCGTTCCGAGATCGTCGCGGCACTTGGCGCCCTCAAGACTAAAAAAGCACCGGGTTCTGATGCGATATCAGCTGAGATTCTAAAGGCCTTAGGTGATAGAGGTGTCGATGTGTTACATACCATCTGCAATAAGGTTTGGGCTAGTGGTGAGTGGCCGAAAGACTGGACGAAGTCGATTATTCTACCGCTCCACAAGAAGGGCTCGACTAAACAATGCGACAACTATCGCACCTTAGCCATCATATCCCATGCAAGCAAAGTTCTGCTCCATATCCTTAACAACCGTATCCGCCACTATCTGGATCAGCAAATTCCTCAGGAGCAGGCCGGTTTTGTTAAGGGTAAGGGCACACGTGAACAAATACTCAATGTAAGACAGCTAATTGAGAAAGCTTACGAGTATAATGTGCCGGTTATCTTGTGTTTTGTGGACTACAGCAAAGCGTTTGACTGCGTTAGCTGGGACTGCTTGTGGGAGGTTCTCACTGCATTAGGCGTACCGAGGCATCTGACAGCGATACTTCAAGCTCTTTACCATAGTAGTGAGGGTGTGGTCAGGGTTGATGAAGTGGAGTCACAGCCTTTCTGTTTTGGCAAAGGTGTTCGTCAGGGCTGCATTGCGTCTCCCATCTTATTCAATGCATATGGAGAGGTTATAATGCGTCATACGTGTGACAACTGGGATGGAGGCGTGAGCATAGGCGGTGTCAAAATTACAAACCTCCGCTACGCTGATGACACGACACTTCTAGCTGCAGACGAATCTGAAATGGTTAATCTACTTAATAGAATGGAGCAGATCAGTAACAACCTAGGGCTCTCTATTAACCGGTCTAAGACAAAAGTCATGGTAGTAGATCGAGCGAAGGTACTGAACTTCAGTGGAATACCCAATTTAGAAACTGTCGACGATTTCCTCTATCTTGGCTCCAACATCAGTAGCAATGGCTCCTGCGAGCGTGATGTCCGAAGACGTATCGGGATGGCGAAGAATGCTATGTCTCAGCTCGATAAGATCTGGAAGAATAGAGGGATAAGTCTGAAAACGAAGATGAGACTGGTCCAGACTCTGGTCTTCTCTATTTTTCTTTATGGCGCGGAGACCTGGACCCTAAAAGCAGCGGACCGTAGAAGAATTGATGCTTTTGAGATGTGGTGCTGGAGGAAGATGCTTAGAATACCATGGACAGCTCATCGGACCAACGTATCAATTCTTAAACAGCTCAGGGTCACGGATAGACTCTCGACCATCTGCCTTAGACGTGTTCTTGAGTATTTTGGCCATATAGCTAGGAAGGACGGAGACAACTTAGAAAAGCTAATGGTTACGGGGAAAGTCGACGGCAGGCGGTCACGAGGTCGGAGCCCGATGCGTTGGTCCGATCAGATCCGCACCACGCTGGACACGTCAGTTTACGAGGCGCTCCACGCCGCCGAGGATAGAGGTCGATGGCGCAGGATTGTTAAAGAGAAGCTTTTGGGAGGTGGTGGTCACGACCCTCAGACATGAGGAATTCGACTCAAGGAGGAGGACTCTTAATTACTAATATGATACCATCACCGCAAGATTTTTTGATTCGTATAGGTTTGCGTTTGACTACCTACTGCCTGATGTTAAGCAGATATGCGGTCTAGGGTGTAGCACGCTTATCTAAAAGATACCCAATTACTCAGGTTTTGAAAGCACCCACGTTTAACTTTGGCAGAAAGACAGATCCACGCAAAGCGTTCCACATTCTGGCTGTGTTACAAACGCTTGAGCATTGCGAGACAAATATAAGACTCTTAAATAATTTCCAAATAGGTATAGGGTTGCTCGAAAAAGGCTGGTATCCAATGCGTTTGTGTGGTCATAATCATGTAGTCTGTCATTATGAATAAACATCCCACCCGTTTCCGAAAACAAGAAAACTTAAGACATCCTGTAAATCTGGCTGATTTTTTTGTACTACCTACCACTTTTAATCTAGATGTGCAATATATCAAGTATGATAATTGGTCTCGAGAGTAATGTCTTTTCAAGAGTCTTTTAATACTTATTTAAATTGTATCATGATACAATTATGAATTATAAAGTTTGTTTGAAGGTGAGTGTAACATAGTGTACACCAATTAGTCATTCAGTTGAATAAGCGAAGGAAATACTTTACTGTGTATGTACTGTCAAATTAATGAAGTCCTTCTTAATAAGTAGGTACTGACTAATTATTGACTACTTAATTGATTAATAAGTATTTACTCGTAATGTTTATAGGTATTTTGTATATTGAAAAGTTCAAACTTTGGTGTCTAAACTTTTTAATGAGTAGAAAAAGAGGTTTACGTTATTACTGACTACTCGTGATAATGTAATATTTATTTATCTGGTTGATTTTAGTGCGCGATAAACCGCGTAGTATATAAGAAAATATTACGAACTTCTCTATCAAAATATTGTTTTCTTTAAAGTTATCAATTGACATAGAAAAATCACATAAAGGTCGTCATAATTTCAACGGTATTACAAACTTCCTAATCATCTATTTTTACTGTCATATTTTTTTATTAATTAACAACTCCATAATCTTAACCAAAAAAAAAAAAAAATCAAAGAAAAAAAACAAAAGTCCAGAAACACAGCATTGTCATAACAAAAACTGTATCACTTAATGGAACAAAGCGACAATTAATATGCGAATCACTTGTAGAAGTAAACTGAAAAAAAAAAACATCTTAAAATTGTTTAGGTTTGTAAAAACATAGTAGGATTTTTTTACTAATACTAATAAAATATTTTGTTAACTAACAACTCCATCATCTCCACCAAAATCAATAAAGTCAAAGAAAAACAAGCAAAGTCCAGAAGCACCAATTAACTGAGAGCGTTGTCATAAACAAAAATGTATGAGCTGATGGAGCGAAGCGACAATTTTCTTGGTGGTCTCTGTAGCTCGTCGTAATCTGTCATCCGAGCTGTCAAATTACTAACGGGCGAACGAGCGATCGGCTACCGAACTTGTTGTAGATAACAGATGCATTGGGACATGTGCTGTTAGAATTGTTAGGTTAGATAGTTCTTGTGCCTATTGCCTCTGTGAGGAAATTGGAAAGTAAGCATTTTTATTTTTCGAAATTTCGATGACTATTTTGAAATCTTTAGTACGTCATAAAGTTGTAAACGAATTGTTCCTACAAGAAATATAAAAGATATAGCTATTCTACATTACAAAAAAAAAAAATGTTTTTCTAATTTGAATATGAGTCGACCACGCAACATGCATGTTTATTTGCCATGTTATAACTAGAAATATTCAAAATATTATATTTATTTTAAAGGTATAATGTAAATTAAGTAACATTTATTGACAAATGTATTTTGAATTTAAATTTTTAGTTGACGTATATCTTACATAATATTATTATGTGTTTAGAATAAAATTCATAGTTATAAAATTGTTAGACTATTTTTTAATGATAAGTAGCCTAGAAAATATAACATTTTATAATGTTGATAGTTGAAAAAAAAAAACTGTCATGAAACCAAATAATATTCAGAACAAAATGAGATTCCGGCCCCCATTATTTTTGGTACTTATTTAAATAATACATACCAAAGTTCTTATAAAACCATACGATACCAAGTTTCTAAGAAGCCGTGGTGGCCTAGAAGTATTAACATCCGCCTTACAATCGCGGTCGCGGGTTCAAATCCTAATCCTGTACCAATGAGTCTTTGGAATTTATATACGGAATTTCACTCCACTGGCTTTTCGGTAAAGGAAAACATCGTGAGGCCACCTGCATACGTCCGTAGAAGAAATTCGATGGCGTTTGTGAATCCACCAACCCGCACTGGGCCAGTGTGGTGGATATGGCCCAATCACCCTTCGTGGCTACCCACTGGCTGGCCTACTGCTGGCTAAGTCCAGCAGTGGACTATTAAAAAGGCTGCTACAGTACAGTACCAAGTTTCTTGTAAAATTTATCAATACTTTATTTCTGGGTAATAAATCCAAAAGACAAAAGACTGGACTTTAACTTCCTCGTCTGTTACCTTATCTAATCTTTGCCAGAACACAAAATAAATTGAATGAACGTAGGCGTTACCCACACGGAGACACCTGATTCTTTTTATATTTTTTACAAGGAATGTTAATTAATTTTTGCTGTCAATCGTAGTCGAACAAAATATTATGATTAATCGTGTGCTTAAATTGTACCTGAGTCGGTTGCAGATGACTTTATCTGATAAGAAATAAAAGGTGTTTTAAGATGGAGCCATTTATCATTATCGGAAGGTTATATTTTGGATGTCGTTTTTGGTAAAAAAAAACATTTCGTATAACTTAGTACTGCTAACTCAAGATTTTGTATCTTAGTACTGAAGAACTTCAAGGTAAGATTCAAAACTACTCTAAAAATATTGTAGTACCGAAATCTAAACACAAAACGTTTGGTTATCTTTTACCACAATCGGTTACACTACCACGATAGTCCATCTAGATGAAAATCAATTTGAATTTAAAATTTCATGCAGAAATAAAGCATAAATTTATTAAATAGACACTACATGTATATTTCGATACGTGTAACTCAACATTTTTAATACGTACAGCCCGGGAATGGAACAATGGAACAATGTTTTCTTATTTCCTAAGATATATCATCTAATAAAGCTTTACAAAGTCAGAAAAGCAGAGTAAATGCTCATACTCACTCATCATCACAACAGCGAGTTAGCGGTCTAGCGCATTAACATAAGTCTTAAGCCCTACATCAATTAAATAAAAATTGTCAATTGCCCCGATGTTGACACTCGAGTCTTCAAGAGCCACCCACGATCTAGCTTGACAGCTCTAGTTCAATGACTCAAAACATACTTAGCACTAATTGATGACCAGCTTCAACCCTTTGTTTTCTCGTCAGCTCACAAAACAACCATAGAACAGCCTAATTGCATCACAGCTTCTAAACCATTAATTATATCAAGTGATAACAACTGGCGTCTATGGCCATTGTTCCTGCGATCTTAAAATGTCACATTAACTTGGGGCTAAGTTGCAAAACTGACGTTGCAAAACTTCGGGCAATAGATGATTCATTAACAAAAAATAATAGTTTATATAAAAATAGTTTACATATTTTTTATTGAACACAAAAAAAAAACAAGTTTAGTACGCATCGACTGCGTCGTGCACGCACTTTCAATGTGTGTGAACAAAATGATGAAATCAATGGAACCTAAAGAAATTCTTGGTTTCGTTGCTTTTGATCCCAGCTTGTACCTCCAATAACGAAGGACCATAATAATCAACCTACAGCTTGCTTTAAATAACTGTAACCAAGATGGTGCATTCTGCACATCTGTAGTACAATACGAACAGGGGGGACTTGGGTAGTCGCTACTGCGCAGTAGAACAATCAACCTTAATTCGCTTATTCCCCAAGAGACCCCTGAAAATAGTTTTAAGCGATTTCGCCTTAGTCAATTTTATGTGTAAAAAGTTATAAACACTCATTGCCACAACTCTGTCACAAAATAGTACCTACCTAAATATGATTAATAATACCTATGTAAAAAATACCAAATTAAAATATCAAGACTAACCAACCCTTACAAACGTATAAGCCTCTACGAAGTAGCTAATACATTGCAACGTCCAAAGCCTTCAGAACAACAAACTTTAATGATTGCTCTCAACAAATAAAGCAAGAGGTACGGTCACACATCGATGAGCAATGGACCCTGCCCGTGTCATTATGAATGCAGTGTCTTATCTAACTTGGTATAATTAATGAAAGTAAGACGAGACTCGCTGTGATCAGACCCATACACATAATAAATATGCCTATGGACTTGAAATGAGCTCAGAACGGCATATACTGCAGGTGAATTGTCACACAATATGGCTGCCAGTTTGTCCATTTGTGGCATTGTGAAACAATTTCTACTTTCAGCAGTGAATTTAAAACGGCCGATACAGCGTGGTGGACTACTTATGGAGTGAGATACATCCAAACTAGCGATTTATTTAAAAAAAAAAAAAACTACAATAAAAATGCTGAAAATGATAGTAATCTCTGTCTCTGCTTGGGAACAAAATATGAAGAGAACGGCTATTGGCTAGTTAAAGGACCTCTCCATTTTTTTTTACTCATTGGATCAGACCTGAGACGATGAGCTATGGACTGTCGTACCAAAAAAAGGATTTGAGTTCACGCACTCGGAATTGTTGAAAGGGTAATTAATTTTATTTAGCGCGGTTATCTTGATAATTGTTCAATATAATATTGAAAAAATATTTTTTAAAGTTATCGTCCATTGGTATCGGTTTAAAACATGTAATAAGTCCTATTTCTCACTGTCAGTGATTTTACGAGCTTACTAGTCCTAAATATTTTTTAACCTAGTTACAAAAAGGAGGAGGTTCTATGTTCGTCTGTAGGTTTTTTTTGTGTATGTTTATTGATAATTCTGCCAATTATGAACCTAATCTAAAAAAAATATTTTTAGTCCGAAAGGGGGACTCCCGAGGTGGTCTCATTTAAATTTTACAGAAATCGGCTGAGCCGTTATTGAAAAATCAATATGTAACAATTCAAACGAAATATTCGAATTTTGTACGTGATGGACGACGGTTTTGCCATTTTTTTTTTTTTTTTTTATTTTTTTTTATTTTTTTTTTTTTTTTTTATTTTTTTTATTATGTTTTGCCATTATTTGCGAAAAATAAATATTATTTAAAGTCGCAGTGGTCTACAGCTGGGGTGATTTTTAAAATCTTTAAGAAGTCGGCTTCTTTACCGCTATAAAACATAATTAAAAAGAAAATCTAAATCTAAAACAATAGTCTACGATGTAGCCTAATGTCACACTTCGTACCGCCGATTCATCTCCTATTTATTCATAATGAGCTCTAACAATCACAAACGCAGTACGATTTCTCACTTCACTTAAAGCCCTTCATAAGACTCCACTAAAGCGTAGCGGATCTAAGTAGAGGATTACAATCCTATCCATATTAATAGTTTTCTGCCATTTTGTGCTACGTCAGTTTGATCCATTCTGCTCTAATTAGGTGCAGTTTGGATTTCTTCGTGTGACCTTCATGTGACTATAGTAACTGTATTTTGGCTACACTTTAAAACACCAATAGCACAATTACAAATCATGTCATTGGGAGGACGATTTTTAATTTGTTCCGTACATATAAAAACTGTTTAATAGAGTTGGCGATGCTTCTCATGACTAAAAAAAACTAAAAAAGATAATTAGCCCGTCAGATTATAGAAAATATAGTAAACTTGTATTTTTTCTTATAATAACAAAAATTGATGAAGATATAGCCCGTTAAAGTTCCGCGTAACGTCACTAGACTACAAAAGTATAGAATTTTAACAGATAGTGACGTCACGAACCCCCACTACCGAACTTTGAGAGGTTTATCTTTGTCATATAATTATTGTTTGATTGGCAAAAAAATACGTGTCCAATATTTTTTGATGAAATAATGGAATGGATGAATTATTATAATAAGTACGTATAAGCATTGCCATTTAGCGTGGCAATGCTGCCAGCATGCTGGGCACGCTGCCAGATTATCTTTAGACCTTCAAGGGTCTATAGATGATCCAATTGCTTGGTATGTAGTAGTAGTTTATGTAGTTTTAGATCATGTAGGTCTTGTATTTAGTGTTAAAAATGCACTTATAAATTAAATATTTTAATATGTTTTTTTTTACTTAGTCATCATGCCATCTACGCCGATTGTATCGAAAAAGAGGGGCCAATCTTGCAACCGTGGACTTATGGACTACATTTCCCAGCTCCGTGATCCTCGCTCCACTTCACTTTAGTAGAGTTTGGGCTTCATAGTGCAGTCGAGAAACTATAGGGTGCAAACTATTATTTGAAGATGAGTAATGAAACGAAATCGTCGGAATTATGAGTTGCAGATTCCTTTGACCTTAGTTGTTCGTTGTCCATTGATTGATCATTTCTGTTGAAGAGAAATTATTGCGAGTTTAGTTTATTTACTTTGCTTTTGACTTGAGGCCACATATATGCTGGGGTTTATTTTGAGAGGCTTATTTAATTTCCGATTTTGTTTTTATCAAGTTTGCCTCTAATTAAGATAAAAAATAATAACCAGCTTCAGGGGAAGGAATTGTGTACTCAGTTTCTCCAAATTGTAGTAGAGACATAAATTTATTTCACTTGTCCACCTTTCGAACTGATGCCTTTACGCTACACTTCCCAGTCCCTGGTCTCCATTCGAGAACTTTACGATTCCATCAAACATTAGTTCATCTGTCATTGTATACCTACATACGTTCGTATTGTAGTCATTATTTATCAATTCAATATATTTATAATTCACTGCTCTCTATATCCGTCATGCGTATTTTTAAAAAAATCTTGTTTTTTTTAAATTCTTTGTGATACATTTTATAAATATTATAATAAACTAGCTGCCCGTCCCGGCTTCGCCCGGGGGTTAACAACCCTTATCACTTAGGGGTATGAAAAATAGATAGTAGCCGATTCTCAGACCTACTAAACATGCATAAAAAATTTGGTAAAAATCAGTAAAGCCGTTTCGGAGGAGTAAGGTAACTAACATTATGACACGATAACTTTATATACAGGGTTATTTCTAATCAATTAGCATCCTTTCAGAGGCTTATTCTGTACAACAAAACTAACAACTTTTGTTCTACGACTTGTATTAAGTCTCAAAAAAAAATTGATGTTCCATAGAAAAATGTCGTTCACCCTCGACAAAATGTATGGAACAGCAGATTTTTTTTTGAGTTTTAACAAAAGTCGTAGAACAAAATGTGTTAGTTTTGATGTACAGAATAAGCCCCTATGAGGATGCTAATTGATTAGAAATAACCCTGTATCAGACTAGGAAAGATAATACACTGCTGGGGACAGGCTTCCCAATGTTTTGCTACTCACTCCGTTTTGTCTATTTTTATCAATTCCTCTCTAGATGAAAGGGTTGCCTGGAAGAGATTGCTATAAGCAATAAGGCCGCTCTTTGTTGCACTAGTTTTAAGTTGCTTTTTTCCTTTCTGTTTATTTTTCTGTATTGTACAATAGTGTTAACAGTGTTCATTCATTCATTCATTGTTTATGCCACTAACTTCTCTCTTTTACTAATTGCATCCACTTGATCCCTACTGCAAAATATATTTATATAGTTTGTATTATAGTTTCATATATCTAGTTCTTAAATTATGAATTTAGTTCTAAATTATAGTACTTAAAAATCTGTATCGTAATAAAGACGAGCCCTTAACATTAACAAACTGAGGCACGAAAAAACATTAAAAGTGAAATCCCGAGCTTTGATTGACCACAAATCAATATTAATGATCTAAACCAGCGGGAGTTCTTACCATATCTTCGCTCCCTCTCCTTCTTATTATTAAGAAAGGGACGGCGAATGTTTGGACACCATACCCTTAAAGCGTTTTAAGTGCTAAACGAATAAAACCATTAATTACACACAATTCAATGTACATATTGAATTTATTCAAATGGTGATAAATTGTAGATGGTGCTGGGAACAAGGAGTGTGAAAGAGATGAAGTGTTTTAATATTATACTCGTATTATGAGGACAATGCGTGAATCATTTCGAGAATTTTGAGCAGGTAGGTTCAAATCAGCATTGAGGAGATCCGTTGAAAGCCGTGATAGTCTAGTGGTAATGATACCAGCCATACAATCGTGAGGTCGTGGGTTCAATCCCGGTCTCGTACCAATGAATTCCTTGGAATTTATGTAGGTATCTACGGAATTTCACGCCACTGGCTTTTCGGTGATGGAAAACATCGTAAGGCAACCTGCATCCGTCCGTAAAATAAATTCGATGTATGTGAATCCACCAACCCGCACTGGGCCAGCGTGGTAGATATAAGTAGTATTCAAAACCCTATGTGGCAATCTATTGAAGTAAGTAAAAAAGGACGCTATACTTTCAAACTGTTTAGATATTTTTAATGCATATTAAATATTTTTTTAAGGTCATTATTTTTTTTAATAAGCTATATTGTATTCCAGCCATGAAAAATAGCATAGATTATAAAATACATAATTTCTCATATAGATATTACAATTTCCCGCATTTTATACTCAGTTCACTACCTTCTAGCGCCATCTGTTGGCACGGTTGTCTGTTTGCGCTTATCTTAAAAAAACATAGGGACTTCATTACTTTATTTATTTTTACCATAAATATATTGATATACCTATTCGCTTGCCTAAAATTATAACCCCCTTTTTACGAGGCCGATAAATCTCTTGCTAATTTTAATGTGACAAACTATCTATTAAATGAGCTATTATTACAGATAGTTAATTTCATGAAAAACATTTCAAAAATTCTATTATTATCCCGAAAAAGACCTATGATTCCTTCAGGGTAGCCCAAATCAAATTATACTGAATTAACTAAACGATGACAGCAACAAAATCTTATAAAAGTTTTTCCCTAAAAAAAGCGAAAAATTATTGGAAATCCATAGAGAAGGTATATCCTTAGCACTGGAACTTCGAAAGCTGATGGATGAATGGATGAATAGAACTTGAAAAATTGAGTTCATTGTCTCAAATATTGGATTATATTTTTATTTTTCCCTTAAAAAATCGTATAGAACTTTCTTCCCTAAAATGAATGAGCTATTGGTATCCTTGAAAAAAAAAAAATATGGTTCTCTCAGGGCAGAAAAAAACACACCAAACTCCAACAAAGTCCTATTTTTATTCGAAGTTTCTTTCAAAAAGCAAAATACTATTGAAAATCCATCGGCAAAGCTTAGGTAAGTCTGGTAAGTAACTGAAGTTCTATGGCTAATAGATGAATAGAAAATTGATTTTACTTTCTTATTTATTGGATTCTATTATATTTTTAATTTTTATTTTCCCTAACCAAAATCCAATAGAACTTTCTTCCCTAAAAGAAAGCGAATTAGACAATACTCCCTAAGGTACTTATTAATCCCTCGTTACGAGGTCCACAAATCTCTTCCGAACTCGGATGTGACAAACACAAGCCCATTAAATTAAATTAATGCCTTTCTACCACTTCCGCTGAGATAGTTGAGGCAGTTAAGGAAACTTGAAGAGCGATTTCTGTCTTAATGCAGTTATGAAGTTTTCTGTCATATCTTACCCATTCTTATTTTTAGCTACGGATGTCCAAAGTCAGAACCGTTCGCTAAGTAGGTACAAGATCTGTACCTAAATAAATGTACACTATAGTCCAGATGAGGGATATATTCTAGAATATCAAAGTAAGTACTAGTTAGTCCATTACGGCATCAGACCCAAATTCGTGGAAATTAAATATGTTACTCGTAAGTAGGTACATTTGCTTTGTCTAAAGTTAAAGAATCTTTTGTAAGTAGATTATAAATTCTTTTTATTTCAGTATTTAAAGGTAGACCCGTAGTAAAAAGAGATTACAATGGTAGGGACCAACGATGATAGATAATATCTATTTTTTTTTGCATCGAAACTAACATAATTGAAACAAAATAATATACCTAGGTACCTACTAACACTCCGCCGCGTTAAAAAACCATTGATTGCTTCATACTTAGCAATCAACCCTATTTTATTTTTAATAAAAGAATCTCAATCATAAATAACTCGAGTAAGTATAAAAAAGAAATCGCAATCATTATTCTTATACACGGTCCTTTATTAAAAAGTTCAGAATCAATATGAAACTTTTAAATGGAAAAGTGCGCTGAATCAACTTTGTTCATTAAAACTGAAGAGTTTTCCGCTCACAACGTGGAAAAGAAATATAACATTTTGTAATGAGAAAAGTATTCAGACACCGTTATATTGCTACTTTAATTCTGCGAGAAGTTATTTAGAACATTGTTATTTTAATAATGTGTTATAACGGAAAAACGATATTTTGAGGAACTTGTAGCGCCATCTAGGGACGAGTAGCGGAACTGTAATGTTTGTAGCGCGGAAATTATTATAGAGCCAGTTTTTTTTCATTAAGATATGATTTGAAGTAGGTGTAGGTACTTGGAATAATCATCTAGTCTAATCCTTGCTATTATAGTAGTAGAATTTTCTCACATTAGTGAATACGCTGCACTAATTCCTAGGGGTGGACGGGCATTTACAAATTTTACAACTGAGCGCTACCGTGCCTTAGGCGACAAGTTAAATAGTGGACCTGGTTGTTTTAGCCGTATAGCCATATCAGAGACCTTATAGCGGCCTAAAAAATCTGGCACTAAGAGGTCTTTTGGCCGATTCAAATCTCAGATACCAGGGGTAGGGCCTCTATTCCTTTACAATTTTAGTTACTAGAAACCTACTATTTTCTTAATAATTATGTTCTCTACGCATTTCACAAAGGTTACAGTAACCTTCCATTAACTACCACATTCTATCAGCCTTATCACGAAGGCGGGGACCGATAAAACTGCTTTTCTAATTAATCAGCCAATCCCACACATTAAGCCTTTTACGGCTTTTCTATGTCTTTCATGGAGCCAAGTCTTTCATTTTGTTGATAAGGAATATGTGGAGCAAATGGCATTAGAAGTTTAATTATAAGTCCGTTTGTTATGACAATAGCTAATTTAAACCGACATTTTCTTTTCATAATTAAGTAGCTATTAAATATGTGTAATAGTAAGAAAACGATTTCATTATGTAAGTAATCCACGAAAAGTTAACGAGTCAAGCAGGATAATATGAATATAGTTATGCATCTTTTTTCATATTACTGTGCTGCACTAATTTTTACGATTTTTTTGTGTATAAGTATTTTGTAGGTTGAAGAGCAAGACGTATAGGCGGTTTTTATACCTTTCTACAGGTACTCTTGGGTACTCCTGAAACTCTAAAAACTGTAATGCCACTACGCTACAAAATGTGACAGAAAAATTGTAAAAAAAAATAAAGAGGCCTAAATTGACTTAACTAAATAGCTCTAGCAGGTACTGGCCAAAAGTGAGCACACGTAGAAGAATACCTTTGTCCTACTAGGACAGTAAATTACGGTTTTCAGGTATCCGTAGCTAATTTATATGGCCAATAATATAATCATTAGCGTTGTTTTAAGTTTTAGCTAAGTAGGTACGCTTTTATGCCCAATTTAACGCTAGACATTACAAGGAGCCCTTCACAGGAACAACTATTTTTGATCACAATTGTTTCAATCCTAACAAGATGGGTTTCAAATGTACGTAACATTAACACCGCACATTTGAGAACACATCAAAAACACAAGATTTCCTTGCCAGATAACGTCACTCACGCCTTTGTTGGGGAGTCCCTTAAAAGATTCCCTACACCTCTCACTATGAAGACATATTGCGTTTCGCGTTTTTGAACTCGCGATTTCGACTCGTATTTACGTATTCACACTCGCATTACTAGTAGTACGATGAGATGAGATGTGGGCGTAAGAGAGGTCCTTGTGTGGAGTCAGCTTAACAATACCACTATAAGTGGAGCTTTTGTACCTCCCGCGGCTATATGCAAATCAGGCGAGCACGCAGATGACGTATGTAAACGAGGAGATCTCAACCCACTGGTGATATACGACGTAGGCTCTGCTTCGTGTGTGAGTGTGTGTTGGTATGCCAGTCGCCTCTAGGCGCGCAATAGACGGGGGTGGCCGGCCCGGAGGATGGGGTATAAAGGAAAACCATTTACATTTGAGCGATTCGTCCAATTTAAAATTCCTACAAGATAGCTTAGACACGGGTGCCATTCTTTTGATGCCGGTCATAATGCAGGGGGCATTCGTGTTTTCAATTTCCATGGTAACCAGATTGTTACTTATATAGTTTACAGAGGGTCTATAAAATATTTAGTTATCGTTTTGAACTTAATTTGTTTCAGGAAGAGTTAATGAAACTTTCCGGGACAAGTCACGTACCGAAACGTAGATTGGTTTCGGGAGAAATATGCCGGCGTCCTGCGAAGGTATCGTTATGAATATGAATCTAGGGTGCGTCAAATCAGTCAGGGAGCGTTCCATCAAAACGTCATAGGTCGCTCTCAGGACAAATTTGCCCGCTTGCCCACGTCCCGCGTTTTACGAGCCGCGCCGACGAAGATTCAGCACCCAAGGGACACATTCCGCCTCCAAAAACTTTACCCGTTACAAATTTGTTTTTTTTTTCTGCCTTATCTGCTCCCCGCGCTTTTGGCAAACCTAATTCCGTATTCAAAAATATTTCTGCAAGTATTGTGCTCGTACGGGAACGTTTTATAGCCGTCCATATAACGTTTTAAAAGTTAGTCAGTTTCGCCACGCTGCCGCGTTTTGTTATTGTTGCGTTGTGGTGTCACTTTTGTTTTGTCTGTAATTATTATTGTAGTTTGATAACTGTTGTATTTTTATCGCTGTTTGAAGTTAGTATTTGTTACGATGTAAGTTTCGGTAATGTATTGTTGAGGGCGATGGAAAGTTTTGACGTCAATCATTTTAAGGCTTGTGAGTAAGAGGTGTGTTTCGGGAAACGTTTCGTAAATCAATATAATTATCAAATAAATCATATTTTAGAGAAAATAGTAAACAAAACAGAGAACCTATTCCAATCACAACTGACACGAATAGACAATTCAATGACGTTAGCGGGTTATTTTGCATTCATAGAATATTGTTAGCCCTGAAAGTAGCATATAAGGAAAACTGTGCGCTATTGTATGTGCCTATATTTATACTTTTATTGTATTTGTCTATTTAATGGTAAAGTATTGTTCCTAAAAAAATTCCTAATGTTTAATTCAGCTAAGTACATCTTGTCCAAGACACAGCAAAATAGTAACCATAGATAGTAAACGCAAATAACTAGGGTCACAAGTGAAATTCCTGAGGATATCATGCTTTGAAAAAGTATAAATGAGAAATATTAAAGAAAAAATGTTACTAACATGCCACAATGGATGGATTAGGAAAATAATTTTCAACCATCTCTCAAAGAGAAGAAAGTTAATTATAGCTTCTATGTTTAAACTCTAAACATTGAATTTTACAGAAATCTGTTTTAAAAATTATTTTAAAGAGAAGAGAGTTTTTAACATTCTTAAAAAAAGCCATTACATTATATTGTATTCCTTTTGAGTCTAGCTCTGTTGAAGTTTATATTTTTTTGCATAAATAAAATGATTATGCTGTAATAATTCAGTAATTTCTTGAAATATTTTTACTAACAAGGTAACTTACTAACGTAAAAATAAATTGATATGAAAATTGAAGAACATTTTTAGTTTATGATTTAGCCCTGTGAGTACATCTAGGAGTTAAGCATTGTGCATGGAACATAAGGGCCTAAACGATCAAACGGGTAAGCACTTTGCCGTCCAATTCTCCATTCATATTCGAGCCAATCGGTAGGTAATTCCAGAGGTCTTCGGGCGTTCGGAAAAGCATTTAGGTATGCAAATTGATGTAGTTTTAGATGAAAGCCAGCGAAGGCGAAACGGCTCTGTAATGCACTTATTACAGACATTGTTAGACATAGAATCATGTATTTACCTATGTACATGCTTACGTATTGTATGTAATCTAATAACTACCTGTTTCTCGCGCCTCCGCTTGCGTGATATTTTGGGGTGTGTGCTATACTTTTATAGGACCCTTTTAATTTTCCTGGTTATTAGTATTCTATGATACTCTAGAGACCTTATAAACTATATTCATGAGAATAAAAATGAAATCAAGCCGATCCCACCATCAAAGAAACCCACGAGCACACTAATGGATTTATAGTAAGTAATATTTAGGAAGTAAGGATAACGTACCTAAACAATGTCCTGAGAGATCCAAGAGAGAGAGTTCTATTTTCAGCAGAAAACGTTCTATGACTGATACAATTATTAAAATGATAAAATATGTGTACGAATGTGTATGTCTATACCTATTTGTTATTTGTGTCTCTCACAAGTTTGTAACGACACAATAAAATGAGTAGGTACGTCATTGTATTGGACTTCATATTATGGTTAATTTTTATATCTACGCTAATGTTTTTTCCATAGATTTAAGTACCGCTCAAGAATATATTTAAAAAGGCACAGGAATACAAAAACAATCTTCAACCAAATCAAATACCAATTAATATTTCAGTTACATTATTATTTCCTAGTTTTGTTTCGATATTAAATTAATTTATTGAGTAGGGCCCTTAAATTTATTTGCCTACAACACAACAAAGCGGAAATACGTAAAATATAAATACTTACAAAACAAAGATTTAAAAACAATCTTTCTAATCCAAATTTAAATTCAAACTGCTCAACTCAACAGATATGTAACTTTACTCACAACGATTTGCACAAAAATATTCCAAGGTGCTGCATGACATCAGCGACATTTCAGCCGGTATAGAGGTAAAGTTTCAATTCGATTTCGCAATGTCGACATTCCATTTTTAAGTAGCAATCACGATGTGATATCCGTGCTCCTATCTATTTTATTACCATGTGGAACAGTTTTTCTACCACCTGGTGTGATGGAAAAATAATGGTAAAGTCATTGATTTCCTTATAGAACTGAAGTGGCTTTTACACAATTGTGGTTCGTTATTTCAGCTATAGGACATCTACTGCTTGATATAGGCCTGCCTTATGGATCTCTAATAAGTCCGGTTAGAAACGGCTTGCATCATGCTGTCTTAATGAGGTCATCCGTTCACTTTGTGGTACACAATGTTTTTTTTATACAGTAAGTAAGTTATTCAAATTGATAAATAGGTCCAATATTATACCAGCCTCTAATTTTCCGTTGTTGAACATAGGCTTTTCCTATCACAGGCATATCAACCACCCTTATCCAGTAAAGCACAGTACCAGCGGCTTTGAATGCCGGTAGAGATTCAAATAATTATATTATAGAGGGAGAGACGTGAAAGAACGACCTTCACTCATCTAATAACCAGATGAGACATACTTTTATGAAATGTTATTTTACATACAAATAGGCCCATGATAGCGCTCCTGTAGAAAAGTGTTCATGACTATATTTCATTCAATATTTTTTGGAAATATTTTTATCTTTATATGATTTTTATTTAGAGTGCTTTCCACACTAGATATTATCTCAAAGAGTTTTCTTTGTGATAAGCATTTCAAAAATCTGAAGCGAACGCAGGATTTGAACGCAGGCTCAGTTAGTAAGAGCGTCGGGCTAGTGATCCTATTTCCGATAGACAAGCTATCATATGCGTGTTACCAAATAAATAATAATAATTTATAAAAATACCTCTCATCTGGTTATCACGTGGGTGAAGGTTGATCTTCAGCGGCTCTTAGGCCACTATTTATAGTCCGGACCTAGCACACTTGATGCTTAAGCTATTTGGCTCTGTGAGAGAACGCTGGCCTTACAAGAAGTAAGGTATGGATTCCAAATCCATTCCCGTAGCAACAAGTTCATGCTCTACTTTTTTGTACTACAGGGTTTTTAGTAAAAAAAAAAAAAAAACATTGTGAGACAACCTGCGTAAGTTGAGAATCAAAATTTTATAAGGGAATATAAATGTAGATACCATAAAGAATGAAAAACCAGTCACATTTTTGCATAACATGCACGATACATTCATGACTACTTTAGATAAATCTGAGTATCATGTTTTTCTGTTACGTAGGATAGCAAAGAATTTTCATACCTTCCTTATGAGAGTGAACATATTTCTTTAAGCGTTAATATCTAGACTTTTATCTAAAAATCGATTCACTTGACACCTTCTCTTGCTGATACTCTGAACGTCATGGCCACGTTCAGTCGTTCATGTAATCAGTAAAGCGACGAATACACTTACCAATAACTACTTAAATCAATGTCATTAGCTATAATTTAACGATGATGCTGCTGCCTGCTATCGTGTTCGTAAAGGTGTAACTGCACTGTTGTGACAAGAGTATTTCATAGTCCGGTGAAAAAAGCTATAGAGAGATATTATTTTGCTAAAAGTTCGTAAAGCAATACAATTGCTTTTAGGTAAAAACAACAGCTCAAGTCAAGCCACTCCTTCACAAAAAAACAATTGAATAATTTACACACCAATTAATGTCTCCAGATAATCCAAATGCTGTAGCCTAGTCTGTCAGGTCAGTGGGCGGGGTTCTCAGCAAGCTACCAGCATTTCCTGTACCAAAATCATACCGTAATGACCAGAAAGCCGCGAGTTGCTGGTCAAGAGCGGAATTCTTCCTTTTTCGCGTTAGAGAAACTTACCCAGTTAATAAGTAGAGATATGTTATGCTATGTGGAATATGGAAACTATTAACACTATCACTATCCATGCCAAAAAATCTAATCGATCTGTCGCTCCATTACTGCATGAAAGAGTAACAAACAAACCAACAAACACACTTTCGTATTTATAATCTTAGTGAAGATATTTATGCAAAATAATACCCAAACATGTTTGATAGCTTCGCTTGCCCACCGTAGTCCTAGCTCAACATATTATGTTGTATGTTGCTACAATCAATTCCAGATAAAGCTCTGACTTGCGATTACATCTTTACACCATTAAGCATTACAAATATAATTTGCACTTCTGTCTAAAACCTTTGGCACATTACAATTATGCAAATGTTCTCGCGTAATATTAAAATATCTGTCAATTATAATAAGAGAAGCATTTGCAGTCACCTGCTTATCTAATGCATTGCTTGGTCGATGAAAAATAATGCAGTAAGCGAACACGGATTTATAAATGTGAGGAAACTGGATAGGATGTACATAGAACAGGTAGTGTATAATTATTTTCGCCAAAGCCGCACAACCTACTTCAACATTGCAAATTGCAATCGAGTATCGACCCCTTCGAGCAAAATATATCTACAGAGCCACAGTCCATGAGTGAAAGTAGTAAAAAATGTCCGAGCGCCGTCACACATACCGACTTAGATATTTACATTAAATAATTGACAATGACCCGTTTTCTCGAATCTCGACGTTATGACACCTAATTAGTGCTTGTAACCGAGCACTTTGGCATCGCGCGGCGTTGTAGTCAGCTTGTAATCGCCTTACGACTTACTAAAAAGCCTGCCCACTACGTAGCTTGGGCAGAGTTTTGACTCTGACACTTTTTTTCACGATTGTGACTTCATAGATATTTGCTCGAAGATCGACTCACATCATTTTATTAGTTCGCTCGAATTGATGTATGCCATTTTTAGATTATTGTTGATTTTTTTTGATTCGGTTCACAATTGGCGAAAATATCGATGATGATTGGTGTTGCGTCCAAACTGTAATTGTACTAAAACAGCTAATAGAAATAAGTTTATACATATAGCTTAGTGATTTTAATGAAAATTTTAAATGGCATGACATTTTTGTCACTACTTTGTACTAGCTCAATCTTCTAAGGTAACTGCCAAGCTAGAGAACCCCGACACACAAAAACGCACAAGACGATAGAGCAACAGCATTTAAATATTTCGTATATTATTGTGCAATAGTACCCCAAGGAAGTAACTTCGCGGTAGCTCTATATCGAAATTAATATCAAAATGAGGAACGAATAGATCTTAGTATAAAAGCTTACAATTTTAAACAAAAATATCATTAAGTAATAAAAATCTATGTTAAATATCCCCTAGGCGTCTCTAGTACATTAAACTGGTAGTATAATTTTCCTACAATTTGTTTATGACTGCTAACCTAAGTACCTACCTAAATAGTTACCTACTTATATTTTTCACAAAACTAAGTAAGTTCGTTTAGGCCGGATGGCTGGCCCTGGTGTCAGAGTTTTTAGGCCGCCTGTAGGCCTCTGACATGGCTAATCGGTAACTTTTAAGTAAATAATTGCATTATCGCTGCCGTCTTTACAAATATTTCAATGGTTACATTCATCAAATTAGCACATTAACTGCCGAGCTAATACAATGATGATGAAATTTTTAGTATTATTTTTCGTTGAAATAGACATAAATGGCATCCACTATTAACTTTTCAATTTTATTTACGCATTTTTTACTTTAATGTAAGTTTTAGACGTCAGGATGTACAAAAAGTAGTTAACCCTTACCCAGGTTGAACATATTTTGGTATTCTAAGACTAAATTATGGTAAATAAAAGGGTTTTAAAAAAACTAATTTCTGGGTTTTTTTTTATTTTAATATTTTCATTTAAAAAAATGAGGTGGACCCTGTAAGTCCTCTGCCCGTACAAAAAAATAAAATTACATTAATTTCAATCAGACAAGACCATTTAAAACCTATGAAACTAGTATTTATCATTATCACTGACTGACTGACTGACATAGAGAAACCTAAAGGGTATAAGGAGGAGTGTGGGGAGAAAAGTGAATATAGGGTCATGTTGGGGGTGGTTCACAACCTCTGGGAAAAATCCGAAATTGCAAGAAAGTCGTACCCTGATGGTGAGATGCCCTCGTATCTCGAAAACGGTAAACAATTTTGCCAAAGCAGTCAAACTAAAAATTGAAGAAACCCTGGGACCTCTTTAGAGAATTGAAAAAAAAGATGGCTTCCGAACAAAAAAACATGGCCGCCATACAAAATGGAAACGTAAATATCTCGGAACCGGTACAACTTGGATGGGGAATGTGACCAAATGTCATAGGGAATCGGGAGAGCTACCTGGTGGAGTCGATGAAAATTCAAGATGGCGGTTTTTTTTTTTTTTTACTTTCGCCATACATTGGTTCGAAAGTAGTTTTGATGAAACTATAAGAAATGACAAAAAAAAAATTTTTACAAAATATTAAAAGAATGCCTCGCGGGCCGCTTGCGGCCCGCGCACCGCTCAAAATACTAGTTTTTATTTATTTATTTATTTATTATACTATATAAAGCTTAATTACCACTGACTGACTCACTGACTGACGTAGAGAAACCTAAAGGGTATAAGGAGGTGTGTGAGGGAAAAAGTGAATATAGGGTCATGTTGGAGGTGGTACACAACCTCTGGGAAAAGTCCGAAATTGCAAGAAAGTCGTACCCTGATGGTGAGATGCCCTCGTATCTCGAAAACGGTAAACAATTTTGCCAAAGCACTTGAACTAAAAATTGAAAAAACCCTGGGACCTCTTTAGAAATTTGAAAAAAAAGATAGCTTTCGAACAAAAAAACATGGCCGCCATACAAAATGAAAACGTCAATATCTCGGAAACGGTACAACTTGGATGGGGAGTGTTTGACCTACTGTCATAGGGAATCGGGAGAGCAGCATCTCGCAATTTTCTTTGACGAAGGTCCTGAAATCATAAATTTACAAAATAAATAACTACAAAAAAAATATCGTAGGTGGGCAGTGGACGTATTTGTACCACATATTTGCGGAGCTCACAATTCCCTCAAAAACAAACTAAGTACTAAAATAACATTATACACGTCATTAATTACCCCTAAACTTTAAAATAATAGCATAACAACGTACTCACCGTATTTATTTTCGACATATTCACAGTATTTGTCCAAAAAAAACGCTCAAAATTCGCAATTTATCGCTCGAAAATGTTTGACACGTAACCTCAAAAAAGTTTGTTCGGATACACCAGTTTTTTTTTCTTTACAAAAAAGATTGTTCCATAGACTAAATTGGGATACATTTAAGTGGACTGTGCGCGTACTCTGCCTGTCAGAAAAAAATAAAATTTGACGTGGCTCCTATGCGTCCTGTACCTGGGTAAGGGTTAAAGCGAATTCATTTGACGACTTACACCTTTGTCTTGTTACTGAAATTTGTTCTCATCTAGAATGAGATGAGAAAAAATTTCAGTAACAGGACAAAGATGTAAGTCGTCAAATGAATTCGCTTCTAGTGCCAACTAATGCCTTGTTACAATAATGCTTCCAAATCAAGTATTTATTAGATAGAGTAGGTTTCTCGGAGCGAATAGAAATTTGCTCGTTCGCCTGTGTCGAATTATCATTTGAATGTAAAATCGATTTGCCTTTACACAGTCGTTTTATTAGTGATTGCTAACTGATAGACAGACTACGGTTCCTGTGCAAGAAATTCACCCTTTTTTGTTTCAGAAAAAATACTTCTCTGGGTATCGAATATACCATGATAAGGCTCTTGTTTATGTAATAGGCATAATTATTAATAACTTAAAAAAATTATGAATTTGAATTATTTTCGGGCCTGCATGTTGCGTCCCACGGCTGGGCACGAGTAATTAGGACATAATTATTTAGGCAAAACTACTACCACTGTTTTCGGACGATTTCAAGTGCATGTAATAATATATGTCCACGAAATAAAGAGCTTTGACTTTGAGTACATCTAGAAAATATATTACTAGAAGAGTAAGCATTTATACATCACAATACATCACAATCTGGGTAAAAGCCAAACTTAAAATAGTTCACAAGGTTTTAATTTCCTATAATTATGCAAGTTTTATTGTAATGTATTGTTCCACCGTTTAAAAAGCTAGCGTTCATTATTACATATTAGAAGAGGGAAATATAGTTATTTCTAGAGCTAGCAGTTGTTAAAAACAGAGTACACTTCTTTAGACGAAGAGATTTCAGTTCTAAGTAGTAAATATTGGTGTCGCTATCACCATGCTTGTTCATAATAAGGCTTTTAACCAATCTCTTTTCCTGACATTTACCATAATAAAACTCCCATGCCATCCCTCAAACGGACACTCAATTTCTGTAACGCTACGTCGCCAGAACTTTCTACCATTCCACTAATAAAAGTACAGAAACCTTGTATTCTACCTATTTACTAAACTTGCGATTACCAAACTTGGATCAAAAGAGGTTGTTGGAGGCATTTTTTATTGTTTATTACTGGCAACTTTTAATTCGCCCGAGTTTCCGATGCGTGATTTCGGGTCGTTAGTTTTTTCAACTTTTTTTTAGTGGAGCTTAGTTTCGTGTCTCTTAGTTAATGCTTCCTATTAGGCATGGTTGATATATCTCGTGTGTCAGGCCTTTGTGTGATTAAATAATCTTTATAGTTTAAGGGTGTTGAAAGGCGTAATGGGGTATGGGGACGCTTTCAGAGTATAGTTTGTTTTGCAAGTTTTATAGTTTTGATGGTTAGCAAATTTATTGACTTGGTAGGTAAAATATTTTGGTGTCTATAAAGTGTTTTAATTTTTTGCGAAAATTCTTAATAGTCTGACTAATTTGCTATATTTATCTGTGATATAATATACGTTTTCAGTTCATGTAATTATTATGTATATTAAAATGTGAATAAAAGTGAAAAAAAAAACTGTCGCATCTCGCTTTCCCTGATTGATTCTAAAATAATTAATCAGTTGAGAGTAACTTTCTTAATTACATGTTTATTTAAAGATGGATAGCAAAGCTCACTTGTCTGTCCACTCTTTCCACTAATATCATTAAACAACAAATAAGTACATTCTATTCAATATTTCATGTAATCAAACATAATCATTACTATGAAGTATACGTACCACCCCTCAATTTCTAATAAAATTTCTGCCTTCTACGAAATAACCATCATTACCGTACACTTCCAAGTTGTCTTTCCAACCGAACAAATATACGGAAATTGGTATTAAGTAGTGAATTGCAATTTTATTGTGTGCTGAAGAATTATGATGTATGCGAAATCGGCATTTGCAATACATTTGCAAATCGTTTAACATGTGGGGAAATTGTGCAATTTTGTGTAATAGGCTTATAGTCTTTAATAGGGGCGGTGTACACTGAGTTCTTAGTTGAGCAAAAAATTTAACATTGGCTTATAATTATATTTTATACTCGGTGGTGTGTATAGGGCTTTTTGTTGTAGCTGCACGATATTTACAATTGGCTTAGATGTTGTTATAAATCAGATTTATGAATATTGTTATTATAATATTTTTTCAGGTGGCCTAAACACAATACGGTCTGACACTAGGACCGGAAAGGCCGGAGCAATGAACTTACTTATGACCTTATAGACTTTTGTAGTGTGAAAACCGCAATCATAGCGTAATACGTCTGCCAACAAGCTAGCCATATTATGCAAGAATACTCTGTTGCATATATAATATTCCTTGTTAATTTCTTTAACAATTTTATTAATAATTATTAGTTTTATCTATGTACAGCTGCAGTGGAGTTACTAGATACAGCTTAGTAATATAATGATGACAAAAGGAACGACAAATTCAGAAAACAGAAATTAGAGGAAATAGGTACCTGTCAACGTAATGCACATGATACTTTTGCTGGTTACGTATACCTAATAGAAGGCCATTGAAACTAGCATTCCACCAAAATGATAAATTTAAAAAAATGTACATGTTAGCCAGCTACCTATATATTTGAGTAAAGGAAAGTAAAATTTATTGCTTAAACTGTGTATAATAGTGGTACGACTATATTTTTTTTCATTTCCTAATAATTATGCTAAATAAATGAATAAAAATATATTATGTAATTGCATATTACTATCCGGCAGAAATATTTTTTATTTCTAACTAATTACTTCTTTCGCGACTTGCATTCTGCTCTAGAGTACTTTTAAATATTGTGGAGGATTTAGAAAATTAAAAAATGGGTATATCCCAATCCTTACGCTCGTGCAGCTATTGGATATGATGCAGTTAAAATGTTGATTCCATTTATAGTTTTCGGTTTGTTTTATAAATTTCATGGCTTAGGTGAAATTTTAAAACAATATTTTCGTGAGTGATATTTTTACATTGTCATAGTTAACAATATAACTACTATAAGTAATATAATTATCTACCCTACCTACTTTACTTTGACCTACTTTGCTTATTTGATTCTGGATCTTCCGCCATAATTGCCATTTAATTAAATGATCTAAGAACTTTATCTTTAGACCTTCAAGGGTCTTTGGATGATCCAAATGCTTTTTATGTAGTAGTAGTGTAGGTAGTTTTAGCATATAAAGTATTGTTGTATTTTGTTGTAGTTAATAAAGGCACTTTTGCCCGTTGAAAAAGAACTTATTTGTCTAGAACATAAATCTATGTAATGGTTGTGAAATACATTGTCAATATAATCGTACATGCATGTTTGAAACTTAACTACCACCAAGCTCACAAAAGACCACTTAAGCAAAGAACATAAAAAATTGCCATAAGTAGGTAGCAATTACAAAATAGCTATAACGACGCTGGTTAGGCATTCACAAACGACGCAGGAAATAATTCTTAATACGACATTGATTAGTTTGTAGTCATGAGCTGCATTGACATAATGACGATTTAAAGACTTGAATTTTCTGTTAAACAGTGGTAGAGCTTCTTACATTTTTTTCTGTTTCATTTTTAAAACTGTTTAACTCTTATTTGATGCTAACAGTCATGTTTATCCAAAATAGTTTTGATAGGGCTACATATGGCCACCAACTTGCCTGATGGAAAGCGATCTTGTAGTTGAAGGTAGAATCCTTAGAAATCTAGATTGTATTAATTTGTATTCATTTAGAATTTAAAATTGTAAGAGCTACAACCCAAATATGCATTGTGCAAGATTCTAGCTGAAATAGAGCTTCAAATTGAAAATCAAAACTTTTAATTATTCTTTTTTAACTCCTACCAACCTTCACGTTACAATCTAGTATTTGTCTGAAACATCTAAATAATACCGTTAAAATAAAATAGATATTTCGCGACGTTCTTTTTTCAGCGTTTGAATCAAGCACCTATCAATATATGAAGGATTCGAAAACTTTTTTGTCAATCAATACATGTCATAAATGATACAACATTACGAATTCAAATATATTAAGTAAAGGCACCCAAACAAATCAAATAACCCGCCCCTGATGGTTCCTGTTGCAAAAGTGCCCATAATGCTAGTAGCATTACAGAGATAACAGGTGACATGCCAATAATGAATCCTACTCTTTCATTAGACTTCCGAATCGAAACATTGCAAACTCCGGCACTGTCCATAAAAACTACCAAGTCTTAAAGGTCGATTTTATTATCATATTGTATGATTCTTGTGGAGCTATTAGCCCTTATGACAATAGCGTAATGACGGGGTAGCACGCGAGCAGTTTTTCTTATCGGTGTTGCGACGTAGGACAAAAATATTAGTTTTTATAGCACTAGAAAGTTGTTGATTAGAATTTTATGACGATCCTTCAAAGGTTGTAAAGGAACTGAAGTTTTTGATGGAAAACTGTTTATAAATGACATATAATTCAGACTGTAATATCCTTGGAAACATCTTTATTTCTTAAGTTAGTTATTTGATCTTATACACTAACAAAATGCTTGTTTTCATTTATAGGCAATTTGAAGTGATTTTTGAACGGGGATCGTATTCTATCGTCCATGGGTTCTTCGCACAAAGTCTTCTAGATGGTTATTTCTAATCAATTAGCATCCTTTTAGGGGCTTATTCTGTAAGTACTTCAAAACTAACAAGTTCTTGTTCTTTTGTTTTGTTACTATTCTAGGTACAAATTGTTGTACTTTTAAGGCTTGCGAAACAAAGTAATACAAGGTCAATTATAATAGTTTAGATCTAATTCATCAAGCTTAAGAAATTAAGCCATTCTTTAGCTAATAAGAAGATTGTATTTAAGTAATGAGAAATCGTTCACCTTAGACTAAGTAACAAGGGGGTGGTCTAATTTATTAACCGCATATCGATACACCGTCTATACAGAAATTAGCTTCACCCATATTACCTTCATTGCATGATTAGGGGGAAATGAAGAAACCAACTTGATACTTTAGTTTTTGCAACTATTTTGAGCATGAGATTGGACACACATGATAAGAAATGTTTTAAAAAAAATATAAATTCGATATTTGAGATTTTGCCATTATTAGAAATAACTTAAAGTTTTAAACCCGAAAATCTAGATCTACTGAAGAAGTGGTGAGAAAAAAAAATTATTCAAAAGAAAATTTATTTAGAAACACAAAGTAAGCTATTCCATTACATCAAAAAAATTGAAAACCCCTAAAAAGAGACTAAGGGCTTAATAAAAATGTATTTGTTCAGTGTTGATTTGCAAAAACGTGTTTACAGTTGTCAGAAGCACAATGCTTACTCGGCAGAGAAAATGATCTTTAAATAAAAAGCAAAATCTGGTCATAAAAACTACTTCTAAAACCGAAAAAATGCCAAGTCGATGATCCTACTACATTAGCATGAAATTCTTGAGTTTTATGCAATTATAGGTGACCAATATCATCGCCAGTCCTTGTTAATTGATGCCAGTTAATTGTATCCATTTGAGGCCTACTACTCGTTATATAGGTGATGTATCTTCAAAATTCTCCATCCAAGTATCAAAATCTCGCAATCTCTCTACAATAACTACGTCACGGCAGTTCATAATAAGCTTGAAATTTTCTTATAGCTTAACTTTTACATAGATTTTCTTCGGGGGCGATCTACATTAACCAAGGAGTATTACGGGCTATTACCTCACTAATCTAAATTGATGGGGCGTCCGAAAAAGGCATGTTTTCATAACATTAGTAATTTCTTTGGCGTAAAATAATATAATAAACATAAGCCAGGGTTTCATTACTTAAAGGTGTAGGTATTAAACTGCCGGACGTTAAGGCAACGATTACACGCCTTTATGGTGAAGCTAAGCTGTACTGAAATTATATTCAAATTTTTTATGTCAGAGCTTTATTAGGTTTGTGGATTTTATGAACATTTGCTTCAGTGGTAATTTGAAAATAGGTGATTATTTATTTTAATAAGTAAATTGCCTAAACACGTTTACAGTGTTCTTGAAGTCATATAAGTACTCACCAGGCTGGTGGGCTCTTACTTATAAGGTTGGATAACTGTTATTTGAAAAGTAGTGATTAGAGTAAATTCGCATGCTTATAAATAAAATTTGCCTAGTGTTTATAATGTAGGTATTTTTGGAGTTTACTATCTACCTACTAAAAACTCTGTTCAAACCAACCAAGAACCCAATCTATCGACTTACCGTAGGCTACTACGCTAATCTATACGGGTAGTTTCAAAACATCAGCTGTTTCATACAAAAGTTCTTTAACTTATGAGAAAATGAGTGCAACAGTTGATTTTTTTTTCGATTTCTGGACTGGCTCCAGAATGAAATTCAGTTATAATGATGAGAAAAATGATATTCCAAAAAATGCCCGTCGTCTTGGAAAACACCAATACTGGGTGACTGGTGAATATTTAGCATCCTTTTAGGGGCTTATTCTGTACATCAAAACTAACAACTTTTGTTCTGCTACTTTTGTCAAAATTAAAAAAAAATACTTGTTCCATAGAAAAATATCGTTTACCTGCGACAAAATGTATGTAACTGCTGATTTTTTTTAGTCTGACAAAAGTCGCAAAAGAAAAGTTGTTTTTTTTTTCAAAATTCAAAGTGCTTGTTAGTTTTAATGTACAGAATAAGCCCCATAATAAGGATGCTAATTATTTACCAGTCACCCTGTACAGATACTAAAAATATTCCTTCAGCATAACCTACAACAGCATTAGTAACTGTTCCATATATTATTTTGTTGTATAGTTATGTAGAAAGAGAAATTTCCATCGGAACCAGAGGAAACGAAAGGCGGTCCTGCCAACCAGCTTTCTGACGTCTTTCCTTTCAATCTAAATACGTTTAAATAAAAATGAAATGTATTTAACAAGATAAGTCGACTTTAGTTAGCTTAGCAATAATAAATCATGATTCGTTAAGTTTACACTTTATTGTGTTATTTTTTTCAATACATTAGTATCGCCTATATCGCAATACGAATCAACGATCCTGCCTAATTTAAAACGGAAATTTGGCCTAGTACAGAAGTTTTCAATGTTTTCTACGGAACTTTAATTGGCATTCAAATTAGATGCTTCCCATACTCTGACACGGTTCCCAGCAACGGTTTGGTATGACTTTTACCGACTTCCAAAAAGGAGGAGGTACTATGTTCGTCTGTATGTTTTTTTTTTGTGTGTGTTTATCGATATTTTCCCCAATTGGGAACCGGTTTAAAAAAAAACCTTTTTTAGTTCGAAAGAGTATACCTACCTACTTTTTATACTACTACTACTATCGAAATCGGAGCAGTTTTTGATAAATCAACAAAAATGTACATAGATGTCACATCGACTCGTGCAAATTATTCGAATTTATTACATGGTGGATGTCGGTGTTGCGATTTATTGCGAAAAATAATTATAATTATGAACTATAGGTAAAGCTTCATTTCATTCTCGGACGACGTAATTTTTGTATGAGCCTTTTTTCAACCACCTTTCTGGTCTGAGATGTAACTCGCTTACCTGGACGATACCTTTAGATCTGCAGTCACGCCTTCCTAAATATGTAGGTAGGTATTTTACTAAAAAACAGTTCAGGGTAGAAAATTCTATGTCAATTTAATCGATCTGCATGACGTCAGTACTTTAAATTAAATACGCAATATAGCACTCTTTAATTATATCGTCAGTTGTTACCAGTGGCCAATTATTATCGGCTTGTACCAATTATTTTCTGTGACAACCGCTTGCCATCCTTGGATAGTTATTAAGCATGCCAATAGATTATTGATTGATACTGATTGTGCGTGCGTCTGTGTGAATATGGTGTACCTGTGTGCGTTTGCGGGGTCATTTGCATGAATCAGTGACGGGTTTTAATGGACAATCTCGACTAATTTTGAGTAGAGCAGTGTGATGTTCAGAAGCAATCATTTAAAAAAATGTATGAACATAAATTCACCTTCGTACGAATTGACGACACTAAAAATAGGTAAAGTCCGAGGGGGGGTAAATCGTCAGCGCGGACGAGATCCTCTCGGACGTTTCGACGAATGAGTCGACATTTTACTGAATTATATTGTTAACGCATCTCCACATCTTGCTTTAGGTTCATAAACCTTACGAAATACGCCTGATTACAGTAGATTGAATGACATGTAAATTTTAGTGATTTGTGTTTGTGGTGAAAATGACATTTTTTAAATATTTTAACTGTGCTGTACCTGTACCAGCCTTTTAAATATTCCAACTGCATTATCTAGGCCTACCCACGAAGGGTTATTGGGCCATATTCACCACGCTGACCCAGTGCGGGTTGGTGGATTCACATGCGACATCGAATTTCTTCTACGGTTTCCTTCACCGAGAAGCCATTGGCGTGAAATTCCGTACATAAAATTCCAAGAAATTCATTGGTACGGGACCGGGATTTGAACTCACGAACTCACAATTGTAAGGTGGGTGTCATTACCTAACCACTAGACCGCCATGGCTAAACAATTTTACTAATTATTTGAAAGACATCTAATAACCTATCAACAGTACCTACTAACTATGCAGTTCAAGGTTTAATTTGGAATAAATCACCACTAATGTAAAGTGGTCTCTGGTACAAGAATTGAATCCATAAACTCAATTATGTACATGTAATTATTGTTGACCAAAGTGTTACACCTCATGAAGTGTTATTTTTCCAAATGAAATACATATTCATTGTCATTGTAATGTTTTATTTAATAACAACGATTTTTCCTTTGCGTATCTCTAAAACACATGACACAATGCCTGTTAAAATATCACTACTCTGTGCAATTAGTGCTTTTGCACCAGTTCATCCATTCGTTCCACTAAAAAGATGCAATTCAATTTAGGCTCTATTTCATAGTAACAAAGTCGAAGTAGTTTTTTGTTAGGTTTAAAAGATTTTTGGTACTGACGGTAGTCAGCAAGTGATTCAAATTGTGGATAATTGATCGCCAATGAGTTCCATTCACATGACTGGCAATTAAATGTCCGTGATGTTAAATGTGTCAATTGTTTTCCTTTTTTATGTGAAGTGTCAAATAAAAGAACGCCTAAAGTACTTAACCACTGAACATTCAGATAAATCCCTACAGTTTTATGACTGCTAATTTTTTTAACCGTCTTCCAAAAAGGTGGAGGTTCTATGTTCGTCTGTAGGTATGTATTTCTTGTGTATGTTCGTCGATATTTTCGCGAATTGTGAACCGAATCGTAAAATTATTTTTTTGTTCAAAAGCCTATACCTACTCTCGATGTGGTCCGATTGAAGTTTTATCGAAATCTGCTGAGCCGTTTTTGAAAAATCAACAATAATGCAATAGTAGAACAATACGAGCGAACTATTCGAATTTTGAACACGATGGAAGTCGGTTTTGCCAAAAATAATTATGTCTTCTCAAAAAGGACCTTTTCAAATGGACTGTCAATATTTAATTTGTTTTAGTTTGTTAGAAGCAGTGGCACTGTTTTTACAAGCTTTTATTTAACTTGCATTGGATGTATGTAAGTTCGGGTGGATTCTTGCAAACTAAATTTGAGCGATTTGCCGATTTTCGGTTATACTCAAATTTTGCAAGCATATGAATATCGAGTGACAATACAATAATATGGTACCATGGAGCTGATCTGATGATGGAGCCGGAAGGTGGCCATAGGAACTCCTGTACTAAACAAGATAGACCCGTCGTGTTTGGGCTCGTGTTACTTGTCTTGGCTAGAACTCTGCTGCTACATGATATCCAGGATCTCAAAAGCACTTCTTTTTAAAAGTTATATCTTTTTAATAATTTATTAACATGTAATTTCGAATGCATTTTTTTGTCAGTATAAAAAAAAGTTGCCCACTAAAATTTTATTTTTATTTTATTTTCTTTATCAGTGGATTTTGACTAGTAACTGGAAAATAGTCTCGCAGTTTACAATAAATAGTTATTGTTCCATTGTTTGAAAACAGTTGTAAAATTAATTTATTCTTGAAAATTTTAATGTGACTTTTTACCTATCAATTTATCATCAATCTATTAGCCATAAAAGTCGTGTTTGGCTGGACATATAGACTGTCCCTACGGATTTCCAATAAGACTGGTAGGAAGCGCTTAATATGAAATTCAGAGAGCTAATAGTCCAGGTATGGAAAGTAGGTATAAATGGAAATAGACAGATAATACTTCATTATCCAACCACGTCACAAAAATACAGAGCTATCACAAAAGAGATCGATTGATTGATTTAGATACATGACAAAATATTACAAATAGGATTCTAACTGTCGGCCAAATCGCTTAAAGCAATGTTTCATAAGCAAGTAAGCATAATTTTAACAAATTCATAAAACTAGTTCCATTTTAAGCCTAGCACAAAATGCCTTTATTTTATTCACAGGCAATAATTGGTCTGAACCGATTAGACCACCTAGAAGAACCAGCTGCCCACGCACCGTCAAACGTCCAATAAACCAGGGAACTAAGGAATCCCACTCTGGCCCACCGATTGTACTCCAGTGTTAATAAAACGAAGTATATTTTAGCTATTTTGACAGTTCTAAGCTGTTTGTAACACGCTGAACACACGGTCCTCATGATTGGGGAGTAACATGAATTGTTATTTCTAAGCTTTTTTTATTCATAATAAGGCCAAATTTGGCCACCAAGTCATCTAATGAAAAGCAAAGTTGTATGTAGATTGTAGACCTAGAAAATACCTATTTATTCTAGTCTTTAAGATATCCGGATTGTAATTGTTGGAAACAATGACGAAGGTAGGGCATTACAATCCCTAGCGGTCCGCATTATGAAGGAAGAAGCGTTTTTTTTTTAAAGATTTGAGTCTTTTCATCTCACATCAATGCCTCAAGACAAGAAATCCATAGGGAGACCTATGTCCAGCAGTGAACGTCCTACGGCTGACAAATATATAAGTAGTTGCTGACATAGCTCACATAGCCCAGCAGATCGGTTAGTTGAGATGACAGTGCACAGGGTACATACTTTGAAGAGAGCTGCCAGGCTGCTTAAGAGGGCTGCTAAATTCTCAAAAGCACGCATTAGCAAACGCATCATAGGACATAAATTAAAATCACAGAAATGAGCTGGATGCAAGCCACTTCCAATTGGTCTTATTGAAAATCAATAGGAGAGGCCTATGTCTAGGAGGGAGCAATGAGTGTGTCTATAAATATGTACCTACTTACAGACTTTACAATTGAATCAGATTGGCTCAGAATTGAATTTGCTATACTGGTACGATAATGTATCAGTTTTGTTTTCTTTAATTATAATAATTTATGTTATTTTTTTCAATTTAATACAGTTTATTAAATAGATAGATATAATTAAAGAAAGTTAGAAATCATAAACAACTGTATGTCTCAAGCCTATTGGAAGCAGCCAGCGCACCCACGATCACGTGAAAGCTTACAACTTGATTTGTGATTTCAAAGATTATTGCCTGTACATTTATTGACTTCGTTTAATTTAACTTTAAGGCTTCAGTAAGGATTTAAACAAATATTCTAGATTTCTAGTTAGCATCATAAATAATAATGACAACTTCTGTACAAAGATTGCTCTCGAAATAGGTAGTTTCGTCTAAAAATCTTGTCGTGTCAATGGCTAGACATTTTTTTGGTAGCTTGTTGACTAGTATCTTACTGAATATAAAGTGAATCTTCTTGCTGTTTCTCATCACCATCATCATCATTACCATCAGCCATATCATGACCAATGACTTGAATTACGAGTGCCCTATAGAATCTATATTAGGACCTCTTTTTATACGTAGTGATCAACTTGCATCCTGCGCTGCCCTTTGGCGTATAGAACTGCAATGATGGAATGTTGCTTGACAGTTTTGAAATGGAGACCACGTACTACGAAATGTACCTTAGGACCTTCACTAAGTTGCTAAACAGATAACCAACCTGCTTATCTGTGCTTCCCTCCATGTCATGTTCTATCAAATATTTTATTTTCTTCATCGGTAGTGAAATATTATTTCTAACAACCTACCTACTTACTTGTTACGAGTATAATCGTATCCCATATGTGTTATCATAATCGTAATTATTATTATTAGTCGTAAAACGTCTTTTGACGTTGAATATAAGCTTATCCCATTAATTTCCAATTGCATATGTTGTAAATTAATTGCACTCAGAGTATTCTGGCAGATCACCTTTCCACATTTTTGGTGGACATCCCACTACACTTATACTTACTCAAGCTGTTACAATAGAGTGCGTTGACTTCTCTCCAATCACAGCATTTTTATTCATGTAAGTTGATGCTTTTTCTCTTATTTTCATATTTATCTTGCCTTTATGACAATTTTATTAAGGCCAAGGCGGTGCCTACGCAGCGTGGTTCTCATTCATTAATACGATACGATGTATGAATGTGTTGGTCCACTTGTTATTCTTGTTCGGTTTTTTAATGATTCTTTTTTTCTCGATCGTTATCGCCCATGGTTAGGAGTATTTCTGGTTTACACGGTGACTGTATTCAAAACTTATCAAAACATCATTGACGTTATTGTAAGATGTGGGAACTTGTACTTGGAAAAATTATAAATTCCTGTTATTAGAGATTTGAATTAGTTTTACTACGGTTTGGTATACAAAGCAATTTATTAATTTATCTGTAGATGCGGTATGTAATGTATATTATGCGTTTTATAAATTACAAGAAATATTGACCTATTTGGTGGTAGACAGAATATATTTATCTAAGTAATATAATTTGTCTGCAAAAATTAATGATTATTATCATGAAGAGCATTTTTATCTATAATATATGAAGGTTTGCTAGTAACTGAATTTAGATAAGACTTATTGCAATATACCAATATGTTTACGTACAATGTTTCCACAATAAACAACAAATTGCAAATATGACACTGATAAATCTATATCTATCAATGCCAACTACAGCGCTTTTTTTAAATTAAAAAATCAGAACAATTCTAAACTACATAGTAGGTACCTAATACGTTTAAATATGCCAGCATCGCTATATGTGTTACCATAAATTAAGTACCTACTTAATTTATGGTAACACATAGAGCGAAGCTAAAGAATTTCTTATTGTCTGTAATTAAATTTAAAAAAATGAATAAATAAAAAAAAGGTATAATTTCATGTTACGAATTATAAGCACCAAAGATTTTTATTTAGCACACTTATCGCACCTTTAAAAATAAAGTGCATCAACTCAAAATCGCGAGCTGCTGGAAAATGGCGTTTGTGCTAAGACACGTTTATACGTAAATACTATTAATTCTAAGTTAGAGTTAGTCTTAAAGTGAGATTCGATTTTTAACATCTACAACAATTTCCATCCGACTCAATACAGGCGTTTGTACTAGGCATAACCCTGTAATTTCCCTGTACCTTTCTTTCTTAGTAGCTATTTCATTTTTAAACAAAGGGCCATAACACGTTTCCTCGTTATCTCCAAGATCTCAGCGCAGGCGCATCTTTAGGAATTATTTCATTACGCGCGGCAAAGAGAAAGCACTCGCACGTGACGTTTACCAGTTACAACATGGTTACCACTTTACAACCAACCATTTGTTCTGGGGTTATTAATATTCTCGTTTTGGTTAATTATAATTTATCATCATCATTCATCGTAACATCATCAGATATAAAACCTCTAGCATGAAATGCCATGGCATCTAATTGTGCTAATTTTATGTTTGGAGGTTAGTCGTCAAAACTCTTTGCGACCCTGTGCAGCTGTTTTTCCTTGTAGATATTTCATTTTTAAACAAAAGGCCATAATTCGATAACGCATTCTTTATCAATCCTTGACGCCGTCCAGTCATTTCTATCTCGTACCTACTTCCTGGACTTTTCTTCCAGTTTTAATTAGGTATAAGGTGGTATAGACTTTTCTTTTCGTTTCTTTTCTGTATGTGCTCTTTACGTGATTTAACTGTAGGTTCTTAAAATACTTAGATTATCTAGAATAAACTTTATTAAACCTTTTTAGGGTTCCATACCCAAAGGGTAAAAACGGGACTCTATTACTCAGACTCCGCTGTCCGTCTGTCTGTCACCAGGCTGTATCTCATGAACCGTTGTAGCTAGAAAGTTGAAATTTTCACAAATGATGTATTTCTGTTGCCGCTATAACAACAATACTAAAAACAGAATAAAAAATATATTTAAGAGAGGCTCCCATACAACAAACCTGATTTTTTAGCAGTTTTTCGCTCGATATTAATAATGGTAAAAGGTATACCTACTTGAAATATTCATAGAATATTTAGCTACATATTTACTTCAATAATAAATAATTAAATTAAAATAAAATAAATATTTCATAAGGCCACACTGTGGGCCTTATGAATAAGCTCAGGATAGCCCAACGTGCTATGGAGAGGGCTATGCTCAGCGTCTCTCTGCGAGATCGAATCAGAAATGAGGAGATCCGCAGACGAACCAAAGTTACCGACATAGCCCAGCGGATTAGCAAATTAAAGTGGCAATGGGCAGGGCACATAGTTCGGAGAACGGATGGCCGATGGGGCAGTAAAGTTCTCGAATGGAGACCACGGACCAGCAAGCGCAGCGTAGGACGTCCACCGACTAGGTGGACTGACGATATAATAAAGATCGCAGGAACGCGCTGGATGCAGGCCGCTTCCAACCGGCCTTATTGGAAATCCATTGGGGAGGCCTATGTCCAGCAGTGGACGTCTTACGGCTGATGGATGGATGATGAAAATAAATATTTAAGGGGGACTCCCATATAGTACGGAACCCTTCGTGCGCGAGTCCGACTTGTACTAGGCCGATTGTTTATAGTTTATTCTCTGAAATTCTATCATCTATAGTTATAAAATACAAAAATCTGAGTGTGAAATGTTCATATCCCTTTAAAATATTGACATTAGTGTAAACTGAGAAAATTGTGAAATGGATATATAGGGATAATTATTTTTCAATATGCGAAAATATCGATGAACATAGACAGACAGACAGACAGACAAAACTCTTTATTTATAACCACAAAAAAAATTAAACACTATGTACACACTTAAGACCAAATATGATTATAAACTGGCGGCCTTATCACCCATGGCGATTTCTTCCAGGCAACCATGCACGAATATAAAATGACGAGAACAAAAAATAGTCGCCTAAATTACAGACATTATTAACATAGAAAACACCTACATAGTTGTTAAAAAATACTACCTACTTAGATCTACACAATAACGATAACATACAGAAAATAATATATACAGACGAACATAGAACCTCCTCTTTTTTGGAGGTCGGTTAAAAAATAATTGAATTATCGTTGTTCTATACTGTACTGAAATGATAAAAGAACATCTTTGCTGCTCAAGCAAAGATGTCACAAAATTAGCATTGGTCCCCAGGATTTGCCTTTTACGAAAACAAACAGCGTTTTTAAAAGTCGCAGAGGTGCCCAAGAATGTCGGATTAAGGTGTATTTTAAGTACAAGAAACCTAATTGTAATTCAGCCCACGCCTGTGACTTTACCTCCGAGAATGCATTAAAAATTATAGCCGCGAACCTTTTTTCGCACGGAAAATATTATCGTGTACTTACCTAAATAATTGAGATACGAATGGACTGTATTGTTAATTTTGTGATCTCATATCGTTTGTCATAAGACCAAAAACGTGATTGTGTAACGTTGTAACTTTTTGGTGTTGACAACTACCTAATTTAATATTACCTGGGCATAACAGATACGAGTATTTATAGTCTAAGTATAAAGGCTTTGCAGTAACTCAGCATTTACTAATGAGATGGTGTATGTTTAGTTCTCTTCTGCATGAAATCTTCTTGTGCTGACTTTTGACTTTTTGGTAGAGTTTCGTCGCACTAAAATGTACTGAGATTTTTGCCAACAGCGACCATCAGTTCTGCGTACTACGTATCTTACTCACTGCCATTTCAACTTGCTAGTTTGGCTTTAACTCGGTATCTGGACATCTATACTTAACTTTACCTTTGGTCTCACCCTAGTTCTCCACAACACTACTTTACCAATTTGAAATTGAACAACTTTATTAAGCATGTGTTAATATATACAAAGCCGCAGCTTCTAATCCCTAATTGAAATGCGTGGAATCCTTTGTTCTTTATATGAGTAGATTAAAGGCAAAGGGATAAACTTTTAATGAGATAACTTCAAGATTAAATAGATTGCTTTTGTTCTAAGAGTATGGATAAATTATGTGGGTAGCTCATGTGGCAGCGGCTAATTTGATGAGTACGAGATTTATTAAAGAGAGATGCTACTAGTGTTGAAATATTGAATTTTCACTGAAATAATTTTTATATTTTTTATCACTTAAGAACAGATAGCTCAATTATAACAATTCCAGGGGCCTGACTGCGTAAGCAGTCTGACGTTCGGCTTTGCTTTTTCTCTTGCTCGCGCCAGTTACTCACGCCAGGAGAGCGAGCGAGAGGGAAAGCGAAGCCGAACGTCAGAGCGCTTACACAGTAAGATATAAAAATCAAACAAAACAACGTCCGTAGTAAATTAATGTGCTTCCAGACTTCTATTCGCCCATCATTATGCTATTTTCATAGTGTTGTTTTTTATACGCCAATGTTAATTTTCGTCTGTTACATATAGATACCAAAAACACTTTAATTAACACATCTTTTTTTAAAATAAATTGTTAAATAAAACAAAAACAGGGTTCACTAATGTATGCTCCGTACAGATAGAAAAACTGACTTATCTACCTACACTTTTATTTGCTACTATTTAACTACGAAAACATTTCATAAACTAAAACATAAATAGATATAGAATGAACATTACCCCTCTACCTACTCGCATTTGTACCGTGGAAAATAAATCAAATCGACATTATTTTGATCTGTAATTGACATTTGTATCATCCTGTCATCGAACAGCTGTAGTTATTAATTCATCAAAATACGAGTAAACCAGCTTCTAAATCACAATCTAACTAAATCTAACCACGTCAAAGGTAAGCCTAGTTGAGCCAAAGTGTTGGGGTTCGTGCACCGATGAACCAATAAACAATGGAACTAACGATTCGTACCGTCGAAACACTGATATTAATGCTTCGTGACGATCTGTGACATGCCGTCGTTTTATTATGATGGCTGTACTTTGACTAGTTAAGGCGGAGTTGAAGGGATTTCGTAATCGATGGATATAGGTAGGTATTGTTCATTGCGGATAAGTATGATGGATAGGTTTTGATGGAAACGGTTCGGTAGAACTAGGCTGGTTATTTGCTGTCCGACGGCCAGTTGCTGGTTCGACCCCGAGGTGAAGGATGACGATGTGTCTGGTATCACTCTCTCCCATGATAACGTTCTGACACATGCTTATCGTGGCGGAGTAGAGTGCTGAAGCCCGACTGGTGCTGGCTGGTGCTGAAATAGAGAACAAAAACTAGTAAATGCAGCGTAAGACATTCATCCATGAGGGAAGTAACAAAAATGCGCAAGAACCTAGGATTGGATTAATTTATACTGAAATACATCTCTAAGGTAAGAAATGTGGAACACGTCCACCTGGAGATAAGCAACTCTTGTTTATAATAGGCCTGTACCTAATGCCTTTTAGAATATTGCCCTGCAATAGCTCGAACCTCTGCACGGCGTAGTATGGCACTTGAAGCCCTGAAAATAAAGATGGAGAATCTCTAATTGCATTAAAATTTTGTTTGATTTTTTGATATGGAATACATACTATGGTGTATGCAGAGTACTGCCGACTCTTCAGCGATCAAATAAATGGTAAGATGGTAGAGATGTAGCACTTGCCTAAGCAGGTTCCACAGAAGAGTCTATTATTCTACTAACTATACAACAAACTTTACAGAAATTTCCAGAAAATCATACATTTATTTAAATCTATCATGAATTAAAAAGTAATTCAACGAAGCAATTTAAATACAGATAGCCTTATGAAAACTATTTCGACTGCCTCCCACGTACGCTTTTTCCCAGGCAGTAGCGAGTAATAAAGATGTAAAACATTTTTTTGTATATTTTGTGAAGTTATTAAGCCTTTAGTAAAGTTGGTAATAGTATAGAAGTACTTAATATTCGCGTCAGCAAGGCGGCACTTATACGTGCGTCATGGGCTTTAAACGTGGATGGAGTAGTATTGTACACAATGGATGTGGTTAAAAATTAGTAGCTTACAGAATTGTTCGGAGAAGATCTGCTATCAATCAATGTATCGTAATATCGATGATCGAGACGGAATTTGGGTTAAACTTGCCATTTTCAGAATCTGAAACAAATTGAAACACTTCTAATAATACTCCCACAGAGTACCTCAGTACATAATAAGCACAAAGTTACAGCTCACGTCACAGAGGAAGAGTAAGAGGTAAGTAAAACTTTTGTGAAAGTCAATTTCTGGGTGTTTTTTAACAGCAAAAGAAAGCACGCCTCGCGGTGGTTGCGTAGTACTATGGCTGATGGATGGATAAAAAAGGCAGTTCCTGTTATCGATTTTTAACATTAACAAACCGACTTTTGGCTCTACTCATCCAATTTGAGAATTTGCAAATTATGCCAATTTTACTACCATTTTGACAGATTGGCATACTCGTGTTAAAAAAAACAATGGGTTGCTTTTCGGGAATGCCGGCAGAAGTGAAAATTTGCTACCTCCGTCTAACGAATTTTGGATCAGGTCACGTGTCCTGACGCGAGTTTAACGTTTTAGACCCATCCCAGAAAGTGCACAATGCCGCTAAAGAAGTTTTAAATACAAAAACTTACTAAACATCGGCGCGTCTTCCAAGTTTCACTAAAACGTCTTGCTGTAAGTAACTGAGTTCGTTTAGGCTGGGTGGCTAGCCCTCATGTCAGAGTGTTTAGGCCGCCTGAAGGCCTCTGACTTGGCTAAACGGTTAAAACAACCGGGAACTACAATTTAACATGTCATTCGAGCCACGGTAGCGCTCAGTTGGAAAATGCCACCCGCGGTCACCTTTCCAAATACTGACCGTGCGGAACGTTGCTTTATGTTGGTGATCGCTGACAAACTCCTAATCAAACTACGCTACGATCGCTACGATTACTGTAATATTGTAGGAATTGTCTATAGTGTATTGTTCTTATTTACCATATCGTCATTTCTATCATCCTTGCCCTGAACATTATTCATGCGTCTCGCTATTTGTATTAGTTACAAATGAACGGTTACCGAAATAATTTAAATGCTAATTCAATAATTAAGCGGGCCCGCCCGTAACCGAGCGTGCTCGCCGGGCGCATTCAATCGAACTACTGTTTTAGTGAATCATGAATTTTGAGTTGCTTTTGATGAACAATGTTTTAGGCGGTTTAGAGCCACCTGGCGGAAGTTTTTACATTTTGTGGGAGATATTTTGAAAAAGTAACGGTTGACGATGTTTTTGGGTAAAAAAAAAACAATGGGTTGCACTCCGGGAATGCCTGCAGAAGTGAAAACTTGATGATATAAAGTACTATCATTGTACAATATCACACACGCATACTTGCGCAAGCACCCTGTGCAGTCTTACGAATTTCCGATCAGAAGTTCCTGACGCGAGTTGAAATTTTTTTACCCATCCCAAAATGTGCACAACACCGCTAAAGATTCCACTTCAAAAACGTAGAAGTAAGCTCCGATTAGGTAAATCGTTTGCGAACGAGTGTAATTTTTTTTAAATAAAATTGTCTAAGTGCGAGTCGGACTCGCGCACAAATGGTTTGAAGTAAATATACAATTAAATATTCAGTGTGTATGTCTATCTGTTACTGTTTTTAATATCGAGCAAAAACGGCAAAAAAAAATCAGGTTTGTTATACGAGAGACTTCTTTGAATATTTATTTTGTTCTGTTTTCAGTATTTGTCTGTATAGTGCCAACAGAAATACATCATCTGTGACAATTTTAACGTTCTAGTTATCATGGTTCACGAGATACAGCCTGATGACAGCCAGACGGACGGTCAGCGAAGTCTTAGTAATAGGGTTGTGTTTTTACTCTTTAGTTACGGAACTTTAAAAATAAACTAATTTAATATCAGTTCGTTTGCTATGAAGTTTAATTCCTCAAAAATGTCATCTCTGTACATCTCCGGTTTGGTGGTCACAAAATGGAAATGCACTCTGACCTTAAGTCCAAGACTATAAATTATCTCTCAAGAAACAAATAATACAATTTGAAGATTTCATGAAGAGTAAATATATGTGTGTAGGTGTGAGTATATATAATGAAGTTACATACTGAGGCAAATTTGGCTCTTGTTGTTATGAAAATAAATTTCAATATTTCAGTTTCAGATTATAAGTTTAATGTTTGGCAGATGTAATAAATGAGATAAAGCCGTAACAACTATAAAGCAAATAATTATCTCGCCTAAATTAAACCGTAACCACAACCCACCAAATCAAATAACTCAACTATCCTCCCTATTAGCATCAAAAGTTGGCACCTCGTTACACCGAAGCGTTCATAAATATATTAAGCTTGCTCGGACAGAGCTGCGGATGTACCAGAAAGGAACAGATAGAATACTTTTTAAAGGTTAAAATACGAAAATTGGACGTATAACGTAATTTAACATTACTTATTAGTCAATAAAAACTACAGGTTTTCAAAAGAATTGTAATTAATTTTGCGTTAGACGCAATCGAAACGTGTTGTTGAGTTTCAAAATTTTGAATAAATTTGCATTTCACTATTATAACGTGTGTGATATTAAGCAGACATGGAATAACTTATTATGAAATCGTCGTTTTGTATTTGTGTGTAATCGTTAACGTCGTCAACGTCGTTTGAGAAAATACCGAAAAAAAATTCTATTTTGGTAAAACCTGTATAAAAAATAACAGCTACTTCTTCTAACAGCTGTACTAATGATATAATTCATCATAGTAGCGCTCGTAGCGTAGTTTGACTAGGTGATTGTCAGCGATCACCGAAATTAAGCAACGTTCCGCACGGTCAGTACTTGGATGGGTGACCGCGGGTGGCATTTTCCAACTGAGCGCTACCGTGGCTCGGATGACACGTTAAATTGTAGGCCCCGGTTGTTTTAACCGTTTAGCCATGTCAGAGGCCTTCAGGCGGCCTAAAAACTCTGACACCAGGGCTAGCCACCCGGCCTATACGAACTTACTTACTTTTAATTCATCATAGTTTGTTCCTACATTAAAAGTCATAAGTAACTATCATCACCATAACACATTACAGGTAATTTGTTTGATAAGTAAGTTCATATAAGCTGAGAAAGATAGAAAGATCTGGTATCAAAGTCTTTATGCCGCCTGAAGGCCTCTGACATGGCTTAATACCGAAGAGCTCGACTAACATCTCAAGAGGCTCTGATAAAATAACTCTCTCTTGGTAACAAAGATAGAGCTAGCCTTGCTACTTGTTATATTTGTTACGTACTTGTCCATCTGTAGCGCAGTAATCCACGGTGGCAGTGGCGAATTAGTCGGCTCTTTGTGCAATCAGGCGAGCCCTTCGCACCCTAATGAATATGAATACGGGTGAATACGCTCCGTGAACGCCGCGCCGTCCGCCCGACGCAACTCATTATAACTGGCCCTGCGTTACACAGTAGTGTAAATGAGTCTACTGAAAATAACTACAACTACAATGAGTTACGAGTTAAAAAAAACGGCCTAGTTTGATAAGGGCAAGAAGATGACGATGATTATGACTGCCTCGGTGTCCCAGTGGTTATACTCGAACTCTAGTGATTTTAACTACTATGACAAGGAGGCGTAGATTCGATTCCCACCCAGGGCTATCATTTTTGTGATTAACATAGGGGTTTTCTCTGTGTCTGGATGTTACTATCTAGGTATATAAGTACATATGTATTTAAAAATATGTAGGTATATCTATAGGCAGCTGACATCCATTTCACAAGCGTTGCTTAGTTTGGGGCTAGAGACTGTGTGTAAGATGTCCCCTGATATGTAATTATTTATTTATTAAGAATTCATTGTAGATGAGTTGATTGAACAATAAATATTCAGTAAGTAAAGCTTACGATTTCCTGTGTATTACACGGTAGTTACTGTACCGTACTTGTAGTTCACCAATGAACATAAGCCTACTCTGAAGGGAGATTGGGTCTTATCCACCACGCTGAGCCATTTGCTTTTTGGATCAATTCACTTATTTTTTGTTCAGGGAAAATTCTTCATGGATGCTATTCACATACCCCAACTAATTTCATCTTCGTCACAATTATGACTTTTATGTACTAGCACTACTACTACTGTACATTTAAATACATTGGATTTATATACCACAACGGTTTGCTCATCTTTGTATATGATTCTGAGTCAAAGTAGGGTATTTGCTTTTGATATTGATCATAGATAAAGATAAACATTAGACTGAAATTAGCTTTTCTAAGGTGAGTGAATTCGGCTTAGTGTAATTGGTTTTATATAATATAAGATAGATCCCAAACTTTTAGTATTCGTACTAGGAAATACTTGCACACAAACGTAAACTAACCGAACTTAAAACATAGCATAGCTAATGAGAGTTTTCACGCTTATACCGATTTTTTCCAGGCAATTTATATATCAAGAGCGAGAGAGGTACGAAACCTGAGGCATAAGATTTCCAAAAGCATATCAGGCGTAGCCAACACTTGGTACATGACAGTGTAACTTGCAGTCATCTCACAGTTATGAATACGCAAATTCGGCATCTGTTACAGTGGGAGTTAAGTACTGCCTGATCAATTTTGTTTTAGTACCAATCTACTTGTCTAAAAACCTGAGCGAACTATTTAGGTACCTACCTACTGTAGAAGATTGTTTGTTTGCACCCGTACATTTTTTGCTTTAGGAAGTAATTGTTACAGGCACTGAACAACTTTCAATTCAACAACGAGGGCTTTTAATCACGTTAGAGTTTCAAAGGTTAATATAAATGCAAGGTATGGCTCTGAAAAGCGCAGAGATTTTCAAAAGTAGCTAAATATATCTTATTGTTACGAATTCCTTTTGCTATGGAAACCAGCCCCATTGTGAGAAAATATCAGTTGTTTCTTACAAAATTTTGGTTGATTCTCGACAAAATATAAGGAGCAGTTGTTTCTCTTTCGCAATTTTTGGGGTTACATAGTTGAAAAACTTTATGATATAACGTGTATACGTAACTCTGAAAGGCTCTCCATTTTGTAAATCAACAGATTGTTTATGAAATTTAATCAATTTGACGTACCAGTATATACTACTGCATACACATATGAACCAGCCACATTTCTTCACTTCCTCTTAAAAAACACACCTGTAAACGAACAAGGATTTTTTTTTTAAGTATAAGTAGGTACATCTATCACAAAGAAAAGTTTAAGTAAGTTAAACAAATGACGACGTTTCCCACAACAATTACCTTTCTTATCTCAAGAATAAACGCTCTTAAAACATTCGTGTTAACATTAACAATGGAAATAAAAACAATGAAGCGCAAGTTCAAGAACAAAATGTGCGTGACACAATCATCATAACTGTACATATTTTTTACTTGAATAAATATGTATGTACATATACTGTACATGTGTACTGAGTGGCTCCCAATAGCAGATACGCGTTCTATAAGCAGACCACCAGCCCGATGGGTCGACGACATCAGGCCCATTGATTTTGGCCCATGATAGAGAACAATGGCACATAAGAGAGGAGTCCTATAGTCATATAGTCCTAAGAGAGGAGCAGTAGGTCGACACAGGCTGATGACGATGATGAATACTGTACATAACTAATACTGTAACAATGATATAATCTTCACCAGCATTCTATAGCTTTTCTGTAAGTAGTCTTAACCTCAAACTCTATTGTTACAGAAGTTTTAAGTAATGATCCTTCCTAATGTTGGATGATAGATTCTGATGTCGATCTAATCATTCACAACTTTGCAATAGTTAATGCATTTTATTTATTTCCATGAGTTGCAATCTATCGCAACCTCTTGCTTGCCAACCTTCTCGAATGAGTGAAGATCATCACACCAGCGTTGCCTTCTGCGACGCGCGTCGTCCTTCAGGTATGTAGTATTATTATATATTCTTTGCTTCAGGCATTCACTGGAAATGGGGGAGAACTTTGCCCAGGAGTGCGATAGTAAATGTTGGTAATAAACGCATTTTATTAGGTACATTGTGCAGGCACAAAAAAAATCTTTAAATGAATACATTTGATTTGATTATGTCGAAACTAGTGTGGTTTTCACACATTCTAATTAAAATACAGAATAGGTGTTACTAGGTAAGTCTCTTTACTGATGCGCGTCAAATTATTTGATTATAATTAGTGAAAAAACTAGGACCTATATTAACAAAATTCATTATTTCCATGAAGTCATATGATAGAGAGAAACTAGTACAGAGAGAATTAATATGAAATCTAAACATAAATCTTTTGTAAAAACCTATATGCAAAGATTAGCATCAAATCAAAGATATTCTAACAACCCCTAGAAATAAAACGATTCAAAGAATTAACTAATGTTAAGATCTTAGTTACACAAAGTGACAATAAAACGGGTAGCACGCGTGGTCTTAATGTCAAAGAGGTGCTTAGCAGCTGGCACGTCTTAACAAATGTTTCTGGTAAAATTAAGAAGATCCTAATCAAGGGTAATAAGATGGTCGTGCCCTTCATCTTAGAGCACGTGTCACGTGGACTACTTAGTTAGAAAAAAATGCTCATGTTAAACTTAAACTTTATTTACATAGGTACTAGTATACTTGTTTTCACACAGCTGAGCACTTGAATTTCTTATGAAATAGTTATGCTTGCTTATCTATGAAAATAGTCCACTGCTGAACTTATGACTACACACCACACACGAAGGGAGTTTGAGCCATAACTAAAACACATCATCTACAATATCTAGTGCGGAAAGGTTGTGGGTACCACTATTTTTAAAAAATGTAGCCACAGTCAGCTATACCTATTTATCTTTATCTATATCTTAACAGTCGCTTAATTGATTGTTTTGGAAATCTGTACCTAGGTGTAAGCTATGTCTAGCTGCTGCTACGCATTATTATGCATTATCATAAACACCTCAGACTTAAGACTTCTGCAGATGAGTTGATGATAATGTATACGTTTTTTTTTTTAAATTTATAAGTGTCATGGCTTTATTATTATGCGTCTGAGAGGTATATCTTCCAGATTCTTAGTTTCATAAAAATTATCTCTTAAGTGTAAATCTGTAAAATACAAGATATAAAACAGGTTTTTCTATTAAATTACGTACTTTTGCAACAAATCTTCATGTAAGCAAACGTTTTTATGTTCAACTACATCTTATAACAATTTTATCGTCCATAGATACGCAAGATGAGACATATCTTAATCTATCTAGTATTTACCTAATTTCGCATAAAACTCTCTGCATAAAGTCACTACTGGTTATTGCGTAACATTATAAATAATTTCACGATTATTACTTCACAACAATTCACATAATCATGTGAGTTCACAAAATATTCTTCATGCAAGCAAACGTTTTTGTGTTCAACTACATCTTATAACAGTTTTATCGTCCATAGATCCGCAAGATGAGACATTTACCTGAATCTAGCGAGTATCTATCTAATTTCACATAAAACTCCCTGCATAAAGTCATTACTGGGTACGCGTAACATTATAAATAATTTCACTATTATTGCTTACAAAACAATTCACATAATTATATGAGTTCGCAAAATATAGCATTATGCTAGTTATGTAGATTTGGAATTGCAGAAATTGCGATATTTTCAGAATTTTACTCATCGACTTGGCATTTTTTCTTTCATATTTCACTACATATAAATTATACGTGTCTCGACGCCACACCGGAAAGATAAGGCTTCTCTCTCTATAGATCTCTACGATCATCACCTTATCTTAATGCAGTAACTAGTAACTTTGTCGAAACATCTTATTTTTTTAAGAGATCTATGCACGTATTATCTTAATTGCCACATGTGCGCATCCTAGGCACAATTTTATTTAGCTTCTAGCTGTTTCTTAGTAATGATGTAATCTGTTAACACACATCTATGGTCTGAACGTGTCCACCCACATTGAGGATGTGAGGTGATCTCCTTAATGTCACCGTTGACTTTTTTATGAATAAGGTTTTAAAACAACTGGTCCAATGTAGTCTAAAGGTGCCCATTGACGATGCATCCTCATGGACGACGTCTGAATGGCAATCATCAACGGCGATGACAATCAAATCAAAAGTGTTGCCAATAAACCGAAATTAAGTTTTAACTTCACATTTTACAGATATACTTAGTTGAATTGCTAAGCTACTTCTGTTGCCAAAACTTTTATTTCGACGCTAAGACTTTAAAAATGCATTATGTCTAGTGATAAAAATCTCATTTTTTCTTGTGATAAAGTCATTGAATCGGAACACTGATGACATCCATTTAGACAACGTCATTTGGTTGTATCGCCAGTGGGCACTTTAACAGTTTTACGGAAGGGGTTTCAAAGAGATGCCGCTTCATATTATGAAGGTGTAAGTACCTAATATGTAGATCAACGGCGTAACTGGACAGGACAATATGTTTTATTAACCTGAACATGAAGCATTTGCCCGGATTATTGTCCTGGTGACTAATTTAGCCCAAAAAGCGTACCGACGTTTCGTATTGAGCGAAGTACATAGTAGGTAAGTTAACTGTACAGTAGATGTACTTACTATGTTATACACACACTTTCTTTTGTCCACAAATTCATATCAAAAATTTTATTAATATCTACAGGTTACACATGAAATCTTCGCTCACAGAAATACTTACCAACTTCATGCCTGCGTGATGTTTTGGTTTCTCTTTTTGTGCTATTCCAAAGGAACTTTTTATTTTTATTGGATAAATATCCAGGCAAAAATCAAGTCAAACTCTCGCTTTGCTGCTGCGTGAAAGAGTTACAAACAAACCAACAAACACAATTTCGTATTTATAATACCTATCAGTAAGGATATAGGTACTCAGAAAAAAACCTATTTAACTAAAAGCTATCTTACCGTGGTTCCAAAAGATCCTCCAAATAAAATGATCATAGTCATGTACAGTATTTACATACGTGTAAGTACTTACTGACCTTTTGATATCCCACTGCCGATCTTAGGCCTACCCTTAAAGGACGTTTGGGCCATAATTATTGACTACGGCGGCCCAGAACGGGTTTGTTTGTAGTCATGTAATTTTTATTTATTTAGGTGGATTACCTAAATAAATAAAATTATAATTGACCAATACAAGTGACGAAAATAATGGCATTGATTTACTTACCAAAAATTTTTTGTATTTGTTTTATTACAATAGCTACCTTCAACCAAGTAGGTACTCCATAATTATTTTTTTGCAAAAAACGGCAAAACCACCTACCATCGTTTACAAAATTCGAATATTTCGCTCGAATTGTTTACATTATTGTTGATTTTTCAAAAACGGCTCAACCGATTTCTGTAAAATTTAAATGGGGCCTCGGGAGTATACTCTTTCGAAATACAAGATAATTTTTCGATTCGGTTTACAATTGGTGGAATTATCGATGAACATACCCAAAAAATACATACAGACGAACATAAGACCTTCTCCATTTTGGAAGTCGGTTAAAATTGTTATGCATTTGTTTTATTACATTAGGTACCTACAACCAAGTACTTCAAAACGGATATCTCAAGAAGTTCAGTTCACAAGAAACTGAGAAATAATCTGCGGTAGCAACTGTAATCCTTTAGCTGGTCCCGTCAGCGGTTCGCGGGAGACATTTGCAATATTCTTAAAAACATTCGGCCCGGGTCGATGCGACCCCGATCGACTATCCGATATTGTAGGGAATTTGCAATTTCTGTAATAAGTTTTAGCGCTTTGGATATGGGAAGAGAAAATGGCTTAGACAGTTACAGAGCTCAGCACGGTGCGGTGGTTCTGTATGAAAACGTGCGCGTTACGTGCTCTAAGTTTAGGCACTCATTAGGCCGGTACTCACGGGTTGCACTCCCGGAGTGCCGGCAGAAGTGAAAACTTGACCTTATAAAATACCATTATTTATGTGATAAAAATACAATATAATTATCACACGCACACTCGCGCAAGTGCCCTGCGCCGCTTAAACAAAACAACAGGAGAAGGCATACATTTTCGTCGCGCGGTAGAAAGAGAGGGGTAAATTTCTTCCTCTCTACGCCGCGTCGGCGGTCTACTCTTGCTTCGTCTTACGAATTTTCTTTCAGGTTACGTGTCTTAACGCGAGTTCAACATTTTTTACCCATTTCCAAAAGTGCACAACGCCACCAAAGAATAACTGAAAACACTTCAAAAATACTTTACGCGTTACGTTACGTTTTGTCAATAGAATACCATATAATAAAATCAAGCCCCAGACGAGCGGAGATATATTTCTGAGCACTCAAGATAATCTCATTCGTCGCCGTTTGAAGTTTCATGATATTTCTAATTAGGTAAATACTCGTAGGTAATTGCTTATTATTACTATTTTTAATTATTTGTGAACTGTGTATTATTCTTATTATTACTCGTATTAATTTGTAACCTAATCTATTATTATTTTTATTTGACATTGTTTCTATTATTTTGTACTATTTTGATCTTATTATTAATTGATTATCCTGACATGACGTGTAAATAGTATTTATGAAATAAATGATTATGATTATGATTAAATACTTACGAAAAGAGAAATTGATCTCTTAGTTAATTCAGTAATTAATGTTATGAGGCTCCTGAACAATGCTTTTTACTAAACTTTAATGTATAGATTTCGATCGAAATTGTAGGGAATTTGCAATTACTGTAATAAGTTTTAGCGTTTCGGATATTGGAAGAGAAAATGTTTTAGACAGTATCTATACTGTCTAAGACATTTTCTCTACCTATATATATAGAGCTGAGCTATTGCAGTGGAGACGTTTTTCTGAGCATTTCAAATAATGTAAATCAGTAATTCAATGTTTCATGATATTTCTAATTATGTACCTACAGAAAAGAGAAATTATTTTCTTAGATAATTCTGTAATTAATCATAATAAACCATAATTGTATTGATGACTTGTTTTTAACACTATTTTGATTGTTAATTTATAATTTGTAATAATTGTATGACATTGTGTATATTCGGTAAATAAAATAATAAAAAAAAAATCAAAACCATAATAATTGTTGTTATAGCAAGAGATGATGGTTTTTATGATTGAATTATGATTGGTCTGGTTATATTTGTGTTCGTGGCTAAATAAGCCGTTATGGGAACTATAAATAGGTACATATTTTAATTCACTACATAGTATGAAACAAAGTCGCTTCCCTGTCTCTCTGTCTATCCCTATGTATGCTAAGATCTTTAAAACTACGAAACAGATTTTGTTGCGGTTTTTTTTAATAGATGCAGTGATTCAAGAGGAAGGATTATTTATGTATAATACACTTGTGTGAATGCGGGGCGGGACGCTAGTAAATCACTATATTAACTATATAGTATAATAAATTGATGTATAGTTATACATTTTATGAACCACAAAAAATATACTTACCTAAGTAACGAGGACAATATAACCATTCAGATAGGTATTACTTTGAAATCGAAAAAAACCTAATCCTTTTACCCAAGACTAATAACAAGTCTAATATCAATAGAAGGTCTCGAAAATACGATTTTCACGACAAAGCAAAAGGGATCCACTATCGCAGAGTCAACACTATCGAGTGACACTCTTTAATATAATGTGCTAGGTATCGCCTCCTTCGTTTTACATACGTAGATGTAGATAGCTCCTCTATTGGAAATTGATTTTGTCTTGTCTGACGCTAGGTTGTAGGCGGATAGGGTGTGCTTATTTAATATAAGTGAAAATTGTACAATATTATGTTAAAGCTTGTCTAAAGGTCTTAGAGTTGCTGAGAAAACATAGTCACAGAATATGGCCTTCGTATGGGTGGATGTTTCGGGCGATCGGCAAGTTGAAATAGCTCGGGGCAGGGCACATAGCACGGAGAACTAAATACCTACCTATGGGACCTGCCGGTATGTGGTAGCGCAGTGTAGATCGTCTGCCTATAGGCAGACAGGCAACTGTCCACCATATAAGGTGGACAGTTGATATCATTATCATCACAAATGATTGTGCCGGATGCAAGCCGCCCCCAGCCGCTTACCATACTCATATATTTGGTTAAAAAATAATTTACAATTCAAAAACAAATACATAAAAATGTACGATTAAAAAGCAATCAATAGAAACAATTTACTTCGTCACATTAAATAAATTAATCAATTATTATCATCAAAGAATTCGCTTGTATCGTAAAAGGAGCGCTTAATAAGCCAGCTCTGGAGGCGGAATTTGAAGCTGTTCAGCGTTGGAGCTGAAATTATTGAGCCTGGTAATTTTTTGTACACAATTGGACATGTGTGAGTTTTGTTATGTTTTATGTCCATCTACTGGACATTCTATTGCTGAATAATTATTTATGCAAAAAATAGCAAAACCACCTTCCATCGTGTACAAAATTCGAATATTTCGCTCGAAACGTTTACATTATTGTTGATTTTTCAAAAACGGCTCAGCCGATTTCTGATTCCGATATAAATGGGACCATCTCGGGAGTAGGCATACCCTTTCGAACAAAAAAATATTTTTTCGATTCGGTTCACAATTGGCGAAATTATCGATGAACATACACAAAAAAATACATACAGACGAACCTAGAACCTTCTCCTTTTTGAAAGTAGGTTAAAAAGAATATTATTTGGTCGTTTAGTTTAATTTTCCAACTGTTCCCTGTTTTTCGCCGTAAGTAGATAGGTAGGTACGTCGCATCAACGTCTTTGCTTTAATTTAATTTGGTTTCTTAGTACTAACAATGCCAATAAGTTCTATCGCTTTTCCATTCACTTACAGTCTAAGGTACTTAAAAGTTTGTATAAGTTACTGTATACTATATTGTATCTATCGCTAAAATCGCATAAACAAATAGCAGTAGAGTCAACGACACGCAATCAAAATTAGCAACAACCCTTCACAGGATCAAAGACAAAAGCGTAAATTCCCCACCAACCTTACCCAAATCCTAACAATTGTAATTAATACAACTCTTAACCCGGAAATATCTGCGCACTCCATCAAACTCCCATTGGATCACAAAGGCAATCAGACGAAATTAAACTGTACATTTGAATGCCCGAAATTCTCCGTGCAAGTGCCAGACCCCTTGGCTTTTAACCCTTCTTGTCATTTGCGAAGAACAAATTAATCATCATCATTTACATTCAGCACCAGTAGCCAGATTTGTTTCTCCGATTACGCGACCCTCGCTTGTTAGTGTTAGGGCGCGGGACAGATTTTGGATGACTCGTTTTAAGTTTCAAGTAGATATTATAAGTAGGTATTATTGATTTCATTTCTAGATTTGTGGTGTCGATTACTATTTTCTTCAAATGTACTTAATTTTAGAGAAAAATTAGAAAATATTATTCTTATTTGTTATAAGTAGTAAGTTCCTATAGGCCGGGTGCCTAGCCCTAGTGTCAGAGTTTTTAAGCCGTCTGACGTAGCTAAAAAGTTAGAACAACCGGAACCTACAATTTAACGTGTCATCCGAGCCATGGAAGCGCTCAGTTATAAATGCCAACTGCAGTCACCCTTCTGAAGACTGACCGTGCCGATCGTGATCGATGACAAACCCCTAGTCAAACTACGCTATATTATACGTTGTTATGTTCATTCAAAAAGAAAATAATTATGTTGCAGATTTTAACAGTCACCGGAGAAAGAAGAAACTGCCAGAAAAACTGAATCGCATTGAATATTTTCAAGTGCGGCATAATTCTAGTAACTACTTACCTATTTATTTTTACTGATTTTTTTTCCAAAAAATAATAATGGTTAGGTGTAATATTTAATTGCAAGTATCTTAGTCATATACATGGAAATAAAATAGTTGAAAAACGATTAAGTACGATAAACACAATTTTTATCAAATGTACCTACTTCAAAATCAAACTTGTTGTGATCATGTATCTTTTTAAATGAAATAATTCATTAAAAAAAATAAATGATAACAACAAGTCTCTATCCAGTTTTGTCCCACATCAGGGACAAGCACAGACAATTATTGCATTCATTTGTATTTGGCACAATTATTACGTTCATTTGTAAACTGGACCTTTTGACCCGAGCTCACCCACCGAAGGGTTGACAGGGGACGCGTGACGGATAGCCGTGGGCTGTTATTAGTAAGGATTTTAACGGGTTAAAGTGTCATACAAGAGTTAGTTTTGTTGTATTGCTGACTGAAATAATTGTCATCGTTTTACATGCGCGTAAATTCGTCATTTGAAAGTTACGCTTTGGTCTTTTAGGTCTGATTCTACTACGAAAGGGTTATCTACATGAAATAATGTAATAGAAACTAGCTGTAGATAAATTAAACGTTTTTATATTGAAAGGTATATGTTTATAATAATGGGCATTTAACGTAAGTATGGTTTTGAATTTTCATTTTAATAATTTTGGTACGCCGCCTTAGAAAAAGAAATAAATCTGCAAAAGATTTCCAATGATCGAGTTCTGTAATAAACGGCGGAAGTTTTCATCGGTTCATTAGTTCTTACCCCTCACTTCGAGAGGCGTTTGAGGAAAAGACAGCAAACGTTTGCCTTCCTCTAATATCGATGGATTAAAGACACCCTTCTAAATTAAAAACGAAATCGAAGTTCCGATGACAAATTCTGGAGCGGGGCGAATGTTTGTTAATCTAAATTTATGACCGAAAGCAAAAATTATATGCTCCTATTGTTCAGCTAAAGAAATGATTCAAACAATACATTCATAATTTACTTTTCGAATTCTATACAGGAGATAAAGTCGTGATAACAAATGGTAGGTAACTAAAATAATAAAATGAGACTGTGCTGTGGCAAGCGACATATTTCATTAATAAATACAAAACAAGCAAGATCATACGGACTCACTTCGGTGTCCATACGTTACAGAGATAAAACAAAGGATTGGAAATTCTCTCGAATTTATGTGTTATCGAAGCTCGAATGATGTTTGTTGGGGAACAATGGGCGATTGCAGCGCCCCATGCGGCGAAGGGCAGCACTAATGGAGATTGCAGCTGCAGTGTACCGAGATAACCTTTGGCGACATCTAGTGGCGAGTGGCGGGAAGTAGGAATGTATAATTTCCTTGTAATTTCCTCAGATGATTTCTTATTTTGTGCCGGAATAGGTAGTTCCATAAATAGCAACGAATAGAGATGTAAGCATGATGCTTTATTTTGTTTGCAAACGCCAAGCAAAATAAGATTAGTTTTGTTTCAAAAACATTGTTTTGGACCTACGCCACTGCCGTTGTAGGGCAGAATACAATATTTAACTTATTTTCAACCGACCTGGAAAAGGAGGAGGCTTTATATTCTTCTGTATTTATTACTTGTATGTTAATGGAATCAAAGTCTCTCACATACGAAACTCACCCATTTTTATACACATTCATACTAATACCTACTCAAGTACAATAAAGCAATTAAAATAACTTAGGTTCACAATTAATAAAGTCGGTATACCTACTTAGAATTATAATCGATACGTACCTACTAGGTTCTCAGTTATTAATAGTAGCACTTGATCAAATTCAAATTCTGACCAAACCAAACACTCGAATTTGTAAGCTATAAGGATAAAGCCAAAGTAGAAACGTCCTTCGAATAGAAAAGCAGTGAATTTTGCCAAAAATATTCATAAACTGTCATCAGGCTGGACCTACGCCAGCTGCGGGGAACCGACGACAAAATATTTCGCTGCAAAATACCTACTCAAGCAAATCACCCCTCTTTAAAATCACTTCTGAGAAATTGAGCGGGAGTTCCGTTTTAATTCGTGGCCAAAGTTTCATAGTCAAAAAAGTTTTAATATGGTCTTATTAATATGTTATTTATTAACTTTCCCGTCTAGGTGTTCACAGAGCTTATCGCATCGGGTATACTAAGCCAAGAGGGGGTGATTCAAATAATTTTTGTGAACAATTTTTAGCATTGAGCAAATCCGTGTTTCTGTTATTTTGGTGTGTGTGTAATGTGCAAAACCTCAATTCTACCGATACTACTTTCTGATAGCAAATAAATTGTACCTTTTTTATATAACATTTCATACAAACGTGTTTTAGTTCAGTAAGTAGATACTTAGTAGGTTGTCACTTTTTCAACTTCAAACTTTTTTCCATTTCGTTCACAACTTTTCTTGTACCACGACTCAAAACTTGTAGCCTTAAGTCTAAAATAAATCAACTTAGGTATCAAATTAGTGCTGTATCAATGGAATGCAATAAAATTCGAACAGCTCTATAAACAATTCAAACGATCTTTCACGTTCCATCCAGTAGTATCTATCTGTGTTACCTACATAGTTAAAATTCACTTGGACTCTAGGCAAGGGTTACAAAATTTCATAGCATTACTATATTCCTGAATACTCCTTATTATAGGGAATCAAATAATGCTCACTTCCGCATTTCCCTCCATCCAAACCATTACTAAAGTCACTGGCTGGCTTTCGTTATTTATGTCTCACATTAAAAACAAAATGATATGCCTTCGCCGCTGAAAATCTAAAAAGAATAAGCAATAAAACGATAAAACCCAAATCTGATACATACTAGGGCCACAGACTCCGCGGGGAGTGCGAATAGGACAGAAATATACATCGGCGAAATGAATACGACGCTACTGTTTCATCTCTCACCTCTATCGGTCTCTAATCTTTGAACCGACCTAACTGTTCAAAGCAATAAAACTAAAACGGACCTTATATCTTGGCGAAAAACGCCAAATTCAGTTGTAGATTACAACAAATGGATTTGAGATTAATATAGTACCGAGTGCCACCCCGTCTCAAGCCACCCCATTCGGCGCTCGGCATTCAAATAGGAATCGAATGGATGACCAAAACATAATATCTCTGGAAGATTCAGGGTCATAAATCAAATGAGAAATAATCTGTTTCGGAGCGGGATAGTCGCCGATTCCGTCCATAAAAACGCAAAACGTTTTGTCTGATTGAAATCGTAACGGCTTTTTTCGGTACTATTTCCTTTTTTATTTTCCTTGATGTATAATCAATGTGTTAACGGATGGCCGAGGCCCAAGAGTAGATTTGCCACACAAAAGATCCTGATATTGAGTTTGAAAGTAGTTTCTCTTTTCGTTTTATGTTAATGGTGGTTTTGGCGGAGTGCGGTAATGGCGAACTCGAATAAACGTCACATTTTGGCCTGGAACACATGCGACACACACATTGGCGTTGTTTACGATATACGAAGTCTCATTTTATGGGTACAAATTTTGAAATTGCTTCGAGATTATTTTTGTACTCTTTAACTCCCACGCAGATTTTGTCGTAAAGAAAATGGAGTCAGTGTTAAGAGAAACATCCTTGAGCACCAAGTTCATAAAAGTTTAATTTAATTTTTGAACCATTTAGGTATGGTTATTTATGTAACCCTAAAATTAAATTTATTTTAATTTTTAACATTTGAGGTTGACATTTGAGGTGTTAAGCTATGGTTTTACTACCGCAATTTAAGCTAGAGACTTTTTAAATTCATACACATTACACACCTACTTTTTAACTATTCTAATGAAACTCAAGTTAGAACTGTTAACTATTAAAAATATTACTAAAAGTAAATATAAAATACCATCATCTCCCAAAAAATAAGCATTGCTCAACAAGGTTATTAATATTTTTTTTTTTTTTTTGCAAAAAACAGCATGACCGAATTCACCCGTGTACAAAATTCGCGAATATTTCGCATGGATCGATGTAGCATTTTTCACATTATTGTTGATTTATCAAAAATGGCTGGGCCGATTTCAATAAAATTTTAATGGGACCAATTTCGAAGATTCTGGTTTTCTGAATCTCTTTTCAATGAAAAAAGAATTATATTGAAATCGGACTACTATGAAAAAAGTTATGCGTGGTTATACTTACATAAAAATATATATATACATACGCGTCAAATTGAGTACCTCCTCCGGTTTGGTTCGTCGGTCAATAATTTTAATAGTCATTTTATGTCTCATCAACGCTGTTACTTCTTTATTTTATCAAACTAACCCAACTTTAGTCATGACATTCTTTCCTCATTATTAGTACAATAACTGTAATACCCAAGATAATCCAACGTCATCAAGCCATCTGATGCCTCCAAATAATTATCTAAGCCAACCATAAAATACTTAGCAGATTGCACCATGTGGTCAACCTGTCCCATAACCACGGCACATGCCATACTCACCATCACCAATTATTACCACGTAAACATAAAAAACACTTTCCTCAATCCAAATTAAAGCAACCTAAACTGAGTTTTGATAAAATAAGAAAGGGTCCAAAATCTCTTGGCACAAACTTTTTCAGTTTAACCATCTGTTCCGGACGATAGCTATCAAAAAATTAACAATTTGTTTAATGTAAATGAAGCGAGGTCAAACCGTCGATAAATTATTGGTGCGTTCAGCGATTCCTTGAGACTTTTATGTTCACCGAATGTCACCTTTCCTGTATCAAGTATTTACTTATCGGTATTATCAACCGACAAATTTTAATGTACTTTTTATTTGTGGCCATATTTTCGAACAGCTGCGTCTTGTGTCTATTTACTTTGTTGCGATTAATCATTTTTAGTTTTAGAATGAAGTATGTATTAGAAGGCTTTGGAATATAGAGTGCTTTGTAAAGGATGGTGTTTTGATTTTGTTTGCAGATGGAAAACTACCGTTAATACGAGTAAGTTTTGTACCTTGTTTGTTTGTCATTTACATGTTTAACTCAGTGGTATAAACAAATATTTATTTAGTAAATTCTATTTTTTTTCTTTCATTTACATACTGCACATTATTACATAAGCAACAATGAATGCTAAGCATCATAATATTACCTACGCAAGATCAACAAATCCACATTAAATTAGCAGAATTTTTTTATGATTCCTCATACCTATTGATCAAATTTAGAACTTAGTCAAGTATCCATAAACGCGTCATCATTTTAACAACTAAACGGCTTGTTGTAATGCTATTAAAAAGAAAAACTCTTGTCCTGTCTTGTCTACGACAAAAATTGGAACTTAGTCTAAGACTAAATTAACCACTGCTAATTTGAACCTCCTAACTCCTAAGTAAATTGTCCCTCATTTACAAACTTACTTACTTCACAAAAGTACAAGTTGTAAATCGGTATCGTGTTCACTCTTCATTTGCTCGTCATTAACCAAATGATATATTACATCAAATAAAAAACGCGAATTAACCTAACCCCCATCCCCAAATAGACAATCGCATGTTGTCAAGTAATTATCAAAATCGTTCTTTCCCAAAGTTTTTTTTACAGTTTCGTGACTATTTAAAGTAATAAATCTTGGGCTAATGAGATATTTATGCGAGCGAAAGTCTTCCTGTCAACTATTAATCCTTCTTTTGTAATAAAATTTGGTGCATTCTTGTCGATATTGGTAGTAAAGGTTAACATAAACTGAGTAATGGGGTAAAGAGGGGGTTTTGACTTTGGTATCGGGTTATGATGAATTTTCCTGTTCTTTCGCCTTCGTATTACGAGGTGATTAATGTTTGGCGGAATTTTCTTGTTCGCTTATTAGGTCAGAACATGCTTTGGTAATAATGCGGCCTATATTTTGCTATGATTCTTTTAATACCTTTTAAATATCCTCGTTTACGATCTTTCGTAATTATGTGCCTATTTGTAAGGAAACTTCGGTAATGATTTAAAAACTGTTCGGAACTATGCCTTACCATTAATTTAAATAATTATTTTTTTAATTTAATGTAGTGGCCTAGTGTGATAGATAGATATTCAGTTTTGCAAACAATCAAGCGATTCTTATAAAAAGTTCATTGCCATTGACACAATGTTTGGGATAGGTGTTCAAGGTTGGTCTCGTGGTAAATGTTTTTCTTGAATATTGATATACCTACTAAAGTCATCCTTAAGAGGTTGTAGTAAATTGCAAAAGACCCCGTATTTGTTTTCTCTTATTTTTTCAAATTATCTTATTTGTTATTGTAAACTATTTCAAATAAAAGTATTTTCCTCAAGCGGAGTTCCTGTCCCTTAAAGAAATCCAAAAAGTAAGTTCATAAACTTTTGAAAAAATGTATGGATAATTATTTTAAAGGTAGTCCTATTCCCATGCTAAGTATGGACCTATAGGTACAATTTGTTGATAACAAAACAAGAAAATTATATAGCAAAGATAAAAAAAATGTTAAGAGGTAATTGATAAACAAAAAGTAGTAAGAATATCGATGATAGACGTAGCTAAAAAAGCCTTAGTTACTGGTCACTTTTTCAAGCTTCTTCTACGTTTTTTCCTAACACACCTGACGTTACTTAGCGTTGACATACGGTAGCCATAAAGCCTATCCAACTTACACAAGCTCACTGTAACTAATAGATTACATGTAAACTCTAACTGATAGTTAAAATTAACATAAGGGTGCATCACATTAGCAGTTAATTGCCGTATAATAGCCGTTTAGTTAACTGGGAGTTTACTATTAGATAAATATCAGTTCTCATCAGGTGTTTGTGTAGCATTCCGCTTAATAGGTATGTTAATGAAAATTTAATTCAAATATTTGTCTAGTTTTGACGGTAGTTATAATTTTGAATTAACAAATTATTGTAATGGGTAATATTGGAAGAATGTTAAGTAAATTAAGGTGGTTAAATTAATAGTCACTTGTAATGTTATAAAATAGACGCTGAGAAACATTCAGTTTTAATGATGTGAAAATTGTTTCTATACAGAACAGGTAATAAACAAAACTTTGAGTTTTAATATTTCAAACAAAATTATGGAGCTAGGCGAAGCTAGGCAATATGTCCTGAAACTAATTACTTAGATAGATTATTGAATTTATATTCTTAAGGATTTACATAAAAAACAGTAAGTACATTGTAATATTCAGTTTTAAATACCTTAAATACTGGATATCGATTTATTTTTTCGTCTCATTTTTCTGTGAGTTTGTTTGATAACATTTTAAATGTTTGAGAAGAATGCAATCTAAGATGAAGCAAACCACGAAAGAGCCGAAGCATGTAGGAGATATCTTTGTTACTTAGTCTAGAGGTAGATTAAAAATTTAGATACTGTTGACAAAGCTGAATTAAAACTTCATAGTACTTAAAGTTTTTTTTGCACTTTAAGGTTTAATGTGAAACTAAAATGCTTCAAATACGCTTAAAAATATTAAGGTATATCAAAGTGCTGAACAGTCCAAACGCGGAGTAAAAATTATAGTTTATCCTTTTTTCATTAAGGCAGACCTTCCGGGGTGGGCCTACGTCCTGCAGTGGACTATCAAAAAAGCATGGTATAATACATTAAGTACTGAACAGGGTACTAAGTAGGTAGGTACACGGTATTAAATTTTCACTTGTTTTGATGACATTGATAAATAGTGATGATTACTGAAAACTCGTCGATGGTCTATTACCTATTATTCTTATAGTAACTGACGTAATGTGAAGACACCTAAAGACAAATTCCTTCCCATCCAAAGCCCATTAATTCCCTCTCTTGTCAACATAATCACCAATCAATAACAACTACCGATAAAACACACGATCAAGAATTCAGCAAACAAGGCGGGCCGTCACACAACGCTGCTCATCTAATTTATAGAGTCGGGTGTTAATTGCAGTAATGGATAGCTAACATTACTATCTTATCGTCACATCTGTTATGTTAAACGCTTATGTTAATTGGAGGAAGTCTGCTCCAATGGCGTTGAATTACGGTCGATGTGTGGTTCAAAAATGTGGAAATTAATTTGGTTATGGGTAGAGACCACTGTTTAAAGTATCGATTTCCTGGTCAGTGAATATGGTAAATGGTAATAATAGTAAATAAATTAACAAATTAGGTACCTATGTGTGAGCTGAATGCAAGTCGTTACGATTGGTCCTTTTAAAAATCTATACCTAGGTAAGTATGAACTGTCATAGTACAACTGATGGGAGACGGTTTGCATCCAGCGTCCAGCGTTGGATGTCCTACGGACGTACTCAACTGGTGATGGTGATGATATGTGCTATAATACCGTATAAGAAGTACTTACTTTATATTGCTCAAACAGCTTGCAGAGCGCTTGAGAAATACCTACCGCTGTAGGGACACATCAGTAGATATTATATACTCGATCGACGCAAAATCTAATCTTTCCCCTTTTGTAAGTAGAATATAGATGCCTATATTCAGAGTATACACATATATGAGTAGACGTCCTAGGGCGTAAAATAATTAAACTAATAAGCCATTAGGCAAAGCCAATAAGTTAATTGCTGGGAGGCAAAATTTTGATGTTATTCCCTAGTAATCAACGTTTTTCAACTCAACTCAATATCATAATTTTTAGTAGGTTTTTATTTTCACAAAAAATGCTAACAGCAATTTCTCAAATGAAATTTACTAAATAACAAAATCCATTCAGTAACTTACTTTAATTAAGAGTTCGCAACCCCTCATCACAATTCGCAATATCCCAAAAAATTACCTTAATAAATCCAAAAATAAAATCCGGTAACGGGCAAACTCAGGTAATTTATTGTTCTCCGGCGAATAATCACGGAGGTGTCGTATAAATCGTGGACCATTTGTAAAATAGGAATTACGTTACAGCGTTTTGGTCGTTGTCACCCTTAAGGGGTGGAATAAGGAAAAGGTAGATATCGTAACCTATGTCTATAATCAAATGTTCTCGAATGTGGAACACGTACTTGCGGGCTAGCGCAGCCTAAAACATCGACTCACAAGGTGGACTGATCACCTTATTAAGACCGCAGGATCACGCTGGATCAATTCGGTGTTATTGAAGATCTATATCCTGCAGTGGACGTCCTATGGCTGATGGATGGATGAAGAACCAGTTTTGAGGAAGGAGGAGAATGAGGTCTATGTCCAGCGGTGAACTTCCCATGGCTGAGATGAAGAAGAGTTATAGTGTTTTTAACTTTACTTACTTACTTTACTTACTTTTTTACTACTTTTATTTTTACTTATTTACTTACTTACTTTTTTATTATTTATTATGTAATTGTACAATTTTATTTCATTTTCATAATTTTATTTTGACTATAGTATTACATATTGACAACCATTGTTTAAATACTAGTGTCATATGGGTATATTTGCCTGAAATAAAGATATTTTGAATTTGAATTTAATGTTTGTCATCATCATCATTAACAGCTTAGTTTCGCCCATTGTATTTCATAAGCCTCTTCTCTTTTTCGCTCATTTTTCTGGTCTTACGTCATGTCAGTGTCATCCAGGTGTTGACATGTATGTTTTTGGACATTATCGCGTCATGATTTCAATGAGTGATCACGATCAATCAATCAGGAAGAAATCAGGATCAATCAAGAAAGTGTATTAAGCTAAAATCGAATCCGCCCAGAAGCTATTCTTGCGGTCTTAAAATTTGAACTGTATGAAGGAGTGGATTTTAGAGACGGTAACTCTTACTCAGGTTCTTCCTTTAGATAAATTCTAACTGACTCGACAAAACGGATGATCGATTTAATATGAACTACGTTACTGGTTAAGTATTAGTAATTTTAACACTTTTCCTGGTTGAAGACCATGAAATTGAAGAATAATCATTATCATTTTTGCAACATGATGTAAAGTATGGAACGTAGGTCTCTTTTATTGACCGACGAAACGGAGGAGGAACTCAATTCGACGCATATTTATATATTTTTTATGTAGGTATAACCGCATAACTTTTACATAAAGATCCGATTTTGATAATCTTTTTTTATTGGAAAGAGTATACTTTAAAATTGGTCCCGTTTAAATTTCATTGAAATCGGCTGAGCCATTTTTGATAAAACAACAACAATGTGAAAAATGATGACATGAATGAAATGATGATGTGAATGACATCGATCCGTACGAAATTTGTATTCGCGAATTCTGTACACGATTGAAGTCGGTAATGCTATTTTTTGCGAAAAATAATTATAGATTAAAACACACACCCGTAATGGACAGATAAGTTCCACTTTTTTTAGCAAACAAAGTACCTACTCGTTTTAAAATACTTTCCTTGACACATCATCCATACATCATTTCCAAAGGACGTCCACTGCTGGACATAGGCCTCCCCTATAGATCTCCAATGAGACCGGTTGGAAGCGGCTTGCATCAAACGCGATCCCGCGGTCTTCATGAGGTCATCCGTCTACCTTGTAGCTGGACGTCTTACGATGCGCTTTCCGGTACGAAGTCTCCACTCAAGAACTTTTTGACTCCATCGGTCATCAGTCCTCCGCGCTACGTGCCTTCCCCATTGCTATTTAAACTTGCCAATCCGCTGCTACCTTTCCTTAAAACATAGACAACAAAAAAGAAACGCCAAAGCACGTAAAATAGAATCTATCGCAATCTTTCATAGCCTGGAAACATCACAAATATACAGAATACCATGCCAACAATCTCAGAAATCAACAATTCTAATAAATGTGTCATGCACTCAACTCTACACGGAACGCTCCAGAGGAATTTTTAATAGTTTCACCCCTTCTATCTGGTGTCACCGCCTAATGTATTTGAAATCTGTCTTGGAGCTTTATCTATTGGAAATCGTTGTTTGGAACTATCGGCCTTAGGAACTACTTTTAACTACGAGCAATAAATCCATGGTAAGGCCAGTTACCGTCTCTGCAAGTCTGCATGGGGGGATGTTGGGGCAAAGTGGGAAGGCGGCCCTTGCAGAGTGTCAAACTTTGGTAAATACGTAAGAGACCAATTTGACCACAGATATTCCATTTTGGCGTGCTCAATGTATTATAATGTATAAATAACTTATATTAGCGATAATTTGCCTAGGTAAGCGAATAAGTTGTATCAGATTGCTCATTTGTTTGTACGAGTACAATAAAACAAAGTTCTAGAAATCTTCAAACGTATCATTCTATTTGGTAACAAAGCCTAATTTTTATACGAAAATAGTGTAAGTATCAGATCAATTTTAAGCACTAAGTAGGTACCTGCTTAATATTAATCTTAAACGTCCTACACTAGAGCGTAGACGTCATATCTCTGGTTACCCAAGAACCTACTCTATAAACATACCTACTTCATACGTAATCTCACACATATTTTACGCATATCACATTCACAATAAGTATATGGTACAAGTTTCACTTAAATAAATTCCAATCATGCAAATAAGAGTAGAAATATTCAGTTTTAAAAATTTGGCAAGAACTAAGCAGTAGCCAAACGATTTTAACAATTAATCACTCAAAACGTAGGCACAATAGATAAGTTGTAACACATTTGTATCGAGTATTTTGTGTCAATTTATGTTTATCGTGTAATTTACAAACATGTGTATTTTTGAAATTATTTTTAATTTTATAAGTTATCCCTCACTAGGTTTATCTCAAAGAGTTATTTTTGTGACAAGCATTTAGCTGAGCTAATTCTGTGAATTAGCTCAATTTTGCGAACTAGCTCAGTTAGGAGAGCATCGGGCTAGTGATCCGAAGAAGCAGGTTCAGTCATGATTTCGCGACGAACTTTTGAAATGTTTATAACAAGAGTAACTCTTTGAGATGTGTGTTTTTGTCTACGCGTGACGTGCAACCTACTTGCATGGGTGAAATATTTAATTTTATAGCTTCACGAGACAGGTGCGATAAAACTAGCCATAATTTAATGTCTTAATCCCCATTCCAGTCACGACAGCCATAAAAGTAACAATTTTCCTAGGCACTTGCATAATTAAAATTTAAGCGCATTGTCCATTCTGGCCCCACTTCCTCCTGTATCGCAGACTGGGGCTTTATACCGGTGGCAATGAAAGAAACAGTACGTAAACTTCCCTTTTTGATGTGAACGAAAATATTTTAATTTAGAAATTTTTGTAGTTACTCTGTAATTTGGTCTTCTTCTTTGCGAGTCGATGAAGCGTGCTAAAAAATTAAATTCCGGCTTTTGACCAAAAATTTGCCACTTCAATGGCGCTCTCCGTAGCCTCATTTAAGTCCTGAGTGGTGCAGGTTTTAATGGTTGTATTGCTTTTGATTAGGTGATTTGGTGGCTTAAGTATTTACTTACGTAGTTAGAAAGTGAAAATTTGAGTACCAAAACAGTTTATAAACAAATGTTTGAACGGCTATGTTGTAAATTCATTCGGTTGTTTTAATCATTAAGCCATGTCCGAGGCCTTTAGGCGGCTTAAAAACTTTGACACCAAGGCTAGCCACTCGGCCTATACGAACTTACTTATTACTTTAGAAGATACATATGTTTACTGCCATTAATTATTATTTATTGATGGAATGGAGAATTGAGTGTTTTAATCAGTAGGTGTAGAGTAAGCCCTCTGTAACGTTTGAATCTGTGTTTACTTGTAGCCACGATGATGCAACTCGGTCGAAACGTGGGGATAATGAGGTATTTATTTATCTCAAATTTTCAGTTCGCAGTTAGTCCCGTAGTATATAAATATTGAATGAAGGCAAAAACTAAAGTCAATTGATGGTTTGCGGAAAAATACCCTTTGAATACGGATGGCTAACTAACAAACATGAATGATTGTGTGCGTGCATCAAACGTAGAGCATTTTCATGAACCTCTGTCACTCCGTACACAGTACAGAGGGCTTTATACGAATCTCCTCTCGCGAAAATGCACATTAATATTAAATGGCTTGGAAATGCTGCTTTGTGGGGGGAGAGTGGAGAGGGGGGATGCAATAAAAAAGGAACGGGCGTCGATGATACGGTAAGGCTCGAGTTTTATTTGCTTTTTTGTAATGGTAATGAGGATGTTCGTTAGTACGGAAAGGAGATTACGGAGATGTAATTAAGGTACGAAATATAGAATTTAGAATGTATTGTATGCCGAAAGGCAGAACAAAGAGCATTTTTAAGTACTAGGGTAAGTGTACACAAAGTCGACAATGTCCCAATGCCCGTTAAAATTAAATAAAAAGACTTTTACTAAATTATACCTAAACTTACATCAAAACTTTTAATGGCAACAAATTCTCGGTAATATTAGCTTCAATTTCAATGGAAATTATTAGTCATATCTGTTATGGCCTAGGCGCAGTGTTTATCTAAAGTGCAGCGCTCCGAAATTTTGTGTTTTTTGCAAAGTTTAGCTCCTGAACCTGACGACTGACTTGCCGTGTTCGATTCAATGTTTACTGGGTTAGTTGTTCGTTTTTGTAAGCGAAATTATAATGATATTAAAGCTTGATTAATATTCTAACATTATAACCTATAAAATTGTGCTTTCTTTAATCATAGATTTTTTAATTACATGTGTCAGGTAATGGTGCGCCGTAACTCCGATTTGTCCCAATGCTCGTCATAATAATTAATAAATTAACGGCTCTCGGGACACACTTGATATTCACTTTGAAAGGTGCACCTTATGTCGTTATTTTTTTAAAATTAAACTTTAATAGAGACGACATAAGGTACATTTTTATATGGCTCAGTGTCAAAAATATGCATAAGGTAGTTTATAATTTTATATGCTATTTTTGATCTAGAAATGAATAATTATACTGACGTTTACAAAATGCGCGCGCCTATTGTGTTTTAATGCATTTTGTCGGAATATTTTTGTCCCATCATCTATCAAGCTTTTCGTTTGTATTTCGGTACTTGGCGGTTACGTATAAAGCAAGCTTTGTGTTAGAATAGGACGCGAAAATAGAAATATACCAGTATAGATAATAGAAAATAGACCAGTCGGAAGTAGATTTCATCTAGTGTATTCCTGCGGAAGCAGCTTGAATCTGGTCTGTTCTTACAGTTATAATCAGAGCACCGTACCTACTCGTAGGTACATTCGTCAGAGCCACCTTGTGATCAACGTTTGACGTAATAAGATTTTTAGTTTTATAGTTTAACCCAGAAAAAAGGATGCCCGTAGCTCATACATATCATGATCTGACACTAGGGATGCCAACTCTAAAATTCGGCAACCAGGACAAGTCGCGTGAAAATCCCGGATTTTAGAGCCCAGAACCCGGACAAATCAACCCTACCTGACACACGCGTTTTCTCTAAAAGTTTCTCATGACAATGTTATGTGCATCAGACTAATTTATGATGTTTCTTAATTTGTGTGCAATTCATACCTAAGCATTGATTGACAACATTTAATTACATCAGTTTGCTTGAATGAAAATTTACAGATCATCATGGCCGAGAGAAAATACACAACAGAGGCTATGATAAAGGCTATGGAAGCTGTTGCAAAAGGCATAGATAGATAAACTCTTGATTGCACACCAAGAAATAAACAAAAAGAAAAAACAAAGATACATAATCGGCCAAGTACGAGTCGGACTTGCACACGGAGGTTTCCATACTGTATGGGAGCCCTCCTTAAATATTTATTTTATTTTAATTTTATTATTTATTATTGATGGGAATATAAAACTAAATATTCTGTGAAAATTTCAAGCATCTACCTGGAATCATTATTAATACAGAGCGAAAAATGTCTAAAAATTCAGGTTTGTTGAATGGGAGCCCCCTTAAATATTTATTTTATTTTGTTTTTAGTACTTGTTGTTATAGCGGCAACCGAAATACATCATCTGTGAAAATTTCAGCTGCCTAGCTATCATGGTTCATGAGATACAGCCCAGTGACAGACAGACAGACAGACAGACGGACAGAACACATCGAAGTCTTAGTAATAGGGTCCCGTTTTTCCCTTTGGGTACGGAACCTTAATAAACAGTGTAACAATGGGCGGCCTTATCGCTGATAGCGATCTCTGCCAGACAACCTTAGGATGGAGAAGACAGAAAGCGTATAAATAATGGACAGGGTGCGCATTAGTTAAAAATATAAGTTTGATTATACATCATAAACATACATACTAATAAAATTGCTATAAATACTTAAAATACCTAAAATTAAAGAAAACAATACATGTAAAAAAATATAAAAGAAACCTATGACTAAATAATAAACTAATACATTACAATATACTAATTACATAAAACAACATAAATAACAACAACAACAGTTAAATAATTAAAGAATTGACAATTTCAGCATGTTTTTAACCTGATCTTTAAATACGTTGAGTGATTAAGCTTTTCTGACAGTAACGGGCAAGGCATTCCATAACTGGACTGCCTGAAAGGCAAAAGACCGTCCGTAAAAAGTTTCACACCGTGCGGTAGGGGTCTTATGGGAAAGGTTATCCTTGGATCGGAGGGGAAGAGAAAATGCATCTTGCCAGAAGGAAAAAGAGTCTTTAAGATAGCATGAAGTAGAAGAATTGAAGAGGATATTATCAAGGAGATTAAGGATATGAGCATTCCGACGAAGACGAATTGGAAGCCACTTGAGCTTAGTACGAAAATGAGAGACGCGGTCATATTAGCGTAACCCAAATATAAACCTAATGCAATAATTTTGGAGACGCTCAAGCTTATCAAGTTGGACTTCAGTGATATCTAAAAAACTGGCGTCAGCGTAATCTAAAATAGGAAGAAGAAGAGACTGTACGACAGACTTTAGCAGTAGGCAGGAAGTTTCGGAGCCGTCTAAGAGAGCTACCAGCAGCAAACAACTTGCAGCAGATTGTTTCAATATGAATATCCCAGCATTGCGTACGATCAAACATGACACCGAGGTTTTTCACAGATTTATTATATGGCAAAGTGACTCCATCGAACTCTACGCAAGGAATTTCGGACCAGTCGATTCTTGTAATATTATCTTGTATTTATCTTGTAATATTATAAGAGCTGCCAATTATGATGACTTGTGACTTTGCGGGGTTGATCTTCAAGCCAAATGATCTGCTCCACTCTGTTACTTGGTAGAGATCAGAATTTATAGCAGGTATAGCTGAATCTAGATCATCTAGCCGAGCTTGCGAATAAATTTGGAGATCGTCTGCATAAAGATGAGGGGAAGAAGTAAGCCGTTGCGATATAGAATTAATGAAAAAGCAAAAAGAAGAGGAGATAGCACGCCGCTTTGTGGCACACCAGCAGTAGTGTCACACCAGGAAGAAAAAGTATCTCCAAGGCGAACCCGCTGCCGGCGTCCGTACAGATAACTGTGAAGTCAGTCGATTGCTGATGGTGACATGTTAGAAGAGCGCAATAATACTAATAAAATGTCGTAGTCAACGGTGTTGAAAGCATCACTGAAGTCTAACAGGGTTAGAACAGTAAGCCTACCGTCATCCATACCCAAGCGTATGTCGTCGGTGATCTTAATGAGCGCAGACACAGTGCTATGCCCAGGACGGAAACCAGATTGGAAAGGATTGTGGAGATCATGTCTATTAAGGTAATCGTTCATCTGTCTGTGGACAAGACGCTCCAGAACTTTGGATAAGAATGGAAGGATAGAGATAGGTCGGTATTTGGAAAAGGATTTGGGATTGGATTGTTTTGGTAGTGGTATAATCTGTGCATCTTTCCAGGCTGTAGGAAATATTCCACAAGAGATGGAATTATTAAAAATGGTACACAGGATAGGAAGGATGATGTCTAAAATAGGCAAAAGCATGTTCCGGCTCACATTGTCACCGCCAACCGCGTTGGAATCCTCCAATCGACATTAGATTCCTCCTAACATCACTTTCAGTGAAACGATTGGACTCAAAAGGAGGAAAGTCGGGAGGAGTAATGGCAGCAAGATAACGTAGAGTATAGCTTTTATCAACATCCGACATAATGGGAGCTGATGAGAAATATAAATTTAAGGCATTAAGGTCAATATTGTTAGCAGAAGTGTCTGATTGAGAGATTTGCCAATTCCCACAGACTTGAGAAATTTCCAGACTTTAGCTGGATTCCCATCATCATCTGATGCATGAACATAGCGACGCATTGCATCCCTACACACCTTATTGCAGCGATTTCGGGCCTGAACATATTTATCATGGTTGACCTCAGTAGGGCGCGACTTCAGCATACCTCCTTCTTCTGCTGCAAAAGAATTTGACGTACCAAGATTGACTTTGATTGATAAAATTAATGGCAGAAGTTCGGTCGACTGCTCAATAGGACCGCCTACTGTGTTGACAAAAGAAGAAGAAGAGCATTTGAAAAAAAGAAATCCACATTTTTTAATATGATAAAAGTGAAACTGCAACCTAAGGTTTTGTAAAACAAAAGTCATAGGCCATAGTAGCAAAAGACTGTTGAATTATATATTTATTTTATTATGTTTAAGATTATAAAGATTTAGGTACATTTTTGATTTTTACAAACTGATTTTGGCGGGCATTTAGAGAAGCATTGCAATAAGAATAGACTATCCGCGTAGAATCAAGACTATGTATTCTAAGAGCCTATAAATAATTTATGTGCAATAAAAACAATATTACCCCTCTCACAATGAGCTTACTCATTGGGTGATAACGTTTCATATTATTGATCACCAGATCTCAGATTTTTTTTGAGTGTCGCTACCATACAGTTTTTTTAGCTGTTTTTAATATAAATAATTATGACAATGTTGTTTTAGTAAAAATGTTTATTTATTGTATCACATGTGCCTAACAACCGGATTATTGTTGGATATAGGACAAAGTCAAAGTCAAAGTCAAAGTCATTTATTGATAAACACATTGTTTACAAGTCATTTCAATGAAATATAATTTATATAGGTACGTTAATGTACAATATTACATTATTTTCGGTTTATAAATTCTTCAAATTCATAGATTGTCTGCTCGATAAGCCAAGTTTTCAATTTGTACTTAAAACTGTTTAAGGTAAGTGCGCTCGTAACTTCCTCTGGTAAACGATTGTACACCGCTGGCCCCATGACGTGCGTGAGCTTACTCGACCTTGTGAGGGAGTGCTTGATGCCCACGAGTTTGTTGGCGTTACGCGTGTTATAGGCGTGCAAGTCACGATGCCTCTTGTAGTGGTCGAGGTTCTCTCTCACGTAGAGCGCTACCTGAAATATCAGGATGGCTGGTAACGTGAGAATCCCCAACTCTTTGAAGTAGGGCTTCGCAGAAGTGACTCGCGACACACCTACAATCGCCCTCACGGCGCGTTTCTGCGCTCGGAAGGCGCGCTTCCATTCGGCTGCGCGTCCGTAGAGCTCTGCTCCATATTGCAGTCTCGAGTGTATAGTGGCAAAATAGCATGCGCGAGACACGTCCAAAGACACCACTCGAGACACTCTTTTTAGCGCGAAGCACGCACTGTTTATTTTACCCGACAGCTTGTCGATATGACGCTCCCACGTCATACCACTGTCGATCTCAAAGCCCAAGAATGTAGTGCTTTTTACTTGTTCCACCCGAACGCCATTTGCCATCACCTTTAGTGGTCTCGTTTGATGGAAATTGTTACTTCCAACAAGAAACTAAACGAAAAATATGCCAGAGTAGAAAGCAAGCTCCAAGAACAGATAAAACCAAAAACAGGTAAGAACAAAGAAACCCATCTAAGCCAGGAAACTCTAAAATTAATTGAAGATAGAAGGAACTTAATAGCAAAAAAGAAGAAGAAGGAAAATATTAAACATATTTCGCACTTAAGCAAATGCATTCGTGTAAATATGAGGAAAGACAGGAAAAATAGGAGAACCAAAACCCTAGAAAGCTACATTATCAAAACGGGAGGCACACGAAAAGCTCTCAAGGAACTCAGAGAAAAAGGAAAAGAATGGATACCAAAGTTAAGAGACAAAGATCGACTAACCAATACACGCAGTACGATTCGAAACATTGCAACAGACTACTATCGCCGGTTATATTCCATTCAGCCAAACAAAGAATTACCCAACAAAGAAACTAGACTGGAAAACGCAATAAAAAATATCGAAGAAGTACCACAAATACTAAAATCAGAAGTAGTAAAAGCTATAAATAGTCAAAAGATGGAAAAATCTCCTGGACCTGATAGAATTCCAAATGAACTGATACGAGGAACAGTCGACGAATTAAGTCCGATACTAACAAAGATGTTCAACGAGATACTATTTACTGGCAACATCCCAAGACAATGGGCAGAATCTCACATTATACTTCTATATAAGAAAGGTTCAAAAGATGATATTGGAAATTACAGACCCATATCTCTCATCTCAAATGTGTATAAGGTTTTTGCGAAAGTGATACTAAACAGAATATCGAACACTCTTGATGAAAACCAACCCGTGGAACAGGCAGGGTTCAGAAAAAACTTTAGCACAATCGACCATATACACACCATCAAACAGCTTCTACAAAAATATAACGAGTACAACAAACCTATCTATCTAGCCTTCATAGATTATTCAAAAGCCTTCGACAGTCTTGATCATAGGTTTGTATGGCAAAGTCTTATGGAGCAGGGAGTACAGTATCCTTACGTAAACGTCATCAAAAAGATCTACAGCGAAAGTAAGGCTAGCATCAAGTTGGAATCTCTGGGGGATACTTTTCCAATTGACAGGGGAGTCAGGCAAGGTGACCCTCTCTCACCAAAGGTGTTTTCGGCAGTACTAGAACAAATGTTTAGAAAATTGGATTGGAAGCATCTAGGGCTAAACATAAACGGATCGCGACTAAACCATCTAAGATTTGCTGATGACCTGGTCATATTGGAGGAGAACCCAAAATTACTGGAATCCATGATACAAACGCTAGCAGACAGAAGTCGTGAAGTGGGTTTAGAAATAAACTCGAGCAAAACAAAAATGATGACAAACGCAACAGCTGCAGACATAATTGTAAATGGACAAAAACTTGATTATGTCGAGGAATATGTATATCTGGGTCAGATCATTTCCACAAGCGACCAAATGTCCAAAGAAATTGACAAAAGAATCGCTACAGGGTGGAAAAAGTTTTGGGCCTTGAAAGAAATAATGAAAAGCAAGGAACTCAGCATCATGATCAAGAAGAAAACTTATGACACATGCATTCTTCCTTGCATCACATACGGCTGTGAAACCTGGGCTTTGACAAAAAAGCAAAGAGAAAAGCTTGCAAAATGTCAACGAGCCATGGAAAGGAGTATACTGGGGCTAAAGTTAAAGGATAGAGTCAGGAGTGTGGATATCAGACGCAAAACTAAACTCACAGACATCCTTACACATATTGACCAACTAAAATGGAGATGGACGGGGCATATGCTCCGTTGTAAGCATGAAAAATGGAGCAAGCATGTAACAGTCTGGTATCCAAGAGACGGGTCAAGAAGCCGAGGTCGCAAAGTGAGAAGATGGGAAGATGATCTGAAGTTGACTCTGGGTCCCCTTTGGCTAAGAATTGCAAACGATAGGAAACAGTGGAAGATGTTGGAGGAGGCCTATGCCGTAAGGCACACCGAAATTAGGGACTTATTGTGATGAATGAACTAGTGATTATTTAGTAGAACGAAAAATTGTAAAATTTCGGAATAAAAGGCTTATTATTATTATTATTATTATTAGTGGTCTCGTAGAGTGGCCTGAAAGACAGAAGTGGACGAAATGAGTCTTTTTTAAATTGAGGGCGAGGCCATTTGTTTGAAACCACCCGGCGAGTCTCGAGGCCGTGACGTTAAGATCCACCTCCAGGGCGTCTATCTTAGGCGAGGTGACGATAGCGGCCACGTCGTCCGCGTACATAAGCACATCTGCACACGTCACAGCGTCAGGCAAGTCGTTCATCAGAAGAGAAAACATCACATTCGAGACCGAAGATCCCTGTGCGACTCCCATTGTCGCCGACAACGGGTCCGATTTATTGCATCCATCCCCGGCGTCGACAATTTGAGAGCGACCCTGCGACATATCTGTGAGTACAGCGTGCGAGTCACCAGCTATGCCATAGTGGGCGAGTTTTACGGCGAGCACGTCGTGGTCGGCGACATCGAACGCTTTGGATAGGTCGCAGCATAAAACGGCCACCTGCTGCCCGCGCTCACGGGCGGCCAGCACGCGGCGGACCAGCTCACGAGTCAGGGTGGTGGTGGACCTTCCCGCACGGTAAGCGTATTGCGACTCTGAGAGGGCGTTCGTGTCTGTTAAAAAATCCACTAACCTGGAGCTCAAGCCGTTCTCGAACACCTTGGCGATAGCCGGTATTATAGCGACGGGTCTGTAGCCATCTATATCATCGCGTTTGCCCTTGCCTTTAAATATCGGGGAGACCTTAGATATTTTTAAAGGTGACGGATATGATCCCTCTCTCAAGCACGAGTTAAACAACTCGGTCAAGACCGGCGCGAGCGGTACTATCGCCGTCCTGACAAGCTCCATTGACAGCCCGTACACGTCTTTGGATGGTTTTGGCGGTATACGGGACGTGACAATTCGAGAGACTTCATCGGGAGTGAAGGACAGTAGTCTGAGTGATCGGTCGCACGGCTGACGGGAGGCTGCTAGAATATTTTTTACTTTTTCTATGTCAGGTTTCGGCGCCGCACATGCGACGGAGGCTGATAAAAAACGAGCATTCATCGCGTCAACTGCTGCTTTAGGGGTGCTAAATTTACTTCCATTAGTGTCCCTCACAATTTCTGAGAAGCGCAATTTTGGAACATTGTTTTTCCCGGTTTCCAGGTTGACAATTCCCCACATGGCTTTTGAGGTATTATTACTATTTTGCATAGAGGCGGTGTAATATTGCGTCTTGGATTTTTTTAGCAGATAATTATATTTATTATTTAGATTGTCAATGATCGAATGTAATGTCAATATGTCAGGAAAATAATTGCTTAATTTAGTAATGTCAAAAATTAACGATTTCATATTAATTATATCGGACGTAATCCACGACGTGTCACATTTTTTAATTTGTTTCCGGACAAGGGAGTGATCTAACGTATTCGTTACGTATTATACTCAAAGTAAATTTTGAAATAATTAATTTTTTGTTGATTCAAGATACCTGATTAAATAATAAAACAATATATTGCGTTTTATTATTATACAAATATCATTTAGAGGACAAAATAATTAGACTCTATTTAATAGCGAATAAGGTTCAAATTCAGTAAAAAAAATCACGACTTTTGGGTCACTTTGACGATAATTACCTCAAACGTGACGGGCATTGGGACATATGGGTCTTTTTTACTATTTTAATATTTATATAGATGTTATTGTTATTATATTATAATAATAATATATTCCACGTACAGAATGATAAGTGTATGACCTCTCCAAAAATTTTCAGACCTCAAAGTTAATTACTTTCAGCATGACAGAGCTGCAAAGTCACCGAAGTTCAGAAATTCACGAGTATTGGGTCGTTTACCCTAATGCCAACCTAATGTGTCCGAAAATACGTAAATCTTAATTTGGAATTACTTAATGAACTGAACTAAAAATAAATCTACGAGTAACATATCGTTGTTATCATAATGACGTGAAACTGGAAAAAGCTTAGTTATTTTTAAACATTTTTTAAATATCAGTGGTTCAATGTGGAAGTGAGCACTAACTTGAACCATTGTTATTTTAAAAATGTATAAAAAAGAAGCTTTTCCAGTAAATTTTCAGCGTGTTTGATTGTATGTTAACAGTGATAATGATGAAGTATAATAAATGAACTTCACTAAAAGAAAATGAATATAAAATCAAACAAACACCTAGTGCAAGCAAAATAGGTAATTAATCATTAGTAATAATAATACATATTCGGGGACATCTTACACTTAAAATATACTGAATTCACAAAATACTGTTAGGTACCTACTTACTTCAAAATGTCGCGCTTTCAGTAAGACTCGAGAATGTAATGTGCTTTAGAAAATGATTTTTGAGAACTGACGTCTTTTTTTATAAATTTTAAACAAATATGCTGTTGTTTTACTGAAGGTACGATATAGGTAAGAAATTAAGCAGAATTCAACAATGCAATAGGACATTACAAGAATTTTTTACTGACATTACAAAAAAAGTAACAGAAGGGTGGCACAAAAGGCGGTCTTATCGCTAAAACAATTTCTTCCAGACAGCCTCTGGTGAAAGAAAACGTGTAATTGACATGGACATGATGTAAACATAAATAACTAAATAAAATACGATAGCTGTAATTATCCAAAAACAACAGAATAGTGTAACAATTTCGACTAGATTCGTATCGAAATTTACTAAATATTCTTATTATTTATTCATATTTCACTTACCTAGGTTTACTACGAGTATAAGTGAAATATTTATAAACTTTAGACACGTTTTGTCTGCTACAGTAAAAACAACAATAAGTAGGTAAGTACTCCTGTTGAATAATTATGAACACTGAAACCGTCAACCTCACTATTTCCTTTTACAAACCTCGTACGTGTTTTCCTCCGTAACTATCCCCCTCCGCCCGCTAGTTCCAGCATCCAATAAGAGAGGGGAGGAACTAAACTACTCTCTCACTCACGAACAATTTACTCCTTGCACTAATTAAAAGAGCGAGTGAGATGCCACGCCCATGAACGAGAACAAACAGAAGGGGGGAAGCCGCCATCCAATCAGGACGCTTGATTATTCGTAATTAGAAAGCGAGATGACCAATGGGGTTTTGTATTTAGCGGCGTTGTTTGAGCAGAGAAATTTTCTTAGGGATTTTAATTGAAATTTCTCGGCGTGAAGGTTCTCATTTGCTGGAAGCAATCGGCGTAACGTAATGGGCGTTCTGTTACAAATGTTTTGGAATTAATTATTTACGTTATGCTGGGAGTGGCGCTGTAGAAATTTAATTGGTTAAATTTCAGCTTAAAATTTTTACATATACCGTAGGTGAGTACTGGCCTACTTTACATTTTAGGTAGGTACTATTAAGCATAAACATTTTATTAAGTAGATACTTTTTCTGTAGGACCCACATTTATGGATATCGGTATAATAATGATGATGATTGCTCTAGGTACGTTTATTAACAATCTAAAGATTTAACATCTCTATTAGAATGACATAGGTATGAAATCATTTCTACGTTAATATGTAAATAAATACTAAATACTTAATTAATAGGTAGGTACGTGAGCAATAATACTTAAATAGATAATACGGCTAAAATTAATCACTGAAAATAAATATAGAGTCAACAGTTAGCCGATTCTAATTGTACTATGGAATGTAGGTACCTATCTAACTAATAAACCTAATACTATTTTTTTTAGGTTAACACCGTCATTGTCGTCAATACGTTTCCTTACATCCAACTGAGGTTGTCTGAAAGAAATCGCTTTTGCGATAAGACCGACTTTTGTGCCTTTTCTGTCTTAGTTTCTTCTGTTATGTTTCCTATGTGTTGGTGCCAATAAAGTGTTGTTGTATTGTATACCTAGGACGGTACATTAATACCTTTAAAAATGGCCTAAACCTTAAACGCTACAATTTCAATCAAATCAATATTGTTTTGGAAGTAAATAATCCTTCAGATCATTGTTATAAGTGCGGTTTCATACAAAAAGTTCCAACAAAATACATCAACAATATCCTTGTAAAAATATCCCAGCTTAAAACTATATGGCAACCAATCAACACAGTCTTAAGAATTCATTTTAGTCACAATACAAAAGAAACTGGAGTCTCATCGGAACAAGAAAACTATGGCCGTATTTTCATAAGAAATCTAGAACGGACTTTTCAACTGAACAAAAACTTTCCTACCATTGGAACAGCACAATCATTCACTGAGGGGAAAACTGGAGAAACTTGTAAAGATGTGTACACATTGGTGTTAATGCAGGGTCGTAGGTATTAAACGCAAAACCTTTTAAGGCGGGTCTAGTACCTACATCTCTCACTACATCTAGACAAACAACTTTTGTGCCTCCACTTTTGAAAATTCGCAAAAAAAATATTCCCTTCTCCATACTTTTTGTCGCGCGTTGACGAACTTTTTGTATGAAAAAGCTGATTTTTTTCTTCGTGATTTTCCTAAAGTCCTAAAACCCGTCCTTAAAAGGTTTTGCGTTTAATACGTACGACCCTGTATATCGTACGGAACTGTAATGTAGAGCAGTAAGTAGGTATATATAGGTAGAGTTCGGTATGATACTTAAGTCATTCACCTCATTGTCATAGTTTGTACTTACTAATTTAATAGTACTGTACTGTACCAGCCTTTTAATAGTCCACTGCCGGACATAGACCTACCCACAAAGGATGATTGGGCCGTGTCCACCACGCTGATCCAATGAGGATGTGGATTCGCATATGCCATCGAATATCTTCTAAAGACACATGCTGGTTGCCTCACGATATTTTACTTCGCCGATAAGCCAGTGGTGTGAGATTCCATATTTAAATTCCAAATAACTCATTGGTACAGGACCAGGATTTGAACCCACAACCTCACGATTGTAAGGCTAGTGTCATTACCACTAGACCACCCTGGCATTTTTGGCCATTTTATGGTATTGTTTTGTAAGTACCTAAGTATTTTACCGTAGTTATTTTTATGCGATTATTTTTGTAAATGCTAAAAGAAGTAGGTACAAAACAATAGTAACTAAATGAAACAGATGCCGTAAACACTTAAGTAGTAAAGAGAAAAAAAAACGTAGATAAGATGATACAAGAAACTGACGAAAAATGTAAACAGCTTAAAAAGTAAAAAAAGAGCTTGATAAGTATTATACGACAATGGTCTTACTTAATAAATACGATGAAATGTGCAAAAGCGACATAATTATAAGCAAATGAAACAGCCACAGTAAGTGAAAAACTTTTAGATGCCACTTTAGATCGATAATAAATTTTATAAGATTAATATAGTAAATAATATAAAGAAAACTCTTTTTTGTGATGGAAGACTATAATTAAGAATAAGAAGACAATGTATTTCTTAAAATACGTACTATATTTTATATACGTTAGTAGGTAATACCTAGGAGTAAATGTTATGTTACGCGGTTTTTCGCTAGGTAGATACTTACCTTTTTATCACAAAAGTTTTACGCACGCTTTAGACAATGTTTAACGGTACAAATTGCACGGTAAAAAAATGTTCAAATATTTTGTGGTATTAAGGCGGTTAATGTTTAACTAACACAAGTATACTTATACGTGACAATACTTACGATAAAAAATAATGGGAAGATATTATGATAAGTACATTGTGAGGAACCGACCTAAGAATCAAGCGGCCACAATGAGCGAGAGAACTTCTAGCTGACAGTTTGCATATAGAGATAAAAGTGGGGAATATTAATGTGAATCGCTGTCCCCCCAACCCCCACCCAGTAGGACAGGGGGGGAGGGGGGCACTTTCTTTCAGGGCGAGTGGACCGCGGGCCAGTCGTGATTTTAATTATATTGCGACGTGAGACGTTGGAGAGTTATGGTCCCTAGGAAAGTTTTGAATACTGTTTCGTTATATTTCTTTTAGGAAATTTTTCATAACTGTATGAAAATGCTTGGAATGTTTGGGTGAATTGAATATTTTGCTTCAGATTAAAAATTGAAATTAAATACATGAGAGTTATTCTACTGCTAGAACATAGCCCTTCCCAATAGATTTTCCATTAGGACTTATTTTAGGTACCTAAGTAAGTAAAGTATACGGCTTGCATCAAACGCAATTTTGGTGAATTCAGATCTGCCCACTTTGACGTTCACCTAGAACGTCCTACGACTGATATGATGATGGAATCTTACATTTACAGTTTAAATATTATTACTCTTCAATCTTTTGACTTACTTAGTTGCATTGACAGAACAAGTCGTCGACGGCGACATTTATTTTTAACCGACTTCCAAAAAGGAGGAGTTTCTATGTTCGTGTGTATGTATTTTTTTTTTGTGTATGTTCATCTATAATTTCGCCAATTGTGAACCGAATCGAATTTTTTTTTTAGTTTGAAAGAGTATACTCCTGAAATAGTACGATTTAATATTTACAGAAATCGGCTGAGCCGTTTTTGAAAAAAACAACAATAATGTAGCAATTCGAGCGAGATATCCGAATTTTGTACACGATGAGCATCGATAATTTCGCCAATTGTGAACCGAATCGAAAAATTCTTTTTTAGTTTGAATTTTGTTCACGTTGGAAGGCGGTTGTGCCATTTTTTGCGAAAAATTATTATCTTACGTACTTGTTTATTGGTTGCGCACTACAATTTCATTCCTTTTAACATATAATACTGAAACAGTTTAAAGAAGAAACGTAACTTTAATATCACTTAAAAGTATTGGTACTTAAAATATCCATTCAAAAATGCACAATGACAAATTGTAAATAAACACACTTTTACTTTCGGCATTATTGAATTAATGTGGCGTGGTCTACTATTAAGGTTTTCGTAAACAATAGATTAACTCAAGTTCTCTTCTGTTCCTGGAATTATAAACTCATAAGCGTTAGTGCCCGATTTCAGTAATAACTTTTACGAGGATAGCTACTGTCCACAACCATTCACGAAGACATAAATTTCATCTGTTTCCATACATCACTCGATTTATCGTATAAACTACCCGACGGGATAAGCAACTGGAACTACCGATAAAGTTACAACAATACCATCCCATAAACTTAACCCCTTATACGACTAAACATTCAACTCGCATAAATTTCATTCGACAAACTAATGTCAATGTAAGAACGCCATTACTTGCGTTAAACAAATTCTGAGATCCGACGGAAAATCTCGTTTTCGTGTGCGTGTGCAGTACAAACTAGTGCCTACGCGAGTGTCTGTAGACGTGTGCGTGAGACGGTGTGACAGGGCGAATATGCATATGTGGGAGCGTATGTAAATACGTGAACGTTAAATTGTGAGGATGTGTGATGTTCAGAGACTTCAGAGGGAGAGGTTCTCTCATTATCGACCTCGGGTCACGGCGCATGCTCTAACTCCAGTCTCAGCTAACGAATCCCTTATTGCGACAGCGGTTCATCTTAGTAATTGAGTTACGACTTTTTACGTAGCAATTTCGTTTTTCTCTTAGAGCTGGGTCGCACGCTAATTGGGACGAATTTTTTTTCTTATGCCGCTTTCTTCTCGAACAAATATTGGATTATACGTAATTCACTTCAAATAGGTTAAGCTTTGAAGGTTTCGCCGTAGTGATGGAAGTTTTATTAGACATTTACATTTGTAAGCCTTGTGATGAAAATTTTTAGTTAAATGTTTTTGGAGCTACAAAGTAATGAGATTTTTTTATTATCCCTCTTTTATTTTTTGTATCTCATAATTATTTTGGAACAATTTAATTATTTCAGCTCTGAGAATTTTTATAGGAATTTATCTTTGCTATAGGACAGTATCTATCCGAAGAGCAATAAATACTCTACCAGCAGTAGGTACCTATGTTGGGCTATAAACCCACGCTTTGCGGCAAATAAGGGAGACGCGTAAATAGCTGAGCTAGCGTTGCTACAATAATAATAGGTATTGGAACCTAGTATGAAATCCTGAACCATTCTGTAAATTATATAAATCTATTCTATTATTATGTATTTGTGCAAATAAAAAGAATAAATAGAACCGTTAGAACCAAACAGCACCACTGCTGATCATGGGACTTGTCATTGCTCAAAAGGTTATATGACATGTAATTATATTCCCTACTAAACTGGCCAAATGCGACTTCACCTAAGTATTATCCACAACACGACGACACTCAGATATAAAGGTTTCTTCAGAACTTTTCTCGGCACAATTTGAAGTTTTGACCAACTAACGTAAAACACGCCAAGCCAACGCAAGCTATTGATATCTTGCTAATTTTATTAACCTGTGAGATTTATTACATAAATTTCAGACACTTAAACATTTTGTTGATTATTAATGAAAGATTCAGGTGGCTCAAAATAAAAAATCTGATCATCATGGTGAGCCACCCACCCTACACGGGTACCTAAGAGATCTAAAATTAGAAATTCGCTGATTTGAGCTTCAGTAGATGCATAAACTACTTGAATGTTTTGTTGTATGTACATATAATAGACTACAATTGGTTTTCAATAGCCACAGTGCTCGTAGTATCAAATATTCATTAAACGACCGCAACTCTGGGATTCTTGGCGTATTTTTAAATTCAGCCAGTGTACTTGTTAATAGTTTGCGTTATCTTCGGCGTTCAGACTTTGAAAGGTTTTGATGCTGGACTTAGTATTTTTAACCGACTTCCAAAAAGGAAGAAGGAGGTTCTATGTTCGTGTGTTTGTATTTTTTTTTGTGAGTGTTCATCGATAATTTCGCCAATTGTAAACCGAATCGAAAAATTCTTTTTATTTCGAAAGGGTATATTCACGAAGTAGTCCCATTTAAATTTTACAGAGATCGGCTGTGCCGTTTTTGGTAACTCAACAATAATGTAAGCAAGCGAGCGAAGAAACCAAATATTCAAATTTTGTACAAGATGGAAGGTGGTTTTGCCATTTTTTGCAAAAAATAATTATCTATTCTACGCAATTACATTTTAAAAATACAAAAGTAGTTACTGCCGTATAGATAGGTCAAATTTAAAGGATGGCGCTGTATCAAGACCGTAGGCCGCAGGCTGTAGGCCAAGCAGCGGTTGAAAAGTTGCATAACATCTCGCCTGATGTACCTCAATGCTTCAAGTCGAAACTGTTTGACTATTGATGACGGCTCTGAAAAATAGACTCTTATTATGGGCTCTATAATCACTTATAGAGCCCATAATAAGCTCACGCTCCAAGTAGCCCAACATGCTATAGGGCTCCGCTCAGAATCTCGATGCGAGAACTGATCAGTAATGAGAAGATCCGTAAAAGAACCAAAAATATAGCCAAGAGCAACTATGCAGAACACATTGCACGTAGAACTGATGATCGATGGGGTCGATGAGGCTAGTGCATAGCATAGGCCTACTCCGAAAGGCGGTTGGACCATTTATCTACCACGCTGATCCAGTTGCTGGTTGGTAGATTCATGTAATATGTGATTCGATATGTTCTATAGATGTAAATTTTGCTTTGAAGTATCTAAAGCTCAAAGCGCTTAGTTTGTACTAAATAACTTTGCTCAGGAGGTGCCTTATATACCTACAATGGGAGCAGGGAGAGAATGGGGTTGTTCGTTTGCTAACCACCGAAGACTATGTTAGTAAGGACATTCCTTTAAGTCGAGGTATTGTTTCCATTAAATTGAACTAGTTAGGTATAGCTTTATGGTTAGGTATAGTCTTAATCTTATTATGTAGCACTAGTTTTTACCCGCGGCTTCGCCCGCATGATATTTTGATTTTTGTGCTATCCCATGGGAGCCCTTTATTTATCCCGGATAAAATGTAGACTATGTCACTTTCTGTCTTTTAAACCCGAGGCCCTACCTTACCACCCATGATAAAGCAGGTGGAAAATAAAAATAAAATGATCTGACGGTTGTTCGATTCGAGAGTTGTTTTTTTTTGACATTTCTTGTAGCGCACTCTAGAATAGCTCGCAGATAGCAGAATTTTACCTACTTACTTAACACTTATCGTTATATTATGGAAAATTTACGCAATATCATTATAATTTAAGTATAGCCCAAGTGTTATTCTGATATATAAGCTATATTATTGCAAAGTTTCATCTCAATCTGTTCATTCGTTTTTTGCGTGAAAGAGTAACAAACATCCATACATCCATCCATCCATCCTTACAAACTTTTGCGTTTATAATATTAGTAGGAAGTAAGATAAACAAAAGCGAGGCACAGCGAAAAGGATAACTGTGGAATTTACAACATTTTATTGAAACGCTAGAATGAGTCGGATTCAGTCATGCCGCTTCTAACCTTAGAAACTAATTAGAAATAGGTAGGTATATTGAGGAGATCTTTCTTTAATAGTAAATGTCCTTCCTACACTCGGCTGAAAAAATTGTACCTATAGACTACTGCAATGTAAAAACGAAAATAAATCTACTGTTACGAGTACAAACAATAGGCTTTAATAAAATTTAAACAACAATCGAATCGAATTCATAGTGATTTGTTGGCGTTTCTGAATTATTTTTGTCTCCTACCACCTCAAACACCCGTGCTAGTGTTTTGCAATGAAAGAATAAGTCCAGACTTGGAATACTCCTGATATGTTCCACGGCTGAGATGATGATGTTAATGATTGCACTGGCATCAGAGCTCACTCTTATTTACTTGCCATAAAATCTGTCACATTGGACTCATCGACACGTGCTCCCCTCTCCACTCGAGATATTTTCAAACCCCATCAGCCACCCGTCCTGCGTGTCATGTGCCCTGTCCACTGCCATTTCAATAGGCATGACGACTAAAACATGTAATTGGTCCGTAAGATAGATTAAAAAAAAACTAGACATAATTTTTCTTTTTTTGTTTCATAATTTGTCAATTGAATAAAGGTTGACGAAGATATAGCCCTTTATAGGTGCGCGTGACGTCACGAGTGCTATACAAAATGTACAGACTACGTCGCACTAGTGACGTCACGAGCCCCCAATCCCAAACTTTGACAAGGTTTAACATTGTCATTTGGCTCTTTGTTGTTTGATTGACAAAAGAAAAAATATGTAACCAATACTTTAAAATAATCTAACTAATGGACTAATTATTGTAATGTTTTTTTTTTTACCCATCGTGCCTTTTATATACAGACATTACTTTCTAAAGCTGTAGCACCAAAACTCTTTTTTTCTTGGCATAGAAGAGGTTATCCATATAGTTCTTCCGCACCGGAGGAGGTGGTCCGGGCCGGTCAGTGGGGGAGTTGAGTGGCGCAAATTAATCTCCATACGTTTCTCCCGGCCGCTTGTTACTATGACAGTTGCGACTTATGAACTATGCAAATTAGAAGACGAGGGGAGAATAAATACTTAGTATTTAGTCTACGTAAGCGCAGCGTAGGAGTGGACGTCTTATGTCCAGAAGATAGTCATGCAATCTGATAAAGACGCCGCTTCCAATTAGTGCTATTGCACTGTACCAGACTTTTTAATAGTCTACTGCAGGACGTAGGCCTGCCCACGCAGGGTTATTGGGCCATATCCACCACGCTGGCCCAGTGCGGGTTGGTGGATTCACATACGCCATAGGATTTCTTCTACAGACATATTATATGCAGGTTTCTTCACGATGTTTTCTTTCACAGAAAAGCCAGTGGTGTAAAAATCCGTACTAAAATTCCAAAGAACTTATTGGTATGAGACCGGGATTCGAACCCATGACTTCACGATTGTAAGGCGAGTGTCACAACCTCTAAACCACTACGGCTATTTATTGTTATTGACTGTTGAATAAATAAAATGGGAGATCTATATTCTATTTCAAAATTCTTCGATGTTAAATGAACTTTTATAACATCATCGATCCAGCTGTTTTAGAGTTTATAAGGAACATTTGTAGATTTTTTATTCAGAACATGCTTTCGTTTCATTATATGTATGATGTGTACATGTAGTAATTTAATTTTAGCCAGTAAATATTAATTTTAGAAGTTAATTAACTTATGAGGTGTCAATTTTTCCACTCCCTGACGTTTCAGAAAATGTACATAGAGGCTAAAAATAAGCTTTGATATTTTCAAGTCGCTCGTCCTAACATAACATGAACTTATTATTCCTTATATGGTAGGTACAGGACATGGTTAATAATTATTTTTCGCAAAAAATGGCAAAACCGCCTGCCTTTGTGTACAAAATTCGAATAATTGTTTACATTATTGTTGATTTTTCAAAAACGGCTTAGCCTATTACTGTAAAATTTAAATGGGACCATCTCGGGAGTCTGCCCTTTCAAACAAAAATGATTTTTTTCTATTCGGTTTACAATTGGCGAAATTATTGAGGTTCATCGTTTACAACATTCGGATTTTGCGCTCGAAATGCTTACATTATTGTTGACTTTTTCAAAAACGGCTAAGCAAAAACTGTAAAATTTAAATGGGACCACCTCGGGAGTATACCCATTCGAATTAAAAAATAATTTTTCGTTTCAGTTCACAATTGGCGAAATTATCGATGAACACACACAAAAAAAACACACAGACGAACATAGAACCTCCTTCTTTTCGGAAGTCGGTTAAAATTAAATGGCGCCATCGACGCCTAGTTCTGTCAATGCAATTAGGTAAGTTAAAAGATTGAAGAGTAATAATATTTTAAACTGTAAACGTAAGATTCTATCATCATATCAAGTCGTAGGACATTCACCTACAAAGTGCGGGCAGCTCTGAATTCATCAAAATTGCGTTTGATGCAAGCCCTATACTGACTTACAATCCGTCCAATTGGAAAATCTGTTGGGGAGGGCTATGTTCTAGTAGAAGAATAACTCTCACGTATTTAATTTCTATTTTTAAACTGAAGCAAAATATTCAATTCACTGAAACATTCCAACCATTTTCATACATTTTTGAAAAATTTCCGAAAAGTTATAAATCACGAAACAGTATTCAAAACCTCTTATTTCCTTCCTTCCTTTCAGCCATAGGACGTCCACTGCTGAACATAGGCCTCCCCTAAAGATCTCCAATAAGACCGGGTGGTAGCGGCTTGCATCCAGCGCGAACCTGCGGTCTTAATGAGGTCGTCCGTCCACCTTGTGGGTGGACGTCCTACGCTGCGCTTGCCGGTACGTGGTCTCCACTCGAGGACTTTTCGACCCCATCGGTCATCAGTCCTCCGCGCTATGTGCCCTGCCCATTGCCACTTCAACCTGCCAATCCGCTGGGCTATGTCGGTAACCTTCCCAAGTAACAAAATCTGGTACTATAAAAGACCTGAGAACGTTTTGGAGCGTGCTAATTAGTGTTCATGATTGGCACTATAATAGTCTTGTAAACGTTTACAGAACCCCGAATAGGCCCTAGTATTATCACTGATTTATTCTATAATCATTACATAAAGGCTGTCACGGTGATAAATCAGCTCTGTAGTTGAGATGTAAAAGTGATAAGAAACGCTTTTTAGTACTAAAATAGCTCTATAAAAGTAACCAAAAACCTATTTAAAGTGTTATTGTGCACCGAAAACGATTCCAATGATCTTTTTTATTACAATTGCTTGCAATTTGTGAGTTTTCTTCATGAAAACAAAAATCGGTAAGTTTATGTTTTATGTCACTACAGCCATTGTTGATAAACGTAACACGTATTTAAAAGGACATAACTACAATACATGGACAAAAATCTGCAGTAACTTGCACTTGCGAAAATAATTGTGTCGGTAAAGTCATTGTACTGATTTCAAATTTGAAAATGCGCCCTCATAATTTTCATGTTTTAATTAATTTTTAATTATTAAAATAAGAACTTCTTCCGACTATGGCTGCTATAGTGCTTATTGGCTCCAACCGTGCTGTTAATGAGCTACCATGACAAAAAACGTCAGCCATTTTTTTCACCTAACACTAATTATAGCCCGGGAGGTAAGCGGAAAAAATGCAACTACTTCCTAAAAGCTGAATTTTTGGTATTACGCTATCAAGGTGGTGTACTAAAATACCACGGAGTCAGTCAGCTGGGACGTTTAGAGGTTGGAGGGAAAAACTGTATGAATTAATAAAAAAAAACATGTAACTGAGCCTGTCAGTTAGGCTTTATTTAAAGCGGCGCTGCTTTAAGTCCTGACTGACAGAGATTGTAGGTAACAAGGTCTGTCAAGTCAAGCAGGCTTTAAAAGTTTCAGGTAATTTTTGGTAATTAAACTTTTTAAAATTATTTTTCTACCCATACACCAATTTTCAGCAATTAGAAGTAGTTGCAAGATACTTTTTTTTTTAATAATTCTAACGGGTATCCTCATCAAACGCTAAGTTTTCTAGCTGACTGACTCTCGGGTATTCTTGTACACCATCATAACACACCGAAAATTCAGCTTTTAGAAAGTACTTAGTAATATTTATTGCACTTACCTCCCGGGCTATTAGTTTTGTTATCTAAATATAAAGTCCAGTTATGAAGTACTTGTCATATAAAAGATACTGAAAAGCTAGTATAGATCTAATTAGTCCATTAATTGTAGATTTTAGTACATTTATAGTATGCTTTAATTGTGTAGCAGTAACACAAACTCACTTATAGAACAATTTAAAATATAAGTTATTTAAAAGATGCGCCAGGAGTCCTTTTGGTACTATTTAGTACTACAGAAAAATGTTCATGGCTTTTACAGAACTAGCACCATAGACATATTTAGGGAGCTTTTAAAACGCTAAAACGTTACGAAATTGTTGTACAAGGTACTTTTACAGTGCAAATTTGTCTTGTAATAGAGTTTTTGACACTTCTACAGTACTAGTACTAAAAAAGTAACTTTGACGCATTATTAGTGCCAAATAGATACATAAAAGTGTCCTTCAGGTTATCTATAGTATTAAATAGCACTATAATCGCATATTTTACACCCATTATAGAGCAACACTTTAAGTATTCTTTTGTATGGTCCTGTAGACGTTTTAAGAGCTAATTTATAGAACTTAAATGCTCTTTTATCTTATGGAACCAAACCGCTCTGTTGAAAACCTTTATAGTACAAGCAGTGATAACGGTTACCACTATAGGTCTACTATATTACTGTTTGGTGATAAAAAGCCCTGGTTATAGAAGTTTATGTTACTTGGGTGGTTCTTCTACGGATCTCCTCATTTCTGATTCGATCGCGTAGAGAAACTCCGAGCATAGCCCTCTCCATGGCTCGTTGGGCTACTTGAAGCTTACTAATAAGGCCCATAGTGAGAGACCACGTTTCTGTGCCGTAAGTCATCACTGGCAACACACACTGGTCGAAAACTTTCGACTTGAGGCACTGAGGTATGTCGGACGAGAAGACGTTACGCAATTTTCCGAACGCTGCCTAGCCGAGTTGGATTCGGCGATTGGCCTCTTTCTTGAAGTCGGACCTACCTAACTGGACTACTTGTCCTAGGTAGACGTACGAGTCAACGACTTCAAGAACCGAGTTCCCAACTGAAATGGGGGTGGGTACAACATGGGAATTACACATGACCTTTGTCTTGTCCATGTTCATTTTAAGACCCACCTGTTGAGATACTCGATTGAGGCCTTCGAGCATCGTACTGAGTTCCTCCATCGATTTTGCCATGACTACGATATCGTCGGCAAACCGAAGGTGAGTGAGGTATTCGCCATTGATGTTGATGCCGAATCCTTTCCATTCCAGGAGCTTAAAGGCGTTCTCCAGAGTAGCAGTAAACAGTTTCGGAGATATAACATCTCCCTGTCTTACGCCTCTCTTCAAAGGGATCGCCTTGGAGCTCTCTTCCTGTACTCGGACCGACATAGTGGCGTTATTATACAAACACTTCAACACTTCGATATACCGATAGTCAATACGGCATCGTTGAAGAGACTCAAGCACAGCCCATGTCTCGACCGAATCAAAGGCTTTCTCATAGTCCACAAACGCTAAGCAAAGTGGCTGGTTATACTCCTCAGTCTTCTGTATAACCTGCCGCAGCGTATGTATGTGGTCCATGGTACTAAAGCCTTTTCGGAATCCGGCTTGTTCGGAAGGCTGGAAGTCATCAAGCCTGCGTTCGAGACGATTCGTAATGACTCTTGAAAACAACTTATAAACATGGCTCAGAAGCGAGATGGGTCTGTAATTCTTCAATAAGGTGTTGTCACCTTTTTTAAAGAATAGCACCACCACGCTTCTGTTCCATGCTTCTGTTGTTATGCCCTCGAGGACGACGGTGTTGAAAAGCTTCTGAAGGACTTTAAGTACCGGTTTACCACCCGCTTTCAGAAGCTCTGAAGTGATTCCGTCGTCACCCGGCGCCTTGTTGTTCTTAAGTTGGTTCAGGGCCATTCTAATCTCGTACAGGCTGATGTCCGGGATGTCTTCGGTGAAGTGTCGGGTCAGCTTGGCTCTTGGGTCTCTAGCCGCGCTGTTTACAGGCTTTGCTACCGAGGCGTATAGCTGTCCGTAGAACTTTTCGATCTCCTCCAATACCTCTGCCTTGGTCGACGCTGTACTGCCATCTTCTCTCTTCAGCTTTGTCAGCTGGCTTTGCCCAATAGACAAATGCCTTGCGAACACTTTGGAGCCTTTGTTCCGCTCTATCGTCTCCTTAATATGTTTGGTATTAAAGAGACGAATGTCGCACCGCACTGATTTTGAAATTTGTCTATTGAGCCGCCTGTATGACTTTGCATCATCGGAAGACTGCAGTCTTAGCGAGCGTCGTTCGGCCATGAGATTTAGAGTATGATCGGAAAATTTCCGAGGTCTATCAGAACGGCGGGGTCTAAAGAACTTAGAACCTACCGTTTGGACAGTTTCTACGAGCCCGTTATTGATCTCGTCCACAGACGCAAAGTTCTCCAGGCAAGCAAAGCGATTTGAGAGCTCGAGCTGAAAGTTCTCGGGGTTTTGTATATGAGCATGAGTAGGTCGGAGCGTAGACTTCATCAGGCGGGACCTTTCGAGTTTAACGTTAATATTCAGTTTGCCTCGCACGATTCTGTGATCACTACCGGTTTTTATCCTGTGGATCACGGAGACATCGTTGAATATCCGTTTCTCGCTAGTCATGATGAAGTCTATCTCATTTCTCGTAGAACCATCGGGGCTCATCCAGGTCCATTTCCTGTGAGGTGGCTTCTGAAAGAAAGAGTTCATCATGAAGAGTCCCTCTTTCTCCAGAAAATCTGCCAGCCTCTGGCCCCTGAGGTTCCGTTGCCCATATCCAAATTGCCCCACTCTCAACTCATCATCGCTTTTTTTGCCCAACTTTGCGTTGAAATCTCCCATAACAACCGTGAAGCGGGTCTTAGACGTATGTATGGCCCGACTTACGTCCTCATACATAGCCTCCACTTCATCATCTGGGTGTGACGAGGTCGGTGCGTATACCTGAATGACCTTCAACGAATATCGTTTAGATATTCTGAGTATTAGGTATACAACCCTGCTCGACACACTTTCAATGGTAATGATGTTGTTAACGAGAGACTTGTGGACGAGAAAGCCGACACCACCTTGGGACCGTTGGTCACCTTCCCGGTAGTAAAGTAGGTTGCCGGATTTCAGGGTTATCGTGTCCTCGCCCTCTCTACGGACTTCAGACAACCCCACAATATCCCATCGCAACCTACTCAACTCTTCTTCCAGTTCCGCAATCTTCTCGTCAGTCCTCATTGTGCGCACGTTATATGTTGCCAGGGCCAGTTGTCGGGTGGGGTGGCAGCCGGATCTCTTCCGGCGATTCTTAGCACCCCGTGCTCCGCCGTTACCATGGCCGCTGCCGGAGCCAGGAATAGCGGCGCTGCCGGGGACTGGGGGCCTGGTCTTATTTTTACTAATCATTAAGGGGGTTTTGCCCGTAATTGCCGCGCTGGGCAGGCGTGTTGGCAATCGCAGTGCGTAGCTCTCGCGACGGGGATGCTGCTGCCCATCCCCGCCCTGTTGCACTTGAGCTACGCTGTTTTGGATGGATATACCGCCATCTGTCGGTTCCGTAGTACCTCAGTCGGCTCTTACGACACCTGATACAAGAGGGGGGTGCTATTCTACTCTGCCGGCACCCCACGGCTCTTATTTGGAAGTCGGTTAAAAAGTCAGAAAAGTCCTATGCTACTTTCTATTTCGAAAAAAAAACTAAAGTATTCATACACTACCAAAGTTGATGGTTGTGGAATAAAACTGAAAAGGTTTTACCTATTCCATAAATTAATGCCACTTAAACCCATAACAGTAACATCTATATAAACTAGCCTCAAAACATTTTCACTAGTCCGAAACAAACCCCATTGTCAAAACTTAAGTCTCAAGTACCATTTATTTGGGCTATATCCACGTAATGTATGGAGATTAGGCGGTGGACAGACGCGCCCGCACGTTGATCCGGCATGATACATCAACGTCCGCCGGACAGTGAACACTCCCCTTTACGTCCCGGTCACGTCAGCTGAGAAACTATAAAGCTTAGATGTGACGTACATTTGGAAAATAACGATTACATATAAATATAAACTTCATTGAATAATTCAGTTAATATTTATAATCCAATGGTTATTTGATAAAATTATAATTACTAGTAGTTTTCCAAATAGAAGATCTCGCGACACAACGATATTTATCAACTTGTTCTGGGTTACTCGCAAATCTTATCAGAATTTAAATTCAGCAACTTTGCCAAATATCATAATTAAATTGGATGATAAACAGCGCGATAGATAATTTCCCCCCTTTTGAGGGAAATACCAATCAAAAATCGCTGACGACATAAAAACATCATTGATTTATAGAATCTGTACTCCAAATTTCGTCCAAAATCGTTGAAAAATACAAGCTGGAGATAACAATCAACATTCGGACATACGAAAGCAAAATCTTCTGAACGTGGGAGCAAAAGCATAAACCTTCGCTTTGTTTCGGCCAATTATTTATAGAAAACGCAAACTCAAATCGCTCTTGTTCAGATTCTTTTTACATTGGCTCATTGATTTTAACTGCAAAATCAGTGACATCTAGGTACAATTTTTTGAAATTTCAAAACCGTTGAAATGTCGCATCCAAGTTTTCACAGATAGTTGACAAAGACTAATAACGGAGTAGAGGTTTGAGTGTCAGCTTTGCATACCTAAAGTCCAGTTGTTAACTTTAGGGATTCCGCAATTATACACAACATAGTTTGAACCATATTTCAATAAGCCACATGCCCCAAATCATTAATATTAAAAAAACAGAGTTTTTAATGTGACAACTTCTTATATAAATCGATAAACGTCGGCTGCACGCAGGAAAAAACATGACTCAATGTCACGTCCAGCCGGAGCCGAACGTGCAAACGAGAGCCCGAAACAAGCGACAGAGAGGAATAATGATCGGCCTAAGCGTTCGGCTTGTGACGCATACGACGTTATCACGTAAAATTTTCGTCCGTAAACTGACTTTTTTTTCACTGTAGGTACTATCTTAATAAGTCCACAGCTGAACATAGACCAATACTCGCAACTAAGTCCATAATGAATATGACAAAATTGCCCTTCAAAAGATATTTTATTCTAAATCAAATTTTTTTTCTGCAATCAATGGAAATTTTGACAATAGGACAATACGACTACAACAGGTTTTTTTTTCTATTCAGTATGAAAAGATATGAAATAATGCGCGTTAAGAACAATCTTTATATTGGACGCTTATAAAATGTCTATGAATAAAATGTTATGAGCTAACAACATAGACGCGCCAAATATTTAAACTAAGTATAACTTTCAGAATATCTGCTAAAAGCTTTGGTAGCTGAAAGCGCGTACCTACAGTAAGCGCTTTATTAATAAAAATACACCTTCACGTCTGCATGTCACAGTATGTCGATATAGAGTTACTGGATATGGATGATAATGGATTTTTAAATGTGAACAAAAATTGTATGATAAATAGAAATACATGTTAAGCAATAACAATGTGGATATATCGTCATTTTACTTGCATTTTTACCTGATTTTTCCACATTAATGTCATACTTTTGTTAGCAGCGCTTTTTAAAGAGGGTACCTACACGTAGTCGCGACAAACTTCGGTATTGCGACGGTGAGGGGAATATGGAATGAGGGTAGGCAGAGAGATGGTTTGGGCGACGGGCTGGAGTGCCAGTCTGTGATAGTGATCAGTGGTGTATGTGAAACAACTTTAATAAGCCAGTAGTTGGAACAATCCTTGTAAGTACTTTGAGTTTCTTTAAAGTTTAACCTATAGCCACTTCCGTCACGTCCTCACGTACCGGCAAGCGCAGCGTAAGACGTCCACCACAAGGTGGAGGGATGACCTCAGTATTATTACCACAACACCGCGCTGGATGTAAGCCGCTACCTACCGGACTTATTGGAAATCCATAGGGGAGGCCTATGTCGAGCAGTGGTCGTTCTATGGCTGATGGATGGATGGATAGCCACTTCTAGAAAAGTCAGACCTGTGTTATCGGGCACACCACAATGTTTTCGTTCGATCAGAAGCCTGTGCCACTAGAATGAAGTTGGGTATTAGAACCGGTGCTATCTTCTAGACTATTTTAAATTTGTTTGCTAACATTTTGCTCTCGTAAGCAACCGTTTATAGACCAGAAGACGATAGTTTATTTTTGTAGCAAGATGCTAAAAATTTTATGGCAACATCGACATAAAATATTTAAAGTGTCCTTTATTTTGTAATCCGGTTTCGCCTGTAAAGTTTGTGCAAAAAGAGAACCGTCGTGGCGTTACGGTGAACTAACAATAAGATTTTGATCAGCAGCCAAGGTACCAACTATACTTGGTAGACACGAGTACTGATAAAAACTCTAACTATCAAACACTTTTAGTTGTAATACGAGTAGCATAACAGAGCAGTGTTGTCAACGTAACAAAATTAGTAAAATGGCACACGGGCGCCCTCACCTACAACGCTTCATTTTTGCACAAACTCTGTTAGGGATAATATTTTTTCAGTCACTTGATTTAAGTTACATTTTTCTACTTAAGTATGTACCTAACGTAAATATTTTCTAGTCAAAAACAGTCACATTCGGGGTAATGAACTTATCAACATGTTATTGATAAATGTTAAATTGTAAATCACTAATACAGTCTAAAATATACTATGCTGGTTATAAGTTAAACATACATACAAAACACTTAACGTTTTAATTTTATTGGATTAGTTACTCGTATTATCATGTACAAATTCTATCAAATCAAATCAGTCATTGAAGATGGTTTTATTGTGCAACAATGCTATAATACATGATCGAATAACTTTATGAAACCAATCATAACTTTAATCATCACAAAACCTGATCAACTGCAGCGAAGAGGCCGTCACAAATAATCGAAATTAGAATTTATTAGTACAGGAGGCAGGGGTTCAATTTTGTACCGTGTGTAGCAATAATGCGTAAAAAACTCATCTCCGATCCCCACGACCCGTTGGACCCCCCAGCAACAGAGACATCTTAAGGAACAAAATTGGGGATAGATTTTTTTGATACTACATATTGTGTACCTATAGATAAAGTAGATAAACTTAACATTGTAGCGTCATAAGATGTCGTGTGTGTTTAATAGGTAAAAAGCCATGTCAAAATAAATTAGTAAGTAACAAATAAATTGGCATGCGTTATTTTTCATAATCAAAGTAGTTTCTATAAATATATAAAATATAAATAAATATGTGGGTCATCTTACAAATGGTCTCTGACCCCAAACTAACAAAGCAAAGATATACTACATATAAAATTACATAATTTTAAATACATACTTAGATGCTAAATTACCTACTAATGACAACCAGACACAGAGCAAACACCTATATTCATCATATAAATTCTTGCCCTGGGTGGGAATCGAACCCACGCCTCTTTGACGCAGTAGTCAGGGTCACTAACCATCGAGCCACAGACGCAGTTTCTTGAGACACTCCCTCCCCACTGCCCTAGGTCCGCCCCTGCGCCACCCGCCCCCGCCGCCGGTGAAATATGATGTTTTCCCAACCCGCGCGGACGCGATTAGAAAATTCGTCGCGAGATATGTGCCCTACACTTGTGTTGATAGTTTCCATGTGAATATTGGATGGGAATTTCTTGGATTTGGGTTGAATTCGGTTAGAGAACCAGATGTAGATCATTTATTTGAAGCGATCTATCAGCTTATCACATGAGCGAACCCAATGTTTGTGCTGATGTAATTTCTTCTGAGAAAAAGAGTCGTAATCAGAGGATTTTATATTCTACTAGCTTTTACCCGCGGCTTCGCCCGCGTTATATTTTGATTTTGGCTAATGTTTATGTCGGCTGCGAAACCTAACCTAAGCGACAAACATCAGAATACCTTAGAGGAATGCTTTTGTAGGTTAAGTTACGGTTGGAGTGTATATACAACCCCCCTGTGTATTCCCGCCTTGTCGTGGCGGGGGAGGTCTAAGGCAGCTGAAAAGGCGGCGCTCGAAGTCTCCCTCTTCTTTGGGTCTTTCCCCCAAGGCAGCTTAGAGGCCGGCACTCGTTGTTCAGCCGCTTTAAACTAAAGCAGCTGAGAGGATGGCCGGTAGGTTGCCTGCCTTATGAAGAGTGATGCTTCTGAGGCGGGCTGCAGTGCCGCTCTTGCCACGCTGCAGCCGAGGATTAGGGGCTGCGGTGGGATGGAACTGGTTGTGTGGGTGCCGCCACCTACCCTACCTTCCGCTAGGCCGTCAACCTGTTGGCAGACGCAGTGGGGCTGCAGGGGAAGAGAAGTGTCAGTATTGCGATGGCCGTTCTCACTGCCCTCTGCAGTTGAAAAGGCGGGCTCTGGGCTACTATGACTGACCCGTTGCACTGGGACCAGGGCGTTGGAATGCTGTCCGACGCTCAGTGCTGGTTAGTCCCGAGTGGTGGATGACGATGTGTCTTGTGCTCCGAAACACTCCGTCATTATTGCGGGAGCGCAAGCTCCGTTATGGAGCCCGAGTCTGGGCTAGCGCTGTTGAGTGCCGCGAAGGAGTGCGAAAAATGTAGGAACGTCCTAAACTTGAAATGACAGGTTATTTCTGGCGTTTAGACGGCTGCTACCGCGGCCCGCTCGCTAAGTTTTTATCCTATCCTACGGGGACTTTTAAAGTTTTTGGGATAAAAAGTGGCCTATGTCACTTTTCGTCTTTCAAACTATATTCATGCAATAAGCCAAGGCAATCCGTTGCTCCGTTGCTGAGAAAAAGTTATTGTCTTATCCTACGGGAACCGCAATTTTTTCGGAATGAGAAGTATCCTATGTCACTTTCCGTCTTCCAAACTATGCCCACCCCAAAAATCAAGTCAATCCGTTGCTCCATTGCTGAGAAACAGTTATTGTCCTATCCCATGGGAATCACGAATTTTCTCGGGATGAAGAAGTATCCTATTATCACTTTCTGTCTTTTAAACCATAGGTATCCATACCAAAAATCAAGTCAATCTTTTGCTCCGTTGCCGCGTCAAACAAACCAACAAACTTTTCGGATTGATAATATTAAAGTAGGTATGATGATTCTGTACCATAAAGGTAGAATAAAGAAACATGTTAAACCTCTAATGATAGTAGATTTAAAAATATTTTTAATGTCAGACAAAATGACGGCCTGGTATTTAAACGTCATAGTAACATGTGGCATGCAGAGCGAAAAAAACATTTTATCTAATTTTAATGTCAGTTGTCATTTTCAATCCATACTTTATTTCCTCTTCAAGGGGACATAATGGTGGAAAAACAATTTGTCCCCTTGCCATGCTACCTGTGATTTATAAAAGTCTGCAGACAATGTCACCTGTCATCTAATTACGTTTCGCTGTGACGTTTCATTAATCCACATTAGCGTCATAGAGGAATTAATCACTTAGCGTCTTTGTGATAGTGGCGACAGTTTTGCTTTCGATAGTTTTTGTCCTGTCCTACAGGAACTATGCAATTTTTTGCTTAACGTCTAACGCTTAGCATCTAAAATTCGACGCGCTAGGTTTTGCTCTTGAGTCTCAGCAGTTCTTTGCGCTGCGTGATGCTCGGCATCTAAAAGTCGCCGCGCTTGACTTTCTCCTTAAGTCTCAGCATCTCTCTGAGCTGCGTGACGCTCAGCATCTAAAATTCGACGCGCTTGGTTTTTTGCTCTTGAGTCTCAGCAGTTCTTTGCGCTGCGTGATGCTCAGCATCTAAAAGTCGCCGCGCTTGACTTTCAACTTCAGTCTCAGCAGCTCTCTGAGCTGCGTGACGCTCAGCATCTAAAATTCGACGCGCTTGGTTTTGCTCTTGAGTCTCAGCAGCTCTTTGAGATGCGTGGCGCTCGGCATCTAATGTCAAACGCGTTAAAGTGTGCTCTTCAGACTCTTGGCTTCTAGCAATTTTCTTTACGCGAGCTCCGCTAGAACTACGCGCTAGATTCGATTTGCGTTTTGTAGGCTACCTTTTAGAATGAAAACTACGTAATTAAACTGAAAAAATACATGCAACCTTCTCTAAAGTTTACAGGAAAAGTTTGATTGACTTTGACATTTGCAACTTGAGCAGCCTTGAATGGGCATTGGGCATAGAGAATGTAATTTGGAAAGTCAAGATGCAAATTACCATTTGTCATGGTAAAATATAAGTTTTTTCTTCTAAGATTCTAGCCAATGCGTTATCATCCCCCCTTTTCAACCCTTTAAAACTATTTTTTCGAATCAAAAAGTAGCCTATGTCCTTTCTCAGGCTCTAGACTATCTGTGTACCAAATTTTATTCAAATCGGTTCAGTAGTTTTAGCGTGAAAGCGCGACAGACAGACAGAGTTACTTTCGCATTTATAATATTAAGTAAGGATGTAAAATATTAAAGTCCGGAAAAACTGGATATAGAATATGAATATTTTATTTCTGAGTCATGTCTTATAGCCAAGTGCTGTACTAATGAGGACTAAAAGTCTATGTCTAAAAGTCTGTACATATGTACAGATGTCTGTACATATATTTACCTACAGATTTTTAGACAACTGGCATTTTAATTAATAAAGATTCGTGAAGATTTGATGGCGTGTATGAATCTATCATTATCAGGCTGATGATGATGGTGATGAATCTATTAATCCAGACTAGTCAATTTAAGTGGATATGATACAATTGGCCTTCATGGGTAGACAAAATCCGCAAGACATTATTTAAAAAGCCAGCAAAGTACACATAGGCTACAAAAAAGGCCGTACTGATACCAAGGTGCAAAGCACTTTAGTTCTACAATTTGGTAATTCGAAATCTGCGGCCTGCCTAATCTATATTTGATCCATCGCAACTTCAAAATACCAAGAATGTGTTATATCTAACCACTGCCACTGGGATTTGCTGCTAAAAAAAGTAACGAGGAAAGCTATATCTTAGTACAATATACTATAATTACCTATGCTTTGTTCTTGACGTTTTCGTCTGTCGATAACTCTATACGTTGATAGGCGATATGCTCCTAAACAAATCCGTAGATGAAAGTTTTGATCTTCTATAATGATCTCACAGCCTGAAACACATCAATAAATAGTGTAAAAAAAGAACAAAACTATACAATTCTCGGCATAATTATTGCAACAAACCAAGTTCTCTCCCAACAAAACACATCCGGATCTATAAATCAAGTATCCCTGCCCACTCGGAAGATCAAAGCCTATATATCAGGCTAATGCTGATATGATGTTTTAAATAAATATTCAGCAGGATATTGGGTATCACTGGCAGATGAAAACGAATGGCCGTGTTAAACAGAATCGAATGGCTTTTCAAAAAGGGTAACAACCTTTAGTGATGCATCTGCCCTAATATGGGGGTTGTGGGGCATGGCATAGGTAGATAAGTACCAATTTATGTCTATTAATAAACACATACATAAAAAATGTGCGTACCGTATCGTCTCAAAAAAATTCTGAAAATATAGTTATCTTTGGTGAGTGATAACATAACAAAAATATCATTTTAGGTACCTATCTTTTTTTTGATTCCTGCGTAATTCTTTTCTTTTAACTCTTTTTACGTTAATTTTTATTCGCGCCCACTTTTCCAGTATTTATTGTATCGTCGTTTATAGAGTTCAATAAAAAAAACACATAGATATACATGTGTAGCCCATTTCCGTGTAAGTACAAAATTAAAGAGCATATCTCATTACTGTTGAAATACCACTAAAAATAAAACCTAAGTATATAACAGTCCCTATTCAGGCTAACCCAATCTGGCCATCGAATAAAAAGCATTGAATATCTTTATTTTTAGCTTTAAACATACAAGAAACAAAAAAGCAAAAAGTGCAAGTGGAGTTCCTCCGCGCGGAAGAAGTGAAACTTTGACGCAACAGTGCTTTTATACCCCCTCCATGGTAGCGTTAAACGTTTAACGCAATCTTGTTGGAAGTCGCATTAGAAGTTTCACTTCAATAAATAACTTTTACATTCTGCATTTACTTATTGGACCATCTTACGTAGAATCGTATTTACATAGAGCGCAAACTTCAATATACTCCAACCACACGTAGGTACCTAATACCTATGTGACGTATCGTTTTACCTTTCCATTTCCATCCAAGATGTGTATTGGAAGAGATGCTAATGATATTATGGAAAAATTAGCTCTGCGCTAGTGTCGACAATTCGATATCGATAGGGTGTGACTATCGACAAAAGAAATTACATGCGCGCTCTTCTGTGGTAGTGGTGCATTGTGTCAACCAATATGTTAAACTATTTTCTAGCAGATGTCAGATACTTTATTATTTTACTTTCACTTTGTTACTATTTCAGGATTTAAAAATTAGGAGAATCATAATTATTAATTCGTTGTGATATTTTCATTTCTAATTTTTCAGTAAAGCATGTCTATCGTCCTATATTCTGATTTTTTTCATTGTATCGCAATGTATCATGAATATCGTATCTCAGATTTTTTTACTGAAGACAAAAAAAATACACTTAATTTTGATGAAAAAATGAATTAATTCCTGTTAAGTAGAGTCAAAGTAGAGGTAGCAATTTTTTGGATGACATAGCCGTTATACTATACCGGCCTTTTAACCGTGCACTTTTGAAACTACCCTTATTCAGGAAGGGCGATTAGATTTAGTAAGCACGTAGGCAATATAAGCACGATATTCTTCACATTCGATCATTCTTTCAGCCGTCATGCAACATCCAAAATACACTAGAATTATTATTGAATGACTTATTAACAATGCAACATTTTTTTATTTTGCATTTTAAATACAATATTTTTGGTCGACCTACACATAAGTGTGCGCTCTCCCCAAGGGCGCAGAGCTGACGTCACGAGCTAGAGTAAATGTGATGGAAATAGGAGGATTTGTTTACCCATTTCTTCTCACACTTTTGACGCTAAAAGGTAGAGCGGCTGTTAGTATTGTTTTTGTTAGTTTTTGTAATGCGAATGGGAATATTATATAGAGTTTTATTTTGTGCAAATTTTTTGGTTTAAATATCGCATACATACAGTAAGATGTATGTAACTGAATGAGTAATATCATAAAGTACCAAATTATTATAACTATTTATAAAAAAAAATCGAAGGTGTATAATATATATGGATCGACCTAAGCATACACCAGCTTTGTACAGAATAGTAGATATGGCCTAAATGTTAGTGGGTAACCTTATGTTTAACGGTGGATTATTAAAAGGCCGGAAAATTACAGTAGACTGCAGAACTAAACACACATTTATTTAAAATAATAATACACGTATTCACATTATTGATAGTGAAGTCTGTTATTTACTATAAAGAACTACTTACGTAGGTACCTATGGGTATGTAGATTATTTTTAAACCCTCAAGGGTTTGTGGATAATTCAATCGCCTTTTATGTAGTAGTAGTAGTTTAAGTATATAGTTTCAGCGTAAGTATGTGGTATTGAATTTTAAGGCTAATAATATCTTCAGACGTTTTACAACTACATAGAAACGTTAGGTACTCCGACTAATTTATTAGTAATATTACAAGAAGCTTATAGCCAGTAACTTTATGTAATTCTCATCATAAATTTCCAATTAATAGAAAAGTATCCTATTAATATTAAATCTATTTTATAACTTTTGTCAGCATAAAGCATTTTGATAATACAGTGCTTATGATAAAGCTCCGCATAACATCAGGATTGAAAACAAAAAAAATACCAAGTCGTTGCTCAGTACGTACTTAGGGTGGGTCTTAAATATCCTGCTTTCCAAAGTTTATTTAACACACCTACGTACCTAAATCTCTTATAAGTAAGCCTATTTGATGAAACTTTATACTACGTCGTGCGGCCCAATTGAATTTATTAAGCAATTTTCAGAACAAAATATTAGGGAACGCTATTTATCAGTGTTCGACGTAACGCGTCGCAAAACCAACACATTTATTCTGAAGCTCGGGACGGATTTAGGTGGGTTAGATAAAATAATACTTTTTACTTCATACGCTGTCAATACTAGTTTATAGTCGTTTTCAAATAGCAAGTCATTTATGACAGGTCCATAGAACGTAAATTATCACGTAAATACGTCATGTGACGTCACACCAAAAGTTGAATATTTCTATTTATCAGTGAAAACATTAAGCAAACTTACAAGAAAAACTACTAAAATAAACGACATAGGACGCAAGAAATAGAATAAAGGTTATTGATTCGCGTATACATTTTCGCGTTCACTTTTCAATTTAATAAAATATTAAATTCGTTAAATTGTTATGTTACGTGCTATTGCCGATCGTGACGTCATGATAAGAGGGCTGGGAAATCGACTATTGTTGATATCGAAGAATATCGAAAACAAAACATATTAATCGACTTGATATAAGCAAGGGTTATCGTTAATATGTACCCCTAGTACAAAAATTATAAAATATGTAGTGCGTATTCGATACAAAAATGTATGAAAAACTTAGTTTCCATTTACCTCCGATGTTCACATAGACAATATAATGGATAATCAAATGATTATAAATCTGGAAGATTCGTCAAATGATGATAATGATCATAGCTCCGATAACGAAGTGGCGAGGACATTATTTCCCAAATAAATCTTTTTTTTACCTGTCACTTTTTTATTTCTTTTTGATTCCTCTAAACCTATCGTAAGTCCTACTGACTTGTAGATAAATTCACAAAACACTTTAGGTATATTGTTTGATAACTTCGATAGGTACGTAAAATCGATAATAATCGGTAATTACAAACCTAATATAGGTGCGGTACATCATTACAATTATCAATGTATGTTTGACAGCTGACATTTCGGAAGTGTCATAAGTGACTAGCTATTTGAAAAAGACTATAGTAAAGGATAGTTTCTTAACTAATACGCTGTCAGATGAAGCTAGGTCAAAATAACGCTTTTCTCTCCACATTATTAGTTGAATATATTTATTAACACAATATACAAGGTGCTGTTTGCGAAGTCCAGAGTGTATATCATACATTTCTCGAACTTATGTTCTGTTTCTGTTCTTCCACACTGTTTTTTTCCTGTGATAATTTTAAGCTAGTCAATGCTATTTAGTCAAAAATCATCTATAAATACATTTAAAAACCTTTTTTGACCGTTTCAAAAGACTTCCAATAAGGAGAAGTTTTTATATGGTTCAGTGAGTTTCACACACGTTTACTATTTATAAGAAAGCCTTTTTTGAAAATATTTTAGTATATAGAAACTATCAAATCACGTCCTGCAGCCATCCCTGTCTACACACACCTCACATACAAAACTAAAGTGCGATTACATAATATATTCCGGTGTCGTGGTGTTAGGGCAATTTTTCTATCCGCACCCATTTCTAAGCCTGCTAGAGACGTGGTATTGCGTCTAATTCAACTGAAATGAGGATACGAAGGATCAAATATTGTAGAAGCCTGCTTACTTTATATTCTTGTACGTTATCATCATCATTTCAGCTATTTGACGTCCTGTTGACCTACACCTTCATAGATTTCCAATAGGACTTACTGGAAGAACTTTAGGTTAGGCCTTCTGTCTATCTCGTAGGTGGTCGTCTTGCGCTATATTTGTGTGAGATTATAATGCCATTCCTTGAATAGCTTTCTAATACATGTATATATATTCCTTTTATAGTTTTTAAGCCTGCTAGAGACGTGGTATTGTGCTGAATTGAACCGTAATGAGGATATAAACAATAAAAAAGATCAAATATTATAGAAGTCTGCTTACTGTACGAGTATATGTATATTTTCATCACCATTTGATTCATTTGACGTTCAATGCTTTTAAATTTGCTTTTAGAACGGGTTTAAAAAAGTCTAGTTTAGTGTACCAGAGCGTTTCGGCCTTATGGGTGCTGTCCGACGTCCAATTACTGGGTTGGTCCTGAGTGGAGAATGAAGATGTGTCTGGTGTTCCGACGCATTGTCATCGGCACTTCCACCAAACCACCTATGCCGGTGGTTCCATAAAGGATTTTCCCTTGATAAGAAAAAGTTATGTCTAGAAAAAGGTTGTGTCTACCCATCGATGTAATTAAAAAACGGGTTTTTTAATTACATCAATGTGTCTACATATATATAGGTAGTTTGTCAATGTGATTATCAGGTCAGGCCTTGCCTGTTAATGAGTGGACACGCTATGTTTGATAATTCGTGGTTTTTTGTTTTAAGAGCTTTGCAGTTATTTTTCTATTGGCCAAAGGTTCTGTTTTATATGTACCTTAACCTCTGCTGTTTTGATTAGCTAATTCATTTAGCTGTGTTGCTGCTGTGTGTGCGGTACGCTGTACTTTGGTCTACCATAATAACACAGTGAAATACAAATATATACACAAAGAAACACTATGACATACATACCAAATAATCAAACAGTACTTATACCTGCTCCAGTGAGATTCAAACCCCAAAAAATATTTTGAAACAAAAGGGGCGACATGGGGCTTGTAATGTCTTAAGATATGCGAACTGAATGTTACGAATAACTTGAAAATCTCATTGCTTTCTGGGCTTACATTCGCAACCTTTTAAGATATATTTCACAACTTCCTAGTCATGCGTAATCTCCAGTAAATTTGAGAAAGGGCTAATAGGGCCGGGCAGCAATCCAAGATTATCTGGGCAAGCGTAAAATTTATGTTAATGACGCTCACAAAGGAAAATAACATGACGTTAAACCAAAGAAACCATCCCCGATAACGTGTCCCCGTTAAATGAACGGGAGATTATAGTATTCTTAGATCGCTCGACATTTTTCTACTTTTCGATGTAGAGATAAGGTCTGCAGACACCACTGAAGACTTTGCCACTGCACTTCAGTGAAATAATCTAAGTAAATAATTAATTAAGCACATAAAAGAGTAAATACTAGTTCACAACACAATTAGGTAGTTATCAAACTCAAACCTGCTAACTTCATCATCGTCATCAGATCAGATCACTAGGTCCTACTACTATTATATACTTAGATCTGGAATTAAGACTACTAATTTAGAGATAGTACATAATATACTGTCCCTTAACAAGACCAAAAATACGTTTAATATTCCACATAGGTATAATAATATTTGTCAAAAAGAAAATTTATCCAAGTTTACGGTTTGTTCTGGATCTGGTCTGGTCTAAATACCCTCTGGAAATACGATGAATTGTTATAGGTGGCGGAAGTCTTGAAGATGTCATTTAGATTTTTGTGCTATCCCATGGGAACCCTTTATTTATCCGGGATAAAAAGAAGACTATGTCACTTTCCGTCTTTCAAACCCGAGGCCCTTACCACCCTTAATAAAGGAAGTGGAAAATAAAAAAAAAAGATTTGACGGTTGTTTTTTTTGACATTTCTTGATGCGCACTCTAGAATAGCTCGTAGATAGCAGAATTTTTCCTACTTACTTAACACTTATCGTTATAGTATGGAAAATTTACGCAATATGTATCATTATAATTTATAGCCTATGTGTTATTCTAATTTATAAGCTATATTATTGCAAAGTTTCATCTCAATCCGTTCAGTAGTTTTTGCGTGAAAGAGTAACAAACATCCATCCACCCATCCATGCATCCTTATAAACTTTCGCGTTTATAATTATTAGTAGGATTAAATTCGTATTTTTCTAGTAACCGTAAAAATATTTTCGAGTGTCTTCAGAATCGCACCCAAAAAACTACAGCCACACGCAAAAACCGTAGCTCGAAGCGAACAATTCATTCGTCCCCATACCCGGTTATCGCCGGTTTATCATGCGCCCGGGGCCGCTGTAACTCCTACTCAGATTATTTTAAGCTTCAACCCTAAACGTCTGATTAAACTGCCATTCTTTGGACGCTTTTGGGCAGCTTGACTCTTTTTATGAAACGTCATGCAACATTGTAGTTCGTATATTAGTCCTTTTCTTTTCATAAATCAGGACTCAAAAAAGAGCGCTGTGAGTTTTATGACTGTATTTATGTATAAATGTTTATCTGTTAGTAATATTGCATCACTCAATCAAAGAACTGTTGTTTTTTTCGGTCTCAAAGCTGGTTTTATTGAAACGGTTCTCAATTACAAGTTAAAAGAATTTGTTTTCAAGAGGTTTTAATGTATGCTCTAAGTACCCACACCCGGTTATTGCTGGTTTATCAATCGCCCGGGGCCGCTGTAACTCCTACTCAGATTGTTTTAAGCCCCAAAACGTCTGATTAAACTACCATTATTGGGACGCTTTCAGCTTGACTATTTTTACAAGCTTTTATTTAACTTGCAATGGGTGTAGTACCTATGTAAGTATGAAAGGAAGTTCGTGTGAAATCATGCATTTGAAATTTGACCAACTTTTCGGTTTCCGATTGAGTTGAAATTTTGCATGCAAATATATATCGCGTGACAATGCAATAATATGATACCATGGAGCTGATCTGATGATGGAGTCGGAAGGTGGCCATAGGAACTCCTGTACTAAACAAGATAGACCCGTCGTGTTTGGGCTCGTTTTACTTGTCTTGGCTAGCACTCTGCTGCTACACGATATCCAGGATCTCAAAAGCTTATATTTAAAAAAAGCTATATTATTACAAAAATTTATTATGAAACTAAGTAGGCAATGAAACGTCATGCAACATAGTGGTTGGTCTATTTAGGTCTATTTTAAGTATTTTTAGTTTTAAATTCAAAATGGAGTGTTAAGATGTCATTTGGAACCGAATTGCCAAATGCAACTATTGATAGCTCGTGCAGCGGTTCATACTAACTAGTAGTGGAGCTGTGGACAAAATTAATGAAGTGTGCCACAGCTGCACTACTAGTTTGTATCAGCCGCTGCACGTGGTTTCGGCAGTTGCAGTTGGCAACTCTGCTGTTTACAATAATGTAAACAATTCGAGCGAAACATTCGAATTTTGTACACGATGGAAGGAGGTTTTGCCATTTTTTGCGAAAAAAATTATTGTATTTTTTGTCGTCGGCGATTTTTGATTAGGAGGTCGTTGTTTATGAGACGATTTCGATAATATTTAGTAATGTTATTTATGAACGAAAGCGGTCAAGAGCGAATTATGGCTTATGTAAATAAAATTATAATATGTATATAAAATTCAGTTAAATAGATACGAGGTCTACAGTTCGGAGAATAGGCATGTTTACTGAGTATAAAAATCGTAATTATAATTAGTCTGTTCTTTGAGTATTAAAAAATGTTGGACGCGTATTTTTTCTTTTGTCAATCAAACAATTAATGACAAAGATAAACCTTGTCAAATTTGAGAGTTCAAGTTTGATTTGAGTGGGGGCTCGTGACATCACTAACAAATACCGATACCGGTACATGTATAGTAGGTTAGTGACGTCACGCGGATTTTTCACGGGCTATACGTATATTCATCAATGTTTGTTAAATTGACAAAATAAAAAATACGTGCCTAATATGTTTTGATAATCTATTTTTGGAATAACAATTTAAATTCAGTAAAAAAAAATCTAAGCGCGACTAGTTGCATTGCGACATACCGTGAGCCCAAAAACCTTTTGCATTTTCTCGAGCGCAAAGTGGAAATTAGGGGGCGAGGCGAGAACAAAGGCGGCTCGAGCCTCGCGTGATTGCATCTCTGTGGACGGAATTCGGGTACCAAGTTCCAGCTAAAAGCACCTTGAGAACCCAATTTTACTTTAAATTTTCTACAATATGCATGTATATAGCCACTGTAGTCATGAAATGACTATACGATGTTTGAGTACTCGCGTATTATCCTACCCGGTGAATGCAAAGTCATTTGATAAACGCATAAAAACTTACTATAGTCCAAATCAAATCGAAAATGTATCTTTCTGCTACCATTAGCAGAAAGATAAATTTTACTAACGTAGGTCTTTCACTTCGTTGAGATGTCTTATCGGAGATCAATAGGGCAGAGCTATGTCCAGCAGTGGACGTTTTATGGCTGAAACGAGAACAACGATGAGGTAAATTGACCATAAAAAATTGCAATCAAATTCTCACTCTGAGTAACCTACCCCAATCCTATTATCAAGTAAGTAATGTTACTTGATAACAGGATTGGGGTAATTGCGAGACGCGAATCCTGTTGGTTGTTTATTAGGAAGGCTTACGTCCAGCTGTAGAAGTACTGCATCAGAAGTATGATATACCTACCTAAATGAACCTAAACATTTAGCATTGGTATCAATTTCTAGTAATCTTTGTCGCCTGTATTAAATCAGGTTCTAGCTAAGTAAACATTTATCATCAACCAAGTGGGTCTTCAAAATCAATACTTACACTTGCTCAAGCAGTCTTAACATAAAACAAAAAAAACATCACATGATATCTAAATAAAAACAACTGTTCCATTCCACCTCACTTACCCACAAAAATCTTAACACCACGAACCATTCCTCCCAATTCCGATATTACCGGAATGTAATAGCACGATAAATTCTTTCCACGTACATTCGAATACACAAATCATCTAATACACAATATCGCAAATATTTTTCGAACAGAACATTGGGTGACACGGGACCTCCAACTTTCCCGCTACACAACTAAGAAAATGCCAGTAAAGGACAACACTACATTTCCTTGCAAGCCAAAAAGAGATGGAAGCAGAGAAAAATTAAATTATATTTCCCAATGGTGTCAGCCAGTTATTAAGTGGCCAGACGCCATTTTGAGTTATTACACTTTTTATTTTTGCAGGTTTTCCCTTTTGTACAAGGAATTCCTATTATTTGTAATAGTTGTAGAGTGCTTATTGTGAATGGATTTGGTGGGAATGTGATTCTGAGAGTTATTTTTAAGAGTCAATTTTAGTAAATTATACTTACTTGAGACAGCTAGATTTATTGTATGGAACTCTTATGAAGTAGGTTTTTCAGTATGTGCAGGGCGTGGCTTTCATTTTCTGAGTTCATGTGTCACATCTCATGAAATAACAAGTAGGTAGGTAGGTAGTCATTGGTGAGCCACGGTTACAATCTAGGGCATTCAAGTTTAATTTCTGTAACCGACTACAACAGCAGACTACAGTGTCCTCGAGCGACACATATATATGTTGTATACCGCCGCTGCCGCAGACTATATACGTGTCGCTGACTCTATAGTCAGCGACACGCATATAGTGTATTTCATATAAATAGATTTCTCTTAGGTTTACAGTCGGCTACGGTAGGTAAGGTAGGTACTCGTATTGTAATTATAAAAAATCATTCATACCGGGCTAGGATGCGCACCACGGAATATTTCTTTCAACGTGTCAGAACGAGACAGAGTTTTGGCGAAGTATATATCTGTCAATTTTTCACACGTCGAAAAGATTTATTTTCGTGGCTTTCCGTGGTCGTATGCTAAGCCAGCTGGTATCAATATTTAAAAAATATCTACTACTAGAAATTAATTAAAACAAATGGTATTTCCTATTATTAGAAAATTCTTCGAAAACGAGAATTCTTACGCCATACTCGTACGTATTATAACATTACTAGCTTAAAACCCGCGGCTTCGCCCGCGTTGTCTTAGTAGACAGGAACTTGCTTATGAAAATAACCCGTGGTTTGACCAGCGTTTGTCTTAGTACTTGCCTAAAATTATATAAGGCTGCCGGTTGGCCTGCGTTGTCTTGGCACTTGTTTAAAATAATAATAGGTCGTGGTTTAGCAAAGCATTATCGTATAACGTATTACTTGCAAGGGTAATAATGGGCTATGGTTTGGCCTGAATTGTCTTAGTATTTGGCTAAAATGATAATAGGTCGCGGTTTGGCCTGCGTATTCTTAGTACTCGCTTAAGATGGTAATTTATAGCACGCAGCTTAGCCTGCGTTGTCTTAATACTTCCTCAAATTTATAATAGCCTACCATTTGGCACGCGTTGTCGTATTACTTGCAATGATACGAGTAATAGCCCACGGTCTGGCCGCTTTGTTTGAGTAACAGCTTAAAATGATAATAAGCCACAGTTTGGCCCGCGTTGTCTTGGCACTTGCTTAAAATATTAATAGTTCGTGGTTTCGCCTGCATTGTCGTATAACGTATTACTTGAAAAGATAATGCTTAGTAGGCATTATCTTTTCAAGTAATAGGCATTGTCTACGGTTTGGCCTTAATTGTCCTAGTGTTTAGCTAGAATGAAAATAGGTCGCGGTTTGGCCTGCGCATTCTTAGTACTTGCTTAATATGGTAATTTATAGTACGTAGCTTGGCTCGCGTTGTCTAAGTACTTGCTTAAAATTACAATAGCCTGCCGTATGGCTTGCGTTGTCGTATTGCTTGCAATGATAATAGCCCATGGTCTAGCCCGCGTCGTTATAGTATTTGCTCAAAATGATAATGGCGCGCGGTTTGGTCCGCATTTTCTTAGTACTTACTTTAAATGGTAATTTCCCACAGTTTGGCCCGCGTTGTCTTAGTACTTTTTTTGCTTAAAATAATAGCTCTTGGTTTAGCCCACGTTGTTGTATTACTTGCAAGGATAATAATTAGCCCACGGATTGGCCTGCTTTGTCTCAGCATTTGCTTAAATTTACTTGTGTCTAATGCTTATTATGGAGTACGACAATTTTTAGATGATAAATTGCAAAATATTCGAATTAAATTTAATAATAATGATTGTTTAATTTTTTCATGTTCTAATGATTATTTTATGGCCATATTGGACTTAACTGATAATTCAATATTTTTGTGATTAGTAGTAAGATCTCAATGTAACACAGTTCAACAATAAATGTTCTTTGACTTAATTAGCCCACGGTTTGGACCGCGTTATTTTGTAACTTGTCTTAAAATAAATACTTAATAATATTTTAATTTAATAAACTCGTACCTACTGATTTTTTATATCGAGAAAAGAATATTTTTCGATATATTGCTCGATCATGAGTTGACACATGTAGTTTCCCACTCGTATACCAAATCCAACTCCATTCGCATGTCATGGTCTACATTACAATCGTAAGGTCCTAATCCTGGTCAGACCACTGAGCTCTTTGAAACTTATGTACGGAATTTCATACTACTGGCTTTTCATTGATGGAAAACATTGAAGCAACCTGCATAGGCACGTCCTTAGAGAAAAATCGATTTCGTATGTGAACTCAGCAACCCGCGCTCGGCCAGCGTGATGCATATGGCTTAATCACCCTTCGTGGGTAGGCCTACGTTCAGTGGTGGACTATTAAAAATCGGCCAAGTGCGAGTCGGACTCGCGCACGAAGGGTTCCGTACCGTATGGGAGCCCATTCCTCTTGCCGTAATTAATAGCGAGCAAAAAAACTCCTAAAAATCACGTTTGTTGTATGTCCCTTAAATATTTATTTTATTCTATTTTTATTATTTTTTTTATAGCCACAACAGAAATACATCATTTGTGAAAATTTCAGCTGCCCAACTATTACGGTACGGTGACACACAGACAGACGGACATCGAAGTCTTAGTAATAGGGTCCCGTTTTTACTCTTTGGGTACGGAACCCTAAAAAAGGCCAGAACAGGTATTCATCATGTTTCATTAAGTCATTAGAAATTTAATTTCGATTATTCTGAACTCAATGACAATCTCGCCCATAACCGTTTACGCGGTCAAAAGTGATCGAGACACTTGTAGGACTTTCAGACATTCTCTGACCAAGTACAGACGAAAAAGTAGCACACAAGAAGGTACATTTCATTTGAAAAATACATAGCGCACCTACTTCTAGACGACAGGCATGTTCTAGGATTCCATTATACTCATCATTTGACTAACTTTTACTATGGTACCAACCCAGAAATCACGTAAATAAAATTAGCTGTTCAACACAAAAAAATCATCGACCCGCAACAAAATGTAAAGAATGGCTAATTTTCGCTTTTTCAGGGTAGTTCCCATAGTAAAGTAAGTAGTTATTGATCCGTATGTACCCTAAGTTCAAGTCTATTGGCTCACAAAACAGAATCTTTCATAAACTATTAGGGGCCCATTTTGCCCCCATTGAAGGATCTAAATTATCTCAATTTAATTCTAGATATTTCAATACGTTTAAAAAAAACGCGATCAAGTTATTTTTCACGCTTATATAGGATGTTTGGTCTAGCGTTAGACAAGGAATCCGGGACTTTTCCCAGGACGTTAATAGTCATATATAAGTTAAAAGGGTGAGCTGTTTTCAAACAATATTGCATCGGTTTTCGAACAGTCATTTAGTACTTTTTTTAGGAAATTGATATCCTGAAGGACCCACTGAAATTTTCCGGGATAGCAGTACCCCAAGTGGTAATTTGTGTTATTGTCTAGCGTCGTACCAAATTTCGTAAGAATTCATTTACCCCTTTTTTCTTTGCTTTATAATTGATTATTTTGGCTATTGCTAAGAAACCCTATAGATTTACCTACCTACCTACCAGATTTCATTTATAACCGTTCAGCTCGTCTGATGTAATTATTGATGCATTTTTCACCAACTTTGGGAACTTATCTGACCCGTTAGATAAGGAAAATTCGGAAAAACGGGAAGAAACAGAACTTTCATTTTATTTGTAAAGCTACAAATTTTTAAGTCAATCAGTAAAGGTAATAAAAAATTAAATGCAAACAAAAAGGGCCCGTTTTACCCCGTTAGAGGTCGATTTTTCGAAATTTTCGTCCTTTGTGCTTCATTACGTTGTACATTGTACCTATGTTCGAAATTTCAAGTCTCTCTCTATATCTTTAGTGGATTGGGTTGTAGCCTAAACTGATTAATTTTGGCTATCCCTAAGGATCCCCATAGAATTTCCGGGATAGTAATAGTTCATGTGTTGAAACATGTTGTGTGCTTCCTCCATACTAGATTTCATCCATAACCGTTCAGCTCGTTGGATGTAATTGACGCTTTTTTCACCAACTTTGGGACCCAATTTGACCCCTTAGATAAGGAATGTTCGGAAAAACAGGAACAAACGTAACTTTTATTTTATTTGAGAAGCATGTATACAAAGTTTCAAGTCAATCGGTAAAGGGAATAAAAAGTTACATACAAACGAAAAGGGCCCGTTTTACCCCTTTAGAGGTGGATTTTTCAAAATTCCGTCCTTAGTGCTCCATTACGTGGTCCAATGTATCTTTGTTCCAAATTTCATGTTCTTATCTTTAGCGGTTTGGGCTGTAGGCTGTCTGTCAGTCAGTCACTCAGGGAAGCCTTTTATATAATAGATGATCAAAATAAAGTTTAGTTAATAAAATGCTTTAAGAAATCAAATTGGCCACTTGCTTATCAACAAATGAAATACAAATTCGGAGCACTGGGCATACAGTTATGAAGTTAATAATGGTTGAAAAAGGTAATGCGAAAACTACCACCTGTAAGAATAGTTTACTGTATGATATATGAACTGACTCCGCCACCCGTTCCCATAATTTAAGCCCGAAAAATCAGCATCCAAAGTAATCCCACGACAATCGTAAAAACTAGGCAAAAACTATATTTACGGTGCCCTCAGGGACAGGTGCGAGGGTAATATTCTAATGTGGGCCCGCCATCCATAATAATATAGAACCACTCCTTTTACGCGGCAGTGGATGACATGTGGGTTACGTGTACCTATCTCACTACTTTACTAGCTACAAACCTACCAATTTTACTAGGTAGGTACCTACAACTTGAAGATATATTTACCATTTCTTTTTTGTGTAAATTAGCGTTTTATTACGCATGACTTAAAACTTAGTACCTACAAGTAAAATTAATTCTGATTGTAGGTAGTCCTCCTTTCTGGAGTTAATCGTACTGGTCACTGAAGGGCTGATTCTATGTGAGTATGCCTCGGGTTTATATTTCCGATGTTGTAATTCTGTATCGTTATGGTGGTCAGTTTCAGTTTCAGTTTATTTATTTCGACAAATGGGTGTCACAGACACACTTTTGAATAGTCAAAAACAATCTACAATACTGTATACACTTAACAAGAAACTAATTGCTCACATGTTTATAAATTACTAACGTAATATCACAATTCATTTCTTCTTCTTATCTACATTTTTAAAACCAAGTTAATTTCATTCAAATATATACACAATTTACATCTAATATACACTAAATATTCTAAAAACAACAAGGTGCCAGTTTATGAGTGTTGAAACCCTACCCAAATGCCCAATTGCCCATCCACTTTGGTAGATTTTCGTCAGTTAGCTTAGTTATTAACGCTCATGGTATCCTGAGGATGATTAGTAAAATTATGTTTCTTAGCAATCACAGAAAACAACATAGATACCTACTTAGAGCGATACCATGGCTCGCATAACACGTAAGATTGCAGGGACCTATTGTAACCGTTTAACTATGTCAGAGCCTAAATTTCTAGGTTACTTGAAAATCTAACACTAGGTATGGACTTATTCCCACTTGAACGTCAGAGTCAAAAATTGGATAAAACTTATTCAGAAACTTATTTTTATTGACCTAAAAACCTCCTCTGTGCCATTCATAGGAAAAACGATCTGAATTCAATCTGATTTTAAACTTGGTTGCTATTAACAAAAGCCACAATCAACAACTGACATAGTAATTGTTATTTTATATTAACTTATTTTTTTCTAAAATAAATCTGTAACAGAGCCATCTTGCGATATTTAGACACACTTTTACTGTTTAAACTGGTTCATCCTCGGTATTCCAGCAAACAACCACCATATAGAACCTTAAAGCATGGCATTGGTTTCTACGTGCAACATATTATTTGATCCAAGTACTAGTAAAAATCAATAGATGGCTCTGTTTAAAACAAAATTTAGTAAAGTTTCGTTCAGTACTTACTACGTAAGTGCGTACCCTTGTAAGACTTTTGTGAGTGTCTATTTACGTCTAGTAAAATCAAATTACTTTCCTAACAGAAAACGGATTTGAAATATTGTACAAGGCTATTTTTGTCACTCTTGGGATAAAGGTAGGTACGTCGTAGTATGATCGTAGGTAGGTACCTATGCCTTCATATTTCATAGCGTCTGCTTACCATTTCACTTGCTTCAAAGGCTCGGTAAGTTAGCGTAAGCGGGACTGATCACTTAACGTAATGATCATGACATGACCATAGAACTAGTAAGTGGTACTAGTAACTAGTAACATGGTAAGATTACCATGCTTTCAACATAACGCTCCTAGTTGATGAGTTTCTCACGAAGATGAGACTGCATGTCACCGCGATCACTGATACATAAATAATGAACCTAATGACGTTACTATATGTTTACCTAAAACCTACCACAAAACGCAAAAACGACTAAGCCACGGCATATTTAACTTTTCCAAAGCTACACAAATACGCGCATTCACTCGCCTTGCTATTTGCTACACAAACAATACTAGAGACTCGGAGAACGTACGCAATGCTTCAATTGTTTGCTGAAAGATGAAGACAAATCCGTTTTTATCTCTGTTATAGCTGTTATATCTTTCTCATTGTTTGATACCTTTGCCTATCACTGTATGATACTTGCAATCAGGTGGTTACAACGTCGCCGTCTTGTTCGGTTTATGAACAAAATTAGAAACCTTACAGTAGCAATGTCGCCTATTTATTTTAACATTGCAGAGTACTGCCTTTTTGGTATAGTCTTAGGTGTGATTATAGGAATTATATTGTATTTTAATTTGGTTAATACGAGGTATAATACTGTGTCTGAGTTTTTGTTTGGTGGGAAAAATATGTCTGTGATTTCTATAACTTTGGCTTTGATATCAAGGTGAGTGTATTTTGGATAACAGGCATTTCAATAAAACGGTTATTTATTTATTATGGCAATAGCTCAGTAGAAACTTTTAGCCAAAAAAAGTTCTTTTTTCAGCTAGAAAATTCTACTACACCATACTACTTATATTGACTTTTCCTACCACACAACCACAAATACAAAAAAAATGAGTTCTATTCCTACAATTTAAGAATTTATGAGTTCAGTAATTAAAATAATAATCAAGCATAACATACAAACTTTCAGTTTTTCTATGAAAGTGACTCAATTTTGATCTCCAGTACCTAACTTTTGTACCTATTTCTGTCTGTCTGACGTCTGCTTGAAAAATTGGCACGTGGAAAGATGCCGGCGTCTATACGTATATACCTGCATAACTATTCTTTACTACACTCTATCTTAATTCTTAGTCCTGACCAATTTAAATGACAAGTTTATACAGCACTGTATAAACTTGTCATTACTATATCGTACAAAATTTGTCACGACGAGTATTTATAACGAACATCCAGGTAAACCCGTGGGCCAACATTGGCCTTAACCCAACCTATTGTACGGTGGACAGTAATAGGTAGTAATAGTTTTACAAAGATTATTCAGTTTCTGTACCAGCTATTTTAATAGTCCACTGCAGAACGTAGGCCTACCCACTAATGGTGATTGGGCCATATCCACCACGCTGGCCCAGTGCGGATTGGTGGATTCACACACGCCATCGAATTTCTTCTACGGACGTGTGCAGGCTGCCTCACGATGTTTTCCGTCACCAAAAAGCCAGTCCTTCCAATTCCTTCCATAAATTGCGAAGAACTCATTGGTGCGGGGCTTGGATTTGAACCCACGACCTGCACGATTGTAAGGCCGGTGTCATTACCACTAGACCACCACGGCTTTTAAAAAAGATTTTTGCAAAGATTATTATGACATTGTAACTGATATACACTTTAGACAAAGAATATATAAAAATACTACTTACTTTAGTTCAGGAGAAATCCATCTAAAGTCCTGCAAAACCTACACCGAGAAATTCATCTTGTGTTGTTGGTTACTACTTAACGTAACGTAACGCAGATAGCGTTACTTCTTAAATGATCAATATCAGTGGTAACATCTGTGTTCAGTTGTGGGATTAAAAGGTCGGTATAGGCCAAATCATACAAGTCGGCGGATGTGAAGTTAGCTACAAGCTGCGCAATATCCATTTCTGACTGAAGCTCACTTAAAACTGAGCGTTGAATGCATTTCGCGCAGCTTGTAGCAAACTTGATGTCCACCGACTTGTATGATTTGGCATATACATACAGAAAATGTATGTCCCCTTGCAGGTCCTAAAATATTTTTCGTCTCATTTTTTCAGCCATTTAACCAGCATCACGTTACTTGGAGTGCCGGTGGAAATATACCTCAGAGGCACCCAGTACTGGGCTTCGGCCCTCTCTCTTATCATCGTCACTTTCCTAACGGCTGTCATTTATCTACCGGGTGAGCAAATATTTTCATTGATAAACTCCGCTTGTTGTAAATGCAATAAACAAAATAAATAACAGAAGTAGAAATCTTATAATTACAAGTAACAACAGAACGAAATGTTAAAGTACCGAAAAGAACATGGTTTTTATTTGAATGATGAATCTGGTATAACTGGTGGAAAGTGTATAGGTAATGATTAATCATTTATAGATTACAAAAAACCGCAGCCTGTCGAGTATATACCTAGATAGAAATACTAATACTATTATATCCAGATACGTAAAGTAATAGAAAAACTGATCTGATTACTAGACAAAACCGGTATGGTTATCAAAAGAGTTTGTTCAAAGATAATAAGTACAGTTTTAGACTTATTATTCTGGTATCATTGTTAAGCCTCAAATCTTCGTACGTTACAAGTACTTTGTCATAGTTATTTAATTCCGAAAGTGATTTTTTTTATTTCCAATTTCCATAACTGCTTATGAAAAAGTGCACGGTGCAAAAAGATCTAGTCACCTTTTGTCATTCTTATAATATCAGCAATAGAAACTTCAATGCTACACAGTCCTTCACTATGGATTTTAAATAAGCCTGGTTGGATGCAGCTTGCATCCAGAGCATCTGCGATCATCTTTAAATCTTTTGAATTTTCATTTTTATTTACGTACCTGCCTATTTAGTTTTACTAAGACATCAGTAAAAACTCTACTACTTATGTGAATTTCAGTATTCCACAAACTACAATTGTCATCAAGTTTTGAGTATTTGGAAATAAGATTTTCATCGCACACTCGAACTATAGCAGCAGTATTGTTTGTTATAAGCAAGCTAATGATTTTGCCTATAGTACCGTATGTACCATTGATGGCATTTAAATTGGGTAAGTCGTTTTAGTGAAGTATTTTGTATGTTTATTATCTTCATTTCTTTGAAAGAAGAACTTTACATTTTTTACCGACTTCCAAAAAGGAGGAGGTTCTATGTTTACTAACACACACTTACATACACTAACTACGTAAGCGTACATGACTGCTTATAAATACCTACGCTTTCATAATTTTCTAACCCTTCTCGAAATAAATAATTCTCGAAGCCTTTATAACATTTTAACTGTTGAGATCTATTAGGTCTGTGTCAGTTGGGCTTCTAAATAATGTCAGTTACAGTATTTTCTACTTCACACAAAATTACATTAATATTTCTCATTGTAACTGTGCCTGGCTAAGCAACAGCCATAGTTGAACTAAGTAAGTAAATTCCAATGGGCCAACCTCTGAGTCAAAATTTTAAAGGCTTCCCATATGGTTTCCAACCAGGATTCTCAATTTAACGTATCATCAGCCACGGCGGCACTCGCTTGTAAATGCAACCCGCGGCCACCCATCCAAAGACTGACAGTGCCAAGTGCCGACCCTTGCTTAACTTTGGTGATTGCTAAACGCTATGTGACACACAACACACAGCACATGTGACACGAAACACGCAATAAAGCTTAATGTTTTTTTCTTTCAGTAACAAATCATTTAGCTGCTCGAGTAACAGCAGTTATATGCGTTACGTGCGCAACTTTCAGTGCTGTGGGAGGTTTGCGAGCGATTGTTGCGATTGGCATCGGAACTACATTCTTGGCGATGGCAGGCACAGCATTGCCAAGCGGATTGGCGCTGCTGCCGATGGGATTCAAAAAGATGTGGGAAATCGCTAGTGACGGTGGAAGATTAGTTTTGTACGAGTGAGTACCTACCTATATTGTTTTTTTTCTGATAACTAAGTACAGGCCAGCACGAAAAGCATGGCAAAGGGACAAATAGTCTTTCCACCGTTATGTCCCCTCAAAGGGGAAATAAAGTATGGATTGACAATGACAATTGACATTTAAAAATGGATAAAATGGTTTTCTCCCTTTGCCGTGCTACCCGTGCAGGGTGTTACTTTTGAATCAATAGCCCGCTAGAACACACTCGTATATAATATATACTTACGAGTATGTTCTAGCGGGCTATTGATTATATGCTCATGCGACCCAAGGAGGAGCTAGCATTCAAAGCATGGAATTTATCAAATAAATATTTAACTCCTTATGAAGTGGAAGTGATGAATGGTCAATAGGCTTGTTAACTAAAAAAAATTAATTAGTCCGTAAAATAGATTGTCAAAAAATATTAGACACGTATTTATTCTTTTGTCAATTTAACAAAAAATGATGAAGATCTAGCCCGTTAAAGTTCCGCGTGACGTCACTAACCGCTATCAAATGTACCGGCTAGTGCCGTCACGAGCCCCCACTCTAAAACTTTGACAAAGACAACACTCTCAATCAATAGTTGTTTGATTGACAAAAGAAAAAATACGTGTCCAATAATTTTTAATAATTATAATAATTATTTTTAAACTTAAGGTAAACGCACGTAATTGCGGACGAGTCCCAGAACGCGGACGTTACTCGGTTTTTTAATTTTTGTAATTTTTAACGAAAGTTTAACTTAATCTTATGAATGACAATAAATTCTTGGTTATATTTCAAAGTATTATACAAGAAAAACTGCACACGTAGTGTAATGGTGTCCAAACCAAATGATCTCAAAAGTGCGGTGTCGTAAAATTTTCGTTAATCTGTTAATTCGGTAGCTGAATTTGGTGTCTACCCTGTCATAAACTTCAGATCATTTCTTAGTTGTGTAATGTGATACGGTAAGTGAGCTATTTTATTACGATACTTAGATAAATTACCTAATATTATAACCTTTAATCTAGACGTAATCTTGTTGATTATTTATAATATTTGCGTATCCGCCTAATGGTACTCACAAAACCCGTACTTGTCCCAATGCACGGACAATAATCACATTTTTTGTCCGAGTAGTGGGACACACATCAGTTCTTTAAAACCCGTTGTACCAAAGGTTGGATCTCGACCTTATTGCCTTGAAATAAGTCTCATTTTTCCTTGCATGTAAGAACGTCGTTTTCAAAACCGTGAAAAAGCAATTATTATAATTCGGTTGCGTCTCATTCAAAGGAATTAAGAATTGTTTTGGACTGGTTCAAACAATAGTCGTGTCCAATTTGCTTTAGTTTAAACTGTTTTTTGTGCATGACAAAAACAATTGTTTTTGATCGATTTACAACATATATTTTAAACAATATTACATGGTGTTTAAAAGATTATCTTAAGTAAGATTTATTGTTCTCAGATTTTGATATTATGTTTTTATTTTTAATGAAATACTAAACTTTTAGTGTTTCATAGAAAATAATAAACATTTAATTTTTCATAAATAGGTACTAAAAAGTAAATAAGGACGTTCGTATGGGCCGCGTCGCTAGTCCTGGTATCAGAGTAAACATCTGTCTCTTGATTGAGCCATTTTTTTGTAAAAGTTGATTATTGTATCGATATAATAATCAACTATAGTACTAAAAAATTGGGATTAAGATTATATGATTAAGATTATAATATAATAAAACAAGTTGATTTTCTAAGTAACAACTGGATCTTCTCTCTTTGGAAAGCGTGTCTGCTATGTTGTTGCCTGAACATGATCTGTGACTCTTTTTCCATCGCACTGTTTATTTGATAGAGTTTGGAATGTTGCATGACGCGCAGCGCTTAATTTTGACCTTGTTATAGGTCTTCTGAGTTCATAGATAGTAGCAGCACTGTCAACTGTGAACATGATCACTTCTTTGGCCTCACTGTTTCCAGTAGCTGTTAGAAGCTCAGTTCATATAAAAGTTTAAATTTTTCTTGCGGCTAGCAAAAGGCCCATGGCTTCCGCTTGCAAAGTTTATGTTGTTTTACTCAGGGCAAGGGAGTCTCTTAGTCCAAGCTTGTTTTTTGCACTATCCGCGTATATGTTCCAAGATAGCAATATATCGTCAGATAAATCGTTCTCTATAGTCATAGACTCGAGAGAGAAAAGCATGAGCTGACTAGCTCAGTTGTTTTCTAGCTATTGAAAAGGTTCCCTCTTTATAGCTATTTTGAGTTTATTCCTAAAAGTTGCTATATCGGTATGCTTCACGTTCGAGCTTCGGAATCAGAGTATTCATCAGTTACCACACGCCACTCATTGATTGTTTTAGAGATATTACTCGTAGCAGGTATGATGTCGATAATTGATTCCCAAGACGTTACGAAAATAAACTCAGAGCCATGATTTAGTAGATTTGAATAATGCCTGAAGATGGAGTCAAGTACGTCATTTCTCCTCTCATTTGTATTGGGACATTCCCAGACAGATCGTCGCGATAAACTAGACATTACCCTTCTTTATAATCTAATCCACAACTACATAGACTGTCCAAGCCTACTAATGAAATTTAAATTTAGAATTCCATTCAGATATCCTTGCATGCCAATAACGCCATTTGCCCCAGTGTTTCGCAGAACCGTGCTAGGTTCAAATTCACCTGTCCCCAGACTAAGTAGACTAATAAATAAATACCAGAAACATATTTTTTTCGATGTCTTTGGAGACACAGTAAGGAAGTTCAAAATTAACTTAAACTCAATTATGGCAGAAAGTGCCAACCCTGTTCTCTAACTCTTCTTACAGCACACAATTAATAATTTAACTAATAATATCTAATCATTTGTACAACTGTAATTTTAAGTTAGCTTAGCAATATTTTTGCTACTTTGTATAATTATTGCATGTGGTGCTTCCTTAGAAAGATGACGCATTTAGTATAAGTTAGTATATAAGTAATTGATGTTTTTTTTGATGCAGTTATCAATGTGAAGCCTAATAAATAAAATAAAATTATCTTGCCACGGACTAAATACGGTTCCTATACCAATGCTATTGTGCTAACTACCTAACGTTTCAGCATTTTTTTTTTTCAAAATGTGATTATTGTTTTGTTTGAAATATAATTTATTGCATGTAAACCATTGTTTCTTTGATTTAAGACACCATGCTTTAACTAAAATATTCTTTAATAATAGTAAGAAATAATACAATATAAAGGCAATTTAAATTCTAATGTAAAACAAATAGAGTTCTAATTCGCATAGCGTCCGTGAATTAGGACGATTTGTAATAGATTTGGGTTGATTTTAAAGTTCATACAAATAATAATACGGTAGAAAGGCTATTTAAACTCTAACGTAAAACAAATAGAGTTCAATTTCGTATAGCGTCCAGGAATTGGGACGACATTCCGCGCATTAGGACAAATAGTCCGCGGTTTGGTACATTTGGGTATTTTTTTATATTTTGGGTATTAATTCCCATTACAGCTCAAACAAATTAGATAAAATTTAATTATTATAAAACTCAGATAAATGCCCTATATGGTCATATTCACTTTGTTGTTGTAAGTCTGTTAGTATCAGCGTAGTATTACTGCAAAGTCAGCGAAGTTCAAAAACGTCCGTACATTGGTACGTTTACCTTACCCAGTAAACAACCTTATTGGTTTTTCATACAGATTTTAAGCAAATTTAATTAACTTTTATCTTTTTCGAACTGAACATCATTTCTAACACTGATCTTAATTGATTATGTTATTGCATTAATTTAAAGATATTTTTATTTTACATCAGTGATCAAAACTGAAGAATTAAAATCAATGCAAATTGGCTTGAGCTCAATAGATGATGTCTTTTATATCACTCAAGACTAAATACATTATTTACTTTCCAGTCCAGACCCCGAGCTGGCCCATCACACATCTTTCTTCGCCGTTACCCTAGCTCTGAGCACCAACTGGCTCTGGAAGATAGCTCTCAGTCAGTCCAGCTTACAGAAACTTCTAGCAGTCCCCACAATAAGAAAAGCTCGACTGTGTTTAGCATTATCATGCGCTGGAGTGATCTTGATGAAACTGTTATCATGTTTTCTTGGACTGGCATTGTATGCCTGGTTTGCCGGGTGTGATCCACTACTAACGGGGCAAATAAAAAGACATGAACAAGTAAGTGTCACGCATGCAATGACTAGCTAGAAAATACTTACAGTTATTATAGTTTCTTTAAGACGCACATATAAAAACAAAAAAAAAAACAACGGGTTGCACTCCGGGAGTGCCGACAGAAGTGAAAACTTGCTTCCTCCGTCTTACTTTAATTTTCTATCAGGTTAGGTACGTCATGTCCTTTACCCATCCCAAAAAATTTTATTATTGCACAACACCGCTAAGAAGTTTTCACTTCAAAACTAAAACGCGAAGAATTTGACCGCTCACCCTCAAGGTGTAAGAAACAAGAACGATTGCTACCGGCATTATATCCAGCGCGTTCCTGCGGCCAGTTCGGTCAAATACTATAGATCAGATAGTTAGACCACCCTGTCAGTGAATTTGAGAAATTAGAAGTTTCGGTGATTATTCGTTCTACGAGCCACGTGCTTAGCCTATTGTCACACCAACTTACTTAGATTAGAACACGTCGTACTTAATTAATCAAATCTATTGGTCTTAGTAAAAAATTTAATTAGGTTTACAATAGTATGTCTAGAAATATAAGTATGCTATTCGTAAACTAAGTAATATTTACTTACTTATGCGTTAACGTTACTACTAAATATTACAAGTTTTTATTGAACTTACAATGGATGTATCTATATTATGTATGTAATTTCGAGTGGAATTTTGCAAGTTCCAAGTACCATTTTCCCGGTTTTCGATTGAGCTGATATGTTGTACGCATAATTATGTAGGTATATCTCGCGACAATGCAATAATATGGTACCATGGAGCTGATCTGAAGATAGACCCGTCGTGCTATATGATATTCAAGATCTAAAAGATTGTATTTAAAAAGTTAAATTTTAAAAATAATTTGTTACTGCTATACTTTCAGTTAGTGCCCCATTTCTTGAACAACTTATCGACAATGTTTCCCGGGATATGCGGAATTTTCATAATGTCCATATTCAGTGCAACTACTGGGTGAGTTTGTTAACTTGGAGTCTAGAATAATTTTCCATAGATCTCCACTGACGATGCATCTGAATGGACGGCGTCCATCAATATTACAACTTAATCTAGTTTTAGTACTTACTTGAAAATACTACTTTAGTACAAACTAGCGACCCGCCTCGGCTTCACACGAGTGCATGTATTATACATATAAACCTTCCTCTTGAATCACTTTATGTATTAGAAATAATCGGCCACTGTACATCGGGTATATATCATAATCGGGTACTGTATGGGAGCCCCCCTTAAATATATATTTAATTTTAATTTTATTATTTATTATTAAAGGGAATATAAAACTAAATATTCTGTGAAAATTTCAAGTATCTACCTGGTACCATTATTAATATAGAGCGAAAAAAGTCTAAAAATTCAGGTTTGTTGTATGGGAGCCCCTCTTAAATATTTATTTTATTTTGTTTTTAGTATTTGTTGTTATAGCGGCAACCGAAATACATCATCTCTGAAAATTTCAGCTACCTAGCTATCATGGTTCATGAGATACAGCCCGGTGACAGACGGACAGACGGACAGACAGACAGACAGACAGACGGACATCGAAGTCTTAGTAATAGGGTCCCGTTTTTCCCTTTGGGTACGGAACCCTAAAAAGAACATCAAAATCAGTTTTAAAGATCTAAGTTCTAAGCATATACAGGGTTATTCCTAATCAATTAGCATCATTTTAGGGGCTTATTCTGTACATCAAAACAAACAACTTATGTTCTGCGACTTCGCACAAAACTAAAAAAAATCAACTGTTCCATACCTTTTGTCACGGGTGAACGATATTTTTGTATGGATCAACAATTATTAATTTTTGGTTTTGACAAAAGTCGCAGAACAGAAGTTGTTAGTTTTGATGTACAGAATAAGCCCCTAAAAGTATGCTAATTGATTAGGAATAACCCTGTAGGTATAGGGACAGACAGACAGCGGGAAGCGACTGTTTTATAATATGCACCTATATATTTATACAAATATAGTGATAATACAAATAGTAACAAAAACATTGTTGCGACTTAAACTTATATTATTAACTTATCTGATACTGAAAGATCTGTCAGTAAATCTGTAAGTGCATTGTAATTTCTGTTACCAATATCTTAAAATAAAGAATGTGTAAACATTTTAGTCCAAACCTGACTTCATTAGATTAGTTATACTAAGCGCCACAAGCGGCGGATGGGAAGTTATACGCAGAACGCTGCGCAAAAGCCAAAATGTGGGTTACACACTTGCCCGACAACCTCATGCCTCCCGCGCGCTCCATACGCCCGTGCTCACCACTACGCCACGCGGCGTCGGCATTGTGCACACATATAGGTACCTAATTAGCGAATCACGGCGAAGTGTCATCCGCGGATAACTTCTCATCTGCCGACTTATGTGGCGCTTAGTATAACATGAAATGGACGCCTACCATTTGCAAGCGACGTCAGTGGCGACACTAAGTTATCGTTTTCTTAATTTACCGCGTAGTTTCTTTTCAGATGTATGGCTTCATTGATAAATTCAATAGCAGGAGTTTTATTTGAAGAGTTCATAAGGCCTTGGGTTCCTACAAAGTCTTCGGAGCTCACGTGTTGCAGGATTATGAAGGTACCTAATACCTAATTTAGTAGCTAGTAGATTCATTTATTAAAATTACCCGCCTTTTTAATAGTCCACTGGCCTACCCACGAAAGGTGATTAAACCATATCCACCACGCCAGCCCAGTGCGGGTTAATGGATTCACATAATAATATCCCATCAAATTTATTCTAAGAATCAGAATTTTTCCCGAATTTAGTTGGCATAGCCGTAATAAATTCTGTTAGGGAAACTTTCTAATATTAGGTGTATATCTGAGAGTGTGTTACTATTTAATACATGAGTATCTCGCCTTCTGTACGTAGGTACTATAACATATACTCGTTTTTTTGCATGGATAGTGTAAAGGTCGGAAAGCATCTTAGACTACTTTTTTTACCTGAAAAATAAGGGGTTCCAGTGGTGTAGCATAAAAGCCAAAATATCATGCTAGCGAAGCCGCGGGCAAAAGCTAGTACCTGACTCAATAATTGGTATAATAACCTGTTTGGGGTCACAAAAAACAGAACAAATTGACTGTGTACCTATTCTACATTTTCTTTTGGAGGCACATGAAGCACTGGCTTCAATAATATTTTTTTGCAAAAAATGGCTAAACCGCCTTACATCGTGTACAAAAGTCGAATATATTGCTCGAATTGTATACATTATTGTTGATTTATCAAAAATGGCTCAGCTGATTTTTGTAAAATTAAAATGGGACGAGCGTATACCCTTTCGAATTAAAGAATTTTTCGATTCGGTGCACATTTGGCAAAATTATCGATGTTTATCGTGTACAAAATTCGGATATTTCGCTCGAATAGCTTACATTATTGTTGTTTTTTTTAAAAACGGCTGAGCCGATTTCTATAAAATTTAGACCACCTCGGGAGTATAACCTTTCGAACTAAAAAAGAATTTTTCGATTCGGTTCACAATTGGCGAAATTATCGATGATCATACACAAAATAAATACATACACACGAACATAGAACCTCCTCCTTTTTGGAAGTCGGTTAAAAAATGAACTGTGTACCTATTCTATATTTCCATTTAGAGGCATGTGAAGCACATGCTTCAAAAATAACTTCTAGGTAACGTGATCGAGTTCAATAAACTAAAAACAAACATCTAGGTAATACTATTATCTCTTGCTTTACAATGTTTACAAGTCTTACTTACCGCATGTAAACCTTATTTATCTCACCTTGGCGAAAACACATTCTATATTTTGGAATTTTCTACTATTAGACTTGAAATAATAATTTCCTAATACCTTTTGATTAGGAGCCGTCCAATTTTCGTTTCCGAACCGTAGAGTTTGTGCAAAAAATGAACGCCGTAGTTGAGGTCGCCCGTGTGGCATTTTACGTATTTTGTTACGTTGACAACACCGCTCTGTCATTGCTAGTACCTATCTACAACTAAAAGTGGTTTTATACTTGGTAGTTGGTAGACACTAATTCGGTTTTCATTAGTAGACTTGCGTCTACAAAGTAGTCGGCGCGGCACCTTGGCTGCTGATTAAAATCTTATTGTTAGTTCACCGTAACGCCATGAAGGTTGTCTTTTTGCACAAACTCCTTGCCTTGCAGTAGTTGCAGTCGTGATGCCGTGATCTCAAATTCCGGTGTCGTACTTACCAACGAGAACCAACTATTTGGAATTGATGTATCAACAGATTTTTATACCATTAGCTTTTCGGTGCAGAAAAACTAACTCGTACCTACTGTTAGCCGCATAATCGACTCGGAGAGTCGATTGGTATCGGCACATCTCTAACGCGCGCCAAGAGAGGGCACAACACTAGCGACGCTACAGACTTAGACAGGAACGAGCAATGGCGCGCATTAGTATCTTTTGTAATATTGATAACGATTGGATTAAAAGTGTAATTGGTGCTATACCAGACTTTATAATACGCCCACGATCGACCACTAACAAAATAAGGGAAATCAGACGCATCCTTTAATACTACCTACATCTAGAAAATAAATTGGATGATACATATGGCATACCTATGTGATTCCACCATCTTGCACCGTGCCAGTCTGCCAGCGTAGTCCAATCGCTCTTAGAGGGTAGGCCTATGCTCAGTATAGGATCAAAGGCTAATATTACCTAAGAACAGTACAACGTATCATCCATCCATCAGCCACAGGACATCCATTGCTGGACATAGGCCTCCCCTATGGATCTCCAATAAGACCGGTCGGTAGCGGCTTGCATCTAGCGTGATCCTGCGGTCTTAATGAGGTCATCCGTCCACCTTGTGAGTGGACGTCCTACGCTGCGCTTGCCGGTACGTAGTCTCCACTCGAGAACTTTTCGACCCCACCGGTCATTAGTCCTCCGCGCTATGTGCCCTGCCCATTGCCATTTTAACTTGCCAATCCGCTGGGCTATGTCGGTAACTTTGTACAACGTATAGTATTATAAAATTTTATTATCTTAGAACATCATATTATTTATATTTGTCGGATCCATAAAAAGGCACCGCATCAGTTATGTTTCTTCAATGTGGTAATGTTTTATACCACTGACCCAACAATGCTTCAGTGTGGCGTGGCGTGGGTTTAGTTAGCGGGTGAGGAGATAAAGGCGACGTCACGAACAATCAGTTTATTGCACAGAAGATTACGTATGATTACAATTATAGAGAACTTTAAGCGAAGGACATGGCGTTCCGCAGCGTAACGCACGCTGCTACCATTCTATCAAGAATAACCAGGCTTGAACCGTTCTAATCTCAGTTTTCCACAACTTCTTCCGAACAAGCTCTATTTACAACTCACTAACATCTGTCTGACATGTCACCTCGCATTTTCCCGCCCATCGGCCGATCATGCGATGTCAGTGTCACTTAAAACCTCCTTGGAATCAATCAGCAGCGTTTGTCACAAGCGTTACCCCAGGAATGTTGCCACTTCCATTCCTAGTCCTTCGAAATTATACTAAGTGGCACTATTTAAAATTAAACTTAAAGCTATTGTCCCGTTATATTCATATCAATCATAGGGGCGATGTTTGAAATGACATGGCATTATTGCTATGACAATAAAGTTCAAAATAAAAGCCTGCCTAGGAGACGTTTGAAGTTTGTCCACCATCTTTGTGAAATCAAATTTGACATTTGATCAGCAGTTCAAGTGTCATTTGTGTCTAGATTACATAGCAGTTTCTATAGATTTTCGACGCCATGTTTGTGGAATCATGCATCACAACTTTTTTACTTTATGTCACTTCTACTGTTTTTCCTTATTCTGAGATATCAATATACAAATTTGACATTTGACATGTAATCATAATTATAATTATGATTACATGTCAAATTCAATATTAATCGTCCAGTGCTTGTACAGACAAGAAACCTTTTTAAAGAAGCCCCTCCTCGCGTGTAGATCGTGACCCAAACGTTCCCAACACACTAGCGGCATTTCCACGCTATACGAGTACCTACGGCTAATGAAATTTGCTGTATTAAAATCCCGCTCGAGGATCCCGACCCTTCTCACGAAAACGCTGTCCCAGTTCATAAGGAATTTTATTTATTTTTCAGTTTCTCTGCATTCTAGTAGGCCTGTATACTGGTTGCGCAGTCTGGTTCTCCAAAGACTTGGATCATCTGCAACATGTCGCGTCAGGTGTGACGGGCATTACTGCTGGAACTTTACTGGGCTTATTCACATTGGGGATCGTTTTTACAAGAGCCAATTGTTCGGTAAGTAAGTGATTTAACATTATTTTTGTGTTATTAGTTTTCAACTCTTCAACGTGACCAAAATGGTGGTGTTTATTTGGCTCAGCATTGCCATTCAGCGTGGCAATGCAGTCAGCATGCTGGGCACGCTGCCGACTGGCAGTGGGCTTGAGCATTTGGATTGTCTTTAGAACTTTAAGGGTGTGTGGATGATCCAATGATTTTTATGCACTTAGTAGTAGCGTAGGTAGTCTTAGCATATAAAGTAGTGTTGTACTTTTCAACCGTAGCGTGGGACATCTACCTACAGGGCGGAGAGATGTCTTCAATATGAAATGTTCAACAAGATTGCGCTGAATGCTACTTACCAGCTTCCAAACGCTCGGTCGGCAGTGACTGTCGTAATATTGTTGATATAACTAATGACAATGTTTAGTTTCCTTGTCGTTAAAGTCATCATTATAATATCATTTATAGGATATTCGCTGCTGCGTGTGGAAGGCCCACATCAGCGGATATCCTGTGGAATAAGACTGCTTGGAAGCGACTTTCGTTGGTACAGCACGTTTCCACAGTAATGATATCCAAATATCATTACCGTGACGTTTTAGCAGTTTTGATCACGGTCCTCCTCGTCAGTGTACGTCTTACGCCACGCTTGCCGGTGCCAAAGTACTAGAAGATGGTCTCAATTTGAGAATTTTATGAAGCATTAGTCATAACTGATAGCTTGTTCTACGCATTATATGGCTTGCCACTTGCCTCTTTAACTTGCTAATCGGTTGTAAATTCTCTGTAATGCTTCGTTTGCATCGTCTGCGATTTGGATTTTTGGTATTAGAACAATAAAATTATTATTCTAAAATAATTAACTCAAAGTATTAATAATTGAAAAATAATAGAATAAATTTTATTAAATTAACTACCTATTTAATTTATTGAATAATGGAAAAAAAATGTGAACACAATGCTGCCATCTAGAAGTGACAGAGCTGAACTATTATTACAACACTACCTACTTGCTATGTGCGCAACCTGCAAACGAGGTATATGAAAATCTCTTTTACCTCAATTCTTGAAACATCTACTCTCGTAGTTCTCCTGTGATCCGCCAGATGGGGCGATTACATCTAGTTGACAACACTATTGATAGATGGCGTCAATTTCAACGTAGAAGAATAGAAATATTTATTTATTGTTAACCCGTGTAAAAAGCAGTGGTAAAAAAGATGTTAAGCAAGTGCAAGTCAGACTCGCGCACGAAGGGTTCCGTACCGTATGGGATACGGGTAACCCCATACCTATTGCCGTTATGAATAGTGAGCAAAAAACTCCTAAAAATCACGTTTGTTGTATGGGAGCCTTAAATATTTTAGTTTATTCAAGTTTTAGTATTTGTTGATATAGCGGCAACAGTTTAAAATTTCAGCTGCCTAGCTATCACGGTTCATGAGATACAGCCCGGTGACAGACAGACAGACACGGACAGACGGACATCGAAGTCTTAGTAATAGGGTCCCGTTTTTACCCTTTGGGTACGGAACCCTAAAAATGGTTCCACAGCCTGCCCATCTTGAACGTACAATAAATCTTTTATAATTAATAGTTGTACATAATTATGTAAATGATCAATATCTGAATACCTAGTTAGGATATACCCATAGTTTCGAACATCGAAAGTGTTTTTTTATATGCTTACATACTTACATTTTATGCCAACCGCTACCGCACCTTGTCCAACATTAGTTTTGATAAATTTGCCTTAGTTTTTAATATACGATGTTTATTGCATATTTACGACATATTTTTCAGGGTGCATTGAGCGGTTGTTTTCTAAGCCTGGTTCTCTGCGGCTGGTTGCTGATTGGCGCGCAAAATGCCATCGCAACGGGAGCATTGACCTTTCAAGGGAAGCCTCTAGCATCTTCAGGCTGTGGCAAAAACTTCACACATCCTTTCAAGAACGTTACCATGGAAATTCCGAACCTCGGGTAGGTTGTGTTACCTTCTTCAATTACCGCTTTTCTTAGTTAATATTGAAACCTACCTATCTAAGGACGAGTAAGGTTTCCATCTAAAATATAGGTTGATATTCAATACTTATCTAGTAGGTAGGTGGGTATGCCCGATCTAATAAAAGGAGATTTTATATAGGTATTTATGCGTCTCTTGCGCATGATTAGTAAATAAGCATCGGCATCATTTTCTAACCGACTTCCAAAAAGTAGGAAGTTCTATGTTCGTCTGTATATTTTTTTTGTGTATGTTCATCGATAAATTCGCCAATTGTGAACCGAATCGAAAAATTATTTTTTAGTTCGAAAGGGCATTCTTCCGAAGTGGTCCCATTTTAATTTTACAGAAATCGATTGAGTCCTTTTTGAAAAATCAACAATAATGTAAACAATTCGAGCAAAATATTCAAATTTTGCACACAATGGAAGGCGATTTTACCATTTTTTGCGAAAAATAATTGTCATATTAGGACGTCCTCTGGCGCTGGACAGGTACTTGATAACTAAATAATTATGCCTCCCCTATTTAATATTTTTTTTAACTCTATTCAATAAAAGAAAAACAGTTAATGAAACATTAATAATTCGCTCTAAATTGGTCAGACTACCTTTCACAACACCAACCTACCCATGAAACATTACCTACCTAAACATTTCAAATTCCCAACTCTCGAAAGCATTAAGAAGTACTTTTCTCTTCAAAAACTATTCCAACAAACATCAAGACTGGAGCTAAGTTATTCAACATTGTTACCAACTCTACGTCGATTACATTCTAAACCTAACTACTCGCTTGGTAAGTGCTTTCAGAACTTCGATCAAAGTATTACAGTGCTAGTTAAAGTGCTACTAGTTAGATTCTGCTAGTTGGCTGAAGAAGTTGAACAATGCTTCTATTCACACTTTTTCACACTTATGATGTACATAAGTAGGTGCTACGGCATTTGCGGCGCGATAGCAAGAACAATATCGCTTCCTATCGATCTTAGTGGAAATAGATGTAGAAGAGGTCAGTGTCCAGTGATGAACATCCTACGACTGACATGTTACATTATCATTCATTCCTTTTTTTTAATAGGCAAAATTGCTTTTATTATCTACAACAAAATACAATACTACCTTATATGCAAAAACTGCATACACTACTACTACATAAAAAGCAAATTCGATTATCCACAGAACCTTGAAGGTCTAAAGAAAATCCAAATGCTCAAGCCCACTGCCAGTTGGCAGCGTGCCCAGCATGCTGGCTGCATGCATTGCCACGCTAGATGGCAATGCTTGTGTTGTGCGTTGAGCCAAATCAACACCAGTATTTTGGTCACGCGTCGCGTCCACCAGACGCTCAGAAACACTTTTGAAAACAAGATGAGCTCCTGGCTCCCCCCGGACCCAATGTCTCAACTCCAAATGGCTCAAGTAACCACTACTGAGGTTAGCATAATTATTTGCGCCGCTTGTGCTTTATTCCTTGTGAGTACGAGTATGTATACGAGTACCTACTACGTTATATCTACTTTAACTGCTTGCTCGGTAAGTGCATTTAGAACTTCGATCAAAGCATTTTAGCGCTAGGTAGTTATAGTGCTACTAGTTAGATTCTCCTAGTTGTCTGAAGTCTGTCACACTTCTTCACACTAATGATTTCTGTAAGGGATATGACATTGGCTTTCGCGCTGCGTTCAAACTTCTTCCAAATGAACGTCTTTCTTAATAGAAACTAGCTGCCCGTCCCGGATTTCCCCGTTCATACCTACAAACCATCTGGAAGAATTGTCAATTTGTTGTGTGGTTTAAGAGATATAAGGGAATACGCAGACAGATACACAAAGAGGTGACTTTGCTTTACAATATGTAGTGATAGTGATTATGTACCGCTGATATGATGATAATCACAATATGTTACACTTTATAGGAGTATTGTTTCTTATTATCACGTTTAGTAAATACGAGTAGCTATAGGTAAATAATTAATTTATCATATCATCAGTAAGACATTTGTCTGTACCGCCATTCGTTTTCCAATTAGGCATCCCTTTTAAATTTCCAGTAAAAATAGTTGGGAAACCTAAATCTAAGTTAACGACATAGAGTCCACTAGAGTTATAAATTGATGTGGTAGAGAGCTAGTGTGAGCCCGAAAACAGATGTCTGATGGGTCGTAAATTCTCAAATGGAGATCACGTACCCAGCTGGTACTTATAGTATAAAACTTCCATTAATAGAGTGGATAGAAAACTGTCGATTTTCCTTTGATACGTACGAAGCGCTTCGACTCAACATTTCTGATTCGTACCGCCAGGGAATGAAACAGTCTTCCTGCTTTCTTATTTCCTAAGAGATATAATCTAAAGCTTTTCAAGGTCAGAGTTAATAGGTATCTTCTAAGTCTGCGTGCTTCATCTTCGACCACAACATCGCTTACGATCAAGCGAGTTGGTGGTCAAACGCAGACTTATTTGCGTAAAAAAAAAAACTGATCTATATGCACTGGATTCTTGATGGATGATAATTATAGTTAGGAATTTCATTTCTGATTAGATTTTAATTCTTCTCTATTTTAATTCTTACTCCTAACTTTTTTTTTATCGTTTCCATCTATAGGTAAGAGTACATAGTACTTACCTAAAACATATTTCGACATAAGTAAGTTCGTGTAGGCCGGGTGGCTAGCCCTCGTGTCAAGAGTAATTAGGCCGTCTGAAGGCCTCTGACATGGTTTAACGGTTATAACAACCCGGACTTAAAATTTAACGTATCATCCCAGCCACGGTAGCGCTCAGTTGGGAAATGCCATCCGCGGTCACCCATCCAAATACTGACCGTGCGGTACGTTGCTTAATTTCGGTAATCTCTGACAAACACCTAGTCAAACTAAGCTACGAGCTTTACTTATTTCGACATGATATCTACCACTTGATTACGAAATTATATTGGGTTCAGCGACCAAATCCTCTATTTCAACGTTCTTCCTTACTCTCCAGCTACCGTCCTCTCGTTGGGTTGGTCCTAGAATTTTTCGCATTATCTTCTTCTCCGCTACTAAGAGTTTATTCTCTTGTTTTAGGGTTAATGTCCAAGCTTCGCACATCAAGATCGGTCTACTGACCGTTTTGTAGATGCGGATCTAATATAGGTAGGTATTTATTCAAGATAAGTACAAACTTTACATAGCCTGAGCTTTTCCCATATTTAAAAAGGATTTCAGTTTTTCAGGACAAGAGTAGGTACAATAACGTCGCAAAAGCGCCGGTGAAGCATTCGCTCATAAAATATCTCATTCTCGCTACGCCTACTTATAAAACATCATAAGTCCATCCAATATTCCTTCGATCTCACAACCATATCCCCGCCTTTACGACTGCCGAACATTTTTATTACGACCTCAATGGGTTCACACTCGGTTACACTCCCCTTGACTAAGTTTTAATCTTCCTACGAACTTGGATGATATCGACTCCATAGACGTAATAATATTGCTATTAGGACTGGGTTAAACATTTGAGACATATTCGACCGAGCGGACGAAATGAGAGAGAGAGTTTCAGTTTTGACTCGGGAGAACAGGATAGGCTTAAAACATTGCACTAAAATATACTTTCGTTTCGTCTATCCGGATGTTCATTCTTCTATATAGGTACACGGGCCCTACATGTTTTGTTTTTTTTTTGTCGTCGCCGATTTTGATAAGGGGGGGATTTTTCTTATAAAGGGGTTCCTCCTTTTATTGCAGTTTATTTGTTTTAGCATCCCCCCCATATATTTGCTGTAGCATCGCGCAGGGTTTACATATCCACTGATTTGGATAATACAGATCTGATAAGAATTTAATTAGTACTTACCTATATTCGAGGCGTGGTTTCGATTCCCACCCAGGGTAAATATTTATGTGACGAACATAGGTGTTTGCTCTGTGTCTGGGTGTTATTTACATTTGTATTATCTATATCAGTATGTATTTAAAAATATGTATATGGAGTATATCAGCTTTGCTTAGTTTGGGGTCAGAGATCGTGTGTAAGATGTCCCCTAATATTTATTTATTATATCTGACGGGAGGGGTCAGCAAACGTGTATTATTGTCTCGATAACCTCCTTGATCATATTGCTAGTTATTGAAATATGAACACCAGCGAATTTCCGATATCAACTTTATTCTGCTTACAGAGTAATTCTTCAAAAATTACAGTAATTGTCTTCGAATCAAACAATTGAACACTCCGATGATTTTCCAACATCTTCTTGTATTTTCGTCAAAACAAAAAGTGACCCCAGCCACGCCTTTTTCCCGCCAATGTGTACGTCAGTGTGACGTGGGCACGACATTGAAGTTGACAGAAAAGTCATCTGTCAAATGCATCTCAAAATATTATCTGTCTGTGTATTGCCAGTAATTAAATAAAGCAAATCAGCTCAAGGGGTAGCTCTCCGACACGGCTGTCTTGCGCATCACACGTCCGCGTGTGGTTCGTTTCATAGATTGCTAGCTTTCCAAAGTTTTCCACGGTTTCCTCCAAATTCCTGGGGTCTTAAAGGCTGCCAAACGATTTCGGGCTAGTTGCACTGTCGCTGGTCCACTGGTATAACATTGCCGCGCGTAGTTTCAAGAATACAATTGTTTTGAATACTCATCTTCCGCGGAGCTGAAGTTAGTCATGTGCGTGCGTTTTTTTTTTTTTTTTTTTTTTACCAGGGGAAATCTTTTATAGACACCACCTCACCTCGAGGGCAGGCGGGTGGTTATGTGGGAGTCCTGCCGACTGGACAGTATACCCACCAAAACCCCTGGGTGTTCCACCACTGCGCCTGGTGTCGGGGCTACGGGCACGCTTTCGCACTCCTCCGCGGCACCCGACAGCGCTGGCCCAACTCGGGCCCCACCACGGAGCCTGCGCTCCCGCCAGATTGACGATGTGTCGAACACCAGACACATCGTCATCCACCACCTGGGACCAACCAGCACTGGGCGTCAGACAGCACCCGTGCCCGACAGCCCTGGTCCCGATGCAACGGGTCAATTAAAGTGGCCCCGCGCCCGCCACTACGGCCGCAGAGGATAGGGAGAACGGCCATCGCGATACCGACACTCCTCTTCCCCTGCAGCCCCACCGCCTCCGCCAACACGTTGGCGGCACCCGTTAGGGCCGCTGGCAGGACGGATAGACAGCGGCACACTCGCCGCCCGTCCATCCCGTCGCCGCCCCCGCCCCGATGGGCTCGGCCGCGGTATCGCGACGAGCGCGACACCGCAGTCCACCTCAGCCGACCTGCGACCCACCGGCCAGCCTCCGCACGGGCCTGTCGAGGCCCAAGACCCGGAGAGGCCGGCCCCACCTCGGGTTCCTCTTGGTTACGGTAAACGGCGACAACTCGCCCTTTTTTTTTTTTACTTTTTTTTTAACCACATACAGAACTCCGTGGAGTTGCGGCGACAACTCGCCCTCTTTTTACTTTCTTCTTTTTTTTTTTTTTTTTTTTTTTCACCCTTTTTTTTTTATTTTTCTCTTTTCTCTCTTTTTTTGTATTGTGGTTGTTTAATAGTGTTTTGTTTTTTTTTGTCTGGTTTGACTTCGTCACTTTACTAGCGACGGCATCGTAACTTTGCCAGCGACGGATCATCTCTTTTCTTTTTTTTTTTTTTTTTCATGCAAATATAACACGAAATGCGTAATTAATGTAACCGTTGGCCATAAGTAACCGACTATTTTTCTTGATCATATTAGAATAATAACTCGGTCATTGGTCAAATAAACCGAGATTATTTTGTCAGAACTTTACAGAACTATATCGTGTCTGGTTTTATGACAAGTTTTTTTTTTTTTTTTGTTTTTTTTTTTATATCCTTTTTTTTTTATTGTCAACGTCATGTTGTATGTACGGTTTTTTTTTTTTTTTCATGAAATACTGACCGTCTGCACAGAATTACTTGTATGGATGGGAGATGGGTTAATGAAATATTTCACAGGATCAGGTGACACCAACATACTCGCTAGGTAATACCAGAATATCCCAACCAAAATAATACCTGCATTTCTCATGTCTGTCTGACAAGGATTAATTGTATTCGTGATCAATAGATTTTTATGATTACTACTAGGTACTGTATTCAATATTGGTCTTGAAACTAATAAATGTTAATTGTTAGTTTTTCGTTGTACAACCTACTTGGTCTTAAATTTGTAGGCAATTTTAACAAATTATTTTAAAAATCCCGCATCCGCCATTTCATTACACAAATAAATCGGTTGTCTATTTTTCATCTAATTTTTGCTCTAACATTTGTATGAACGTAGAACTAATGCATCTCTTTTATTCCCTCATACAATTAAGATTTAGTTTTGCTCCACGATTCCGATAGGTACTCGAAAATGGAATGAATACAAAAGAATTATCTGATTTAATTTGAATGGTCTTTACAAAATATCATGATAATACAATTATTAGGATATTATAGTTTGTCGGATATGAATACTCAGATCTTTTTAGTATTAATAATCTCTATAATACTAATACATCAACCACACACTTAATTGCTTGTCATTTTGAATAGTAGTTTATAAGGGCTAGCTGCTTTTAAACCGATTTTCACAAAAAAGTCTCAATTTGGATGTGTGTTCTTTTGTTTCTTCAATCTTAAAGAATTCTGAAAAATTGTTTCATAAAATGTTTAAAATTAAACTCTTTTTCAATGAAATAATGCTATTAACACCTTAAAATAACATGTTAAAATCTTAGAAGTTAGTTAAATCGTTTAAAGGTACCTAGTTATTAAACTTTGACAATATCACAAATATCATTTTGTCAGCTAATCAGTGAGGTTTGATTTAGATAACTTTGGTAATAGACTTGATCAACTGGACTAGCTCGTGTCATGGAGCATTGGGGAAATCGAATATCTAGATAATTGAATTAATGAAAATAGCGGTTTCTTTTATTATCTTGGCTACTTACAAGCTTCTCATTTTTAATGACTCAATCATATTTATTTTATCTTTGATTTATAACACTGCTCGCTTAAGTACGCTTGTGTTCATGAGGTGACACATGGCACCTAGTACATCAATAGCAATACGGGCACCTAGGGCAGTATAGCGCTTGGGGCAGATGGGTTATGTAACATTGTATATGCATGTATTCTACTAGAACACTACAGTTTGTTGATCATGAGAAGTAGTCCAGATAATCAAGAATCCGTATAACTGAGGGCCGGATAATCAAGCACACCATAGCACAATTAAAAACCTTTACTTAAACTTGTGTATCTGATTCGGTAGTACAAAACATTGAAATCAATTAATAGCGTCAATCATTTACCATAATTAAGAATTTAGATTGTACGTTATGCACTAGTTTGAGAAATCTTGATCGTTATGAAAATGCGGATGCCCTAAAATTAAGATGCTATTAATTTCTAGTCAGAACATTAACTTTGCTTTAGTTTTAACAACATGAAAAGATCTCACCCGAAAGATGTTAGGATTCTTAGCAGGCCTTTATCAACGCACAAGCGCCGCTCCGCCCATTCCAATTTGCAGAAGTCTTCATAGCAAATGTGTTAAAGGCTCGCTCCAACTCAATCTCCATTTAGGTCCATCTCAAGACAGGTAGTGGCGAGTTTTTGTCAGCTGTCTATGTTTGTTTGCCATCAATGACATCGGACTTGCATCTTGTTGTTGTGTTCGGACATTGTTATTGTAGGAGTTCAACTAAGGAAAAGGTACTTCGCCATTAGTTTAGCCTTTCATAGTCATTGTCCAAAGTGAGAAACATTTTAGTAATGCTTCTTTAATAAGATTTTCCATTCCTTGTTGTTATTTTCCACTTGTGAGCGCGTCTTTTTATCCCGACTTCTGATGACGGGAGGGGTCAGCAAACGTGTATTATTGTCTCGATAACCTCCTTGATCATAGTGCTAGTTATTGAAATATGAACACCAGCGAATTTCCGATATCAACTTTATTCTGCTTACAGAGTAATTCTTCAAAAATTACAGTAATTGTCTTCGAATCAAACAATTGAACACTCCGATGATTTTCCAACATCTTCTTGTATTTTCGTCAAAACAAAAAGTGACCCCAGCCACGCCTTTTTCCCGCCAATGTGTACGTCAGTGTGACGTGGGCACGACATTGAAGTTGACAGAAAAGTCATCTGTCAAATGCATCTCAAAATATTATCTGTCTGTGTATTGCCAGTAATTAAATAAAGCAAATCAGCTCAAGGGGTAGCTCTCCGACATATCTAAATCTTCACAAGATTTGCGAGTGTGAACCAAATCAGTCAAGATCGAGTTGAGATAGGTTTATGAAGATACAATTAAACTGATGTTAAGTCTACTGTTCGGAGAACTACTACTAGTTATTTTATTGATAAAGTCAATTAGTTGAAATCCACTTGTCAGGTTCAACTAGGTCATTACAGACTACAAACAAAAAAGAATCGAATCACTTAAAAGATTCAGATAAAACTAAAAACAATACTTAGAACTTCTCTCTTTTGGGCAATTTAAATTTCATGGTGCACATTTCATTTTTAAAGTTCCGTACCCAAAGGGAAAAACGGGACCCTATTACTAAGACTTCGATGTCCGTCTGTCCGTCTGTCACCGGGCTGTATTTCATGAACCATGATAGCTAGGCAGCTGAAATTTTCACAGATGATGTATTTCTGTCGCCGCTAGAATAACAAATACTAAAAAGAAAATAAAATAAATATTTAAGGGGGGCTCCCATACAACAAACCTGATTTTTTAGACGTTTTTCGCTCTATATTAATAATAGTAACAGGTAGATGCTTGAAATTTTCACAGAATATTTAGTTTTATATTCACTTCAATAATAAATAATAAAATCAAAATTTAATACATATTTAAGGGTTTCCCATACAGTACGGAACCCTCCGTGCGCGAGTCCGACTCGTACTTGGCCGATTTTTTTGTTTTTATGTGTGCTACATCAGTCATTGTTTATTTTCGTCATCCCGAGCAGCATCTGAATCATGAATCAAATAAAAGTTGAAAAGTTTTCCATTTTAATAATTCGTAACAACATAATTCTTTTTTGCAAAAAATAGCATGACCGACTTCACCCGTGTACAGAATTCGCGAATTTTTCGCACGGATCGATGTAGCATTTTTCACATTATTGTTGATTTATCGAAAATGGCTCAGCCGAATTCAATAAAATTTGAATGGGACCAATTTTGAAGTATACTCTTTCCAAAAAAAACATTCTTCAAATCGGACTACTATGAAAAAAGTTGTAAGTAAAAGTTGTTAGTACAAGTTGTAAGTAAAAGTTATATACATAAAAAAAAAACATAATATACGCGTCGAATTGAGTACCTCCTCCGGTTCGTCGGTCAAAAATGAATCATAAAACAGAAAAATCCCATCAAAAATGTGAATGTTTTTGAAATGAATTAAAATAAAATACAAATTAGAAACACTTATTTACACCATTATCGCCAACAGCATGAACAAGAGCATTATCCTGATTACCATCTCTACACAGGCTAATAAATATCAATTCAATGACCCAAGAAATACTCGAACAATACTCGAAGCTTTTATTCCCACTCTAAGACTGAGACAGACATAACCCCTCTTGATATTATTATATGGATGTAAAGTAACGTTTTGAATTTTTATTGCTTTTGGTAACATAGTAACAATAAATTAGTTGACTTTTCGCATTTTCTTTTTGCAGTGCCTGTGAACATAAAATACACAAACATTAGTTTATGAAATAGTAGGTAGCTTTTTTGTTTTGGAAGAAATCTTTAAAAGATACGACACAGACGAATTTTTGCAACCCGGCTTCGGGATCAATTGTTAAGCCAAGCCACTAAGCGTGAAATTCACAGTAAACGAGATAAGACAAGACAAGACAAAAGTCTTTGTACAACCACTAAAACAAATTAATAAACATAAACCTATAAACAACATTCGATTCAAAGAGATAGCGCTGTTTTAGCTTGAGGCAATTCTCAACCACAAAAATAAAATTTTGCCCAGAGCTGTCAAAACCGTCAAATATGAATTGGAATTTGACACTACTGATAGAAAAATACAGCAACTAGCCACTGAACCGAGATATTTTCATGTCTCTTTCTAACTCATGCCATATTAAATCATTGCATCTCTTTCATTATTTTCTTGATAGACCACATTGTTCCTCTGGTATTTCTGTGATTCCGGTAGTAAAATTGTTTCTGAGTAAGTAATTTTTACGATAGTTTTGAGTAGGTATGTACTGTACTATTCTCAAAAGGCGATGTTTAGGTTTAGGATTTTGGAATAGGGGAAGTGTTTAACAAGCTAGACTGTACACCTACATACCTCATAGTAACGGTTTTCTGTCAGTATTACCATTGATAAATTCTATAAATGGTACTACTCACGTATGTATACTTCGCTAGTACCATTATGGAACTAGCGACGTAGAATTTATTAACGTACGAGTAGGTACATCAACTTTATTTTGTACGTCAGTACATATATACGTATACTTTCCTTACGCTATTCATGAACCTAAAGGTTAAATAATTCAAAATCAATACTACATCGACATAAGATCACTCACCCTTATTAAACCTTCATCCCCCACGTTACTATTAGATACTCTTATAAACTTTCTACATATTTCTTACCAGTTTTACGACTTTTCTAAGATATTTTTCTTTTCTGGCGACGAGAAATGAAGCGTAAACTGTAACCTAATTATAGCGAGGTTTGGGGACTCTGTAAACAAGGAGAAGTTTTCCCTCGAAAATTGGTTTAACTATGACGCACTGGGGAATTAGTTTAATATATCGGTAGCTCGGTGGGTAAACTTTAAGTAAGTAAATTAAACTGCACATTTTGGGACAGACGCGTAACATGTACCTATTTTATAGTCTCATGGGTAAAGAAACTTTTAGGAATTAATTAAATGTTTGGTCTCAAGTCAAATTGATTTTTCTTCCCCCGTGCTTAACGGGAGTGGAGGATACAGACTCAAGCTTCAGCTCCTGAACGTAGCTAGATGTTCTGAATAGAAACCAGAGGCAAGTTATTGGGAAATTTGACATTGCATAATAACTCGCCTCGTGTTACACAGACGACAGAATCGAATAATTTTTTTTCGCCAAAAATGCAATAAAATCGACTTCAACCGTTTACCTACCTACATAATTCGAAAAAGAGTTTGCACGAATTGATGTGTCATCCACATACATTTTTGTTGATTTATTGAAAACGGCTCGGCCGACTTCGATAAAATTTAAATAGGACCACCTTGGGAGTGTAGAACTAAAAAAAAAATTAAATCCGTTTTCAATTGGATTGAAAACATCGATAGATATCCACAAAAAAATACAGGTACCTACATACAGACGAACATAGTACCTAAACCTATTCCTTTTTTGGAGTCGATAAAACGTTTGATTAGGCCTATATTCTTTACTGATATTATAAATCCCAAAGTGTGTTTGTTAGTTTGTTCCTATTTCACGCAGCAACAGAGGAACGTATTGAATAGACTTTTGACATGGACAATTGGACATAAGTAGTTTGAAAGACGAAAAGTGACATGGGCAACTTTTTATCCCAGAAAAATAAAATTATGCCATGGGATAGCCCAAAAATTAAACTACCACGCGGGCGAAACCATGGACAAAAGGTAGTACATAATATTTCTTCTCAATTTCAGAAGTCAACTGCCGACCAAGCCACTCCAGTCTCTCTTCCGTATCGCCTTCACATACTGTCCATTCGCTGGAACCATTTCCGTGCTCCTCATCGGTATCCCCATGAGCTACCTCACTGGAAAGTCTCGCACTGACTCCATAAACCCTGACGTCTTCTGCCCTTTGACGCAGAGCTTACTTCACAAATCACATGTAAGGATTTTCAATTAACACTTATCTGGCAATTTATTGGTAGGTAGATGAGGTCATAAGTGGTTGGATATTAATACGGAGCTAACAATTTTAAAAATTTACTAAGATAGGATTAAAACCAGAAACACTTCACCCGCTGGAAATAAAAGAAATAAAACTGTGTTACTAATTGTACGATTAGCTTGGTAAAAATATAAGAAACTAACATTAAATACGAGTATATGTGTTTACAACACGTGTAGCTAGATTGAATACCGATGGCTAGATGAAAAACCGCTACTTATAGCAAAGCTCTTGAAAAAACCGTTGACCTAAGCTTATGAAATATAGTCCATAATAGAGATGAGTTTTAATAAAAATATATTTTGAAAAAAAATCTTTTAGGCTAGTGGTACAGCATTTTGTATTTCATTGATAACCGATCAGAAAATCATCGAAAACTCTGTAAATCATCCGATAAAGGTGCATGTTTGTTTGTATTGTATTGCTGAAAACATGCCTCCTAAATCCCAACTCCTAATAATAATCATTTATTTCCACAAACACAAATTACAAAGGAATCTTAAGTATCGCATGCAGACAAAAATAAAAGAAAGCAAGAAAAACAATTCCTTATTACTATTTCCAGCGGTCCCACACTAGGCTCGAGGGCCCGTGTTGTGGAGACCAAAAATACGAAATATTCAAATTTTTTTGATAAGTTGTGGAGGAATTTCGTAACATTAAAAGCATTAACATTAACCCTGACGTTACACAAAAATAGTTTTAGATAATCATTTTTAATTATTATACTTATAAGTTGTACAGCAAATATGTATAGATCAAAAATTAGTAATGATTGAAGTAATAACATATATGATCCTATACTATAGATATTGGACAGCAAGCGGAGAGAACAATATGCACGTTATTAACACTGATTGTGTAAAAGTGTGTGAGAGAGTGTGTATGTGTGTGTTTGAGTAACACTGCAATACACGAGATCTCATGAGAGTCAAGGTTTGCAGTGCTACCCGTGTGTGTGTTTGTGAGTGCGTGGGTATGAGTGTGTGTGTTTGTGTAGCACTGCAATACACGAGATCTCATGAGAGTCAAGGTTTGCAGCGCTACACTTGTGTATTTGGTAGTGTTTCTGTGTGTGTGTGTGTGGAGAAATGCTCACAGTTCGGTACGGATCTGCGTAATTAAATTTTCTGTGTCATCGTACGACAGGGTAAGCAACCACTTTTTTACTTCATTTTTAACGATGGGATGGTTTTAACCACTTTATTGTAAACAAGTGGAAGGAGCGAGTACGGATGACGATTTGCAAAAGCGGAATTAACGGAGTGTATCGGCACTCTGTACACTCGTCTGCTTAACAAATCCGCAAACTGGCGTGAATGAATAGTGGTCTTATGTATTGCTACTGTGGCTTTTTGAATAAAGAGCTGCCGCACTGTCAGAACTTCTGTCAGCTTGTACAGCTCTTCTGTAGAGAATCTAATAGAAAATATATAAAATAATCGAATGATGAATGATCGAACAATAAAGCATTTTTGTGTACGTAGGTACTTTACAATGTATTTCGTTATATTTCAAGTGCTATATGTACATCATTATTTTTACTAATTTTGCCGGTCACACTCTAAATTTACTATGTGCATGTTGATGATGCATCCAATAGTAAATATCATTACTAGAGACAAGGAGAATTTTGTTGAACTCTGTTACTTAGTGCAACAATTGGCAGCAGTATCACTGATAGCCGTCTCTTACCTTTAAAGGTTTTAATTTTTCTTTTAGTTAGAAAACTCATGTGTCACAATGAGTGTACATGAGTGCAATTGTGCATGAATCTTATTTTTTGGCGATCATCTACATAATTTTACATAATTTTTCTACAACTACAAGATAGATCTCAGTATTTTTATTCATGTGTGCTAAACTGTAATAGGTATGCGGCATAACGATAAAAAGACAAATTTATTTTATCATTCTTAATTTGGCCATGGACTTTTTTATTGCTCAATACAATAAAATTTCGTTTGGAAGAGTTTATTTTCTATTTTCAAGTTACTTACAACATACTCGAAAAATAAACCAGGTGATCATTTTATGTTCAAAAATTTTTTTTTATTCGAAAATTTTGCAACCACGTACTTCAGGGTCTGTGCCCTTTGTTAACTAAACACAATTTTTTATTTTATTTTACTGTACAAAGAGTATTATAACATAGTTAAATAAGTATCAAGTCGGTGCATAGCGTGAATGCCACGAGCAGACCGGCGCGGCGACCTGCAAGCAGCGCCCGCGCAATCAAGAGTATGGCACATGTGCCAGCCATCGCTCTCCTCGACCATATTTGAGGGAAGAGAACGACCCGACACCTGATGCCTGATGTTCAAAATACCTAATTTATTTATTTATTAACATTTTCAGCAGCCAAGAAGCAGGACAGCGTCTTTTGAAGAGAGGCCGTTGAGCACACAAGAGGTCTGTGCAGCGTTGGACGAGGCCCTCAAACATCTGAAAGAAGTTATTGAACGATAAAGACAGGAGTAATCATTATGACTTTGCAGTTTTATTTGACATAGATTTCTGCTATATAGATTTCCAACATCAATCATTGGTAGCTTCTTGTGTCCAGCTTGTTTGACGTTGAATTACTTATAATTCTGATGTATCTCACAAGAATGTAAGATCCACCAACCCTCACTGGGCCAGCGTGGTGGATATGGCCCAACCACCCTTCTTGGGTAGGCCTACGTCCTGCAGTGGACTATTAAAAAGGCTAGTACAGTACAGAATGTGAGATAGTGGATAAAAAAATCTCATAAAAGTAGAGTTACGGATGAAACTTGTCAAGTGGTAAATCCACGTGAACGGTTTTAATTTATTATCTTACTCTACGTTAAGTATCTATTTTTTAACCGACTTCCAAAAAGGAGGAGGTTCTATGTTCGTCTGTATGTTTTTTTATGTGTATGTTCATCGATAATTTCGCCAATTGTAAACCGAATCGAAAAATTATTTTTTAGTTCGTAAGGGTATACTCCCGAGGTAGTCTTATTTAAATTTTACAGAAATCGGCTAAACCATTTTTGAAAAAACAACAATAATGTAAACAATTCTAGTGAAATATTCGAAAGCGGTTTTGCCATTTTTTGCGAAAAATAATTATTATTTGACGTGTTGTCGACGGAAGAATTTATTCAATAACCTCATTGCCACATATCAATTCTGCGTATCTTATCAAAAAAATTGATTTGTAGAGAACCGTTAAAAACATATTTTCAATTTATAAATTTTCAATGTCCACAATCATTTTACATACATTTTTCGTCATCTCCACATTAAAAAAAAATATTTCCAAAAAGAAGACACAATCATCAATTCAGACAAAAGAATCCATCAGCGAGGTGCGTGCTAGGTTTTAGACACGCCACATTAATCCCTAGACCGCAACCGAGTCTGAGAGCCTACTGTCTCGAGGGTCTATTCCAAAACCTAATAGCCTTATTGCCAAGCAAACAGCCACTGAAATATAAACCTTGTCTTGAAAAAGATAAGAGTTGAAGTCGAAGTATTTCAGCAACAGGATGATGAAACCGTCAGTCTCATTTGTTGCTTTTTAGACTAGAAAATTGAGATTTACTTCGAGTGACTCCTAAAGGAAGCGTATGGAACGTAAGAGAAAATTAGTTTTTCCCTGTAGGGCTTTTTGGCTTAACTGAAAGTAATCGCATTACCCATTAGAACGAAGGCAATAACAGGAAAAGTGTATAATTTTGTATTTACATCCGAATATGAAGTAGAAAGAAGTATTATATTGCTTGCAATAAGTCAAAAGCAAATCAAATAAGTCTAAAATCAAAAAGGGGTTTAGAGATAGATATGTAGCTAAAAATATAAACAAATCATACTGTTGCAAGTGTCTATGTTGCAAATAAACCTTGTTAATTCGGGCTCTATACAGGGTTATTTCTAATCAATTAGCATTCTTTTAGGGGCTTATTCTGTACATCAAAACTAACAACCTATGTTTTGCAACTTTTGTCAAAACTCGCGGAAACCTTCCTGTGCACCGACGACAACTCAACGCGCGATCGGCCTCCACTATGAAACCGCAGGTGCATCTATGAGGTTCACACACCTAGCAGCCCAGTCGAAGGGCCAACACCACACTCAATGCGTTATCGTCTAACAAAGTACCCAAATGAGATGAAGGAAGCGCATGTAACCATGCCCCAGATTCTGACACAGCCATCAGTCTAGCCAGATCAACCCCCGCGGCAACGCTCAGCAACTGCTCGTGAATTTGCTTAGTTCCAGCCAGCGACTGATTAGGAGTTCTGACCGCCCTAGGCTGTTAATTATGAAGACCCCCCATACTATATGTTATACTACCTGTAAAAGTTGTCACGATCTGCAAGCAAAACTAACGTTGTCCTTTAATCTGCACGACATTCAACCTAAGGGTGGCAAGCCATTTTTTTAGCTGACTGTACATAAAGGCAAAGCACAAAGGATCAGGGAGTCTCAAGCTTTTTCAGTTCACAACGCATTTAGACTTAGTGTTTTGTTTCTGTCTACTTGAAATAAGTATGTAAGGTAGATATCATCCCCCCCGAGTGGGTTCCCGCCACGACAAGGCGGGGGGGCTTAGTCTTCCCAGCCTGGTGAACGAAGAGGAACCCGAGGTGGGGCCGGCCTCTCCGGGTCTTGGGCCCAGACAAGCCCGTGCGGAGGCTGGCCAGTAGGTCGGCTTGCCGACTGAGGTGGACTGAGGTGTCGCGCTTGTCGCGATGCCGCGGCCGAGCCCATCGAGGCGGGGGCGGCGACGGGATGGACGGGCGGCGAGAAGGCCGCTGCCTATCCGTCCTGCCAGCGGCCCTAACGGGTGCCGCCAACGTGTTGGCGGAAGCGGTGGGGCTGCAGGGGAAGAGGAGTGTCGGTATCGCGACGGCCGTTCTCCCTATCCTCTGCAGCCGTGGTAGCAGGCGCGGGGCCACTTTAATTGACCCGTTGCATCGGGACCAGGGCTGTCGGATACGGGTGCTGTCTGACGCCCAGTGCTGGTTGGTCCCAGGTGGTGGATGACGATGTGTCTGGTGTTCGGCACATCGTCATTCTGGCGGGAGCCGAAGCTCCGTGGTGGGGCCCAAGTTGGGCCAGCGCTGTCGGGTGCCGCGGAGGAGTGCGCAAGCGTGCCCGTAGCCCCGACACCAGGCGCAGTGGTGGAACACCCAGGGGTTTTGGTGGGTATACTGTCCAGTCGGCAGGACTCCCACATAACCACCCGCCTGCCCACGAGGTGTGGTGGTATCTAGAAAAGATTTCCCCTGGTAAAAAAAAAGGGGTAGATATCATGCTAGAATGCAAACGACACGATTTCACGAAGACAAGTTGTACAAAAACTATATTAGCAACCTGAAATGTCTTCGTCGAAGTGAAGATGACAATGGGGTCGCATTACTGAAGGGATCGAAACGGCTAGACGCATACGTCAGTATCGGGTGCCCATGAATTCATGTTGCACAACTCGTCTACAAATATGAAATGCATTCGCGACCATTAGTAGTCGAAATGCCACAAAATTGATGGTTTTTCAGTTAGTAGGTATGATGAATTTATACTGGCTTTGTTAGTTGTAAAATTTTCTATATCTGAGAAGTTATACTATGCATTATTAGCAGTATTAGCACAAATGTTTGTTTGTGTCATAATAATGGTTTACCTAAGTAAGTGTACGGTACTTTGGCAACAGGAAGTTGTTTTGCAATGAATTCCATTCAAACAAAATAGTCATTCGACTTTCTATTAATCAACGCATGACTCTGGAAACTACTTTACAGACCTGTAATACCTACTAGGTAGATTTGAAACCTAAATCTTATTTTGTTTTAAAATCTGATAAAAATCGTTTACGTAAGTACTTAAAATGTGCAATATAGATTAATTATTAGTTTTCTACAGTGATTCTATTTCCTTTGAATTGTTCACATTTAGAGATTTAGTCATAGGTACTATAAAGACATTCTAAAGTTACAGGTTTAAAATATATTAGGTACTTTGTATAATTTGAAAATGTAGTACATAAAGGTGTAAACCAGAGCATTGCTTCTTAAGTACTCCTTTTTCACTAGTCTTTTCAATTTCCTCAAAATGTGGTTAATCCAAAACAAAAGCCTTAAGGAAAAAATACACTAAGCAACTTTGTATAATCCCACACAAAATTAGGAAGAATTAAGTATGTAGCGAATAATTCGGTGAAATTGTTAAAAAGCTTTTCACAAAGAATTTTGAGGATTAGCAAGAATTTTCGAGTAGCTCTGAAAATGCACAAGAGTCACATAATATCAGAATAGCTTTATTAAGGCGCTTGTAGTCGCCAACGTCCATTTTACTCGATCTATTTTATAAGACGAAAAACGCAATGTAAATTTCCTAATAATATAAGTTACATCAATATTTTGTCGAATTACATGTTTTTTTTGTAAGTAGATATACTCGTGTTTTTTTCATATAAGTTTTCGATCGAGAAACCCAAAAATATAATAACTTTAAGATGCATTCTATACAGTTAAAAGCATTTCATTATCAAAACAAACTTGTTATAATAAAGAAATGCAAGCTTAATCATTTTCGGAAATTCAACGACTTTGTACTAAAACTAGCAAATATGCGAATGGGATAGACGTGGACCGACTATCAGACCGTTAAATTTTCTGTGCTTAAGATCGTGAAAAAGGAATTCGAGTACAAAGACAATCCAGTGAAATTAACTCCCAGTCACTCTGAAACGTCGCAAATTCTTGCCTCAGATGCTTTCTTCTTTTTCAAATACCCTATTTACAAAAAGGCTTTTAGAAAAACGTTTTACAACGTTTTAGTGTGGGCAACTGAGAATAATTGGGCTTATCAATCGTATAAATTCAATTTGGATTTGCATAACATTTTACGGCGCTGAAACCTCACGTTCAAATTGTTTTGAAGAACAATACGTAGTTACATTAATAACGTAGCACATAATTTTCAGTCTAAATAACTTAGACAGTAAAAGTAAAACTACCCTTATGTTCAGTTTAATATAAATTAAAAATAATTGGCCAAGTGCGATTTGGTCTCGCGCTCGAAGAGCTTCGTACCCTATGGAAGCCCTTCTTAATATATTTTATTTTAATTTATTAATTATTTTTGAATGAAACATAACACTTAATATATTATGTCAATCATCTTTATTCAAGTCACCGTACTAACGGGCACACCGTATATCGAGCAAAAATGTCTAAAAATTTAGGTTTGTTGTATGGAAACTCCTCTTTATTTATTTTTTTCTACTTTTAGTATTTGTTGTTAAAGCGGCAACAGAAATACGTCGTCATCTGTGAAAAATTCAGCGTTCTAGCTATCACGGTTCATAAGATACAACCTGGTGACAGACGGACAGACGGACGGACAGCGGACTCTTAGTAATAGGGTCACGTTTTTAGCCTTTGAATAAAAATCATAATATTGAAAGTTTTAAAATATTTTATCTAAATTTGTGAATCAAAAATGGATAAAAATAGCATGATATTTCAAATTCTCAATTTTTTCTACGTAAGCCTTAATTAGAAAGTTGTTAGTTCTGATGTACAGAAGAAGCTTTTAAAAGGATTCTTATTGATTAGAAATAACCCTGTACAGTGAATATTTTTTGGGCCGTTTTGCTCAACCAATTCAGTATCTAGACAGATACATTAATCAAAGGTGAACTATAAAATAAAAACCTGAAGAATGCGTTCAATTTTTTCAGAAAGATCAAGCCAAAACCATATCTATTATTTCTATGAATATACGAAGTATAAATCGCAACTATGATAACTTCTTGGTTCTCCTAGACCGAATGGGTATTAAAATGGACATAATAATTTTCTCAGAGTGCTGGCTTAATGAAAATTATACTCCACATCAACTGCCAGATTATAATGTAATCCATACTAATAACCATATAAACCAAAATGATGGTGTCGTGGTCTACTATAAAAAGTCTGACTAAAGTCAAAATTTATGAAGAGAATATTGACGACGCAAATTGTATAATTGTGCAAATAGGAAGGGAGCTTTGCGTAGTAGCAATGTACCGTCCACCTTGTAATCAGAACGCCACAAAATATCTTAACTCATTAGATACCACTTTAAGTAATTTAAAATCCTGGCCAAATATTATAATTTTAGGAGATCTTAACATTAATATCGAAGCGGAAAGCACTGACAGATATATGGAAGAATATTTGTCACTGCTAGCTAGTCACGGGATGTTACCAGCTCATGCGTTTCCAACACGGGAAAAAAATTGCCTCGATCACTGTATCGTCAAAACAAAAAACAAAGTTACAACATTAGTTACCTCCAACGATAACTGATCACTCTCCAGTTGCTGTACAAATAAACACTAAAAATAGTCACAGTAAAAAAATACCTAAAACTTGCACATCAGTGAATTATCATAAAACTAAGGAAGAAATCTCAAAAATTAAATGGAACGATACATTAGATTACTCTGACTTAGACAAAGCGACTGAGTCTTTGATGATTCAGATCAAATCAATCGTAGAAAAATTTACCATAAATAAAATTATACCAAGGTCTCAGGCAAACATAAAACCGTGGGTTACTCCCGGGCTAATAAAAAGTATGAGAAGAAGAGACAAATTACATCTGATTTCAAATCAAGACCCAAACAATCAAAAACTAAAGACTGAATTTATAAAATATAGAAATATCATGAACAGCATCCTGAAGAAGCTCAAAAGATCGTATGAAAGAACTGAATTAATGAAACATAAAAAAGATAGCAAGAAAACTTGGGAAACTATAAAAAAAGTTTGTAACTTCCCAGTGAAAGAAAACCCTGTAGAAAATCTATTGCTTATAAAATCAACTCCTGAGGAGTCACTAAATACAATAAACAAATACTTTGTAGACGTTGGTTCAAATCTTGCAAAAGAAACCTTTCAATCCCTTAACGATACCAAAGAAAATTTAGCCCTTACGCAACATAAATATACCAAGAAACCAATCAAATCTTTTGGTTTGTTACCAACGGACACCACTGAGGTTTTCAATATTGTAATGAACCTCAAAGCGAACTCAGCACCTGGATGGGACAAAACGAACACTAAACTGATAAAAATGATATTGCCTTACATATTGGAACCGCTAACTGCAATATGTCAAGTCAGTTTTGATACAGGAATAGTCCCTACAGTACTGAAAAAATCAGTGGTATGCCCGATACACAAGGGTGGGGATGAGGACGGTGTCTCTAATTACAGGCCCATATCACTTCTACCAATCTTTTCGAAAGTGCTAGAGAAACTCATGAGCGTCAGGTTAAAAAAGTACCTAGAAAGCAAACTTTTATTATCAAATAATCAATTTGGTTTTAGAGAAGGGAAAAGTACCGAAGACGCAGTGCTCGATGTTACAGAACATATCAAAAACAAACTAGATAGTAAGAATAAAAGTATTGGCATATTTCTTGATCTAGCAAAAGCCTTCGACACCGTCTCTATCCCTATACTTTTGGTAAAACTAGAAGAAATCGGTATTCGAGGCATACCTTTAAAATGGTTCAAAAGTTACCTCACTGGCAGATTACAACAAGTCCGTATAAGAAATAATCTAAGCAGTGAAGAAATCGTAAAGTTTGGGGTACCTCAAGGCAGTATTTAGGGCCAACCCTTTTTCTTATTTATATAAATCAGTTATGCAACATGAAGCTTCGACAAGGCAAAATTGTCACTTATGCAGACGACACTGTGGTCCTATTTCATGGGAAGTCTTAGACGGAAGTTCAAGAGATTGCAAACAAAGGCTTGGAAGAAGTATCAAAATGGCTGAGAATGAACTTACTGACGGTCAACATCGCAAAAACCAAATACATGACATTCACAATAAATGCCTCAACTCAACCCAAAATTGCCCTAGATCTCAAAATACACAAAGCTACATGTGACATGAACAACGGATGCAGTTGTGATAACCTAAATCAAGTGTCAGTGATCAGATATGTAGGTATCATGATTGATAAACATCTAAACTGGATTGCTCACATTAGGCATTTTTCAAGCAGAATAAGGAAACTTATCTTTACATTTAAGCAGTTGAGACATGTCTTGAAATTTGACTCACTCATTAAAATTTATTATGCATTAGCTCAATCAATCCTATCTTTCTGTATCACTGCATGGGGTTCTGCCGCCAAGTCTCACCTTGAAAGGTTGGAGATATCTCAACGAGCGCTTCTCAAAGTCATGACGTTTAAGCCTAGGCTTTTTTCCACTAAAGACTTGTTCCGAGAATGTGCCGTACTATCAGTCCGGAAATTGTTTGTTAAAGCACTATCAGTCAGGCAACACTCGCAAATCACCAAACAAGATCTGCAAGAAAAAAGTCATAAAAGACGCAAAGATCGCATCTTTGAACCTGTCAGAAACAGAACAACATTTGGCACAATGTCTGTAAAAACTTTAGGACCTCTAATATATAACAGACTAAACAAAATATTAAAAATGGATAAAGTAAACAAATTCGAATGCAACCAGCTACTACTTAAATACTTGTTATCCCTTGACTATGACGAAACTGAAAAAATACTAGAAGTAATAAAATGATATGACAGCCACAAAGAAAAATCAAGTGATGTTAGATGTAACTAGGAATTCCAGACAAATACATAATATACTATATGTAAATAATATACCTATATAATATAAATATATTTATATATACAGCATATCACACACACACACACACACTCACACACACAACTCATTAATATCATATAAATTTATTTACCTATATACATACAACCTGGCAAATAAAAATAACAAAAATATTAGATTCTTAGTTTTAAAGTAGTTTTTAATATATAAATGTATGTATAGTGAAAGTCATTTAAATAAGTATAGAAAAAGGTGTACCTATGAATCAAGTGTGAAGTGTGCATAAACGGTCAAAAGACCAGTAGATAATTTGTACCCTGCCATACAGGCTCCTATGAGACCTAGTGCGTGGTTCAAGTAATCTAATGGTACTTTAACGCTATCTTAACTACGATTTTTATAAAGCCCATTGTATGTTAGTAGTTAATAGTACCATACATTTAATTTGATGTTGGAACAAATAAAGAATTTATTATTATTATCCCCTTTTAATCTCTTTCGATCTAAAAAACCACACCAACTAGTGCAACAAATATAAATAATTGCTGCAATCGGACAACACAACCCTATTAAAAACCCTAAATAACCTCGTATTGATAGAATTCAAATCCTATTTTGAAATATTAAATTAAATTATTATCACTTATGACTTATGGTCAAAAGATAACAACTAGCTTCTAGTCAGAGCCTAAAAGACAGAGTGGTAGATTATGGCGTAATGCTTCCCGTAGTAAGAGTGTAGGTCGTGATTTCTTCATCAAAATAGGTATTTTCCTTGAACAATAACAGCCACGCTAAATTGTATAGAAATAGAATTAATATCATAAAAACCCACTTTTGCCTAATTCAGGCTTATAGGAAAAAAGTTGATTTGAATGATGCTTTTGGTAGGTAGCTAATAGGTAGGTATAGACAAAGAAAATATAATAATACTGTACCAGCCTTTCTAAAGTCCACTGCAGGACGTAGGCTTACCCACGAAGAGTGATTGGGCCATATTCACCACGCTGGCACAGTGCGGGTTGGTGGATTCACATACGCCATCGAATTTCTTCTACGGACGTATGCAGGTTGTCTCACGAGGTTTTCCTTCACCGAAAAGCCAGTGGTGTGAAATTCCGTACATAAATTCTGAAGAACTCATTGGTATGGGACCGGGATTTGAACCCACGACCTCACGATTGTAAGGAAGGTGTGATTACCACTAGACCACCACGGCTTTTTCCCTTCGGCCACGTATGATACCAGAGTTTGGTAACCAGTATCTTACGAAGAAAAAATGATCGTCGTAGGATACTGGTATTCAAGTGATAGGATTTATTACTTTTCTGATACCCTTTATCATGTTTGGTTACCAGTATCCAGTAAGGAATTTAACATTCTGCCTATGAAACTAACTCGGCAAAACTGTGAAAATCGCAGTCTGTACCTACGCTTATTGTAAAACCCTCGCTTTATTGAAAACACACAAGAAAACAAGAAAATAGTTCAACTGTGAATCGTTTATTACCTACAACCTATTGAAATAAAATGGCGAAATGATTTCGATACAATGTCCAACACTAATTTCTTATATATAGAGGTTATCCTAAAGTACATTATGGGTTGCCTGGAAGAGATCGCTTTCAGCGATAAGGCCGCCTTGAGTTACACTAGTTTTTCTTGTATTGTTCTTATTTCTTTTTTGTGTACAATAAAATGTTATCTATCTATCTATTTAAATTTCGAAGACTTTATTACTTATTGACGTGTTTATCTAACTTGTCAGGGTGCCAGCATTAAGCAGCACATTGTTGTTGGTACTACAAAGCACTATAAAACGACAGCGAAGTATCAAATCGAGTGAAAACGTACTCACCTTATTTAATTCACATAGCTTCTCTAACTACTTTACCTAGACAAAAAGTGACCAAGATATTCTTGAAATACGAGTAAATTACTCAGAATGTTCTACGCTCACAAACCTATCAGTAAGAAAATACGGTCTTAAAAGTATCTACTTCCAAAGAAATTCATTTCGAGAGACCGAAGGAATCGAATTGATCCTAGTAATTGATTTAAGTGTCGTCCTGGACTTACTTTAGGACTAGACGTCTACATGAATAGACTCTAAGAAATACGTTTTTGTAATTCTGTTTTTATAGCAAACAGAAATGGTTCTCTTGATAGCTCGACGAAGTTTTTGTGACTTCTGTAAGTTGAGAATTCTGGTATAATAAACCCACGCGTTTCAGAGTATTTAGTTTTTAAGTAATTGATCATTATATTGTATTGAAATATTTTTACATCGATTTTCTTGTTCCACCTTAAGCTGACAGTTTTCATATTCTTATAGTATTTTTCAGGGTAGTACTTACCTACTTCATGTCAAAAATGAAGATATTTTTTTACATCACTATTAAATAAATAAATAAATTTCAGGGGACATCTTATGCATGGTTTCTGACCCCTAACTAAGCAAAGCTTGTGATATGGTTGCCAGAGACTGATATAGGTACTACATAAACGGTTGGTCCCCGGTGGTGGATGACGATGTGTCTGGTGTTCGGCACATCGTCATTCTGGCGGGAGCCGAAGCTCCGTGGTGGGGCCCGAGTTGGGCCAGCGCTGTCGGGTGCCGCGGAGGAGTGCGCAAGCGTGCCTGTAGCCCCGACACATAGCGCAGTGGCGGAACACCCTGGGGTTTTGGTGGGTATACCGTCCAGCAATGGGCGGGGACTCCCACATTACCACCCGCCTGCCCCGAGGTGCGGTAGTATCATTAAAAAATTTGCCCAGGTCAAAAAAAAAAAAAAGAAAAGATACTACATAAATAATAACATTCAGACACAGAGCAAACATCTATGATCATCACAAAAATACTTGCCATGGGTGGAATCGAACCCACGCTTCTATGAACCAGGAGTCAGAGTCACTAATTATTGGGCCAATGAAGCAGTCAATGAATAATAATATCAAGCCAGCTCAAAGTAGTCAACAAGCTATGGACAGAGCTACGATATGCTAGGAGTCTCGCTGCAAAATAAGGAGATCCGTACAAAATCAAAGTAACCGTCGCAGCCCAACGGATTTACAACCGCAGTATCGTCATATTACATAATATACTCTTCAATCTTTTTTCTGGATACACGCCGCTACCAACCGGTTTTATTTTAGATCTGTAAAGGAGGTATATTATTATGTAGACGTGCTATGACTAAAACGAATGAACTGACGAAAGTATTGTACTTGTAATTCTTTCGAGGTATTTTTGTTACGGTTTTTGTTTTTGATGGGATTATTGTATAATTTAATGTTGTGTGACAGGCATACAATATATTAGGTATTCATACAATAATGAAAATAAGTCAAAAATACTTTTAACTTTGTAGTTTTTGCGTGACGATCATGCTATTTGCTAATTATGGTACAATGACACTAGAAGGTCATTTGGTTGATTTCAAAGCAACGTTTCAGCATCAGTTAGTAATTATATTAATTTGTCTCAAGTGTTCTGGAAAAAAATCTAGAATTGCTAATTAGATAAATATCCAAGTACCTACCATCATTTTAGATTAGGCTATTTCATTATTTAAACACATTTCATATTTTATTTTAGTAGTTACATCCAGATTTAAGAGCTAAGGAATCCCACAATTTTCTTTTTATGTAAAATGTGGCCAAGAGGAGACTACAGCTCGCACTATCAAAATGCTATCAGATCTAATAAAGAGCCAAGCTTCGAACTCTACACGCCATAATTTGATAAGCCTTTACTTCACAAACTCTCGCAATCGCCTACCGCTTGTCTGTACTGTACAAGCCATTTTTACAGTTCACTGCAGGACGTAGGCCTACCCACGAAGGGTGATTGGGCCATATCCACCACGGTGGCTCAGTGCTGGTTGGTGGATTCACATACGCCATCTACGGACGTATGCAGATTTCCTCACGATGTTTTCCTTCACCGAAAAGCCAGTGGTGTGAAATTCCGTACATATTCCGTACAGCCAAGGGTATGGAGAGGGGTCAGGGTCGCGCATCCTTACCATCCACGAAGCTCAAGGTCTGACATACGACTCTGTCATCGCCATTAAAATCAAAGCCAAGATGAGGTTGCACGAAAGCGCTTCGCACGCGGTCTTCGCAGTATCACGGCACACCAGTATGCTGAGTGTGAGTGTTGTCGTAAACATGACGCGCTCTACGTCGAGCGTGTAAGCATGTAATTTGTATGAAGATAGTACAGTTCGAAAACGCGCCGCTAGTGGCGCTGTACATTTCTTTATACAAATTACATGCTTACGCGCTCGACGTAGAGCGCTTCATGTTTACGGCAGCACTCACACTCAGCATACAGGTCCTTCAAATACTTCGCCGACAACGAGGAAGACGCCACCAGCCTTTTTGTGCGGCGTGCGACGACTGTGTCACCTGAGGTCATCGTAGACTATAATTTAAAGATGGCTATTAAAGACCGGAACGCAGTGGTGATGGAGGCCCTGAGCGGTATAAGTAGTTATTTGGAAAATAGTAAATAAATAATTGAATCGTTGTTTAAAATTGTAGGTATTTTAGAAAGAAAGAAATTAATTAGATTTAGATTTAGGCTTAGGTATGTTTACAAAATATTAATGAACCTTAAACAAAATTATAATTAATCCGTTAAAAACAATAAAAAATAATTAAACCTGTAACATAAATAGTGATTAGTGATCTCCTAGTGATAGCCCAACCTAACATTTTTTCTGATCTAACCTAACCTTAACCTAACCATAGTCGAACCATGATACAGGTTGATGATTAATTACTAATTTTGTTTGTTATATAATTTGGATTTTTAAGGGTACCCTTAACTTATATGACTACGACAGAGCGGAAATACAATAAATATTTATTCAAAACAAGAACATTAAAATTTATTGGTACGGGACCGGGATTTGAACCCACTACCTCACGATTGTGAGGCAGATATCAATACCACTTGAACACTACGGCGTTTTCTTGACCATGGCTTCTAGTTTAACCTAAATAAAAAAAAAACTATTTACCAGTAGTATTGCGGACAGCGTCGCAGGCACTTGTGCTAATTACCTACCTACTCTAATCAGCAAAATTTATTGGTTTTACAGTAAAACAAACTTTTTTCTTCTAAAATGGAATGGGAAAGATCTGAATGTGGTAAGTGAAGTACAAATAATCGGCCAAGTGCGAGTCGGATTCGCATACGAAGGATTCCGTACCGTATGGTACTCGTAGCACCCCTTAAAATATTTTATTTAAATTATTTATTTTTGAAGGGAATTTAAAACTTAATATTTTGTGAATATTTCAAGCATCTTCCTGTTGCAGTCATTAATATCAACCAAAAAATATGTTTATTGTATGGAAGCCCCCCTTAAATATTAATTTTGTTGTAACTTAATTATTCATTTTTAAACTTAATATTCTGTGAAACTTTCAATCATCTACCTGTCACCGTTATTAATAGCGAGCGAAAAACGGCTTAAAATTATGGTATGTTGTATGGGAGCCCCCCTTAAATATTTCTTTTTTTAGTATTTGTTGTTATAGCGGCATTAGAACTACATTACCTGTGAAAATTTCAACGTTCTAGCTATCACGCTTCTTGATATACAGCCTGGTGACAGACAGACAGGCAGACCGACAGACGGACGGACAGCGGATTCTTAGTAATAGGGCCCCGTTTTTACCCTTTGGGTACGGAACCCTAAAAAAGAAAAATACAATGCGCTCAGTTCCTGTTTGATCAACAGAAAAAAAAAATACTCAAGTATTTGTTTAAAAAGGCCTCAAATAAAGTAGTAAGCACCAAAGAAACAACATTATTTTTTTTGTCGCAAAGAAATCCGCATTTGACTGCCGTTTCAGCCGATGGTATATAAACAACGATGACTGTGTTTGTTTATACGCTAAGTTTTCTTTGTCTTTAAACTTGTAATTTAGCTACGACTTGTCAATTTAATGTATGATCGGCCAAGTGCAAGTCGAACTCGCGCACGAAGGGTTCCGTATTGTATTGGGGGAGGGGTCCCCCCCTAAATATTTATTTTATTTTAATTTTATTATTAATTAATGAAGTAAACATAACTAAATATTTTGTATTTATTTTAACCGTCTACCTGTTATTTTTATTAATATCAAGCTAAAAACGGCTAAAAATCAAGTTTGTTGTATTGAACCCCCCTTAAATATTTATTTTATTTTGTTTTTAGTATTTGTTGTCATAGCGGCAACAGAAATACAGCATCAGTGAAAATGTCAACTGTCTAGCTATCACGGTTTATGAGATAAAGCCTGGTGACAGATAGACAGACAGACGGATAGACGGATGGACAGCGGAGTCTTGTAATAGGGTCCCGTTTTTACCCTTTGGGTACGGAACCCTAAAAAGCAATGTTTTCGGCAATGTAAATAAAAATACAGCTGAGCATACAGTAAAGAAGAGGTGAAGAGCAGTTGAATGATTAGATGATTACTTCTCCCTGAGTATAGATCTAGTTCTGGATCACTATATCATTTATACGAGCTATACCGCACAAGCTGTCATATAAACTCATTGCTAGATCAGATCTGATAATTGGTATTTCTAATCGGGAAGGTCCAAAAATATTATTTTGCGCTTGTCTTCATAATTTCAGGTAGATACCGAATTGAAACATTGACTGCCGAAACTATGGCTGGTGCATTGTATGTAAGTTTATGTAGATAATTTATTTGATGTGCACTATAAACCTATGTAGCATAATCTCTACGTTGATACTTGTTGGACTCAGCTACGTATTTACTTAGTAATAAAAATTCAATCTCCTATTTGAAATTTTGCTGCTGACACATTTTTACTTATTCCGGTATACAAAGTTTCAATATAGGTATTGCACGACACTTGAAAAAAAAACTCTTAATTTACATATATTATATTGGTATGCTTCATATCACTGCAAAGTATAAAACAAAGTCACTTTCCGCTGACTGTCTGTCCCTATATATGCTTAGATCTTTAAAACTATGCAACGGATTTTGACGTTCTTTTTTTAGTACATAGAGTGATTCAAAAGGAAGGTTTGTATGTATAATACATGCAAAATATAGAAGAGGAACTAAAAAAGAAAGTTGTGAACGTTGTATATAAAGACATTCTGTAGTACATTTAGTATCAGCATTGCACCCATGCGAAGCCGGGGCGGGTCGCTAGTCTGTAATAATTATAATAAATGCAAAAAACCAAACATTATTTTTTTTTTAAATGCAATCCAATATACAGCTATACATAGATCCTGAAATAAACTACGAGTCCTTAATTTCCATTCATAATAAATAGCATTTTTCAAATCGACCAGACAAATTCAGGTATTTGTTTTTCTATTTAGTCAAAGTTGAATACAACTTTGACAATTATTAATAAATAATTATCACGAACTCACATCTCTATCGCCGCCGTTTCCAGAGTTTTTTTATAATTACTTCACTAGCTTATATTATAGCCCGTAGCTTTGCCTGCGTTGTTCTAGATTTAATTAAAGTAATTAATCCATAGAATTCTCGTTAATCAATCACAAAGGTTTTTATTTTTAGTTTCCGTACTTTAAGAGGTAAAAAAAACTTCATTAAAAAAATCCGTCCCAGTTTTTTTCTTTAAGACATCATCAATTATTGTTCTAGTGGTTAATTGACATCTCGATTTTGATAAATATGTATTTATTTGTTTCCAGGTCATCAAAGAAGGGTTTTGTAAATACGAAACAGTATGTATTGGTACAGAAGTGAATATAAACCCTACAGCTTCCGAAGAAATACTGGAATTGTGTGCCGATACAGCGCTGGATGGGGTTTCTTTGGTGGCTGTGGAGATCTCGACTGGAGAAGTGGTGTCTGCGAGTTTTAATAAACTACAGGTTTGCAATTTTTTATACATCGGAAGAAAATTAGTTAAAAAAGCCTAAATGACTTTTGGGTAACTCTCCACAACTTCTTGACTGATTGCATAATTTTTTAAACATTTACCGGCCAACGTTATACCCACAGGTTATGTCGTTCTCGCTCGTGCGTTTAATATCAATCAATTTTTTTGCACTTATAATTTATTGTGAATAACACCGTCTTACCACAAAAGTCTTACGCACGGCTTTAGACAATGTCTAACAGTACAAATTGCACGGTTAAACAGTGCTTAAGGCGTGTTTAAATCTTTTGTGGTAAGGCGGATAGGGTCTAAACCGGTGATTAAATTAAATTTGTACAGTTTTCACATTTATTCATGTACTGTACTAGCCTTTTAAATAGTCCACTGCAGGACGTAGGCCTACCCACGAAGGGTGATTGGGCTATAATTATTTACCACGATGGCCGCGTGCAGGTTGGTGGATTCACATACACCATCGAATTTTTTCAACAGACGTATGCAGGTTGCTTCACGATGTTTTCCTGATCGAAAAGCCAGTGGTATAAAATTTCAAAGAACTCTTTGGTCGGTACACGGATTTGACCCACGGCGTCACGATTGTAAGGCGGGTGTCATTACCACTACACCACCTCGGCTTTACGTAATTCGTATGTGACAACTTGCAATCGAGAAGTTTAATTTTTTTTCCCTACTGCAAGGGACTTTTTTGCTTATAATGTTTTAATTTCAACTCGATAACTGAGACACAAGGTCTTGCTTGACACACGGACTAAGCCATCCATCCATCAGCCATAGGAGGTCCACTGCTGGACATAGGCCTCCCCTATGGATCTCCAATAAGACCGGTTACCAACGTTGACCGGTTGACGGACTAAGCCAAACCATAATAATTATTTTTCACAAAAAATGGCAAAACCGCCTTCCATCGTGTACAAAATTCGAATATTTCGCTCGAACTGTTTACATTATTGTTGATAATCAAAAACGGCTCAGCCGATTTCTATAAAATTTAAATGGGGAGTACCCTTTTGAACTAAACCTTGGGAGTAGGTATACCCTTTTGAACTAAAAAAGAATTTTTCGATTCGGTTCACAATTGGCGAAATTATCGATGTTCATCGTGTACAAAATTCGGATATTTCGCTCGAATTGCTTACATTGTTGTTCGTTTATTCAAAAATTCGATTTTTGTAAAATTTAAATGGGACTACTTCGATTCGGTTTACAATTGGCAAAATTATCAATGAACATAAAATATACACACGAACATAGAACCTCCTCCTTTTTGGAAGTCCGCTAAAAAAAACATAACACGGACTACTTAACTGCTACGAAATAATCCTCCAATTAACAAGGCCGTTGAAATTTGAATGCAGTATGATCAGTAATAAATTATTATTATTCAAATTGGTTATTGATTACAAGAGTTGACTTATTCCAGGTGCCAACATCTGATACAGATGAAAGAACTTTTTTTGATGTGTTTGCTGAAGAAAGATGCACTCAACCATCTTCGAAAGCATTGATGCAATGCATGGCAGAGATAGATAGACAGGTTGATGGTCGGTGCAACCTGTTTGAACTGTAAGTACACCTACACATTGTAACGGCTATTTGAATACCATTTTCGGTCATTGCTAAACATAAGCATAATTATATCCATCGCTTTTGGGTACGGAATCCTAAAAAGTTGAGTTGTAGATTAATAATCATTTTTCGCAAAAATATGGCAAAACCGCCTTCCATCGTGTACAAAATTCGAATATTTCGCTCGTTTACATTATTGTTGATTTATCAATTGTTGATTTCTGTAAAATTTAAATGGGAACACCTTGGGAGTATACCTATTTGAACTAGAAATAATTTTTCGATTCGGTTCACAACTGGCGAAATTATCGATCTTCATCGTGTACAAAATTCGGATATATTGCTCGAATTGTTTATATTATTGTTGGTTTTTTCAAAAACGGCTCTGCCGATTTCTGTAAAATTTAAAGTTCATCTTGGAAGTTCCTCCCTTTCAAACTAAAAAATATTTTTTCGATTCGGTTCATAATTGGCGAAATTTTCGATGAATATACACACGAACATAGAACCTCCTCCTTTTTGGAAGTCGATTAAAGAATAGAGCCTAGGGCCAAAATTCCAGTGCAAAAAGAGCTGCGAATTATCAATACCAAAGTTTTCCAAATACAATTATCTTCAATTTCAGATATAGTGCCGACTGCAGTCTAGAAATAATGTTTCTAGCTACTCTCCCGAAACATCGTCAAAAGAAACTTGGCTTGCTTCTTTGTAAAGTTTCCTTAGACTTAGGTCGAAACCTGAAATTCGGTCCCGTATCTAAAATAACTGTTAAAGATATGACCAAAATATGCTCACATAAAACCTAGAAAGGTGACCTCGAAAGTACCCACGATAAGTCAGATTTTTGGCACCTCTATTGCTACGCAGAGGATTGGAAAAACTTTAGATTTTACTACTCATTTGAGGGTTTCGTTCACGCAGTTCGTTTATGATGGAAAGACTTATGTTGATAGAGTGGGCTCGGACCCGTACTGTGAGGTTATGGCTCGACGACTTCATTGAAAGTAATGGGCATTTTTCAAAATTAGTTTGGGCTTAAATTTGAGATGTATTGTGTGAACAAAATTATTTAAAAAAAATTTAATTTGAGAAAATTAATGCAAAAAACAAAATGTAAAATAAAGTTTTCATACAAATAATTTTAATGATAAAATAAATATTCTTCATGTGTAAAATATATTAACGTTATAATTAAAAATAAAGCTGCTCGAAAATGACCAATTAAATTGTACAGTATGCCTATATAACTATTTTAAAAACGCCATTGTAAATTTAACGTTACTCTACGTAAAAATCGATTCTGTACATGCTGTGTGAATATTACCACCAGTAGCGACTGATTAGTTAAAAAGGATCCAGTAAAACGGACGTTCTATGTGGACGAGCCCTTAAATAGCGTTCTGTCTATCAAATGCATATTAAAGTGAAAAAAAGTGCTACTCGTACTCTAAATTGCTATTATAATATGAAACAAAATATACACATAATTATTGCTATTATATAGGTAATTACGATCTAAAATTGGGCCTTATCTCAACGTCATCCATCCACCCATCAGCCATAAGAAGTCCACTGCTGGACATAGGCCTCCCCTATGTATCTTCAATAAGACCGGTTGGAAGCGGCTTGCATCCAGCGCGATATCTCAACGTAAAACCGAATAATCGGCCAAGTACGAGTCGGGCTCGCGCACGAAGGGTACCGTACTGTATGGGAGCCCCCTATAAATATTTATTATATTTTGATTGAATTATTTACTATTGAAGTGAATGTACAACTTTATATTCTGTGAACATTTCAAGCATCTACGTGTTACCATTATTAATATCGAGCGAAAAACGGCTAAAAATCAGGTATGTTGTATGGGAGCTCCCCTTCAATATTAATTTTATTCTGTTTTTAGTATTTGTTAGCAATAGAAATAAATCATCTGTGAAAATTTCAGCTTTGTAGATATAACAGTTCATGGGATACAGCCTGGTGACAGACAGACAGCGGAGTCTTAGTAATAGGGTCCCGTTTTACCCTTTGGGCACGAAGACCTAAAAAATTAAAAGTAATTTAAATTTGGAACGTCATAATTTGTATGATTCTTGAAAATGATTCTTGAATATGATTCTTGAATAAGATTCTTGAATATGATTCTTAAATATGATTCTTGAACATGATTCTTGAATATATTCTTGAATATGATTCTTGAATATGATTCTTGAATATGATTCTTGAATATGATTCTTGAATATGATTCTTGAATATGATTCTTGAATATGATTCTTGAATATGATTCTTGAATATGATTCTTGAATATGATTCTTGAATATGATTCTTGAATATGATTCTTGAATATGATTCTTGAATATGATTCTTGAATATGATTCTTGAATATGATTCTTCAATATGATTCTTGAATACGATTCTTGAAGATTTCTTTCTCTCTTCTAAGTAGGTACCTACTAAGAGAAGAGAAGACCTACTAAGTAAGAGATATGGGCATATTAAAATTGTAAGGTTTTATTCGATAAAAACGAAAATGCCTCTATTCGGTCATGATCATCGAGCAGGACATAATCTTATGTTTTTCACGTAAGTACTAAGTATTCACATTCGCGGTTTTTCATTTCGTATTTGGTGTCATTATTTTATGAACATTTTTAAGTACATATCTACATTCCAATTTGTTTTATTTTGTTGTGACTTGCGAACAATATCGAGTTGACTAGTGGTATATAAATATAACACCATCATGACTGCACTAAAGTGCGGTTATGATCTCAGAACTGCAAAACTAGATTAGAAATGAGATCTATACAATTTTCGATGAAAACCGCTGTTGCCAAGTATGTATTGCCAATGTAAAATATCTCCACAACAACTGTGCAATTATCACTAGTTTCGGCTGTGGTTATGATGGTGTTAAGTATTATTTTTATTCCTGGGTTTTTATTCTCTCGCAGGAGGTATGAAAAGTAAAGTATGAACATCTTGAACTAAACCTGTCTTCATCTTAGTTTGGTTAAAACACTTCGCTTCACTCAGGACTAAAAATGAAACACCTTAGCTACGCTTAGGAGTTAAATCTAGGGTCCCTCGCTACACTCAGGGTGTAATTTGTTGCCCGTGACACAAAACACGACCTCGTTCTCCAGGTGCATAACCTACTATTACATCACAGGAACGTAATATCTCACTATAGGCTGATGCCTAAGTGAGCAAGCTCAAAAAAACCCAACAAGCTGTAAAGAGGCTGCTCGGAATGTCTCTGCGAGATCTAATTCGTAATTAGGAAATCCGTCAAAAATCAAAGTAAACGGCGCGTAGCCATGCGGATTGGCTAGTTGAATAGCTGTGGCAGTGGGCAAGACTCATAGGTAGAATAGAACAAAGTAATGATGACCGATGAAGACGAAAAAAAAACATCTACGGGAGACCACGTACATACGAGTACAAGCGCAGTGTTTAATGTCCACTTCTATGATCAGCAGTGGAAGGACGAACTTAAGTCTTTGCCACGGATTGTGTGATGGTTATAAAAAGTTGATTGAGAGCTTTACCAAGTTATACTATAACAATATATTTAGTAATTTTTAGGCTTCCGTACCCAAAGGGTAAAAACGGGACCCTATTACTAAGACCTCGCTGTCCGTCTGTCTGTCACCAGGCTGTATCGCATGAACCGTAATAGCTAGAGAGTTTAAGTTTTCACAGATGGTGTATTTCGATTGCCGCTATAACAACAATTAAAAACAGAATAATATAAATATTTAAGGGGGGTTCCCATACAACAAACGCGTTTTTTTTTTTTGTCTAGGGCTCCCATACGGTACGGAACAATTCACGCACCTGGTCTATTTTTTAAAATACTCATTATTTCAACTTTGAGTCGTCAAGAAGATCGATGGCGATTATTCTGCCTATAAACGACACTTGAAGGTCGTTTGGTTATTCCACAGCAACGTTTCAGTTTTATTAGTATTAATTTGTGTCTGCGTTACTGAAAAAAATATCTAGAATTGCTAATTAGATAAATGTACAACTATCATCATTTCAGATTTGGTTATGTTATGTTCTGAGCTAGTTTCGTCGCTGAGATTTCCTTCATTAAAAATAGTGATACGAAAATCCGTTTATAAATTTCAAAGAACTCAATATATCGCGTCATGGATAATTTACTAGACGAACAGTTTTTTCTTAGAGACCAATCTCAAAATCATGAATAAATTTAAAAGATTACACATGAGCTACCATTACAAATACACAAGTATCTTTACAGATAGGTACAGAAAATTTGCATTAGTAGAAAGATTTTACAAAAACATCTCTCATGCCACAAAATATAGCTCAAAATTATATCTGAAACTTGTGTAAAGTAGATGTCCACCAAAGGAAAGTCTGTTTGCTTTCGCTGAAATTGAATTCAATCTTGTTGAAATACTGATTGCTCTGCTCTGACTCAGCTGTCCTGAACTATTTCCGTATTTCAACATTTAAATTTTGAGATGTAATCAAAGGTCTATAGACATACCTATACGTTTAAATTAAGAAACAAGTAGGTACATAATATATTTGTGTGTGTGTGTGTGTGTGTGTGTGTGTGTGTGTGTGTGTGATTAAGGAGTGTGTGTGTGTTTCTGTGTTCATAGTCAAACCATCTCTTGTCACCAGTCAATGACCTAATTTACGATTTATTTTATTCTTAAACTAAACCATGAAAACCAGCCTCATTGATTCAACGAATTGAAGAATTTCTAAAAAAAAAGACATTATTTTTACATAGTAGGTACAATTAGAAAATATGTGTGTATCTAAAACGAGTAAGTAAATGATGAATTCAATTGAAATTTTACATACTACTACTAGGTATGCTATGCACCTGATTCGTTCATACGTACTTAGGTAATAGCGTATTATAGACTCGCATGACACGTTTTGCGGTCATACTGATACACAGGCTGTTTTGTTAAGCAATGGAATTAGTTGGGTGTTTATCTTGACGTCAGGCATATTATAGGATACCTATAGTTGTACTTATGGTAAGTGTCTTTATAAGTATACAATTATCAATTTTATTTTACACTAGGAACAGCCGTGATAAAGCAAATAAAACAGGTACTTCATACAAAACACTTATCTGTCTACAAAATGTAAGGATTGGAAAACTAGTACGAAAATTGACAGCCTTATTGCTTAAATCGAATTTTTCCTGACACCTTTGTGATCGAGAGAATATTTTTATTGAAATTTATAAAATGGTCCCAACTAATAACAGTCAATAAATAAGTCAATATTTTTGCAACTGCAATAAAAACTTACCTACTAATATTATATATCCGAAAGTGTGTTTGTTGTTTTCATTATTTATGCAGCAACAGATTAATGGATCGACTTGAGTTTTCGCATTAGTAATTATAGGTAGTTCAGAGGTCGGAAAGTAATAAAAGGATACTTTTTATCCAGGAAAAATAAAAGGTACTTTGAAATTTAATGAGACAGGTAGGTGGTATAAATGGATAGCATAAAAGTTGTCAATATCACGCTGGTGAAGCCGCAGGCAATAGCTAGTACATTATCATATTTTTTTTGATAATGTCTGTCATCTATCCCAAGTTCCAAACAGCCTGTGTGAATGATAATAGCGGTACAATCGCGAACCGGCTTGTAGACTAACCTAAATACAAACAAAACAATTTACCAGTCGTTTTGCGGACAGCGTCGCCGGCGCACGTGTTTTATTTATTCTAATATTTATTTAGTAAAAAGTATTTGCTAGGTAAAGTTTAGAGGCCTTACTGTGATACAAAAATTTCGTTCATCTAAAATGGAATGGGATAGATCTGAGTGTGGTGAGTTATTTCCTAATAAAGAAAAAACAATAATTCAAGGCTATAAAGCATGCGACCACGAAAAGCAACGAGAAGAACTCATTTCGACGTGTGAAAAAGTGACAGTTATGTACTTTGCCATAATGCTGTCTCGTTCTGACACTACGAACGAAACAATTCGTGGCGCGCATACTAGCCCAGCAGGTCCTATTTGATCTATTGAAAAAAAATGTGAATGTTTACGTATTTGATTAGAAAGGCCGCAAATAACGTAAAGCAGCAAGTACTATAGAAATAACTTTATATTTTATCGAAAAAAAGTCCCCGTTTGACCATCATCTCACCTGATGGGAAACCATTAACAAACAACGATTTGTTTGTTTGTGTTAAGTTTTCTTCTGCCTTCAACTTGTAATTTGGCTATGCAAATATACTGTGTGAAGTATATAAAATTAAAAGGTCAACGTAGATGGAGAAGTAGAAAGCTTACTATTTCTCTTGGAGTACAATCTGGCTTAGTTTAGCTTTGGTAAAACTATTTCTCTAAACATAGAAATAGCCATATGGGCAATAACAACATTATTGACGTTTAAAGCTATATAAGCTAAGCCCATTGCCAGACCTGTTTGAATATCAGGCTCAATATAATTTCCGTTCATGATGTTTAATATCTAAACTAAATGGAATATAAATAAAAATAAATATTAGGGGACACTTAGTCTTCACACACGGTCTCTGACCCCAAACTAAGCAAAGGTTGTGATATGGCTGCCAGAGACTGATATACTACATATACGAGCACATATTTTTTGAATACATACTTATATAGATAATACCTAAATAACACCCAGACACCGAGCAAACACTTAATTATGTTCATCACATCAATACTTGCCCAGAGTGGGGATCGAACCCATGTTTCTTTGATCCAGAAGTCAGGGAACTAACCACTGAGCCACCGAGGCAGTCAATCTAATTGGGAACATTATTGAAAACTGAAGATCTGAGTCACGTCAGGTAGGTATTTTACGAGTAATCATAAATTTATAGAACCTTATAAGAGTAATTTTTTTTTTTTGCTAAAAGTAGCATGACTGACTTCAACCGTGTACAGAATTCGCAATATTTTGCTCGGATCGAATTAAGATTTTCCACATTTTTGTTGTTTTATCGAAAATGGCTCTTCTGATTTCGATAAAATTGAAATGGGACCAATTTCGAAGTATACACTTACCAATAAAAAAATTGTTATCAAAATCGGACCACTACGTAAAAAGTTGTGCGTGGTTATAAATTAAAAAAAAATCGCGTCAAATTGAGTACCACCTCAGTTTCGTCGGTCAAAAATACAGATCTTTATTTTAGTTATTCATTATCACAGATTTGAAAAAGTAATATTGTACTTATCTTGTCAATTTCAGGTAAATACCGAATTGAAACACTGACTGCAGAAACCATGACTGGTGCATTGTATGTAAGTTTATTATAAATACATTTTCGATAATTTTTTTGATCAATTCTACAAACCTGCGCGGCACAGCACTGCTCGGATCCTGTTGATGTTTAAACAAGTTAAATCTTCTGTTACTATGAAATTTTGCTGCTGAAACATTTTCCACTAGGAATTGCGCGTGGCAGCTGAGTAACTCGTAAAAATGATGGTTTCGTACAATGTTTTCGTATTGCTTTGTATTTAAATTTTATCTAAAAGACAAGCAAATTTATCGTCTTTATCGTTCACGAAACTGCATCATAGTAGATATACCCGTACCTACACACAACTGCTGATTGATACTGCAATAATCTACGAGTTCTTTTTGTCAATTTATCATAAATTTCATTTTTAATCGACCAGACACATTACTCCCTAACCTGGAATACAATCAAGTAGATCATTGGTGTAAACCCGATTTTGATTAGGTACTTAGAGATAGACAGATGAACGTAACAACGTAATACCTACGCTACCTCGTGTCTAGATTTATTAAGCGTCATTTCATTTATGTAGATATTTATATTTTCGCCTAATCAGAGTTTGATAATTATTATCGAATACTTACATCATATTTATCGTTGTTTCCAGGTCATCAAAGAAGGGTTTTGTAAAGACGAAACAGTGTGCCATGGTACAGAAGTGAATATAAACCCGATAGCCTCTGAAGAACTGCTGGAGTTGTGCGCTGATGCAGCGTTGGATGGAGTGTCTTTGGTGGCCGTGGAGATCTCCACAGGAGAAGTGGTGGCTGCGTGCTTTAATAAACTACAGGTTTGTGTGAACAAATTTTTAAACTTATATTTCGCATAAAAATAATCTTTAAATGAGTTAACTACTACCAATTACCGTGACCAGACGCATATTTTTAGGCTTTTGATGATTTTTAAGAAGAACATTTAAGAACGTCTTACAATCTCGCTTTTTGACTCCGTCTTTTTATCTGTCCGACTCATAGCAATGCCTTATAACTCCTATTTTAAATTGCGTCAAATTCCATTTCCTACTTTTCCAGAATACTATCGAGCTTAATTTTGAAGACCAACATAATATCAATATTTTTGCATTTGATGGGTCAAATAGACAATAATTCATCAACATAAGTTTTAAAATTATAGTTAAGATTAATAACAACTTTGATTTGAAGAACCATTTTATTTGACTCGTAAACGTCATCGAACTATTTAAGTAGGGTAGGTTTCTAAAATGTTGTTGACAAGTGAATTAAAAGTGTTAATATAAGTGTCATCTGTGAAAATTTCAGCTGTCTAGCTATCACGGCCCATACAGCCTGGTGACAGTCAGACAGACGGACATATTACTAATAGGGTCCCGTTTTTACCCTTTGGGTACGGAACCCGAAAAAAGACAACACGGGCTATCTATCTACTTCAAAGTTCATAAGCCGTTGAAGTATGAATATAGTGATCTGTAAGAAATTATTAATATACGATTCGGTTAATTTTATAAATCAAAAAAAAAAAAACTTATTCCAGGTGTCAACATCAGATACTGATGAAAAAACTTTCTTCGAAGTATTCGCTGAAGAAAGATGCACCCAACCATCTTCGAAAGCATTGATACAATTTATGGCAGAAGTAGATAGTCGGTGCAACCTTTTTGAACTGTAAGTATACACTAACGCCTTAACCTTTTATAGTCCAATCAATGCTGAACATACGACTACCCACGAGGGGTGATTTGGGGATTGGGCCATATTCATCACGCTAGCCTGTGCGAGTCAGTAAATTCACATACGCCATCAAAAGTTTTCTACGGAGATAAGAGTATTATTCAGGCTTAGGGTGTTTTCCTTTACTAAAATCTATTGGTTTGTAATTCCGGGCATAACATTGAAAGAACTTATTGATACATGGGACCTTATTTCATCCATATCTCGCGCTAATCTAAGGATCATCTAATCATCTAAGGACAGTGTTCTTTCACTAAGCTATCACGACTTACGCCTAAGCCTTAGTTCTAATAATTTGAAAGATATATGTTTGCGTCCTTAAATAAGATGTTTTGAACAATTATATAGCTAAGTATGTAAAATATTATGATTGGTATTAAGGCTTAACTACATAAATTTTATCAAGCATTAATCGAATTCTTAGTTTTGGCACTCCAAATAAAATTACGTTTCCTCAAAATCTTAGTTCGTGTTGCTGTGAAAATGTGTTTCTGTACAAAACGTTAAGAGAAAGAACCATCCTGTCATTCTTTACAAAGTTTTTGTTCCATTTAAGATTATCTACTAGTATGTTATTAGTAAACCAAGGCCATGCTAAGCGATTAGCGTTGCTAATCACGTTGTATGTTCTACGTTCACATCTAGCTTTATAGTGTTAGACTAGTACGTATATCTAGTCATTTCATTTTAGCATTCCTACCTTATTAATTCGCTTAACGCAGTACGAGTTACTTATTATTAAAACGTTATATCATATTATTTGTTTCACATGGTTAAATTTGTGTGACCGAACCGTATGAAGTTTAATGATTAACCGTTCATTATTAAAATGATACCTAGCTAGCTATTAGCTATTATAATGATTGCTAGCTTAGTTATTTTAACATATTGTATACCCAAAAGAATCTATCTAAGAGTTTTTTTGGAAATTAAACAACATTAAAAAAATAAATAGCCTAAGGTACCTCACAAATATGCGTTAGTTAGGACGTGACGAGATTCCTTACTTATTAGGTGGTCTTTTTAGGGTTCCGTACCCAAAGGGAAAAACGGGACCCTATTATTAAGACTCGATGTCCGTCTGTTCATCTGTCTGTCACTGGGCTGTATCTCATGAACCATGATAGCTAGGCAGCTGAAATGTTGACAGATGATGTATTTCGGTTGCCGCTATAACAGCAAATACTAAAAACAAAATAAAATAAATATTTAAGGTGGCTCCCATACAACAAACCTGAATATTTAGACTTTTTCGCTCTAAATTAATAATGGTACCTGGTAGATGCTTGAAATGTTCACAGAATATTTCGTTTTATTTTCCCTTCAATAATAAATAATAAAATTAAAATAAATATTTAAGGTCCCATACAGTACGGGACCCTCCGTGCGCGAGTCCGACTCGTACTTGGCCGATTATTTTAGATTTAGAACACTGACGTGATTGACGTCTTATAAATCGATTAACGCCAGCTGCACGCACAAAAAGTGTCACGTTTAGCCTGAGCTGAGCGTGCTAGCGAGTGAAGCGGAACAAGCGATAGAGAGGCACGATCGGCTTAAGCGTTCGGCTTGTTTCAGTTGTTGATACAACAATGTTTTCCTATGACGTCACCAAGTAAAATAATCGTCCGTAAACCAACTTTACAGAAAACCAATAAAACCAATTTTTTGTGTTCAGTCAATCAGCGTTTAGCAACTTTAAGATACAATTAAAAGCCGTTAATTAAAAAAAATAATTACTATTATATTTTTCTCGTATAACTTATCTCAATCTATATTTCTTTAGTATGGAGTATTTCGCTGTAAGGTAGTCAAAAATATTTATTGTCATAATTTTATTTGTTTTTCCCTAATTATTATTAATATTGTTTAAGTAATCATTTTTATTTTACAATCTTAATTATGCTATGTAACCCGTAGACATGGTCATGTTGTAAACGTACGAAATTGCAAAGTATTACGTACCAAAAATTATAATGTATTTCCTATCTACCCTCTACTTACGACTTAATGAGAACTTTGGTAAATTTATAACATAATGTTTAGATACAAGTGTTAAAAGGTGACATTAGCCTACAAAACACTGTAAATATTGTGGTAAATTGTAACATAGTTAGTTAACGCTAAGCTTTAAAAAACATTGTAATTGTATTATGTTAATAAAGGTTTCTTAAAATCAAATCAATCAATCAGCGTTAAAAAAATTCTTCTACAAAGATCACACAGAGGTTGCGTGGTACCTACGCTACTGTGTAGACTTTCTTTCTTGACATAAATACAAGTATCTGTCTATCAGCGTCTACGCTAAAATATCTCCTCATTATATCACAAAAATGGTCGAGTAATTAATTTGAAAAGATTGTTTCAGTCTGCATCACTTATCTGTCACAGGTGCCATCGCAGTAGATCTGTTGTTATATTTTGTTGTTATTTATTGCTATACATTTTTATTTTTATCAAATTGTATGTATTAGTCTATCTTTTATTATTTTTTATTTATGTATTAGGATGTAGGTACTAAATATATTTATTGAAATTTTAACTTGTTACGTATTTACTAATTAAATGTTTTTTTTTTTTGTTCCTTTCTCCTCTACTACTCACCCCGTTTTTTTCTATTATTATTATTTCCTCTCTAGATGTAAGGGTTGCCTGGAAGAGATTGCTGTAAGCAATAAGGCCGCCCTTTGTTGCACTAGTTTTAAGTTACTTTATTTTTCCTTTCTGTGTATTTTTTTTCTGTATTTTGTGTTAACAATAAAGTGTTCATTCATTCATTCATTCATTCATTCATTCATTCATTCATTCATTCATTCATTCATTCATTCATCCATTCATTCATTCATTCATTCATCATTTTAATCAGGTACGTTATCTTTGAGCAAAGATGGATCGTAGGTATAAATAACTCCAATACAGGTAAAATAGATCGATAATTAATTTACCCGTGTCTAACTAGATATCACATATAATTGTGCCTAACATCTCACTAATCACTAAAGGCCCTCGCAAACAAACCGAGATAAGATATTGAGCCAAAGTCAAAGTTCAAAATGGGTTCGCAACAATATGGGTTCGGCCGTTATCATAACATAACACATTAGTGTTTGAGAGATGTTGTACGAAATTGCTATTAATGTGTTGTTTTACAACGCCTGAATATGACGTAGACTTCACATATCGAACATTTTTAGCGAATTAGTGCAAATGCACTGTCTGAATGAATAAATACCCAACCCTCTACTCGTAATATCAATGGGTACCACATTTGGGAACCTATAATTGGTGACAGATTAGTGTAGGGCTGTAGGCCGATCATAATTAGGTATATAATATTGTGTATAATTATCTAAAGGATTGATATATTATCTAGAGGATATAATCATATTTCAAATTACTTTTTTTTGGTTCAAATGCGGTTTCCATCTGAAAGGCGGTTCCGACTTGGACAAAACTGGTACAAATTATAAAAGATAAAAGCACCGTACTATAGGTAAGAGTGACCTGTGCTCAGCAGTAGGCAATTATGAACTATGAATGGGGACGATGATTATGAAGTATTTTTAAGGTACATTATAAAACACCACAGTGCGTTGATACAAAAAAAAAATGCCAAGTCGATGGCGTAGATACACGCTAAGCGATATAAGTAAGTAGATAATTATGGTTATGGTTAGTTGGAATAGAATTCGATCAAAAATGAATTACCATTGTCTCTCATAATAACGGGTTTGTATGATAGTGCTAAAACTAAACCGTTCTAAAGTAGCACACAAAAGTTACATGTCTAGTAATGAAGTCGTTGGTTGTTTCCAAAGAAAGTGTAGGCACATGTTATGAGAATGTATGGGTCGGCTGTTGGAACATATTAAGGTTGATAGGTGCTGGCGTGCTATACCTACTTGCTGTGATTAAATAACTGAGTAACACATTTACGTAGGTGGTAAAAGATGAGGGTTACAAAGTCGCTACAATAATTATTTTATGTGCAGCGAAACTGTCTTTAAGTTATTTTTATAATTAATGGAAAATGTCATTGTTTAGTTCATTTTTGATCAGGTATACCGACGACATAATTAAAACCGCAGGAAAGCCCTGGATGCAAGCCGCTTTTTACCAAGCTTATTGGAAATCCGTAAAGGAGGCCTATGTCCATGAGCAGGCGTCCAGAGGCTGATAAATGGATATTTACAATAGATATATACTCGTATTTTTGTCGCTATAGTAGTTAATATATCTCAAACGAATAATTGGCTAGAAGAAAACTAAATATAATGATCATAGACCTATTAGCAAAAAAAAGAGTACCTATCTCCCTACAAATCATTAAGTATAAAAATATTTTTATTTTGTATCAAATACCTATAGGACTCATTGGCATATTTTATGCACTATTTCTATAAAAGTAGAAAAACCTTGTAGATACGAGTAGTACATGTATTAAGATTATACGTTATGGACATGAGCCTATTAGACAATCGAATAAATCCACACATGAGCCTAGTTAGCCTGGCATACCTTATTAAATTCTAAACCTTATTTTTCTGTCTCCATTATCCAGATCTTAGTAAGTAGGTACTTAATAGAAAAAGTTAGTTGTAGATTATAAATTAAACCTTCCCACCTGAAACCAAGAGGACTCCGGTGCAAAATTACTATGTACTTTCTCTTACAAAATTTTACAGACACTATTTCTTTAATTTCAGATATGGCGCCGACTGCAGCCTAGAAATAATGTTCTTAGCCACTCTCCGGGAGCACCGACAAAAGAAACTTGGTTTACTTCTCTGTAAATCTTCCTTAGACTTAGGACGAAAGCTGAAATACAGTCCCGTAGCTCAAATAACACTTAAAGACCTCGGACCGAAGTATTCCCACATGAAACCCAGAAAGGTGACCTCGAAAGTACCCACGATGTGCCAGGCTATTGGCACCTCTATTGCCACGCAGAGGATTGGAAAAGCTTTAGATTTCACTACTCATTTGAGGGTTTCGTTTACAGAATTCGTTTATGATGGAAATACTTATGTTGATAGAGTGGGCTCAGACCCGTACTGTGAGGTAATTGCTCGACGACTTGATTGAATGCGCTAGCATTTTAGAAATAAATTTGTGTTTATAACAAAAGTATTAATGATAGGTAGAAATGATCTTTTTGACCGACGAAGCGGAGGTACTCAATTCGACGCGTTTTTATATTTTTAGGGTTCCGTACCCAAAGGGAAAAACGCGACCCTATTACTAAGACTTCGATGTCCGTCTGTCCGTCTGTCTGTCTGTCTGTCACCGGGCTGTATCTCATGAACCATGATAGCTAGCCAGCTGAAATTTTTACAGATGATGTATTTCTGTTGCGACTATAACAACAAATACTAAAAACAAAATAAAATAAATATTTAATACAACATCAGGCTCTCATACAACAAACCTGAATTTTTAGACGTTTTTCGCTCTATATTAATAATGGTATCAGTTAGATGCTTGAAATTTTCACAGAATATTTAGTTTTACATTCACTTCAATAATAAATAATATAATTAAAATAAAATAAATATTTAAGGGGGGCTCCCATACAGTACGGAACCCTCCGTGCGCGAGTCCGACTCGTACTTGGCCGATTTTTTATGTACTCGTATAACCACGGATAACTTTTTTCATAGTAGTCCGATTGCAATAATTATTTTTTTTTTTTGAAAAAATATACTTCAAAATTGGCCATTTTTGATAAATCAACAATAATATGAAAAATGCTACATCAATACGTGCGAAATATTCGCAAATTCTGTACACGGGTGAAGTCGGTCATGCTATATTTTGCAAAAAATAATTAACATTGGTAAAAAGATACAAATAAAAAGTGTAAAATATAGTTAGTTTAAAATAAAATTATTTTATTGAACAGTGTTTTCCATGTAAAAATATAATTGATGTGTATAAAACGTTATATTTAGAAAATGTATGCACAACGCAATGTTTACCAATATAGCTTTGCTGTATAATTGTTTGATTACACGGGTATTCCATTTATGTTCTAATACTACCGCTCTAATATATACTTAACTAAATAAAAACTAAATAAAGTTATAAAAAGTTTCAAAGTATTTTCTGAATGTTAGGGCCCCAAACTATTACTGATAGGTATAACCTGAGGCTTGAGCCTGAACTAAATCAAAGTAACCAAAGACATATTCCAGCGAATTGGCACATTGAAATGGCAGTGGCTAACACACAGCACTGAGGATTGATTCAAATCCAATCCAATTATTTATTATTAAAAAACTAAGTAGAATAAATGTATAAATCGTTACTTTCTACGTTTGATGACCAATGGGGTTGGAAAGTTCTCGAGTAAAGACTGCGTTTCGGCAACTGTAGCGTATAACATTGGACAGTCCTAATTCTAGCGGTGGACGTCCTTTGGCTGAAACTATACGGCGATAATGATTAACGTTAAAGTAAGACACTAATTGCAACCAAAACGAATCATCAGAGACTTGTCTTGTCCCGCTCTAATTGCACTGTCCGACTTCGGAATTGGTTCATGTTAATTGATTCCATTCCGAACTGACTCGATGTCCTACGGATTGTCCATTAGCCACGATTGTTATCGGGATTACGTCGATTTCTCACTACGTTTCATTATTCAAATTGTGATTGCAGATTAAGGGTTTCAATAATTTTAATAAGTAATTATTTCAGTTACTTAGTAATTATTTTAACTAGGCCTTAGCTCAAGCGCTATAGTGTAATAATGTAAAGAAAAACATTATGTACAGATTTCTGAACACGGATCTAAAGAACTCGATGGCTAGAAGTGATAATTATGTACCTACGTATTTGGTGCGTTTGCGCGTGGTACAAATGACAATACTTCACCGCGGTTTAAGTTAGTTTGTTGACCACACGCACTTTAAAGCAGCTTGCATTCAGCAACCTTCTATAAGGATGACGCACCTCTTGCTGCCCTTTCATACTGCGTAGTTGCATATTACGAGTATTACTCAAATAACTTCACACGATGAAGAAAAACATTTTAAAGAAGCCCGTTCTTTCAGCTTTAGGTGAAGTTTGCCAATCACTTAGTCAACTATGGCATAAATTGGTCTAGACCTTCTTGTAAAGGAGTAAAACGAGTGGTCAGCATTTTTAAAAATAGGACCATTATCAAGTTATCTGTGTGGGTAGACGTGTAGGCGTTAGTTATCTAAACTTAAAAGAAACTCTGCAATGTTTTGATTGTCTCCTATTATAATTTACAGTTTCAGTTCTTATGATTCTTTTTATTTTTAACAGCAAACTTGGGTAGCATTCGTCCAACTTTACTGAAATCGATCCTCTTTGGATTGTTTGTAGTGCTTGCCTCGGGTAATATAATGATCAATTAGTACAATTTGCATTGTGTTGTGTCTTCGCTATTGAATTCTTTGTTCCCGAGATTTCCATTACAATCGTCGAGATTTTCTGTAGTACAGTGAAGGACGGCGTTGTTCAACTTCCATTGGGATTTGTGTTCTTACTACCTACTTATTATTATTGGTCGTTTTATTTGGTAGTTTTTGCTATTTATGCCTAAGTAGGTATATTGTGCGTCTAGGCAATTCAAAGTATACTTTGAATTGGCTTTTATTCAGTGTGTTTTTATTCATTGAAAGAGTTTTTGGACAACGCATCTTGCCGCCTACATATATTATTTATCTTGAAATAGGTATTAAAAATGATATTTTTTGTCGTTTTGGAAATTTTCGTTGTGTTGTTATTTGTAGAATTGAACAAATATGTATATTTGCATACCTTGTATTAGGTTGTTATTGGCAGTTAATGTTATATTTAAGACCTTTATTGCTACCCATTAACTTGCAAATAAAGAATTGAATTGAAAATAAAATTTCATGCTTTACCGTTTTCTGCTCTTGCTAATGATTATGGAATGTAGGTACCATTATGTACTGTACTCTACTAGCCTTTTTAATAGTCCACTGCAGGACGTAAGTCTATCCACAAAGTTGATTGGGCCATATCCACCGCGCTGGCCCAGTGCTGGTTGGTAGATTCACGTACGCCATCAAATTTCTTCTAAGGACATAAGTAAACATGTGGCCTCACATTGTTTTGTTTCACCGAAAAGCCTGCGGTGTGAAATTCCGTGTGTTCCGGGTGTTAAAAGAGACATGATGTGCTGACCCCATGTAGTGAAATAAAGTTAGGATAATGCTGATCATGAGGAAGTTAATGGTTATTTTCTAAAACTTATAAGTACCTACGCAAATGATTACTAAGTTTCCGAAGCAGAACCTTTAGATATTTTTAAACCAAACTAATATCTATTAATAAAGCAATCTAACTGTATCAAAGGAAACTTTATTGATTACCTTAGGCTTATTGAGAGATAGCTTGATGTTTACTATAGCAAGTTAAAGCGATCTCAATGGTTCTCGGATCGGATTCACTTTGCATAGCACTTGAAATTCAAATGGTGCAGTTCATATCAGAGCCACCCCTTATCTAAGTGCCCTGTTGCTATGGCAACTGTGTCTGCAATATGCCTCTCAATGAACTTATGAAGCAACGGAAGAGTGAGTACACCATCTTTTATTGTCGTGTTGTTCACTGGTTCACATAAAAGGCAGCAGCGCAACTATAATTTTGATGTGTGTGTATGCGTGTGTGTGTATGTATGTGTGTGTGAGTGTGTGTACAATTTTTTTTACTATGGACGATATACTGCTGTGGTAAACTATAGAATGATCGAACCCTTCTTGTTATTAAAATAGGTATAGTCCATTCTACGAGTATGTAAGGTTGAGTTTTTACCAGAGACACGCGAAGATACCGCAGCAAGGAATGTGTTTGTAAAAACCTCATTTGAAAATCTCACAGTTATTTTAACTGAAAATCATTCTACATCCGTAACTGGATTATACTGCACATCACATTTAACTCAATTGAGACACAATTTTCTTTCAAGTGCTGCTTGAAAATTTTCGTGCGTCTGTTAGGTTATTTGCGATTTCTGGAACTCCAATTTTTGTTCACATTTTGTTAGATACGAGTGAAACAAATGTGCCCGTTCTCTGACTAAATTTCTTTAGTATTTTTTTTTTCAAGTCGTTGACATTTATTTTGGAGACACGCATATTTGGATACTACTTAGCTATTTGTGTACGGACTGCTATTAGTCTAGTCGATAAGTGCTTTTGGTCAACTTTTCTCAATAGCCACATAAAAAATATAAGGTTGAGATATGGGACTGTAGGTACCGAAAGTTTATTCCGTGATATAGGTATTTAAAATTATAATACGACTGATCACCTGTCTCGTATCATCTCGCTTGTGTCACACTCAAGACATTATAATAATGTACCCATCAATCTATCTCTATTACCTGTATATAATATATTTATCGTCTTGTATCCATCCTTCCATCGAGCTCTGATGATACAAGAAGAAACAGACAAATACCTATAGGCAGTAATGATAGACAACAATTAGCTTACTAACGCATTTTCCTTCGTATACTGTATTCTGAAAACCTTACTACTTTCTACTCTACAACTACTGTATTCTGTAAGATAACGTTGTTTGTTTGTTTATGAGCCTGTATTGTCCCATTGTTGGGCAAAGGCCTCCTCTTGAGATTTCAATTTTTGTCGGTATTGTGCTGATTCTTGTCAATTTGGATCAAAGGTGTTCAGTTCGTCTCACGACGATCGTATTATGATATGCAAAAATATTTGGTAATCACATTATTATCCTTGTTATAACTAAAACAAACTGTTATTAAACCGTAACTAAAGGGCTTTGAATAATGTCCTAACTCAAATTCCACGAAAATGTATCATAATAAGTAACTAGCTTTTGTTACAAAAGCGTCTCAAAAGCCGTGAGAAAATTGGCTGACTTCAGAAACCTTCTTTGAGTTTTGGTGAATTAGGTTGCTTTGCACAGATATTCTTATCTAAGTAAATATTAACGTAAACAAAACTGAAGAGAAATGTGGAGGTGGATTTATATAAAGTAAAGTGGTTAAAATAAGCTACACGCCCAGTGCGTAGAACCAGGAACGCACAGAGCAAATGGATTCATTTTTAACTGACAACCAAAAAGGTGGAGGTTCTATGTTCGTCTGTATGTATTTTTTTTGTGTATGTTCATCGATAATTTTGCCAATTGTGAACCGAATCGAAAAAATCTTTTTTAGTTCGAAAGGGTAAACTGTCGAGGTGGTCCCATTTAAATTTTACAGATATCAGCTTAGCCGTTTTTGAAAAATCGATAAAAATGTATACAATTCGAGCGAAATATTTGAATTTTGTACACAATGGAAGGCGGTTTTACCATTTATTGCGAAAAATAATTACCATGGAGACCAATGCACATCTAGAGCAAACAGTGCGATTTAAATTCGTAGAAAGCAACAAAATTGTCCGCTCCCTATTGTATATTCCAATTCAGACCAATGAGCGATGAGCTTTACAATATTATATTTTAAGTTTTCCCACACAATTGATTCACGTAGGCAGACCGATAATTTAATCAAGGCCGGAAGAATAAGCCATACTTAGGTGACAATCCCAGTGCCGCGGAGGTGTGCGGAAGCATGCCTGTGGGTCCCGAAACATAGCGCATAGAAGCAGAAACACCCCAGGTTTTAGTGGGTATATATACCGCCAAATAGGTTCGGCGGGGAATCCTTCATAACCTTCCTTCCTAACTGCGGGGCAATTCTGTTAACCGATCTCTTTACTGAAGTAACACGTTCTTGAACCTCTCTCGTTTTTCTGACAGTTCTGGCAGCTCAAAACTGTCATAAAAACGAAAGAAATTCAAGAAAGTGTCACCCCAGGAACGGGATCAGTTAACAGAATTGCCCCGCTGATCTATCGATCTCGGTGGTAACCATCTAGAAATGTATTAAAAGTGACTATCCCAGTGCTGTGCTGTATAGGATGTTGCACTGGTATTAGGTATGGTTAAAAATTCTGGGTAGTGCAGATCTGTTATGGGCATGTAGGGCATATTTAGCTCGTTTCGTCACTCATTTTTCCTGTACAATCATTCAATCTTTTATATAATTACAAATTTGTATATTTATGTGAATTAATATTGTTCATTTCGAAAGTTAATACTCGTATGTGACGGTGTCTTTATAATACAATCTCTATCGTTTCACGGTTCACTTTTTCAATTCCAGTGAGCCCTTTCAAAACCCTCGCAGTTCATATTGTTCAGTGAGCTCGATATACGAAATTAGGCATTTTTTTTTTCTTTTAAGGCGATTTCAACATTATCCTTTCCATCTCAACAGCAAATAAATAATATTATTCCTAAAAAGCTACGTAGGTACCTAATATTAGTGTAGTGTTTGACGCGTTTTTTTTTAGTAAGTATTAAATATGACCCACTGGTGGACATGCGCCTCCCTTTGTTGTGACCTTTCACCTCCGTCCATTGACTATGGTGAGCATTGAGTTATCACGAGCTGATGATGATGATGAAGTATGTATAAAATAACACTTTACGCCCATTTGACGGTAGCGAAACAGCCAAGCCATACATGTTGACTAAAGTGTAGAGTTTGTTAAATTAGGACTTGTAGAGTTAGGGAATGAAAAGTTATAAAAGGCTTTACGAGTACAACAAATCTGATAACTTTTTGACTGTGCCATAGTCTCGTTTCGGTAATATTTTACATGAAAATGTTTTTGTATAAGAAACACTAATTTGGAATAAAATCTAAAATAATAATTTCAGTTGTACTCGTATGCAATATTTTTTTATTTAGTGTTAGAGGCAAACCCGAAGACTGATTCCACGTCAAGATGGTCGTGCGGCTAGAAAGGATACTATCGTATTATTGACTAGAACTGTATTAACAATATTATCAATATTTTACGAATAGTCTAAATACACGGCCGCGCCATTGCGAGGTACTCTAGCGTCTCTTGTTGTCTCGTTCTCGCGGCGCGTAGAGTTGATAGGTTCGCGCCGCCACCACTCGATTCGGGGAATCGAGTGAGCCCCTAATAATAGTAACCTTTGTACAATTGTACAATATGAGCGATACGAAGACAGGTTTACAGATCTAAGACGATAGAACATTTTTCCAAGATCTCCCTACTTACAACTCTAAATGAGGCTTGTTACACAATTGGGGACCCTCAACAGCCAGCAAATAGGCCACCAGCTGCCCATTCCCAACATTCTTATTCAGTCCACGCGACACTAAAATTGTTTGTCATCTCATCTTACTTTTTACAGCTGTCCAAGCATCCTTGGAGCCGTTGTCCTGACCTCGTAGCCACTATAAACCCTGTTAAGCACCAAAAACCCGATGAAATTTGCCCTTTACTACACCCTCGTAAAGTAAATATCACTGATCCCGAACAGAAAAGATGTCCCGAGTAAATGTGTGCTTATTAAACCGCTTTATTGCTTATTCTGGCTTTATCTCTGAGTTTATGCTGTGTTGTTGTTTTTTCTTTACTAACAATGCAGGCAATTTCATCCTAGCAAGATACCTAAATTCCTACGCAGATATTTAAAGGCGTATCTTAGAGCGCTTTTCTGCTGTACTTGGTCAGTTTTTAGGGTTCCGTACCCAAGGGGTAAAAACGCGACCCTATAACTAGGAATCCGATGTCCGTCTCTCCGTCTGTCTGTCACCAGGCTGTATCTCACGAATCGTGATAGATAGAACGTTGACTTTTTCACAGATGATGTACTTCTGTATTTCTATTCTGTATATCTGATGTATTTCTGTATGATGTATTTCTGTGATGTAACAAATACTCATCATCATCATTTCGTGACAAGGGCTAATAAAAGGATTTTTATTAGCCATAGAAAAAATACTAAAAACATAAAAAAAAATATTAAAGAGGGGCTTCCATACATCAAACCTGATTTATTAGCCGTTTTTCGCTTGATATTAATAACGACAAAAGGAAGATGCTTGAAATATTTGCCGAATAAGAACTTGTATATACCCTTCGAAAATAAATAACTAAATTAAAATAAAATTTGTGGGCAAAATAAAATAAAGTTAAAAGGTGGGCTTCCATACGATACGATACCCTCCGTGCGCGAGACCAACTCGCACTTGGCCGATATTGAATTTCTTATGTGGCAAGCGACACGTTTGTGTTCTTCTTTTTCCTTGCGAGTCGATGTACCGTGCTAAATATTATATGTATTCCGACTTTTGACCAAAAATAAGCCATTTCAATGGCTCTCTCTGTTGCCTCATTTAGGTCCTCTCATGAGAGGTGCAGGTTTTAGAACATGCTGCACAGTTGGTCAAATGTAACATAGTCTGCGGTCTCACGCTGCAGAGGCATTCGATCTCGGAGTTGTCTGTGTATCCCCATATTAACAGATTGTCTCGGCTTCGGCCCACTTGGGAACGAAGGCGGTTTAGGGTTTTCCAGGTGGGCCAAGGCTGTTATAGCCAGGTGGGAGCTCTTCAGCTGCTTTGTTTTCGTTTTTATTTTGTTTGTATTAAGTAAGTAAGTTCGTATAGGGCGGGTCTCTAGACCTGGTGTCAGAGTTTTTAGGCCGCCTGAAGGCCTCTTACTAGGCTTAACGGTATTGTTAGTATTGGTACGTCATATTTACCATACTGAGCATTAAAATTTTTGTTTTAAAATACTTAAATTCAATTTCGAGAATATTAACCTCGTTTTGAGTCGTAAGATAGTATAAACGATCAAGTTTTCTTTGGATATTTACTTATACAGAAAAGCCACTTTTATGAAAATAACTTATTATTAGTGTGGCAATCAATAACTGTCTATAGAAATAACACAGTAAATAGAAATTTTTATCAAGACTGATATATTATTGATTAGTTTAGGCAATTATATTTTTCATTTTGAGGAAATAGCATTCGTTGTATGTACTTAAACATTATTTAAATAATAATTACATGAGCTGATGACAAGAAAAGTCAAATATGTATTGCGTAGAAAGTTGAATTTAAAAAAAAAGGAATGTCAGATTATTGTCATTTTGATGCTTGAAAAACAATTTCGCTAATTTTGGTTGTATAATCGTTCGATTTTTAGTATTTAATCAATAAATTGTGAATTAATGGTTTCCATTTGTATTATTTAGGCTTCTGTCTCCGATGCTGCTACAATCCAATTTTGAAGACGATAATGTATAATAAATACCACACAATCAAACCTCCAACATCTTAATAAAAAAAATGTGTAGTCTATGTCGTATTTTGTATTTTATGCTATATAGGTCAGCAAATATAGAACAAAGCACTTCTTACAATATTTTACTTCAAACAGATTGCTTAAACATCAATAGATACCCTCATCCTGTTTCCGAAGAACGCGGTCAACTTAAACCTTCCTAATACCATTCAAGTTTCCTTTTCCCACCAAAAGGATCAACAAACCGCATTTCGAAAACCCAGAGGCGGAAAAAACAAGACTGTTTAATAAATAAGTGGAACACATTTCGCCGCGTCCTCTAGTTGGCTAAATAAAAGAACGAAACTTTTTTCCGATAGGATGTAAATAACCGGCCCATCAGACAACCTCAAGGGTTTGAAAGCAATCTAGGGGTCTACTATTTTTCTTTTGAGAGCAACACAAAGCAATTGTCGGCGGTTATAGCCTTCGGCGGAAAATAGGTGTAGCCTTTCCACGCTGTATTGAACCGTCATTTTTCTATTCACTTCGGGTGAAGGGTAAAAGGTGAAAGTGAGATGTGGGGGGCTTCGTACTCGTATAATCTGTGGGGAATCCTAATGGATATTTATGCAAGTTTAAAGGAGATTGGGAAAGTGATTTGCTTTTGTTTCTTTATGGGTTATGTTTAGGGGAGAGTTGGTTATATGCTTATCATAATTTCGATTAAGGTTGTCCAAAGGTAGAAAAATTTTGTGTTCCAATGATTGACAAGAGTAACTTCTAAAATTACTAAAAGAATTTGGAAACATGTGAACGTTTACAAATATTAAAATTCTGAAGATTAAATATATCAGTTCTTTCCCACCGTCCACCTCCTGTGACCACCTGGGTGAACCGTGGAAAGTTTTTTTTATATATTTTATTGATTTTAATAAATGAATACTCCATTCAAGATTTTTTTATTAGTAATTCACAACCATAATACTCGTATCTTACAAATAATTAGGTGCCGCATAACTATGGTAAGTTTGCCGCAGCATATTACCTCAAATTAATGTACATTAATAAGTAATTAATTCCACACTAAGTAAATAAATAGCAATAGGATTATTTGGCCTAAATACTCGTAAAAGCAATACAACAGAAAATAAATGCAGCTTTTCTAGCGTCCATTGGCATCCATTCTTACTTCCTCCAATCACTACCTCGCTGTAACGTTTCAAATCACCCTAAGGACATAAATAACAATCTTTACAGAAAGTACCAACTGAAGGTGCGGCGCAGTAGTAAGCGGATAGCAGATACATAAAAGTATCTGGACAAAAAAAGCACAGCTCACCTTGCACAGCGTAACTTAAAAAAGCATACCTTGTGCCTACATACTTTTCTCGACTCAAAGCAACCAAATGATTGTTTAATCATTTGGTTACTATGAAAAAATCTAGCGTTTGCTAGATTTTTTTAAAAATAATTTAGAAAACATTACAATAAGACGTTCCAATAAAAACAATGAAATTGCCAATTTTCAATGCTCGTGACTTATGACCGCGTAGAGCAAGAGCTACTTTTGAAAATTTTAGTAGATTTGTAGACAATTTCTGGCAATGGCAATGGCACATAGCACGGAGGACTGATGACCGATGGGGTCGTAATGTTATTGACTGGAGACCATGTACCGGCAAGCGCAGCGTAGGACGTCCACCCACAAGGTGGACGGATGACCTCATCAAGAGCGCAGGATCGCGCTGGAAGCAAGCCGCTACCAACAGGTCTTATTGGAGATCGTTAGGGGAGGCCTATGTCCAGCAGTGGAAGTCCTATGGCAGAAAAGAAGAAGATAATTTCTATTGATTCAAAAATTAAGCTCCTGACTAAACACATTAGCGTACAATTAGATGTTCTAACTATACACTATACACTTAGTTAAGTATTCATAATGTTGTAGGTCTAAGCGTACTGATTATTTCCTTGAATATTTTCCGCTATGCGTTGCCAGTCGCACCCCATATAACCGACCAAAGTACCTATATGGACGGGTATCTTATACGGATTTACGGATGTTTGAGCCACATCTACCGTCCTGTCTAGAAAAACGGACGGCGATGCATTAGCTGACGGGAGAAGGGGAGGCAACTAAAACGCTTAGCTCCTCGTATCGACAGCTAGGGCCGAGGTGAGTGACTTTATTTTTATTTTATGTGTGATAGGATGAGGTTTAGTGTTATTTATTGCAAAGTTAAGTAAGCTCGTATAAGGTAGGTGTGTGGTAAAGCTGGAGTATTTCATTTATAACGGCTACGTAAACCATTATGAGATTAGAGATCGATGTTTTAACCATGGGACGTCCACTGCTGGACACAGGCCTCCTTTATCGCCAAGTTTTACTATGGCACTAACTCTGAAATCACGCATTTTTTGGAGTTTATGTATGGAAAAGCGATTTATTTGAGATTTAAGCGCCTACCGGATAGTTAAAATTAGTTTGATGTACTGCTGTAGTTGTATTTTAGAAGTTTTGTTGTACGTACTTGAGATGGTACATCCATAGTTATTGTCATCATCATTGTCAGGTTGTTTCTGCCCACTGCAGTCATAAGCCTCCTCTCTCCTTTCAATTTACTCGTGTCCCTGTTTAATACCATCACAGGCCAGACATAACCAAACCGAAGTAAGGAAACTAAGATAGATAGATACACTCTTTACTAAACTATACTATACATAAACAGTGGAACAATGGGTAGCCTTATCGCTGATGGCGATCTCTGCCAAGCAACCTTGGGATGGAGAGGACAGAAAGCGTATAAATAATGCAAACTCATGTACTAAGTATTGTTGGAACAAAAACTTCTGCTAACACTTGTTGTTTATAAGTAAGTCTTAACATAATAAATAATATTAGACCTTGAAGTCTTAAAATAGTAGTATTTCTCCTGTTTCTTCCAGTTTTATAGGTTAAGTAACAAAAATTCTAGCTCGCTACTTTATTTTACGGCAATTGATATCTAGGGGCAAAATAATAAGTCAAACAATGTGATGACTCATTTTATGAGATTATAGCCGTTTAGTTGCAAAATCATTTTGCTAGCGATGTATTAAGAGTTCAAAAAGAAACCTAATAAAACTACTTACCCTATGAATGGGATAAGTAATCAGATAAAAATATTATTGAATATTTTAATATTAGAAAAGCCGTTTAAGACGCGTGTCTGTCTTATCTTGACGAGGGTATTTGGCTTATTTATATTCAAAGAGAGAACTTTTTTAGGTTATAATAGGGTTGGAAAAGGCGCACAATTTCAGCAAAACACATAAAGATCTAATGTTTCAGTAAAATTCAAAGTTTCTTAGGTTTTTTACCATTTACAAATGAACTATTCTATCGAAACAGATAGGAGATCCGTAAAAGAACCTAAGTTACCGACGTAGCCCAGCGGATCGGCAACTTGAAATGACAGAGAGAAGGATAAAAAAATGAAACTATTTTTTTAAAAGCTTAGATTACTTATTGAGCCTGTATCAGGGCAACCTGTGAACCTGATTACACACATAATAATAATAATTCTTTATTTCAAAAACATTTCAATTAATAACATTTCCATCAACTAATTAGCTAGAATAGGATAAAAATAATTTATTTATTTGTTGCCGAACTAGGCCAGTGGCCTGTGTTTCGGCTTACAGCCATAAACATTAAGTCATAAAGTCAACATTAAAAAAAAAAAAAAAAAAAAACTTAACATAACGTCACGAAAAGTCAGTCGACCTATTATACAGGAGCAAAATTAGACTTGCATTAGGATACATAGCATGATGTATTGATCGATCAGTTGTTGGGCAGAAGTGATGATCGATGGGTCGAAAAGTTCTCAGGTGGAGACCGCGTACCTACTGGCAAGGGCAGCGTAGGACGTCCTCCCATGACGTAGACAGTTGACCTCATCAAGATCGAAGGATTGCGCTGGATGCAAGCTGCTTCCAACCAGTCTTATTGGAAATACTTAACCCCTTACAACCGGCTCAATGCAATCGTGAGGATCGACAAAAAAATTGGCGCAAAAACCATATTGATTTTGTAAACACAATCGGTCTCATACGTTCGTGCGGGATTAGCAGATAACCGCACGATCGCATGAAACCGGTTGCGTTCACAAAATCAATATGGTTTTCACGCCAGTTTTTTTGTCGATTTCATGCCTATTTTGAGCTGGTTGTAAAGGGATAGGGGAGGCCTATGTCCATCAGTGGACGTTTTATCGCTGATGGATGGGACTGATACGTATTATATTTTAAAATAAATAGTTAACTGGTTATTTTACAAATATAATAATTAATGAGGCATAACTACATTTCTAAAGTTACGCTATGGTTGGAACTATTTAGATCCTATTAATAAAAACATTACGTGTTTTAATTCGTTATAATATTTCTGTTCGGCATTAGAGAGGTTAAATTGGAATAAATTATTCCTCTGAGTAGCCTTTAATCTTTAAAACACATTACTGTTGGTGACAAGTCGACTGTTTACAGTACTGTAATTCACTTATTTTCATACAAAACCTCAAATTAAATAACAGTCGTCTCTCCACGTTTATGCATACAGTTTGTTGCTATGCAAAGTGCAGAGATTTTTAAAGGTATAACGCCTTTAGGTAACACCTTTACCTAGGAACTACTTTTTGTACAGAACAGCTGCTTTTTATCGCGACTTCATTGTTGGTCCCGTAGTAAAAGTTGTTCAAAATAATGATCTTATATACCTCTGCAAGTTCCAGCGTTTCACAAATGTATACCCTTTAGGTGTCTAATTATTTACTTTAACAATGTTTACTACAACAAATTCCTACATTAAATACGTCCGTTAAATCCATGTTTACAGACACAAACATTAAACTGTTATCTTAGCATGAACGTTGAACTATTTCAGCAATCAACGTTATAGATCCCAACATAATAGTTTGAAATATCTCATAATACCTACGAGGGAGCCAAAAATATGTATCTATAATATCATAACAGCCACGAGAATCGTATCGGGCTATCATCTCGAGCCGTCGCAGTAATGACACAATAGGACCAATTTCGCTATTTCAATCAAGGGTATATTATGGACCAAGACCACATGCTGTCGTGATTGTGAATCACGTATGTGCCATTGGGATTATTTTGTAGCGAGTTCAAAAATAGATATTGTTCGATAGAGATTTTGATGAAAAATGTGAGTAAACTTTCGTACAAAGATATTAAAGCGTGTTTTTACACACTTCCTTAAGGAGGGTTATGTTTAAGGGAAATAAGTGTTGGTGTATGGGTATCCAAATGTTCATCACTTTTATAAAACATTACGCTGTTCCTTGTGCAGTCGAGCAAAAGTATTTTCCTACTTTTTTCTATCTTTACTCATAAGAACATTTTAACTATTTTACTTGAGCACTTGGATTATCTTTAGACCTTCAAAGGTCTGTGGATGATCCAATGCTTTTTATGTAGCAGTGGTGTAGGCTGTGGTTAATAAAGGCACCTATGCCCGATTAAAAAAACTATTTATACATATCCACATTTTTTTCCACTGTTGCAAATGTAGTACCTTCAAACTTCAAGAATATACCGCAAGCTTCGAAAGAAAATGGCTATGAAAATACACGTTGCTCCTTTCTCGCTTTGCGTAAGAAACCTCAAAGCTGGTTCTCTCTCACTTCCTGATCCACGTGAGGATAATCAACCCTTCTGAGGGGTGACAGTTGAATAATTCACGACGCTATTTTAAACCGGGCTTGAATATCTATAGACCTTTAGAGTTTTGGCAAGGCATTCTTTCTTTGTGGATTTTCTGATGGAGGTTTTGGAGGATTTGTGTTCTATTTTTGAAAAAGATTTTGCGTGAAGCCTATTTTAGGAATCGGATTTCCTATTTGTAATCAGAAAGGAAAATATCCTTTCTTTCTTCACATTATATAAGCGGCACTTCAATGTTCCATATCTACTCTCACGATAATAATGTGTGGATCTTAGATTAATAATAGTAATTAATCTAAGGTGTGTGTCGCGTAACGCGAATCGCCATATAAAACTGGGTAAGTTTTCATACTAGATCAATCAATGTTAATAATGTGCCAACATTGTGTTTTCTGGTATAAAGATTGAATTTGTATATGGTCACCCTTTTCATGCAGAAATGGCGGAGAAAAAAACGAGACGCAGCAGTGAACAGACACTTCAACAATTGTGTTGGTAAGGGAACAGGCAGTAATCGGTACTTGGCCGGCACTGGATCCTCGGTGAGTGTTCTGATTATAACTTACTGTTGACTGTACAAGCTATGTGATGTGAGGGTCGATAATAATGTAGATCCTCTCGACTGAATCCAATAAACGCTAGTACTGAATACCTTTGGTAATGTTTTAAACTTGGAGCGTACAAATTGGAGGGTTATAGTTTCGGCTAACCCTGAGGTGTGCTGTACAAGCACACTGGCAGCAGTAGACCAATGTTGGAGCAACCGTGGCAGGACTATGGGGATGGTAGGAGGTCTCCGTGGGGCAAAGCCCCATGTCCGGTTGGTACCATAGTAGGGGCCACGATCCCTCAGTGAGGTTACTGGGAAGACCAGTCACATGGAAGCGTTGGCACCAGGACACAGACAGACTGTGTTCATACCGGAGCTGGTCGACCGCAAGCCGCTGTGTAAGCCGCTGAGACTTACACCCTAGGAATGTATTTGGCAAAGCCATAGTTATACGGGATCATTACTGCATCCCGCCGAGTTACGATAAGCGAAGCACAATATTAACTAAATGAATTTATTACCTTTTGTCACCCTAATTCTGTACATTATATCTAGGCATTTATTACACGGGTACGAAAGGAGCGACAGCGTGGATATTTTGTGCTAAGTTTAATAGAAATTGAAATGATCGTTTAAATATTACACAAGTAGGTATTAAAATTAAAATTTATACAAATCAGTGCTTACTTCCATGATTATGACGAAATAACTCACAAATTAGCCTGTTTTATAAAGTACCTAAATAGTTTATACGTTTGCATACTGTTTTGATTATCTTGCTTAACAGCTAAAGTTCGATGCTATCAATACTACCAGAATTTTTTTAACCTATTAGGAAAAACTTTTTCTGAAGCCGAATATATGTACTTACTATCAATAAGTCTTTGACAACGCGGAGCTAAATTTACTGTACTAGCCTTTTAATAGCCCACTGCTGGATGTAGGCCTCCGCGAAAGAGTGTGCTCCGCGGAGGAGTGCGGAAGCGTGCCTGTAGCCTCCAACACACAGCGCAGAGGCGGAAACACTAGGTTTTTAGTGGGCATACCACCAATAGAATCGGTCGGGACTCCCACATAACTACCGGTCTCTCCAAGCTGGTAGTATTCATTTCCTGGCTAAAAACAACGACGTACCTGGCCACGAAGGATGTTTGGGCCATATCGTATTGATGGCGTATGTGAATCCACCTATCTGCACTGAGCCACCACGCTGGCTCAGTGCAGATAGGTGGATCGAGCTTCTTCTATGGACGTATGCAGGTTGCTTCACGATGTTTTCCTTCACCAAAAAGTCAGTGGTGTGAAATTCAGTTCATAAATTTCAAATAACTTATGGGTACGGGACCTGGATTCGAACTCACGCGCGACCTCACGATTGTAAGATATATCGTAAGATACCACTAGACCACGACTTCTACTACCTACTATTTAGTAACGCTAATTTCTTTTTCCGTTATTTATTCGTAAACAAAATTTCGCTTAAATCAAAGATAGGAGAAACCCTTCGATTCAAGTCATTCATTTCAATTTATTGACTTCCGAATTTAAAGGGTAGAATTTTAATCTCGGAATTGATAAGATTCTTCCGGTTTCATTTTATTTCGGCCCTTTAGATGTAATCAGTATAACTGAAATATAAGCCTTCAAAATTTGCTTCATCTATAGATGCTTTTTGAGTTGATAAAAGATGAAAGGAAAGGTCTTGAATCAATCAACAGAATACAATTGGGTTGAAAAAAAAAAAAAAAAGTTTAAATAATGAATACATACATGCAGTAAGTACCCACTTGCATAGAATGACTACTATGGTATTATACTATAAATGAAAACATACTAGTAATTCGTAAACATTTGTACAATAGTAAAAAGAACATAAACAGAAGCTGAAAAGAGGCTTTGAAAAGCAAACCAGTTTTACAATAAACAATAATAGGTAATAATTAGAATAAGAAGAATCTTTATTATCTACAATAACACCTACAAAAAATCATATTGTTTCTGAAAAATATGTTAGGTTCCTACCATGACTTGTCACTCATATTTCAGAAACAATAGTATGATCACGTCTTTGTGATATGAAACGTAAAATGAAAACGTTACTTTTTTTGATCGCACGATTTTATAACTTTTTACTACTTACTCTTTCCTTTCCACAGATTCAGTTACTCGGTCGTATTTCAACTAAACTATCGTTTTATCTATCCTTTAGCACGTAATTGAACGTAATAGGGTTGTCACATAAACCTCCCGATAATTGCTCTAACAGAGGGGCCATCCGTCTCTCAGTAACCTCATTACCCGCCCATGTTTTACGTCAATTTTCGAAACAACACCCCTGGAGGGCCGCGTCCCAGCCCTGTATTTACATACCAACGGGATGTTAATCAAGGGTACAGTTCATATTTGACTTGTCTTGTTGCGGCCTAAAGCTGCAGAGGTGCGTTGACTTTTGTTTTACTTTGACTTTTCACATGGGTTTTTCATTAGAGATTATGAATATGACATCATAATCATAACATTCTTTTACAAGTCATATATATTCAGTTATAAACTTTGCGTCTTGAATATTCTACAATTACACAATCAAAATGCAATAAATAACAATTACGTAAATCTGTTTTTATCTAGGTACCTATTTTCATCAATTTTTAACGTCCGACAAAAAAGAAGTTTGTGAAGTTTTAGGCGTATGCCTGTGTATTGTGTCTGAGGCATTATAGCTCCTGAACGATAGGATCGATTTTGATGTGGTTTTTTTTGAGAGCTGATTTAATCGAGGTGTAATTTTTTATTTTTGAAACAAAGCCTCTAAAGGGCCTCGTTTCTGCCTTGTATTTACATATCAACGGGATGTCAATTAGGAGTACAGTTCATGTTTGACTTGTCTTGTTGCGGCTCAAAGCTATTGATGTGCGTTGACTTTTTTTTTATCTTTCATATAGGGTTGAGAATATAGCACGTATTTTCATTGTGTTTAAATTTTAATAAGTTCTGCGAAGGCCGCTGCTATTCTAATTTACAGCTAAGTATGTACAACTCATACAGTTTTTAGATTGAAGATCGAGTGCGGAATTGCGAACGCGCTACGGTGCAATCTGTGAAAAATAATATTTACAGTGTTTTACTTACACGAAATAAAAACTATAATACCGGTTTTTACATTTTCAGGTAGCCTACAATGCTGACATCATCTTTGTTTGGGCCTTGTACATGGAGAAAGAAAGGATATTTTTGTTTATGATTAAAAATAAGGAATCTGATTCCTAAAAGAGGCTTCACGCAAAATTTATTTCAAAAATAGGACACAAATCCTCCAATACCTCGATCAGAAATCAAAAAAGAATCAGCTGGAACGCGGCCCTCCAGGGGATTTGTTTCAACAATAAAAAATGCCACCTCGATTACATCAGCTCTAAAGAAACCATACAAAAATAGAGCTGATGTAAGCGTTTACGTTTTTGCCGTTTTGACTTTACAAGCGTATCTCAAATAAGCGCATAAAGTTACATGCAGACATGTTAATAAGTAATTCGTACAAGATAAAGCACGTACGTAGAAGATAGGTAAAAGAGGGCCTTCATAAAGAGTCTTCGTTTCGCCCCGCGGGCCGAACAGCTTGCGGGGCGAAACCACGAAAGAGCCAAAAAAAAAATGGCACCTTGAAAAAAAAATACACTACAATCTGTTTGAACAACAATACATTAGTGTGATAAAACATTTGATAATTATAATTCATGAAATATGTCAAATAAAAATAGATGTAGAGCAAGAAAAAATTCAACTTTTAAAATTCAATTCTAAGTTAAAATCCCCGTGTGCAATAAAACGTTCTCAGCCATATCAGATAACAAGGAAACCTTCGGGGTTCTACAAGAATCAGAATGAACTCATTTCCGTTTTACTATTTCCGTTCAATTTTCAAGTCTTTCCTTCACTTCCGCACTTCCTGGTTGTAAAAGCCTTTCATCCCGAGAACTTTTAAATTGTACAAACTTGGTTAATATGAAGTTGGAATGTCGCGATAATCAACGCTTAAAGGTTTTGAACTCGGGTATGAGATTTTATTTAATTTGAACTCCATCTAATATAAAAATAAATTCTCCCAATTTTGAAAATTTGTATTTCAGATGAGTTTTAAATTTACTTATATAGTATAGGCCCACCCATTAAGGGAAATTGAACCATATTCACAAGGCTGGTCCTGAGCCAGTTCACGGTTTCGCATACGCGTTAAATTTTATTTAACTGACGAAAGTAGGTTTCTTCTTTGTTAGAACAAAAAAAAAATTAAAATTATTCAAAAATCTTCTTGATGTTAGATAAGAAATAACTTTCATATTCAAAATTCTAAGTTAATTATTTACCTATATTTATACCCCTTTTTGTTTCCGGTATAAGTACCTATAGATTACGGCATCTGCTCTCACCAACTTAAATATTTACTAAGGAAGTTGAATCAACGGAAGCAGCTAACTTTCATTTTAATACTTTTTGAATTATTCAAGCAATACTTTCATTACTTAGAAAGGGGTATGCAATCGGACCCTTATTTTTGCATGTACTAAATTTTTTGTCTCTATCTATCAGTCGAGAGAAATTTGGTGAGAGAGTGCGACAGACGCACGAGTTAGTGAAGTTCGGATACAGCCAAAACTCTTGCCCTCTTCAAATTGTTGCCAGTGTTAATAATTAATAAGCGCATAATTGCGTTCTTGTGAATTCTCTGTCATCTGTGATTTAAGGGGCCTATAATCCTTGTCTGCTTTGTTGTGTTTCATATCTATTGAAAACAACTTTATTGTAAATTACCTTTATTGTTCTTTAAGAGAATAAATTCCAAGTATTTTAATCCAAGAAAATGATGTAGGTATGTTATTTTGTTATTGCGTATTCGTTTAATTGTTTTTAATCATGAATATCTTTTTTGGGAGTGTTTCTATAAACTAAACGATAGACATATTCTAGTATATCATTGTACTTTTTATTTGTTGTACAACTCACGGGTTGACCCGAATCTTTGAAAAGCATTGGTGGGACCGAAACTAACCCCAAGAGACCCTTTTACAATCATTAAAATACAGTTTTCGGGTGATAGGAAGAGAGAAACTATTGTAAAGAATAAGGGAAAGAGAATATTTTTTTTTTTTTTTTTTTATTGTTTATCAACACACGTTAAAAAATATAGTTTACAACCTAGGATACCAAAAAACCGACAGGTTTGTCTTGGTACCTCATTATGACTCACCCGCGATACAAAAAAATATGTACGCTTATACAATGAAATAATTATAATGTTGGTAAACCCTATAGTAAGGTTACCTATAAGTACTAAATATTTGGTTAATTTTTTAGTATCTATTACAACACCAAAAACATTAATGTGTAAATATTTGACTAACACTATACAAAACACCATAAACAAAATCTAATTTGGGTACAAAAAGAAAAAAGAAAAAATACTAATGAACATTCAATATGCTTATCAGTCCAGTCCGCTGGTAAATTTAGACGCATTCAACGAATTTATTAAAGATGGGCGGTAGTTACACTAGTTATTTCCATTATTAAATTAAATGCATTTTTGTGTACCGTGTTAAATGTGTACCTAGTGCACATAAGTATTACCAACCGAGATTTTTGAGTAATTACTTTTACAAATCAATAAATGATACTAACAGAATACTTAGTAAAATGTATTGGCCTTTTGATGTTTACTCATTGAACGTGAATGTCTAAGTATCAGCGGCTAAATTTATTACGTCATCTTGACATCTCAGCACCAGAGGCTTCTCGCTATCAGTTTTACGTACTAGCACTTTGCCATCCTGGAACCAAATGTGTTTGTAGGCTGGCTTCAATTTTTGTTGTGCTTGCCAAAGAAGCCACTTGTAAAATTTGGTTAGGGCTCGGCGCACCTTCACTTTTGGCTTATCAACTGTAAACGATGCTCCACGGATGATATGATCCACCGACAAAGATGTTTTTCTTGCTGCGCGTACCCACTTCTCAGCCTGTTGAGTTTGCTGGAGTCCAATTCGAACTATTCCGTCTTGTCCATTACGATCCACGACTCGATTAATGGATATTATTTCCTTTCTGTCCATATTTAAAAAGTGTGCTAACTGAGACGAAATGTCATTAAGATTTTCATTTTTCAGTTTAGGTAAACCGGATACCTCCACTATTTTGTCCAGCTGCTGCTGCTCGACGCGATGAACATAGTGTTTTAGCGAATTCAAATCTAGCATGATTTGCACTTGTTCTTTCTTAAGCAGATCGTAATTCTTACTGAGATCCTTTATGGTCTTGCTGTGCGACTCCACAGTTGATGACAATTGGTCAATTTTGCTACAACATACTTCTAAAGCCCTTTCTATTGGTCGCAATTCATTTTTTAACAACTCCTTCATTTTGTCGACAATTTCGTTTAAGAATTGATCAGTGTCTATACAGCAACTCCTTGAGTTTGTGTTTGGTAGATTTTCCTCTGTTTCCTCCTCAGTGTCCGGAATCACGAATGCAGACTTCCTTCGGGGCGAGTTGTGTAAACAATTTTCACAAGTCCACTCAATGCAATCTGCGTTTCGTAAAGCATCAAGTTGCTTTTTTGTCAAACCTGAGCAAGTTTGACTGGCATGAACTGTCTTCCTGCAATTCCTGCACTGCAATCCAGGTGTTTTTTTCGTAAAACTTTTGTCACAATCATCACACTTGGACATATTTAAGATTTCGAATTTTTTATTTTTTTGTTAGAGGGTAAATTACGGAGGTAGTCTGCGCACGCACTTTTAAAATAGACCTGTCGGTACGGCTGCACGCGGGTGAATAAATAGGTACAGTTCTTGGGCTATTATAATGAATTATTACGTGATTATAAGCTGGTCTATGGAATGAGGTGCGGCACCTGCCAAGTAATGCCTCATTTCAAAATATTTAGGCGGGTGGTGACTTGCCATCGACTAAATGGGCTCCCATAAAGGCTACCGTAAGTTGGCGCTGCAGGGGCAACATTTGTGTAGACGGCTTAGGGTGTCGAGAGGTGTGCTGCGCTTTCACTAGACGCTACTTGCGGCATTATACCCTTTAACACTTCCACCCTGGAGCTTAGGTTCTTAGCTCTTGCGGTTTCCACTCCAAGCCGACCAGTTAAGGCTCATTGTACTTATTATTACGACTAAAGAATCAATCACTAGATCGCAAATAATGTCGTCCATATATTTTGTAGAAATTTAATGATTTTTATTGCATAGGATAGCACTTTTTTGGCTTCATGGTTAGATTCATAGTAAAATATGGCCATATTGATGAGTAAGAGGTACAATGTCCGTCGTCGTCTAAAATAACACATTGTCTAAGTCTGTTTGTTGTAAGTATATACCTACCTTGAATATACCTACAAGGATAAAATGATTTTCATCTAAATTTCATGGTACTATAATAAGTACATCCTGAATCGTTCAGATACTTCTATCTTTGTAAAGATCTCTGCCTCAACTTTAAAATTTTACACCACATAAATTTTAGTTGCTTCCATTCGTATCTTTAAAGTTCTCGTAAAAAGCAGGAAATTGCTCGTTTTTACTGGTAACATTAAGTGGGAGCGGCTATTTAAACTGGTAACATTTTGGACCTACTTTACAGGTATGTATGTGTAGTATTCTTAAACAGTAAAGAAGATTAAAAAAAAATACAAACAAATCGTCTATCATGAGTACTAATGCACTAGATTCGGGTTTTCATTTATTTTCTCTAGATGCAAAAAATAGGATGAAAATAATTAAATCATTTTTAGTCCAATCAAATAAGTTCAGAATTTTATCTGAAAATTGAAATCTAAAATGCAACTAACACAACATACAAATTTTAAGCAATTTGGTTTACAGACAGACTAATCGAAGAAAACGATCTCCTAAAGGTTCCTAGTGTAATTACGGAACGCTTAAAATTGGTTTTTGTAAAATATTGATCTTGATTTTACTTATATTTGATAGATTGTGAGCAAAGATCTCCGTTTCGCATTTTTCAACGGATCTCGACGAAATTGGTACACAGGGTACTATAGATTACTGCTATAGAGCACTATAACAATTTAGCAATGTGTGTCTGCAATAATATTAACAGTGTTTTTGTCGTCGGTGATTTTTGAGAGGTGTATTAATATTCTCTCAAAAAGGGGGAAAATCATAGTCGCATTGTTTATCAGCCAATTTCAATAATATTTGGCAAAATCTAAATTCTAACAAGATTTGCGAGTATAGTGTATCTGTCTAGGGTATGCGCCAAGTCGAGCTGCAACGCCGTAACATACTTTTCTCGAAGCCATTCAGGCCATTTTCAACCCTCTATTAATTGGTATTTAGTAGCTAATTTCAATGATATTTGGTGAAATTTTTTACATATTTTTTTTTATTTTGTAAAGCTTTGCGAGTATGAATTAAATCGGTCAAGATCGAGTCAAGATATAGGCTTCTGAAAATTCAGTTATAAGATGTGTCGCGAAATCTGCTGTTCGGAGAACTAGTAGTAGTATTATTTGATTGCAATTAAATTTAACACAAATTAACGTTACTGTCTTGCCTAAAACTATCATATCAGTGTTTGCTATTGGCATAATACATAAGTTCTCTCAGTTTAGTTTCAATCACGAGAGTAGTAAGTATAATAGAATTGACAGTACTACCCTCTACACGGTTTCAACGTTCAGCCTAATCCTGTAGAAGACTGGCTGAAACATAGATATGCAATTATCTACAACGTTCGTTGTGGTTTACCTACTGCTGTAGGTACTCTGTGATTGCGGTTAGATCTCTAATGCAGGTGCATTAACGTCTCAAACAGCATAGATAATTCTTAAGTGCCTACAGCCTGGTTTGTATTACGGCGCATTTAGACCTTCTGACTAGATATTTGGTGAAATCGGATATCGTGAGAATTCGAAGAGAAAAGTGAGGAAACCTCTACTACGTGGAATCTAATAATATTGCATTGATAATTTTTATTTTTTTACTAATAATTTTTGCCGTGCTAAGCGAAACGGACTTAACTGTGTATAGAACACAGAGTTGAAGTCCGTTGTGCGAAGAAGCACGAAGAATTCGCACTTACCGATGTAGTCATTTTCACATTATTGTTGACTTTTCATAATATACCTAATTATAAAACCCCCGACACAAAAATATTTGACAACAAACTTTCAATAGACAACCATTTTGGGCTTATTTGTAGAATTTTGGTTCTTCCATCCCCACTTTAACCCACCATAACTCTTAAACGGCTCAATCGATTTTTATAAAACATAGCTAAGAACACTCTCGATTAAGTCTCCTTTCATCCAAAAAAAACTAAACTGAAATCGGTTCAGTGGTTCGGGCGCTATGATGCCACAGACAGACAGACACACAGACAAACAGACACGTCAAACTTATAACACCCCTCTTTTTCGTCGGGGGTTAAAAAAATGACTCAGTCGGTCCTGATAAAATTGAAATGAAACCACCGTAGAAGTATAACCAAAAAACAATCACCAAAATCGGTTCATAAATGGCGGAGTAATCGCGTAACTTAAATACAATAAAAAACAAACAGATGAATTGAGAACCCCTTTTTTGAAGCCGTATAAATAGAGAGAAGATATCGTACCTAATGTCGGAATCGGAACAAATATTTGTATCAATATTTGTATCAATTATTTATTCTAATATATCGTCGGTGATACTTCAATACCGCTTAAGAGCACTTTGCAAATACCGCGTATCAACATTTTCAAAATTTTACAGGAAGAACAAAAAACTTCATAATTATTTCAACAGCATCTCAATGTTTTTTTTCTGAACTCCTGAGTGACAACTCTATAAAGTAGTGCACATTGATGTCATAAAATAGTTCAGAAAAATGTAGATACGCGTTATTTCCTGCTATACTCGTTTTATCTTCTAATTTCATATTTAATTTTACTAGCTGGGAAATCCACAAATTGCGATAACACGTAATTTTCTGTAACCCATTTTAGACTTTTATTTTAAAATCTATTCATAAAGATTTTGTGTATGAAAGTTTTATATCATTTTGTTCATTTAAAGCAATCATTTGAAAATGTCATAATCAATATGTCATGTCATCCTTCCTTATCCTTACATAGTATAAAATAAAGTCGCTATTTTTGTCTGTTTGTTTGTCTGTATGCTTAAATCTTTAAAACTACGCAACGGATTTTGATGCGGTTTTTTTTAATGGATAGAGTAATTCAAGAGGAAGGTTTATATGTATAATACACTTGTTCATTTAAAGCAACCATTTGAAAATGTCATAATCAATATGTCATGTCATCCTTCCTTATCCTTACATAGTATAAAATAAAGTCGCTATTTTTGTCTGTTTGTTTGTCTGTATGCTTAAATCTTTAAAACTACGCAACGGATTTTGATGCGGTTTTTTTTAATGGATAGAGTAAATCAAGAGGAAGGTTTATATGTATAATACACCTGTGCGAAGCCGGGGCGGGTTGCTAGTATTATGTATAATCATAAAATGTCAAAAATCTCAATGTGCAAAAATTAATGCAATGCAATAAAATACCAGACCTTTTTGTACCAGTTGTGCAGTGAGCTAAATTAGGTACAATTTTGGTATCATTTCGAAAACTGCCTGCTGGCAGCGGCTTCTAGATTAGTTCACCTAACCCACCCACGAAACATTTCGATTCTCACCCAATGTCTGCGATATCATCTGCCTAAATTGGACCGCGTGAACACAGCATTACCAAACCACTTTTGGCACCGTCTCGACTCAATTCGTCGGTTCGATTACTGCATAATCACGTTAGGTTACGTCTCGTCGAGTTTCGATGGAATTCCTTCATTTCAAGATTCTTGGGATGTTGGATACGATCTTATGTCAGTATTGAGTAGAGCTAGTGTCGGAGCAATATCTTTGCGTGCCAATCACAGCCTTAGTATGAAGTCTATTATACCCAGACAAACTAAATTAGGAACGTACGAGTACGAGTAACTTTTCGATTTTCGATTAGAATAAGAAACAGTATAGTTAATAAACTATACTGTTTTTTATTCTAAAAAAATCTCATGATTTTAGTTTACTCGTGAGGTATAGGTAATAGCTAAGTATAAATACTTATTAGATAAGTAATTATTTTTCGCAAAAAATAGCAAAACCACCTTCCATCGTGTACAAAATTCGAATATTTCGCTCGAATTGTTTACATTATTGTTTATTTTTCTTAAAAAGCTTAGCCGATTTCTGTAAAATTTCAATGGGACCACCTTGGGAGTGTATCCTTTCGAACAAAAAAGAATTTTTCGATTCGGTTCACAATTAGCGGAATTAATGACGAACATACACAAAAAAAATATACAGACGAACATAGGACCTCCTTTTTGTCGGTTTTGTGTCGGTTAAAATTGAAATGGAAGAACATTTTCAAGAATTTCTCCAGGACGAGTTACTTACTTAGCTTCCTTGCCAAGGCCATGATCGTCTAGTGGTTAGGATCATTTAAGTTGTGTGTCCTTGCCGAAAGAGGTTTATAGATTTGTTTTAACTGTTTCCTGTTTAAAACAGGGCACTAATTAATTTGATAACCATAAAACGAACTCGAGACGTATTTGTCGAAATTCCACGCATACCAATATTTCCATTCATCTACCTATTCCATATTCTTTATTAAAATTTTGCCCACGAAAAAAGTTTTTAAAACGAGTGTCGGGCCGCAACGTCGCACAACAGCTGTTAGCAGCTTTCCCTGAAACTAAAATAAAAACGGATTTTCCTCCAGTTATTTTGAAATCGTCGTTTTCACGCTTCTAGGGATTTTAATTAAAGTTGTCGGTGCGCTGCCCGCTCCGGAACCCGTTTAAAAAATTCATTAAATCCCTTTACCGAAAAATTTTGTAAACAACTAATTTGTTTTATGCCTGTTTACCGGAATAAGGTTAGGTGAGATTTTCGTTGAGAGATATTTGTGAAGGTCATGATGGGAGCGGAAATTTGCTTTTTAACGGCATTGTAGCGTAAAATTTAATGTATTTTAGAGATGTTGCAGTTTTTTTGGCGCCTAAGGCTAAACACAGATTGGCTCTGTGTTACGTTAGTTACGTAGCAGATCGTATGTAGGTACGAGTAAGTAAATTGAAGGTGATGAAGTAGTATTTGCGTAATTTTTAGGGTTTTGTACCCAAAGGGTAAAAACGGGAACCTATTACTATAACTCACTGTCCGTCTATGTGTCTGTAGCCAAGCTGTATCTCATGAACGTTAATAGCTAGAACGTTGAATTTTTCACGGATGACGTATTTCTCTTGCCGCTATAAAAAAACAACTAAAACAGAAAAAAAAAACATTTAAGGAGGGCCCTTCCCATACAACAAATCTGAATTTTTAGCTATTTTTCCTTCGATATTAATAACGGCAACAGGAAAAATGCTTGAAATATTCACATAATATTAAGTACGAGTTAGTTGTGGATCCCCTTCAAAATTAATACTAAAAATAAAATATTGTTACGAGATGAGTTCTTGGATAATAATCGCCGATTATTCACTTTTGCACTTTATTGTCCAAAATCACACAACACACGACACAATTGGTTCGCACGAAACTCTTCACGCTGGCGCTGATATTCGCACAAACTAGTCGCGAGATACTACTGAACTACTGAACACGAGATGCTTTCGCTCCGATAGAAAACACGATAACTGAACTTGAACGAAAACCATCGCTCGACCTATCTGAATAAACGTTGCCTAGAAATCTTTAGAATCATCGATGCCATTGTGATTGACAAAGTAAACAACTGAAAGTTCTAGAAAACCCTATTGTTCTTCAACACAAAAAATACCAAAAAAACTAAAACAATTCACAGTAAATAAAGCCACAGCTTATATCATAGTTTCACGTGCCCGCGTAGAAGTAAACAAGTAGCAGCATACCTACACGTAAACAAGATGCGCGCGCCTACCGCGTGACAATACGAGTATATTAAGGGGGCTTCCATACGGTACGGAACTCTTCGTGCGCGAGCTCGCACTTGGTCAATTATTTTTATCTAAGTAAGTACCTAGGAATTAGGTGCTTATATTGTTAGGAACAAAGTACTTATGCGTATGTTTAGGAATAAAAACAGCTAAGATGTAATAATAATTTTGTTGTTAACAATACGCAAAATGTCATAAAATATAGGTGTAGGTGTACCTATGTCATGAAATTTAAATCTCTCCTCCGGTGGACCGGATTAGATAGTACCGGGTTAAACAGAGTAGTTCTACCCCACGTTCTGAGTAGTTTTATCGCTTGCGCCAAATTACTAAAACAAAACTGGCGCGTTTTGCACATAAATAGCGAAATCGTCACCTCAAATGACACCTAAAATCGACTGTTGCAAAGGTGTTAGGTATGTATGTGACTTTTAGAGATAAACGTATCTAAGTATTCGTGATTTTGAATATCTTTTACTATGGAACCAACAGATATAGGATAGAATAATCACAGATGTCTAATAATAACAGATAGTGCTTTTGTCACTTGAGGCAATTCTCAACCACAAAAATGCATGGAAAATCTAGCAAAGCTGCCGTCAAAACTGTTAAATACTTATTGGAATTTAACATTATCTTCATAAAAATCCAGCATAATTCACCGAATCTAGACATTTTTCGTGTCTCTTTCTAACACGTATCATATTAAATCAATGGTGATTTTTTCTTTATCGACCACATTATCCCTCTGGTATCTCTGTGTCCATTAGGAAGAGTACACCTCTGAAAGTTGCACTTTTCAAAGCAACATCCTGTAGAAGTGAACAAATTACAAGCAACAAATAGGTTTGCTCATTTACTCTTCACCAATCTTTACTAGAGTAAAATTGGCCGTATATACTGCCTATCGCAGTCGTTTAATCTGCGGTCAATTCGCCGACTGTGGCTATTGAAAATACATTAAGCTTTCACCGCAGACATTTACGATCTATCAATTTATGAGAATAGGCGTATTAACGATTTCGAAGAGTGACATGGTTTAGAGTTCATTAAGGTGAAATCTAACGAGATAGGACATGCCCATATCAGCCCGATATCGATTTGTTTTTCTCAAAACTTATAGATATTACTCAAAACTGAATGAGCTAAGTTATGTTATCATTCTTAAGGGTCAAATTCGTAAGATAATAATTAAGTAATGCGAATTCAAAATCTAAGTTTGGTCCATAACTGTTGGTTTTAATATTTTCATAACTAAATAAAATAACTATCATTTGGATCGCGTTAGATCCAAATGCATTTTGCACAAAACTTTCTGCTTAAAATCTTAACTACCCACGCGTTAGGCCATACAGTAAGTAAATTATACTATTTGCACGACTAAAGTTATTTCTTCATGCTTATAAAAGACTGCCTTTTGCCATGACAACCTCAGCCTACAAAAGAGTACCTAACAATTATGCCGTGTTGTGTCATATTTCGTACGTATAATAATTAAATTATTCTGCCATGTATGTTGTTTCGTAAATATATTTTTCCGGTAAATGAGCATTTGCTACATATAAATGTATCTTGCATTTAGTAAGAGAAGGCCAATCTTTACTCTAAGGACTTTTACGAATTTGGCGAAAAAAACGACACTGGCGTGTTTCCGTAAATGAGGCCTAAACGATATCTTTGGTACCGTCAACTCATAACTCAAACTTCTCTATTTAATACTCGACTTTATAATTTGAGTTCCACATTTTTTTATCATAACAAAATAGATGACACCCCTGACGCATGTAATTAACAGATGACAAACTTGTCTCGTAAAAGCAAATAAAATCTATATATTCAAGGTATATTACGTCAAAAAAATAGTACATTTTTGTAGCGCTTTGATTGAAATGTGCCGCAGGTAGTTTAAAATGCAAAATCGAGTGGAACAACTACGCTGCTGTAACGAATAAAAAAGTTTGGACACAAAATTCAAATATTTCAATCCTCGTTTTATTTGATGATCGATTGGTTTGGATCTGTCCCTCTGTAGAGCCGTAAAAAGTTGGTATTAATGAATATTTTTGTCCTAAGACCTGTATTCTGTTTTATCGGGATGAAAAGCTGGTTAAGTTTTATTTTAATATTTAAATTCAATAATCAATACTGACTTGGCGGAACAGTGCAATATTTTTTTTTTACAATATCCGCTTGCATCGGGAAATGCTACATTTTTGACCAATCTATCGCTTAACTCTTTTGCCATTAAAGGTGTTTGCTAATACTTATTTATCTGAAAATTATTTTGAAAATAATGTACTCTTGTCTTGGGACTCTCTATCAATGTTTGGTTTTATATTGTGTTGCAAGGTACCTATAGATTCATGTCAAAACGTTATGTGATCAAATCCAATAACTATATTTCAAGCCACACTCTACCAAAGCAAAGCTGATAGTAAAATAAAATAATGATAATTCTCGCTTATGACTGTTCTATTTTTTCGCCCCCCAAATATGGCATTTCTATACTGGACTTACGAATGATAACACTTGCTACACATAAGGATTCTATTTTTGCATCGATAGAAAGGAATCGCATATTTTGCACTAACATAGATCTTCGATCCTTGCTTTTTCTTCGATCCTCGATTTTTACTTTACTTTACCCAAGATCTGCAGCACTCTGCATAGCTCCAGATTTGTGTAGAAATAGTAGTCCCCCTAATTCTACATGCCAGTGTTGACTCCCTATTTTTCTATGAATTTATACTAAAACATGTTCATGCTCAAAATAATATCACACTTACGAATATGTCAGCTTTCACGTAATCTAGTTTATTTTGCTCCCAAAATGGTATTCCCGTGTAAGTAAGTAAACAGGAACCTATCAAACCTTATAACTGACAGCAGACGCGTATAACGTACCCGTAATGTCTTTTCAGGACATTTTCTTTACAGGAGCGGATCGGCCGTTATGTCCAACATGGGCAATTGGGCATGCCCATTACATAAACTTAAGTGCATAATTATGAGGCCCAATTACGAAGGCGCCATACAATACAATACAATACAATTCATTTATCGGTAACTTCAGTTACATGTCATATAAAATAATAATAATAATTCACAATTCATTTCATTTGATTAAACCATAGGTATATAATATAATAATAATTAGAAACAAATTGTTATCACAATTTTAACATAAATAACAACAATAATTTTTATTATAAATATAAAAATTGGCAGTCGTTGTCAGACCATTTTGCTACGTAAATTTATAGTATCACTTCTTTGAGTTTCAAAAAATCGTTTACGTCATAAAACTGTTTAGTCAGTAACCATGTTTTTAATTTTACTTTAAAGGACATGACGGAAGGTGCATTTCGCACTTGCTCAGGGAGTCTGTTATAAAAAGCAGGACCCGAAATGTACACTGACTTCTCGGACCTCGCGCATAGTAATTATAATAGCTAATTAATATAGTTCTGTTTATTTTATACATTAGGAATTCGATGAAAAAATACTTCATAATTGGGCCCATTGTCTGCTTAAATCAGGTTGTATGTAATCAATCAGACACAGACGCAAACAAATAGATAAAAAAAAATTGAGAAGACGAAGCAGTGGTTATGACTAGGCCTTAAATTAGGTTTTTGTTTTCTCTTAATTGAACGATGAATTACGTCTTCAGAATATTTTCGTCTCAAACTAGTAAAAATTTTGGTGATTGTGACCGCTTAGAGATTTAGAGAGAGAGAGAGAGAGAGAGAGAGAGAGAGATTTCTTCACCTGGCTCGTGAAATACTTTTAAGTAGCAAATATTTATGCACTGCACAATGGATATTCGTGAAACATACACTTAGAATGCAATGCTGTGAGCATTTTAATAAATAATTCACAATAAAAATATTTTTATTTAACAACTTAGATAGATACTTACACTTAACAAATTAATATCGATTACAAATGTCTTAAATTATCAGACCCCGTTTACAAGACAGTCTTTTCATTATTATGAATTGGGTAATTGTTGACATTTCGTAAAGTTGTGATCTTTTTGTGCAAAATTAGTAGCTCGAAAGCGAGACGGATATTTTTTGAGGTCTGGATCCATATCTGTTTCTTCAAGATTGTTACAATGGAGACCGTCACATTCAATACTCCCTCTATTGTTAACCACCCTTCGGAAACTATACATCGAGATGAAGGAATGACGCAAGTGGTTAAATTAGCAAAGAAATTTGAATCTTGTGACTTGGAATTAGAAAATGAAATGGTGGTACAAGTAGACATTTTGTTTTGAACTTGCGTTGAACTTTTAAGGATCATTAACATAATAAATACTTGCCCAAATTTAATTCGAACCTAAAATAAGATTTTCCTGGTGTTTATTTACAAAAACTTAGTTGTATAGTCATTTTTATCCATTCAGTATTTTTTAAATAAAATAATTACATTCTTTAGTATTGCGTAGGAAGTAGTATTTTCTCTCTGGTGGGTGTTTTACTTACCTACAAATGTGACAGGCTACTTGAGAATAAAGATGATAAATAATATTACACAGGGTTATTTCTAGTAAATTAGCATCGTTTTAGGGGCTTATTCTATACATCAAAACTAAACACGTTTGTTCTGCGACTTTTGTCAGAGCTCAAAAAAATGATCAACTGTTCCATACATTTAGCCACAGGTGTATTATATTTTTCTACGGAAAGACATTTTTTTTTAGTTTTGACAAAAGTCGCAGAACAAAAGTTGTTTGTTTTGATGTACAGAATAAGCCACTAAAAGGATGCTAATTGATTAGAAATAACCCTGTATAGTTAGAGTATATAGATTGTAGATGTCCTAGCTACTTAAATATTATTATATGTCTACATGTGTGCAGGAATAAATAGGATACTTACAAAATGTTTCCAAGCGAAATTTTAGTTATCATTACTGAGACCTATTTTGGTTCATTTTTTTTGGCAATGTATTTATTATAAAAATGTACCCGATCTAATAAATATTAGGTAAATTTTTTGTGTTAGAGAGTCCTCCAGCGTAGAGGTATAGGTCACTTGACGGAGAGTACCGAAATCTAAGTACATATTATAAAATCTACTAAAAAACTTATTGGCTGGTTTGCTACATTACCATGTATAATAGCCGTGGTGGTCTAGTGGTAATAACAACCGCCTCACAATCGTGAGGTCGTGGGTTCAAACCCGGTTCCGTACCAATCAATTTCTTGGAATTTATGTAGGTATGGAATTTCACACCACTGGCTTTTCAATGAAGGAAAACATCGTAAGGCAAGCTGCATAAGTTCGGAGAAGAAATTCGATGGGGTGTGTGAATCCACCATCCGCACTGGGCCAGCGTGGTGGATATGGTAACCACCTTTCGTAGATAGGCCTACGTCCTGGAGACGTCGGACTATTCGAAATGCTATATGCTATACGCATATACTATAATACATATATTAAAATCAAGAAAAACATCAATAATACCATCGTAACAGCTATCAATGCTCCGAAAATCACAACGTAAGTACTGCACTGTTATTATAAAAATCACTTAACACCTCATAACCATAACCGCGACAGTTTACAAAATTGATATAATGATGGAAAATGTTACCACCATTTATCTTTTTGTCGCACAGTTAATATTTCAGAGGATCAAATTACGAAACTCGTAACACGAGCTCACATATTGCGAGACTGATGGCGTGAACGCCGGTTGAACTTTGAACTTTCGGGAACGAAGTTTTATGCTTTAGTTTTCGTGTCGTCGCGGGCAACTTGGTAATGTTGTCGCAATGATTTTGTAACGGCTGATGTGGATGTTCTTTACACGGTTAGTATTAATCAGGTGTACTTATTTTTTAAAATTGTAATGCATATCAAAAGCAACCATAAAATCGGATCTTGAGATGTGCTGAGATATGCTGAACTGGGCTGAGTAGTGGTAGTCCGCAGCTCTATTACACAATATTGTATTTATTTAAAGCAAAAGAATGAAAGCTCTGTCCTGTCCAATAATTTTGTTTTGTTTCACAAGAAGTAAATAAAGCATTTACGCAGTAGACAGATACTTACGACAAACCCTATTGTAGTTCGCTTATTTACCAAAAATGTTTACATACATCCTTTTTTACGGTTGCGTACCCAAAGGTTAAAAACAGGACCCTATTAAAAAGACTCCGCTGTCCATCTGTCTGTCTGTCTGTCACCAGGCTGTATCTCATGAACCATTATAGCTAGAAAGCTGAAACTTTTACAGATGATGTATTTCGATATGATTGTTGCCGCTATAACAACAAACACTAAAAACAGAATAAAAGTAATATTTAAGGGGGCCCCCATTCAACAAACCTGAATATTTAATTGTTTTTCGCTCGATATTAATAACGGTAAAAGGTAGATGCTTGAAATATTAACAGAATATTCAGTTGTACATTTAATTCAATAATAAATAATTAATATAAAATAAAATGGGTAATGGGGCCAGCATTTTGGGAACTGTGCCCGCTGGTAGTGGGCTTTTAGATTAGGGTTTTCATCGTCATCTATACATACTTAATTAATTATTTTTTTTTAGCTCAAGTGTTTGATTTTTATTTTTAAATTTGTTTAGGTTTGTACATATAGCATAGTAGTTGTAATATATAATTCCAAATCGAAAATTTATACACAGGAAGGTTTAATTTGGCGTTATATAAAATAAAATAAATATTTAAGGGTCCCATACAATGCGGAACCCTTCTTGCACTAGTCCGACTCGTGCTTGGCAGATTATTTAATAAGGACAATAGCAAATAATGTAATTTTAAAACCCACTCACATTTAATTTTATATCCAAGCAGTTATATACTCGTGTACGGACGGAAGGACATGGACTATTAACCGGATAGTTTTCTTATCTTACAAGCTAGAATGGCATTTTCCCTTCTCAATTACTTAATACCACTACCGCGCCATTCTGTGGTCCGTTAAGGCAATAAACTGCGGAGTACACGAGGCCAAGTCTTATGGACAATATGGGGACGTTTCCGGGAGTTATGTTCTTCCTAATGTCCAGGATCAAGGCCGTGCGAAGCAATTTCGGATGCTAAAAGGAGGTATGCGGCCTTCTTGTAAGGATGTCTGAATGGTGTGAATAAATAGGGATGAATTTATGCTGTGTGTCAATTAAGAAGTTCTAAAGATTGGGCAAAGTCATCTCTAAGGGGTAGAAACTTCCAGAATTCGGATTTCTATGCAAAATTGTAACGTATGTATCAATGGTATGACGTCACAGAAATCTAAGTGGCATCAACGTCGTATGGTAGGTCTAAGGTATATTATATAACTAATCCTTTACGTCATTAAGTACTTATTATTTAGTTACATTCCGGTACGTAAAATTGTACACTAAATTATTCACTATTAATTATATAATTACTGGTCCAAAGCGGTTTCAATCCAAGGCATTCCTGTGGAATCTTAGGACATTTTTATATAAATAAAAAAATACGTTGTGTTTGTTGATGTGTGGCATCCATTAGATAACTTTACGACCCCATTGTCCATCACTTCTGCATGATGTGTACCCATCCTACTGTTATTTCTAATTGCCGATTCGCTGACTTAATGTCTTTGGTTCTTCTATGGATCTCCTCATTCCTAATCCGGTCGCGCAAAGAGACTCCAAAAATGTTTTCAAGACTAACGTTTAATTTGACCTTCAGTTTTAAGTCAAACTCTACTCAAAGATCAATCACTGAAGTATTTTACTACTAGCTGCCTGTCCCGGCTTCACCCAGGTACGATTGGCTAAAAAAGACAAATAGTAAGTAATCCCTTTTTTAAAAATAATATAGCCTATGTCCAGCGGGGATAGTGTGGCTTTCCAACAGTAAAATAATTTATCGATCGGTTCATTAGTTTTGAAACCTATTCGATGCAAACAAACAATCAAATCTTTCCTCTTTGTAATATTGGAATAGATAAATTGTCGTTCTCTTTATCCAACGGACAGCTCTCTATTAATCAATAGCCTTTTTTTAACATACAGAAAAGAATACTCTTAAATCATTCAAATCTCTTCGTGACATCTAGATAACCACAATATATCTGAAAATGCCATATGGCGTCACTATAAATCTTTCCACACTTTCATAACTCAATTTCTTTAGTTTCAGCACGAACGAAACAAATCTACGGGTTCTTATTTTGAAACTGTTCAACTTGGAATTTGTTATTTCGTTATCTAGATTGCATTTAAAATTAAGACTTTAAATTTTGTTCCAGTTTAATGCGCTGTTGTCTCAAATGAGTTATGCAGTGCTTTCGTTGCTTATCTATTTTTCAAAGTACCTACTAGTGCAATTTTTTTTATTTATATTTTCGTTCTGACGATGCTAAAATTATCGTGCTACTTATCAGTTATAGTATCTCTCAGTTTTATAGTGACTTATTAAGTTTCAGTGTGCGGTGAAAGAAATGCTTGTATTTTAATTTTATCCAATCCATACATTTATACTGTACTTATATATCTATTATAGGACAAAACCTGAAATAATAGAATAGATCTGTCGATGTCGAGAGTACATAAGTGATTTGATAAAAAAAAAATGCCAAGTCGACAATTTTTTTTGTCTGAAATGAGATATTTGTTGCGACTTCGGGGTTGATCCTTAAGTAAATTTGGTTCATAATATTAAACTAAACTCTGAACCCCCTTCTTTCAGCTTAGTACAGCCTTTTGAATAGCCCTGTTCTCGTATACCAACAGATAATAAATTACTTGTCATCTATTCTGTTTTAATTCCACTTTCGTTATTACGCTAGTGCTTTCAATTAATATATATTGACTTGCTTATTATTATGTATACATGTATATTGTGGGTACAAAATAATGGAGCGGTAGGGGAAAAGTTACACAATTATTAAGGTAGGTAAGTGCTTGAGTATATTTCTGTATTTAGGTAGCTTAGCTTTACCGACTAAGAAACTGGATAAAATATATATTAAAATGTATCATTAGTTGCTATAGACATACCAAAACATTTAAAATAACCAAGACACAGAATTTATCGTGACACCTTGACTACGGTAGCTGTAGCTATGTAGTTATCGCACATAAAATATACTAAGCGCTAAAAAAATATTACAACATACACCACCAGAGAGTAGGTACCTCAACTAACCCATTTTGTAAATCTAAGACGTACAACTTTTTCTTAAGTCCGGTAATAGGTACGGCTCACCTAACGTTTCGGACATTTCGGACCCTTTTGAGCCCCTTTCATTACCTTGAAAGCAATCTCTATTTCGTCTCATTTACATCGATCGCAATCGCGATTAGGGCCCCGGGCTACTTCGGATTGTATAATGGTCTCTTTAAGCTAAAGAAAGTTTAATGTCTTGGGCTAAATGAAAAGTAATGTTATTAACTTGAAATTGCTTCTGCTGTATCTATACAAATTTCCATTAAAATCAATGAGTTCAAAAACGAAGCTTTCCAGACCAGCTGACCTAGATCTGAGAATACCTGTATTATACGTATATGCAATGGCTACTCACCCTGGCCCGAATCAAACTTCTTGGCGGTTGCGAAGTTAGCTATAATCCTTGCGCAGCTGTTAAGTGAACTTCAGTCAGGATTGAGTTTTGTGCAGCTTGTTGATAACATCACAGCCACCAAGAAGTTTTAAACCTATAATGTATGAGCGTTTCTCAATCTCGTCGTGGTCCTTGCCCAAGACCACAGATCAGGGAACAAGATCACAGATCTGACAACAGCAAATCTTGTTCTCTGATCCGCCGCTGTGTTTCAGTGGTGCACTTGACTACTTGCATATATGCCGACTGTAGGCGAGTGAAATTTCGCTACGAATATTAAAAATATTTTTACCCGACTGCGCGACTCAAAGAAGTGGTAATGTGTTTATTAAATTATGTATGTATGTTCCTTTGAAGTACTGAAGCACTAAACAGACCAAAACGCCTGGGCCAATTTTTTAGGGTTCCGTACCCAAAGGGAAAAACGGGACCCTATTACTAAGACTGCGATGTCCGTCTGTCCGTCTGTCTGTCTGTCTGTCCGTCTGTCACCGGGCTGTATCTCATGAACCATGATAGCTAGGCAGCTGAAATTTTCACAGTTGATGTATTTCTGTTGCTCCTATAACAACAAATACTAAAAACAAAATAAAATAAATATTTAAGGGGGGCTCCCATACAACAAACCTGAATCTTTAGACGTTTTTCGCTCTATATTAATAATGGCAATAGGTGGATGCTTGAAATTTTCACAGAATATTTAGTTTTATATTCACTTCAATAATAAATAATAAAATTAAAATAAAATAAATATTTAAGGGGGGCTAGGGGGGGGCTCCCATACAGTACGGAACCCTTCGTGCGCGAGTCCTACTCGTACTTAGCCGATTATATTATTCACACGTCCATTGATTTCTCCTAGGCCGGCGAGTGTCACTAAAGAGATGACGTTAGTGAAAATTTAATTTGGCGATTACTGGACGCCATATTGTGAAAACGAAAAAAATGAAAGTCAACAAACTACCTATGTTAAGTGGGGTATCGTTGAATAGGTATTTAAAAATTATTTTTAGTTTTTCTCAACATTTTTCGATTCAACTGACCGTTTAGGTTCTATATCAATTTAAAGTTATAACCATAATAATCATCCCTTAAGCCTTATACGACAACTTAAATTCGAGTGCAATTGTGTTATAGTACTGATGCTGATAGGAAATCAAGTCTGGCAAATAGCTAGTTAGGTACTCATAATTAAAAAGAATAAAATAAATTATTTGAAGAATCAAATAACCCGACTGCGTAAAAAGTAAACCGAACTACATACGTACCTAACAAAAAAACTAAAAAGAAAAAAACAAGCACTTGGACAATGGAACATAACAACTGAACAGTCGGGATTCATTGAAAAATTAGTTAATTAATTTGCTATAAAATAATGAAAGAAAAATAAAGAAAAATAACTAAGTTAATCACTTTGACAGTAACATATAGGTACACCATGTATAACGTAATTTGTCATTAATATTCGAAAACCTTCTTAACACTCGTTTAAAACGCTCTACTATTATTCCAACATGCTTATCTTACTTGTTCACTTCTGACATTAACAAAACAATAAATTCCTTAAATATCACGAAACACTTGACACGACACGTGTTTTGTCTTCAACAAGTCAACACGAGCCTTGAAGAGCTCCTTCACTCAAATAAATTCCTTGACATATCCTCCCCGTGTTTACATGCCTCAAGGCAGATACAAGATCATTATAAGCCTGCCGTACAAAGTTTGTGTTGGAGGAACGTTTGCATACCTACGTATATTGCAAAATAAACAACCATTTTAACTGAACATTTCTATTTTAATTAAAAAAAGTTTAAACTGGAAAACATTACTTCTCTTTTCATCATAAAATGAGGTTTTTGAATAGAAACTAGCACTACCTATTGATAAAGTTACTGCCTAACACTTTGCCAGAACGTTTATATTCTTGCACTTGAAGTTTATGTTCGTTGGTAGATTTAATTATGCAATTATGTGGCTTTTTAAAAACTATTTTAAATAAGAAGGTAATATCTTTAAAGAGGGGTTATTTTACCTGATTTCAAAAATAATAAAAAAAATCAGCTCGAAATAGAAATCAAACCTGTGTACAAATTTTTACTCGTAAACTAAGCTCTTAATGTTCTGCTACAGTAAAGAGTTCTAAAATTACAAATTATCTTCATACTCAGCACACTTTAAAAAAATCCCAAAGATATTTTTGATACATTTCATAAAAAAAATGTTCTGGCGCACTTCTATATATTTATAGTATTATCTTAATCTTTTTATAATTTCATTTGAACATATTTTGACTGGTGTTAAGCAGAGATACAGTCCAAGATATATAATGTTTACCTAGAAGATAATAACACTGAATTTAAAGACTCTACATTGTATTCTATTACAAGGCTTTATTTACATTATCTAAAACTAATCCCTCATTTCCTCCACCACAAATTGCACTGACACACCATATTATTATTAAAGCTAAATATACGTGAATTATTTATTTATCAGCTCTCAATAGATACGATCGACAGGTCAGCCAGTTACTAAAATATTTAGCATTCAATTGAGATTAGTCCGGACTGCATCAATCATTACGATTGAATGAAATCACATTATCTACTGATTTTGAATTGATAATTGCATTAAATTTTAACTAGTAGCTCATTATATCTGTAGGTTAGCCATTGATTTGATCAAATTGTAACCAAATAATATGACCAAAGCGATAAATTATCTATTTTTTGACGTTTTGAGCTAAAAGCAAGTAATCGAAATGGGTTCATTTATTTAAGAGGTACCTACTAATATCAGACAGAAACACACACGTTAAGTTTCTTTGTCTGAACACCCTTCTCTTGCGTGAGGGTTAAATAAGTGACAGAAAAGTGTGCAGAATAAAAATCCCGAAAACAATGTTGTAACAAACCTAGTCACGGACGCCGAAATGTAAAAACTCTAGCCTAACCTGCCTATTTAACCTCATTTATAAACCTAAGAAGTGTAGAAACTATTTTAAGAAACCTGTCTAAACTAAAATGTCAGATAAAATGATTGAAGATACTTCATTTGCTTTCAATGAATCCTAGCTTTATGTCAAACTGGCTATGCGTCCTGATTCCACTTGAATTTGAACAAATTATAAATTGAACCTCATGAAAGAAATATCCTAAAATATTAAGAATGCATTACATATTGATACAGACATTCAATATGATCCCAGCTTACATTTCGTAATGATAAATAACAAGAAATAAAAAAAAACGTAACTATGAACCTCGCAGGTTCAAGGTAGAATTATACTCCTAACGTCATCTGCTAGATAAAAGACAGTCTACATTTTGATACTAGTATTCTGCAGTGTGATTCCTAATTTATTTACCTATTTATATGTTAGTTTGGCCAGTGGTCGTTTAGTAGTGGATCCTGCGTTATAGACCGCATAAACCCTAGGTAAAGGTGATTCGAAATACAAAACTACCTGATTGATTAATACATAACTACCTATTGATAATTGACCTAAGTTCAGAACAAAAACCCTATGTTTTACCTATTTTGAACTTCTATGAACTTGAAAGTATATTACTAATCTCAGAGTGAAATGCAGTACCTAACTAATGTCTCAAGAGCTATATAGAAATGGTGATTCTAGAGCTTCTCTGTTATATATGATGTTACTTTAGAATATTTGTGTATAACGTAAATAAGCTTCAATAAAGCTAGGTATAAAATATTAATTTAGTTGCTTAAGAAAGTATTAGACATGAGATGAGAAGGAAATTCCATTAAATTAGTACTTTAGAACAAAGAAACTCTATTATTGAACTAATATTATTTTCAAACTACGAATATAATAAAAGAAATGAATGCCAGAAAGAATAGTATTGATTTATTTCTGACAGTTAGTTAGTTTTAACATTTTAAATTTATTTAATTTTATTTAGGTTTCAGGGATTTATTTTATTTTATGTTTATCTCTGTTTATTTAGTCATGGCGCTCGAGAGAGCTGAAAACCATGAAAATGACTCTACTCTGCTTTCGTAAATCTAACGCCACCCTGGAAAAAGAAAGCAGGAAATAAAAAACCAGGAGTCGCGAGAGTCTGTTAATCTATAGTCAGTTAATTCGTCAGCTTATCTACATTACTTCATAAAGTCAGGAAAATCATAAAACTTGCATGAAATCCAGAGTGTTCTCAAGAAAAGCTCCAAGATTACTATAGATAAAGGTTCGAGAATCGACTTCGCCTTATAAAATAATATTCATATCAATAAGCTATCAATAGCTTTATTTCAAAGTGATCAGAATTTACACTCTTAACACGGACACGGGTTATCCCTCCATTTCGGAAATGAGAAACACTGGCCCAAGCTCTATCTGGCTTCAAGAGTTCTGCACACTAATGAAAATTCAGCATTGATCGAGTAGCACTTACGGCTAGTATTTAAATAATGAGTTGTTGCAATAATATGGTATAGCAACAGCCGACTCTGCGATCCTCATAACATAAATATATTACAATAAAATTCATCTACGAATCACCCTGTCCTTCGCAAGTTGTAGGTATAACACGTCATGTCTGGAATTATTATTCTCAAATCGCTTGAATTATATATCTTTACAAGATCTTATGTTCACATATAGACGAAGCTGAAAAAGACAAATAATTAAAACATTTGTAATTCATACATAAAAATCATAAAGGGCGAGTGTTAGAAGCTTCTATCTTCTACTCGTGAGTAAATGCTCAATGAAGGATAGTTTCGTCAGTAACATACTTCTATATAGTAGGAAACATGGTAAGTCAACTTATGCAAGACCGCCATAGGAACCTGAAGACGTATGTGTATTTATCAGCCCGCAACTATTCTGCATAGGTAATATTTTTCAGCCTCTAAAGTGTAGCGTAGCTCTGTAAGATTCTCGTTCAACCTCGTATGAAAATAGACACGTATAAGAGTTCACCAAACCACATCGAACCAGTGTGGCGGACAAAGGCCTATCTTCCTATGATAGACCTCCTCTTTTCCTCTGATGTCCATTTGTACATTAATTCAACAGTAAATCATCCAGAAGTCTAATGCAGTGCTGATCAGGACGAATATTAACCGCAGAACATATTCTATATCTACAGTGAGACTTATCTATTTAAAAAGAGATACGTTTATACGAAACCAAATCCTCTGGGAACATCCTCGTCCTTTGATCGAAAACAACTTTCTTCCAACTTCCACTTTTTAGACCAGGAACAAAATTCTCCTAGTTAGTAAACTCTTCTCTGCTTTTCCCTTCAAGAATTTGCGGCACCAAGTTAAATATTACCTAAAATCTAGAAAATTACAACATATTTCTACAACTTTTCCAAGTGAAGTCCCTGTTGTCAGTCCTGTCAAATTTTCTGTTCTTTTTTTTTCTCTTATTTTAAATTCTCAAGTTCTGCAAAGAGTTTTCATACCTAGATTAAAGTTCTGTTGCTTTTCTAAAATGTATTTATTTTCCTGCTTGTTTGTAAATCATTTGAATTGAAAGTTTCTTTAGATAACATTAGAAAGAATTATAACCTCATGTGAGAGACTCCTGACCTATAAGAATGCCTTCTTCCTATGCCTAATTACTCAGATGTGGACGATCAAACCATCTGAGGTTTGTTACAATGTCAAATAACATTTTTTAGTTTACTTTTGTGTTTTTGCCTGTGTTGTTCTTCCTCAGCAGGACAAAAATTGTAGTCCAATCGTTTTGAACCTACAACAATGTTGGCCATGATGATCATGCATCTACCTTTACTAGGGTAACATAACTAGTAAACTAGTGGGCAGAATCTCATAAGTAGTAGAACCAGCTGATTTAAATTGCGACTGCGTGGTTAAAATATGCTTAAAATTCTAAAATCACCTTTATAAGATCGTACTTATGTTCGTTGTATCCCGGTATTAATATTAATGTACCCGGTATTAATATTATAAAATTATTATCCACGTTATCTTGCATCCAACCGCTACGCCCGATATTTACGCACCAATTCTCGCCCTGAAAATTGAGCACAGAGCGTTAAGCCAACAGCATTCCAACTGTAATTACATTGAAAAGTTGCTAATTTGACCACTATTTTGCGGAGTTGGTAACTACCGCCCCATGTGTTCCCGAATTTTGCGTAATTAAATGTTAAATGTGCCCGAAATATTTCACGGTTCGCGAAATGTTAGAACGTGTTCATCTCTCGAGTTTGCGGTAAATGGATCGCCTGAGGGCTCAGCGTTCAACAATGCTATTTTTTCTGAAGACAAATGAGCGTCAATTTTTGAGTTGTACGAGTAAGTCGCGTTAAATCGGTCGAGTAATTTACGCTGCATTCAGTTGTTAATAAAAGTATTGTTCGTGTCCCACGATGAAACAAAATGCGTTAACACGTGCAATTTTTATGTAACATACAGAGATATCTGTTTACCCTGTACTAAACCAAAAAGGGGAGATTAAAACCATCATTGTGAACAATTTTCACTATGGGGCCAACCCAAAATCAGCTGTTCCTTACAACACTGCAACTCAGAATCGACAATTATTATTATTAAACAGCTGGTTTTTCTCTCGAATCCCGAGTTGGTCCCATAGTAAAAGTTGTTCATAATGAAGGTCCGAATCACCTTTTGGTTTATTACATCAGTTTTGAATAACCCTGTAGGTATAAGATCTCGTGTCACAGAACTTGCTATCGAACTTTTTCGAAACAACTTTAATGATTTTTAACCCCCGACGCAAAAGTTTATAAGTTTGACGTGTCTGTTTGTCTGTGTGTCTGTCTGTCTGTGGCATCATAGCGCCCGAACCACTGAACCGATTTCAGTTTAGTTTTTTTTTGATGAAAGGAGACTTAGTCGAGAATGTTCTTAGCTATGTTTTTTAAAAATCGATTGAGCCGTTTAAGAGTTATGGTGGGTTAAAGTGGGGATGGAAGAACCAAAATACTATAAATGTGCCCAAAATGGTTGTCAAGTGTCGGGGGTTTTTTAAATTTTTAATTTAACTAAGATTATGTTGTGTTTATTTGGCAAGTCTAAAAATATGCGAAGGTTATTTTTCATACTTCTCTAAAGCCTAGGTCATAAAGGTGGTAAAATTATTTTTTTATATGGCAATACAACGTTTGCCAGGTTAGTTGGTAAGAACTAAAATTACGCGACCCACAAATCAAAATATGACGCTGTTTTGTCCTCTGCCTTAATTCATTCATTGAGTTTGTGTAGTACTTACTCGTACTTACTTTGCCAGTTAGACTATTATTGAACTTTGTAGTATTTAAATAATCGGCCAAGTAAGCCAAGTAAGCGAGTAGGACTCGCGCACGAAGGGTTCCGTACTGTATGGGAGCCTCCATTAAATATTAATTTTATTTTTATTATTTATCATTGAATCGAATATGGAATTAAATATTCTATGAATATTTTAACAAACCTGTTACTTTTTAATTATTTTTTATTGAATCGAATATGGAATTAAATATTCTGTGGGAATTTCAACGAAACTGTTACCATTATTAATACCGAGCGAAAAACGGTTAAAACTTCAGGTTAGTTGTATGGGAGCCTCCCTTAAATATAAATGTTATTCTATTTTTCGTATTTGTTGTTATAGCGGCAACAGAAATACATCATCTGTGAAAATTTCAGCTTTTTAGCTGTAACGGTTCATGAGATACAGCCTGGTGACAGACAGACAGACGGACAGCGGAGTCTTAGTAATAGGGTTCTGTTTTTATCCTGTGGTTACGGAACCCTAAAAATACTAGCATGTTTAAAAATTTAACTAATTTTAGCTTCTAGAATAGTGGTTTAATAAAAAGTACACACAATTTTCAGTATAATAATTATTATTAAACGATTTATTATGCTGTTTACAAAATACACAATCGTTATACGTATAATTTGAATATTTTGTCCAATATTTTCACACAAAAAGCACATTGTAAGTAGTATCATAATTGAGTATTGTATTTGCAAATAAATTTCATTTAATACTTTATCAGAGAGTTTTGAACATTTATTTAATTACATCTGTCTGAAAAGAGAACCATCATCATTATATTGCCGATAATTGTAAGTACTCAAAATGTATGTTTCAAAAACTACGCAAGATTACCTTACGCCAAGTAATATCTAGTGGAAGTACCCACTAGTTCTGTGAGGCGTTATTCTTATTAGGTATATACTGACTTTTAAGTTAATAACTGTAGATACAAATTAAATAGAACAATTATCAACATCTATGCCTATGAAAATAACTTCCCCATCACTGACGTCTCCCCCAATGATTGAAACATGGTTTTCTTATCAAACAGACTTGTACTTTGAACACGTTGCGTCACTTAGATTTGATACTTATTCAAACTTATAATCCTCAAAACGTTGTTATAGATATTATTAAATATATCCTACGATAATATGTATCACATTATGATGCATACAAAAATATTGGCACACGATTCGCCTCCCGTCGAGTTAGTGTTCTGGATCTAGTCTTCAGCCAACCAAATGTCTGAAGTGCAGTCTCCACCGGGATATCTGAGAATAACACAGCAATATAAATCATGGCACACTTACACAATCGTGACGACTGCGAGACAAAAATAATACCTATCTGAAAATATGAACAAATTATTGGAAAATCACGCAACATAATATTTAAGACTATTTTATTGGCAGGCTTTTTGTAATGGCTGCGCAACGTGCCTTGTTGAGCATTTTTAACAGTTATAGTAATTTATTTACTGAACCATGAATAAATTTTTATCCGTTGGAAATAGCGCCAGCATTCCTTGTGTTAGTTTTACTCTGCTTTTTATGGATCTAAAAATGATGACACTTAATAAAACAATAAGTTTAAATTAAAACAATACTTAATTTTAAGATGGTAAAAAATGGAATAATAGAAAAATAACTATATAATATCTTGTATGTAACGAAAAAAAAAAGAGTCTTTTGATAAGTCTCTAAACGAAAATTTGCTCATAATTACTTTTAACTGTTGGTTATAGCAATAAAGGTTTCTTAAAATCAATGACGCCAGCATTCCTGGTGTTAGTTTTGCTCTGCTTTTAATTAAATGAAAAATGGTGTCACTTCATAAAACAATAAGTTTATATTAGAACAATATTTAATCATAAGAGAGTGAAAAACTGGAATAATAAAAATTACTAGATCGTTTTATGTGTAAGTGTAATGAAAAAAAAGATTTTCTTGATAATTCTCCTAATGAAAATATAATGGACTGTCGTCACCATATCTGCTCAGGTTTATCTACTCCGAGAGATACTAGATCTGACTCACGTAGCGCACAATATATGCATAATATTTTTATCTTTACATGAACAGAAACTTTTACAGTAACTGAAGCGTAAAATGTGCTTAGAACTGTTTCGTTGCTGTACTCTGTTTTCGTTGGAACTATGTGTATTATTTAGTCGACTATCCTACGCTCTGCGTAGGAAATAGGAATACAGTAGAAATCTGTGTAGCGACAAAAATCGTACTGCAGTTGTTGATAAATGAAGTTCTTGATAATTTAAGAGTAGAGTCCTGTTCCACCCACTGCTGAGTATAGGCCCCCTCTCTTTCTCGCCATTCTTTTTTCCCGTATTTCTTGTGAAAGAAAATTTGACTCTGCGCTTTTTTAATTTGCAGTCTTGATGATGATCTATTTTTTTTTGCTATGGGGCTTAATCTGAAATAACCAAAAAACTGAGCTCTCAAAAATATTTTCAAAATTGATGGTTTTTTGTCTGATCACTGATTTTATTTGTGATTTATTAGTTGGTCTCTTAGAAGAAATTATTCATATTGATACAAACATATCTACATGAGTGCTCGTACTATACTAAATTGCATGTATAGAAAAAAGTACTGGCTGGACCTGAAAAGAAATAGCAACCTCATTTCAAACCTAAAAAAGAAAAACCAACCTCATTTCATGCGGCAACACAGGCCCATCCGGCTCTGTCCCGAAGTCTACCAGGAAGTCCGGATCCAACTTCATGCCACCACGTGTTGTGTCCACGTCCAACTTTACGATCCAGCCTCCCTGAATACATGGATATTATTAGGAATTCAGACCAAGTTTCAGACTTTACTTTGGGGACTGCAAAGTATTATAAAATATTTATGTTGCTTTTTTAGTTGAAAGTTATTACATACTTTGGAATATTCATAAAAATGTAAGATGAAATATATTTTTTTTTCTATGGGCAAAAGTGCCTTATTAACTACAACTAAATACAATACTACTTTATATGCTGAAACTTCATACACTTCTACTAGATAAAAACCAGACCAACCAGACGCTCAGAAAGACTTTTGAAAACAAGATATCTCTTATTTTCAGTAAGGAAATTACATTCATTAGTAAACACAGAACATACGAGCTACACCCTACGAATGGTCACACTTCAATTATATTTAAAAAAAGAAGATTATTCAGTTAAAAAATATCATAAATAGATAAAAAATATATGGGTAAATTATAGAGAGGATTACTTTTATCACCTAAGAACACAAAAATCTATTCTCAGGCCTACCAAATTAACTTACAAAAAAATATTTACAAATGGGTAAAGCCGTTCCAGAGGAGTAGGAAACAAAACACTATTTTATATAATATTGTTCAATAAATGAATAAAAAAATCGGCCAAGTACGAGTCGGACTCGAGCACGGAGGGTTCCGTTCTGTATGGAGTCCCCGTTAAATATTTATTTTATTTTAATTTTATTGTTTATAATTAAAGTGAATATAATCAACGTGCAATGTTTACAATACGTGCTACATTTTTTTATGACTATGAAACTATCAACGCTGTCGCTTGAAATATGAAACTGTAAAAAAAATTACATAAAAATGTAGCTTCATTATTCCACGTTGTACCATTCAATAACCTCCCATAATGCAAATACGTTAAGTAGAAAATACGATTACATCTCCCGTTACTGTTATTGCACAGACAGTCTAGATGCCATTAAAATTCAGACTTAAAGCTACTCATAAACTCGGAATATTCCGCGCAAAAACAATTTAAAATTACAACGTCTCATACCTATTTGTATTACAAAATATGCTCGGTGTTTTCATGAATATTTCATAAGAATCCAGGTGACGTAGGTCTTATGCTGGTTGGCTTTAGAAAAATAAGTTTTGGACTTATGGTAAGACTCTTTTCATTTCTTTGGAGGGAAGAAAAATGAATATCTAGAGCTTATGACTAAGAAGAAAATATGATGTATGTAGATTTCGCACAATCTGTTGGTTTTATTAATTTTACGAGTATTTTGTTTAGTATCTCTAGTGCAAGTCGAATTACTAAATACTAGTACAATACTTAATATTTTTGTAGCACACATTACTTAATTTATTAATAAATTATTATAAAAAAACTATTTAAATACAAGCTTTTGAGATCTTGGATTAGTGTAGCAGCGGAGTGCTAGCCAAGACAAGTAAAACGAGCCCAGCCCATGTTCAGTACAGGAGTTCCTATGGCCACCTTCCGACTCCATCATGAGATCAGCTCCATGGTACCGTATAATTGAAGTCACGCGATATACAAATGCGTGCAAAATTTCAGCTCAATCGGAAACCGGGGAGTTGATTAAATTTGACTTGCAAGATTATACCCGAACTAACATAGGTGCATACATCCATTGCAAGTTAAATAAAAGCTTGTAAAAAGGAGACATAGCTGTGATAGATCTTAGACGTACAAATACGAGTACATGGGACTTGGGTAACGCACTTAGACTTAGATAACGCACTTACATTTACTACTTTACTTTTGTTTCACGTTTTAAAAATGTTCATAATAATATATTACATCAAATCGCGCCTATGATATAAAAATATATAACTAAGTCTTCACGAATTCAAAGATAGATCCCGACAAATTTAGAACTGACAGACAGCTGAAGTAGACCTAAACTATACTTACGATGTTACCTTCCGTGACACAGAAACCAAATAGTAGAGAGAATACTGCGACCAAAACTTGAAGTCAACTATTTCGATATTGTTCAATGACGGAAAATATAGTTATTTGTAACTATAGTATCAGTATAAATAAAACCAAGGGTCCTGATATAACGCATAAGGACTGTTTATTGCGGCTTGGAAGCCAAGGGACTGAGCAAGGGATCGAGGTGGGTAAGCCAAATAAAATACTTTGTCTACGGCCCACATTCTTAAACTATGTTATGCTTAATAAAGTAGGTTATGGCTATATTTTTGGAAGGTTTGCGTAAGTAAAATCTTGGGGAATTTCGTAATAAATTCACGTGGTTGTTATAGTTTCAGATAATATTCTAGTTAAGGCATTATGAAATAAATTCCGAGGATAATAATAAGTAAAATTCTTGAACTAGTTTTTGTTTATTTTGGACATATTATGGAATACTGTTTTAGAATTTTCACAAACCTCTTTGGCCATATTTGGGTAAAATTGTTTATCCCATGGAGAGTACAATGAAGATGACACGTAAAGTCGTTTGCCATCTAATGACAACTGCAGCATTTGAGGACCTCCTAGTAACCGCTTCCCTTTCAATGTCACTGGCTTGGGTGGTTCCTATAAAAAAAAAAACTGTTTTAATGTATTATTTTGCCGCTAGTTTAGAGTTTTCTAGAAAAAAAATCCAAGACAACTTGTGTTTGGCTAGCATGATGGTTATAGCTTTAGGTATACTGCCGTAGCAGATTACAAACAGTAACTGCAGACTTCCTTTATTACGTAGCCACACGTAGGCTTCAAATGAATACGCATTGCTAGGTAAAGGTATAATGTGATTCAAAGCAGCCACTAGTATCATGGCGATACTGTAGTCTGTTGCTGCTGCTGCAGTCATTGTATTTAAACTTTTTTCACGATAAAAGCTTGTGCTGAGCAGTGAGATATTTCAAAAACAAGCCAAAAAGAATAAACTGAGCCTCTAATACCTGATTATTTACTGATAACACTCGACTGAGACCACTCTGATACTAGGCCCAATTTTACAGGCGCCATCGCAACGTAAAATAGTATTCTCTCCATTAAACGCATATAGTGAAAAAGAAACAGGGTTGCTCTAAATTGCTGTTATAATTACGATGGCGCCTCTAAAATTGGTCCTACTACCACCAAAGCGCAGGTTGGTCGTAATAAATTCTCCGATAGAACAATTCACCACACTGACACCTAAAGCAATTAAGTAAGTACGCCATAGACAAACTCGATAGAAATTTGACGATTCAACTAAATGACTTTTATATCTAATAGAGCCATGTTTCGTTCTGTAGATACTTGAATTAAAGAATACTCTAACCCCATTTCTCGTAGCACGTAACTTTAATAAAAACGCGCACATAGCGTACAATAAATTCCAAAGACACAACACATCCTCATAACGTTTTACAAATGGGAGAAACGTCGGAAAAGTAATTTAGAGGGCAGACGGCAAAAACTGAAATGAAAGGAATGACGGAGCCAAATCGCGATTCTGTGGAGTCACTGATCTTTCATTTAGACCATTGCAATCAGTATTGGAGGAATGAATTGTTTCTGGACGGAATAAGTTAATTAAATAACAGTTTTAAAATAGTTAATTTTTTTTAATATGCCACAATGGCTAATTAATAGTAGTTTATGCAACTGTCATATAATGAAGGGTATCAAAATACGAGTGTGAGTTTATGAAACGAGCGCAGCGAGTTTCATAATAGTAACGAGTGTTTTAATATCCGTGTTATATGCAGTTGCATACACTACTTTATCTTCACTAATAAAAATAAAATAACACATATTGCGAAACATTAAATTCACGCGTACGTGTATTGTCACAGTGAACTTGGCGCCATTAAAATCTAACCAATGAGAGCGCAGCTGCGCGCGCAGGCCAAATCAGGAGCGAATGCGCGATGTTATAATGAGATTTTACGATATCGATGTGGATATTATAACATCATGTGAAATTTCTTAAATTGAGTGTTTTGTTGTCTGCGCTATAACAGTAGTCATTATAAGTCAAGTATTGGAAACATAAGTAGAATGTTACAACATTAGTGTAGATAAAATAAATTAAATGGGGGTAATGTTTAATAATCTCAATTATTACAACTAAATGTATAATATTTGTTGTAATCAGAGGCCCACGCCTCTGATTACAACAAATATAAATTGCCACCAATTTCACAACTTTTGTTTGCAAAGCGTTTAAGTAGAGCTATGCAATATTATGCATTTGAGTAAAATAAGCTGTCAAAGTATCTGCTACGAAAGGTAAAGTTTTAAAGTTGCACGATGTTTGATTCATATTTAAGCTCAGGAATTATAATAGAACTGCGTCGTAAGCAAACTGTTTTGATTAATATTTTTTTTTTTGAAATTTTAAATCAAAATTAATTTATTAAAGTAATTTACGAGCACAAACAAACTTATTTATCAAACATTTACCGACGTAAGCGAGAGCTAAACAATGAAGTCAAATGACTTTAAACGCCAAAGGCAGAAAAAGTGAACGGTTTTGAAATAATATATAATACCTTCAATTCTTTATCCTCAGCAACTTCAAGGTTATGATACGCAATTTGCCCTCCCAGAAATACTTGGCCTGTTAATTTAGGGTTCGCAGGATCTGATATGTCGTACTGTCTCACGTCACCATGGAGCCAACACGAGAAATACAAGTATTTGTCGTCGAGGGAAATGAGGATGTCGGAAATTAAACCTGTAATAAAATAAAATGTTAAACCCAGACTTCCCCGAAGTGAAAGCCCGAAGCGGAGCTGATGAATTTTGATTAGCGAGACAAAATTCAGTCTTGAACGGTGCAAATATTCGCGTTTTGTATTTTTTACCCGACTTCAAAAAAAAAAATGTTCTCAATTCGACTAGATATATTTAAATTTTATTTTATTTTTCCGTATGGATGTTACAAGATTACTTCGCCAATTGTGAACCAATTTTGATGATTAGGTACTTTGTATGGTAAATCGTACTTAGAGGTAGTCCTATTAAAACCTTACTGAAATCGGCTGCATAATTTTTGGAAATACTATGTCGATACATCCGTGCGGACTATTTGAATTATGTAAACGCTTGAAGTCGGTTATGCCATTTTTGGCGAAAAAGAATGATTATTTTCAGCCGGATCTTCGCTACCCAAAAATAATATGTTATATGGAAATTTACGTGGTTTTCACACATTTTAAACGATATTAAACGGGACTCACTCACGTGTTCGTATAGTCATAACACGACTATAGTTTCGATCGCGTTCGGCGACCTTTCTCAAGTTGGCGAGTGCTAACACGCGGAGCCGTCTCGCAATACCATTGCGAGACGGCTCCGCTATAATCGTGTTATGACTATACGAACACGTGAGTGAGTCCCGTTTAATATCGTTTAAAATATGTTATATGCTATAGAGTTAGGACTACAACGCTCTTCCCAGCTCCGTTACTTTCCTTTGGTGGATCCTGGACCTTATCGCGGGTAAAGTTATGTAAGAACCAAGTAGCTCATAGACTTATAAAGAGTGCTACTTTAGAAACCAATATCTGTATTTTTTTTAATTCTGTAAGTTGGCAACTTTTTATTTCGAACCAATAGCGTTTCAATCAATTTGTACAATCCTAAGTAATCCAGCTACTGCAGCCAAAAGCAGTACGGTATTCTTAAAAAAAATCTCAACAAAAGTACCTAAGATACTAACATCTTGCTAAAATGTTTCCTTTGAAATGACAAGGAAAAAAAAGATCCCCAAAGTGGCTGTCTCCAAAAATGCTATAAATAAGGACATCAATAATGTAAATTTATCTATCTCTAATTCGATCAATACTTGCCGACTCAAACAGCGGATAAAAGTAAACAAAAAGAAAGTTACCGTTAAGTTCGGACTCCTCGCCGTCTTTTACAACTTTTTTCGCTGGTACGTCGATGACTTTATGGACTTCCCAAGAGTTGTCTGTTTTGTAGAATCTATATAAACAAGGTATAATGTAATCTATTGAGTCGCTTTAAAAAGTTTTTCAATCGTAACGTGCAGACGAGAGACGTGCTTGATTTTGTTACTAAAGACTTTGATTTAAATGTTTACAGCGGGGATAAATTTGTCTGCGAGTTTATTGTTAAGGCGAAATAAGACGAGTATTTGTTTGTAACGAGTATTGTAAGAAATGTTACATTACAAATGGATATTGACAAACTCTCTCTTATATGTAAGAAGACTTTTTGAACAGTCAATGCTCAAGGCTTCGCTCTCTTAGCTAAGATCGGAAAAAATATTCCTTTTGTAGGTAAGAAATAGTCAAAGCTATTTCGTAAATTAACAAAAAAAAATACTATACTTATAAGTACTCCGTATTTATGAGCTTTCTATAAAAAAATGAAACTTTCAACTGACGGACTTGGTACCTACTTTCTTACTAACTACGAGTATAATAGGGTAAACGGCCCAATACTCGTGAATTTCTGAACTTCGGTGACTTTGCAGCTCTGTCATGCTGAAGGTAATTAACTTTGAGGTCTGAAATTTTTTGGAGAGGTCATACATTTATCATTCTGTACGTGGAATATATTATTATTATAATATAATAACAATAAGATCGATATAAATATTAAAATATTAAAAAAGACCCATATGTCCCAATGCCCGTCACGTTTGAGGTAATTATCGTCAAAGTGACCCAAAAGTCGTGATTTTTTTACTGAATTTGAACCTTATTCGCTATTAAATAGAGTCTAATTATTTTGTCCTCTAAATGATATTTGTAAAATAATAAAACGCAATATATTGTTTTATTATTTAATCAGGTATCTTGAATCAACAAAAATTTAATTATATCAAAATTTACTTTGAGTAAATTACGTAAGGAATACGTTAGATCAGTCCCTTAACAAACCAAACACTTCCAAGTATAAAGTTAAAATATACAAAATGTACTATTATAATGACTGAGGCGATACGCACAGTGCATCCAATTTAATTTAATTTGTTTACTAAATTATATTGCACACAATAGCAGGTAAGCCCATGTTTACCTGTTTAATGACATCAGGTTTGTCCTATATCCAACAATAATCCGGTTGTTAGGCACATGTGATACAATAAATAAACATTTTTACTAAAACAACATTGTCATAATTGTATATATTAACACCAGCTAAAGAAACTGTATGGTAGCGACACTCAAAAAAAAATCTGAGATCTGGTGATCAATAATATGAAACGTTGTCACCTAATGAGTAAGCTCATTGTGAGAGGGGTAATATTGTTTTTATTGCACATATAATTTATAGGTTCTTAGAATACATAGTCTTGAGTCTACGCGGATAGTCTATTCTTTATTGCAATGCTTCTCTAAGTGCCCGCCAAAATCAGTTTATAAAACATAATAAATTAAATATATAATTCAACAGTATTTTGCTACTATGGCCTATGACTTTTGTTTTACAAAACCTAAGGTTTCAGTTTCACTTTTATCATATTAAAAAATGTGGATTTCTTTTTTTCAAATGCTCTTCTTCTTCTTTTGTCAACACAGTAGGCGGTCCTTTTGAGCATTCGACCGAACTTGTGCCATTAATTTTATCAATCAAAGTCGATCTTGGTACGTCAAATTCTTTTGCAGCAGAAGAAGGAGGTATGCTGAAGTCGCGCCCTACTGAGGTCAACCATGATTAATATGTTCAGGCCCGAAATCGCTGCAATTAGGTGTGTAGGGATGCAATGCGTCGCTATGTTCATGCATCAGTTGATGATGGGAATCCAGCTAAAGTCTGGAAATTTCTCAAGTCTGTGGGAATTGGCAAATCTCTCAATCAGACACTTCTGCTAACAATATTGACCTTAATTCCTTAAATTTATATTTCTCATCAGCTCCCATTATGTCGGATGTTGACAAAAGCTATACTCTACGTTATCTTGCTGCCATTACTCCTCCCGACTTTCCTCCTTTTGAGTTCAATCGTTTCACTGAATGTGATGTTAGGAGGATTGTAATGTCGATATCCTCCAACGCGGTTGGCGGTGACAATGTGAGCCGGAACATGCTTTTGCCTATTTTATACATCATCGTTCCTATCCTGTGTACCATTTTTAATAATTCCATCTCTTGTGGAATATTTCCTACAGCCTGGAAAGATGCACAGATTATACCACTACCAAAACAATCCAATCCCAAATCCTTTTCCGAAAACCGACCTATCTCTATCCTTCCATTCTTATCCAAAGTTCTGGAGCGTCTTGTCCACAGACAGATGAACGATTACCTTAATAGACATGATCTCCACAATCCTTTCCAATCCGATTTCCGTCCTGGGCATAGCACTGTGTCTGCGCTCATTAAGATCACCGACGACATACGCTTGGGTATGGATGACGGTAAGCTTACTGTTCTAACCCTGTTAGACTTCAGTAATGCTTTCAATACCGATGACTACGACATTTTATTTGTATTATTGCGCTCTTCTAACATGTCTCCATCAGCAATCGACTGACTTCACAGTTATCTGTACGGACGCCGGCAGCGGGTTCGCCTTGGAGATACTTTTTCATCCTGGTGTGACACTACTGCTGGTGTGCCACAAGGCGGCGTGCTATCTCCTCTTCTTTTTGCTTTTTTCATTAATTCTATATCGCAACGGCTTACTTCTGCCCCTCATCTTTATGCAGACGATCTCCAAATTTATTCGCAAGCTCGGCTAGATGATCTAGATTCAGCGATAGCTGCTATAAATTCTGATCTCTACCAAGTAACAGAGTGGAGCAGATCATTTGGCTTGAAGATCAACCCCGAAAAGTCACAAGTCATCATAATTGGCAGCTCTTATAATATTACAAGATAATATTACAAGAATTGACTGGTCCGAAATTCCTTAAGTAGAGTTAGATGGAGTCACTCTGCCATATAATAAATCTGTAAAAAACCTCGGTGTCATGTTTGATCGTACGCTATGCTGGGATATTCATATTAAAACAATCAGCTGCAAGTTGTTTGCTTCTGGTAGCTCTCTTAGACGGCTCCGAAACTTCCTGCCTACTGCTACTAAAGTTGCGCTCGCAAAGTTTCTTCTTCTTCCTATTTTAGATTACGCTGACGCCAGCTTTTTAGATCTCACTGAAGTCCAACTTGATAAGCTTGAGCGTCTCCAAAATTATTGCATTAGGTTTTATATTTGGGTTACGCAAATATGACCGCGTCTCTCATTTTCGTACTAAGCTCAAGTGGCTTCCAATTCGTCTTCGTCGGAATGCTCATATCCTTAATCTCCTTGATAATATCCTCTTCAATCCTTCTACTCCATGCTATCTTAAAGACTCTTTTTCCTTCTGGCAAGATGCAATTTCCTTCCCCTCCGGTCCAAGGATAACCTTTCCCATAAGACTCCTACCGCACGGTGTGAAACTTTTTACGGGCGGTCTTTTGCCTTTCAGGCAGTCCAGTTATGGAATGCCTTGCCCGTTACTGCCAGAAAAGCTTAATCACTGAACGTATTTAAAGATCAGGTTAAAAACCATTACCTGCAGAAATTGTCAATTCTTTAACTATGTAACTGTTGTTGTTGTTGTTATTTATGTTGTTTTATGTAAGTAGTATATTGTAATGTATTATGTATTAGTTTATTATGTAGTTATAGGTTTCTTTTATAATTTTTTATATGTACTGTTTTTCTTTAATTTTAGGTGTTTTAAGTATTTATATCAATTTTATTAGTACCTATGTATGTTTGTGATGTATAATCAACTTATATTTTAACTAATGCGCACCCCGTCCATTATTTATACGCTTTCTGTCTTCTCCATCCTACGGTTGTCTGGCAGAGATCGCTATCAGCGATAAGGCCGCCCATTGTTACACTGTTTATTAGGGTTCCGTACCCAAAGGGAAAAACGGGACCCTATTACTAAGACTTCGATGTCGTCTGTCCGTCTGTCTTTCTGTCCGTCTGTCACCGGGCTGTACGAGTATCTCATGAACCATGGTAGCTAGGCAGCTGAAATTTTCACAGATGATGTATTTCTGTTGCCGCTATAACAACAAATACTAAAAAGAGAATTAAATAAATATTTAAGGGGTGCTTCCATACAACAAACCTGAATTTTTAGACGTTTTTCGCTCTACATTAATAATGATAGCAGGTAGATGCTTCAAATTTTCACAGAATATTTAGTTTTATATTCCCATCAACAATAAAATTAAAATTAAATAAATATTTAAGGGGGGCTCCCATACAGTATGGAACCCTCCGTGTGCAAGTCCGATACTTGACCGATTATGTATCTTTGTTTCTTATTTTTGTTTATTTCTTGGTGTGCAATTAAGAGTTTATCTATCTATGCCTTTTGAAACAGCTTCCATAGCCTTTATCATTGCCTCTGTTGTGTATTTTCTCTCGGCCATGATGATCTGTAAATTTTCATTCCAGCAAACTGATGTATTTAAATGTTGTCAATCAATGCTTAGGTATAAATTGCACATAAATTAAGAAACATCATAAATTAGTCTGATGCACATAACATTGTCATGAGAAACTTTTAGAGAAAACACGTGTGTCAGGTAGGGTTGATTTGTCCGGGTTCTGGACTCTAAAATCCGGGATTTTCACGCGACTTGTTCTGGTTGCCGAATTTTAGAGTTGGCATCCCTAGTGTCAGATCATGATATGTATAAGCTACGGGCATCCTTTTTTATGGGTTAAATTAAAAAACTAAAAATCTTATTACGTCAAACGTTGATCACAAGGTGGCTCTGACGAATGTACCTACAAGTAGGTACGGTGCTCTGATTAAAACTGTAAGAACAGACCAGATTCAAGCTGCTTCCGCAGGAATACACTAGATGAAATCTACTTCCTACTGGTTTTGGTATTGGAAATCTGTATCCAGCTGGAAATATTCGGACCTACGGCCTAAATCCTAAGACTTAGAAAAGATTTGCACGTCCTATTCTAACACAAAGCTTGCTTTATACGTAACCGCCAAGTACCGAAATACAAACGAAAAGCTTGATAGATGATAGGTCAAAAATATTTCGACAAAATGCATTAAAACACAATAGGTGCGCCCATTTTGTAAACATCAGTATCATTATTCATATCTAGATCAAAAATAGCTTATAAAATTATAAATTATCTTATGTATATTTTTGACACTGAGCCATAAAAAAATGTACCTTATGTCGTCACTCTTAAAGTTTAATTTACGAAAAATAACGACATAAGGTGCACCTTTCAAAGTGAATATCAAGTGTGTCCCGATAGCCGTTAATTTATTAATTATTATGACGAGCATTGGGACAAATCGGAGTTACGGCGCACCATTACCTGACACACGTAATTAAAAAATCTATGACTAAAGAAATCACAATTTTATAGGTTATAATGTTAGAATATTAATCAAGCTTTAATCTCATTATAATTTCGCTTACAAAAACGAACAACTGATCTAGTAAACATTGAATCGAACACGGCAAGTCAGTCGTCAGGTTCAGGAGCTAAACTTTGCAAAAAACACAAAATTTCGGAGCGCTGCACTTTAGATAAACACTGCGCCTAGGCCATAACAGATATGACTAAGAGTTTCCATTGAAATTGAAGCTAATATTACCGAGAATTTGTTGCCATAAAAAGTTTTGATGTAAGTTTAGGTATAATTTAGTAAAAGTCTTTTTAATTAATTTTAACGGGCATTGGGACATTGTCGACTTTGTGTACACTTACCCTACACACTATTAAAACGGTTTTTTTTTACTTCAACAATGCTAGGAGTTAAATGAGATGTAAAAAAGGCTTCTACTATACTTTGATACTTATACGTCGTAGACGTCCTTTTTGATAAAAAAAAAAACAAGTTTATATCTTTTACATGTCAATAAAAATTGTTGAATAAATAGATAGAAATAACTACTCCAAAGTCGCCAAAGTTACTTTGGAGTAGTTTTATTTGGAGTAGCTTTGTTAGAGAACATAGGTATTCTAGTGAACTTCTCAATTCCTAATCATCTAACAACACAATAAAGCCAAACACAACCAATACCTAAAGTAATGGAACAAAAGCCGCAAAGTTCCGAAATCCCAACAAATCCCTCACCTGTAAACGTTGGCCTCCACAGCGCACCCGACAAATCCTTGGGCGGCTTTAGGATCATGCAGGAACCGGATCTCCAAGGGCGCGCACCCCTCCTGACCCAAATCTATGACTTGTTGGAGCTCACGACTGGACCATTTGTACACGTTCAACGTAGTTCCGTAGCGGTCTTTGTTTAGAATGTCCGTTGGGTGAAAGCCTCTGTTTTTGACAAAATGACAAAGAATATGCTTAGAACTTCGAGCAAATTTCTATAGAGTCACAATCGTGCCAAAAGTGTCCGAGCCAAAACTCTGCCCAAGCTACGTAGTCGGCAGGCTTTTTACTTAGTCGTAAGGCGATTGCAAGCCGACTACAACGCCGCGCAATGCCAAAGTGCTCGGTTACAAGCACTAATTAGGTGACATCGTTATGTCACCTAATCGACGTTTCGAGAAATTTATTGAAAATATTATTATTATTATTTAATGAAAATATCTAAGTCGGTATGCATGACGGCGCTCGGACATTTTTTTACTACTTTCAATTTGGGACTGTGGCTCTGTAGATATTCCCTAGAAGGCTTAGAACGAGTGTTAGTCGACCGGGACCGCGAGATGGGGAGACGATATGGTGAAATGGGCCGAACTAAGACTAGAAGAGCGTATGTTATCGTAAGAGACTAAGAGACCTATTCTGCCGTCATTAGAAAGAAGGCCGTAACTACGTCAACGTTGATTCCGAGATAATTCAAGTTTTATCTAAAATGATGGCCCAGGATTCACTGAATAGTTTTAGTTAGTGATTTTTGTTTTATAAGACGTCAAAAAATATAGGCTTTATTTTGAACCATAGTTTATTTAAATTCATAAACGCGTATTAATTTTATTTAAATTTTTCCCTTTTGTTTTAGCAAAAAAATATATTAAATTGTGAAATACTCATCTGAAAGGGCGTAATTGCGTAGAATGTAATTGCGGCTTTTCATAGAAGGAACTCGATTTTCCTAAATCCGAAATCCTTGTGTGTAAAACATTAAATGTGCAGTTACGCCTTTTTTATAGTAAACTGCAAACAGCAGCGTTGTTCGTATATAAACTTTGCCAGAACAACAGTCTATTTGCTGGCATTAATGGTCCTAATCTTTGTATTATATTATTTTTGCGTTCACTTGTTATTCCTCTGGGTTCTGTTTTTTGTAAATGAGCTGTGAAACCTTTTTTCGTGACAGTTTTTTTTTAAATATTCTAATTGAATGTAATCGGTAGTGCTGAAATCAGATTTGTAAAACAAACACAAGCTTCCTTTTTGAAAGCGTATCTCACTCATATCACGCAAATAAGATCGTGGATTAGACTGTTGAATTCTGGCAGTAGACGTATCATCGGCAATTTTGTAAAAATCTGTTACAGCCATCTTCTTCACGACAGTTTTCCTATTATTTGTTGTTGCAACAGCATCGGCAGAATCATCAAAGTCATGCACTTTTTTCTTCTTCTTCAAGGCATGTTCTACTTGATGATGAAATTCATCAGCGGACATAAAAGTATGGCCTGTTTCAAAATAATTCAATACGATTGTGTTGATAGACGTCTCGTGAGAATTTATAAAGTTGATCATGAATGAAAATAATGTCCAATTTTTGTTCTGCGCAGCGCAATTATCAAGCCAGAAAGTTATTTTATTTAAGTCTCTAAAGTGCATCAAATAATAATAATCTGAATGCACATATGATATCCTCTTTCTTCCTGGCTGAAATGCCTTCATGCAATAAAGCAGCAAAAGACATAATATCTGATGTCTTATACCATAAGGCATAAAACTTTCATTGAAAACCACCAGGCGAGGGCAAAATAAGACCAGCTTAAACATGTCAATTCCAGGTAACATTATCACCTTTTGCAGGTCCACGGAAAAATAACCTTCACTTGCTGCACCAGATTTTGCATTTTGGCGATCAGCATCATAAGCTTGCCTTGCTAAGATATAACGTTCGTGATGATTGTCATAGGTTTTACAAGTGTCACAGTTTCTGTGACGCAGTTTTTTTTCGTTCGGTTGTGAATCTCAAACTGCTCACAAACTTCACATTCTTCATGGCCCAGCTTCGCAAAGGAAATGTTCATTTGTTTTACGGTTTTTCTGTACATATCGTATGAAATAGATTCCTCGGGATGTTGTTGAATGTAGTCATTGTACATGAATTGTATAGATATATTTCAGAAGAGAGGTACCTTTTATTTGGCGCATGCTCTCTTCTGTAGTGAGAAATAGTTGGTTTAAAAGATTCAATATGAGCTTTGATGAGATCGTGATTATATCGAAGTTTTTTTTGGTTATGACCTCTTCCATCTCTTATAATAGGTACTTCGTCTTGTTTGTTCACAGAATTTCTCACATCCTTATCGTTGGTTTTGCAATAGCCAAGAGTTGTCAAGAAAAATACTTGTTACTTATTTTGTTCGAATCTGCGGAAAATTTATTTGTTCTTGCAGGTGTTACTCTAGAAGTATGGCTCGAGATGAACACTTTCTGTTCGCTCCACGTTAGGGACCAAAACAGTTCATTAATTGCTTTTCTTTTACCTTCATTAATCATAGAAGTGCATTTTCTTTTACAAGTTTTATCAAATCCAGGTTTTAGGGCATAATTCTTAGAAATCTTCTCTTCCTTTCTAGTCTTCTTTCTTTCTGCAATGCTGGTTTCATGTATTTTTCTTTTGCGTATAGTTCCTCTTTTAGTCAACTGATTCTGTTTTGGAGATGGCGATTCTGGTATGATGATGTTTTGTGAGTTCGGAATAATAGAATCAGAATGAGAATCGCTGTTATTTTGACCAACTGAACCCCTGCGCCTACTTCCCCACGCGTGTCACTTCAAAAAACTTATATGAAAAGCCCTTATTGCAAAGTTAGGGCTTTTGATTGTAGTAAATTTAGAGGTTTTGCTTATTTAAAAAGCCCTAATTGGTAATTGCGGCCTTCCAGACTAGCAATACGAAAATACTAACACAAAAGGCCGTTATTGTGTAATTAAGGCTTTTCAGATTCAAAAAACAGAATTTATGTCGTAGTTAAGCCTAAAGTCCTTATGATATCTCTAATCTGATACGAGTTAGAGCTTTGTGAATAAGACCATAAGATAGCATTTTCTTTGCTGATTCCGAATATATTTATAACTCATTTTTGACAAAATTGTCAGTTAGGGCCTTTTTTCTTATGACGGCAGTATTGCTCACAGATTTTTCTATCTCGCTACTGGGTAGTGGGACAAAGAAACGATGAATTTTAGAATTTGAGGACGACTGTGTGGATGAACAAGTGCGTTACTTTTGTCGGTTTGAGATCGAGGACGGATTATGCTAAAATGTTCTCGGAAAAAGTAGTGCTTTTTTACGAAAAAACAATCCACAATTCTACATTACAAGTTTAATAAAATAATATGACTAAAGATTTCTAAGCGGAAAAATAAAGCTTCTATGTAGGTACATACAAACTTTATGTTTGTATGTGTGAAAGCGAAAATTTCTCTGAACGTTTTCAGGCGGATGATGTTATCCAAGGATACCAACCATTGATTAGAACCTAATTCTCGTAAGTGAAAATTACAGAGCTCAAAGACTTTAACGTGGAAAACTTCGCAAAACTTCATCAAAGTAAACGTTTTGAGTTATCCATTATATACAAGTTGTTGTATGTTTTTAAGGGTATTTTATAGGCCGAATTCTATCTCGCTCACACAATTTCACATTAACAAAGACAGAAATCACAATCATGGAGTTTCTGAAAGCTGTCTGTTGTATTTGTTAATTTTAAATTTTTGCACACGTTTTTGGAGTATATTTCCTCTTCAAAACTGTTTTATTTGACGGAATAGATCAAAAGTAAAATATTTTTCGTTCTCTTCTAATTAATGAAAAGATATTAAAACCTTTTTTTTACCGACTTTCAAAAAGGAGGAGGTTCGTCTGTATGTATTTTTTGTGTATGTTCATCGATAATTACGCCAACTGTGATTCGAATCAAAAATTTATGTTTTAGTTTGAAAAGGTGTACTCCCGAGGTGGTCACATTTAAATTTTACAGAAATCGGCTGAGCCGTTTTTAAAAAATCAACAATAATGTGAACAGTTCGAGCGAAATTTTCAAATCTTGTACACGATTGAAGGCGATTTTGCCATTTTTTTTTGCGAAATATAATTATTGTTGGTACTTTAATAAAGGCTTAGTAATAAAAATCATATCCCTAGATTTTTTTAATGCCTATGCACTAAGACTTACAAATGTGCGAATTGGACACCTACCAGTTCAAAGGCCGTTAAACAATACCAACATTCGACACCGCGTTTTCTGCATTAAACAATTCCTTTATTACGGAATTTATTATTACAAAGATATCCAATTTCTTAATGTTACTCCCAAGGGTATAATATCATGAAACCGGTTGCAATGAAATTAATGAAGCGTTGAAATACTTCTATGAATAATTTTAATTGAGGCACTTTATCCTGATCTAAATTTTGTATAATTTTCTTTCTTTTTTCAGTTAATGCATAATAGTGTATGTGTCGATCAATGTTGATGTTTTTTATGGCATAGTTTTTATTCTAATGTTATAATTATTTTTCCCAAAAAATGGCATAAATAACCGACTTCAACCGTGTACAGAATTCGAATAATTAACACAGATCGATGTAATTTTCACATTATTGTTGATTTATCAAAAATTGCTTAGCCGATTTCGATAAAAATTATAAGCGACCATTTTTGAATTTTCACATTATTGTTGATTTATCAAAAATTGCCTAGCCGATTTCGATAAAATTTAAATGGGATCATTGTTATCTACCGGACCACTCGGTAAAAAGTTATGCGTGGTCAATATACGTGTGGATTTGTAAACCTCCTCCGTTTTGTCGGTTAAAAAACCCTATTAATCATCTCTACGCACGCATGAAAACAACAAAATTTAAACTAAACAAATTTAGCGCTGATGTGTATAATCATACAAGTCTGCGGATGTGAATTAAGAGATACAAGCTGCGCAATATCCAATCAACGCGCAGCTTTATGTGAGCTTCAGTCAGGATTGGATATTGCGCAGCTTGTAGCTAACTTCACATCGGCCGACTTGTAAGATTCGGCCTATACTTACTCGTACCTATCCAAGTATACCAATTTCATTGTTTTTTCTTCAAAACAAATAAGAGTGTGTAATATAACATTTGGAAACCACTTCAAGAAATCAAGTGCAGTACACACACTCAATTGAACACAAGTATTGGAGCGGAGTGTACGAAAATTTCATAGGACGGGAGCCGCGTGAAAAACTATTACGTGTAGGTAAATTTTATTTGTGCATGTTTGAATATTTCCATTAGACATTGTAACAATATGAATCGTTTTGTAAAATCATGCAAAGTAAATATTTTTTACTGCTGTGATGGAATATTGTCATTGTACTTCTGTAATATTCAAATTAAACAATATCCGCAGTAAAATATTTACTTACTAAAATATACGGTGTCTGGTTTAATTTTCACGAATTACTTTTTTGTCACTGTGTTTGCGCTGAGAAGCTTTTTCTCATATTTAAATAACAACAAGATAATAAGACATAGTAATCATCATTTTATTTTCCGTGATTTCCCAAGTGAAAACCGGTTAAAAAAATAGTTCATAATACTCACAATGGTATCCCCGAAAGTGCAAAATATTCAAACTAGGTACATAAACCACTAGTGAGGGTATATAGAGAAATCAACTATATTTTAGAGAATTACTTTGTCTATAGCTCCCAGACTAATAATTTCATTGTATAGAAAATCACTTACGTTTTGAAGTACTTGGGTGTTCCCCATTCCGATGCAATCATTACGTCGTGGTAGGGCTGGTACCAGAAATCGTAACCGAATTTCGCCAATTTCTCTCCCTTCGTCCATGTCCCTGGATAAAGTAATTTGATTTTAATAGCTCTGCACGAACTATATAAAAGTTTATTGAGGATATGAAAAACTGTTGATCAACATGGAAATTACTTTATGTTTAGAACATGCAATTGTAGTGTAGGTACACCGAAATATTCGATACTATCCTATACTCGTATATGATTAGAATCCGTAGGATTGCGCTGAATAAAAGTTTTAAACAATCCTATTGGACATGTACAGGGTTATTTGCTTACTAAACCAAAAGAGGGCCATTAAAATCATCATTATAAATACCTAACTGTTACTTTGGGACCAATCTGGATTTGAGAAAAAAAGAACAGTTCCATATAAAATTTCAACTCGCAATCGACAAAATTTATAAAAAGCTTATTATTCCCTCGAATATATTGGTTGGCCCCGTAGTAAAACTTATTCATAATGATGGTCTAAATCATCTCCTTTCGGCTTAGTACACCAGTTCTGGATAACACTACAAAAAAGCTTTTCGATCTAAGATATAAAAAGGCACGGGTGGTAATTGTTTTGGTTTTATATCAGTAGTACCATTGATGGTACTACTCACGTATGTATACATCGCTAGCACCATTGTGGAACTCTGCGCAGAAGGGCCACCGACCACAATAGAACTTAATCACTACATAGTATAAAACAAATACAATACACCTGTGCGACGCCGGGGCGGGTCGCTAGTTATTATTAAGACATAGAAGTTCGTTTTTAAGGAGATTTTAATTAGGTACTCGTGAAATATTTGCCCCTTATTTCGACAAATTTTAGACACAGCACGCGGCGCGCCCGATGAAAACCTAAAACTTTGTTTACAGAGAATCAAAACAAACCTCAACCTATTTGTCAAATCTTCCAAATTGCGCCCCTCTCTATAAAAAACCCATTAACTAACCTGTCACTTTCAAAGTCTTCGCGTCGATGAGCACGAAGTCGCCCTTCCCGTCCTCGTCCTTATCGCCCATAGTGGAGATCATGATTTCTCCCGAGGCGAGACAGTGAGCCGTGTGGGGGAAGCTACAGTTCACTGATCTCATCTCAGACCCGTCGATTACCTAAAAAAAAAATGTCAACAATGCCCGGCTATATCGCTGGGAATAGTCCGTTCTATAACCGCTAAAACCGAGGGTAGCGACGACCTTTGACGAATATAATTACGTACCTCATAGTTTTGCTTTAAAAAAATCACTATATACTGATCGTTGACTTGTACTTAACTGTTATGGAACGGACTATAAATAAATGTCCCGAGACATATTTTCAAATGATAACATGAAGCATGACTTAAATATAATACATAAATTAGGTATTATAATAATAATTCTACAGAGTCCTAAACTAATTGCATAGCGCCGACAATTTTGACCTCGTGCGAAGGTGTGTTTGTCGGTTTGTTGGACTCTTTCACACAGCAACGGAAAGACAGATCGATTTGACTTTTAATGGCTGTACCTAATTTAAAAGATGTGTAATGTTATAGATTGCTTTATATCCTTAAAACTTCGGCAAAAAGCTAGTGTTTGTATAAAATATCGCGATAATTTCTTCATGGAGAGTACTGTCGAATTCCATTGCTTTTCGTGCGCACAAGACTAGTTGGAGAAATTATCTACTAAAACCACATGTGCACATAATGTGTTTTTATCAGTCAGAATGCATTAAGAAAACTAGTCTTTTAGTTCTACTATCACAATGGATTCTGTGATCACTATCTAGCAAAAAAAACTGTTGGTACTTTAAGGCACTTGGACAAAGTTAGGTGAAACTACGAAAAATCCGCAGTTGTAAAATTTTCCATAAAATTTAGAAAAAGCGATTCAGTGGTCCTCGTCTGCTGCCAATCAGCCGTAGTGGCAATCATGATTTTCCCAGTTACGAGACAGAGGGTGGCAGTTGAATGACCTCATCTCTGCTCTATTACCTGATGATATGAAATTGTGATAAGGGAGGGTGTTCGTGATATCGACGTAAAATGGTTATTGCGTATTTTGGAGACCGGCGAAATAGCATCCGTTTTATTTCGGTCTCGCGTTGCTGTTTTTTTACTCAAATAAAATTGGCTTCTACTCGCTTTTTTAAGAATATCGGGAAAATGTAACCGTAAAATTATGTAACAAGTTTGCGGCTTGCTGTCGGTGTTTTGCGACGTTGCTTTTACATTAACGGCCAATGTTATGCGAGATGGAAAATTGGTCCTGAACACAGTTATGTAGTATATTTTGCGCCAAACAAATATTTTTATTTCTTTATTTTATTATCAGCAATACGGTACAATTTAATAGAATTTCAAAGGTTTGGTAATTTTTACGCATGTATTTTTATTTTATCTATTACACACATTACATTAGAAAAAAATAGGTGTTAAAAGATACGTTCATGTTTTGAAGATCTCGTTCAGAATCTAACGCGAAATGAAATTCAAATATTCCTTTGAATGCTCTCTGTACTTAATTAATGTTTGCTCCGAGTGAAGATAGGTTGCCCTGTAGTTAAGTACATTTGAATATAAGTATTTATAAAAACAATTAACAACCTTACAATCAATGAAATGAGTTCGGAAACTCCTTTGGTACTCGGTGAAATGCTAAACTTTGCCGTCAGATTCGCGTCGAGTTTGCAAGAGCGAAAATTTTGCGCAAAACTATGCGACGCTTTAGCTATAATTATGAGAATCGATGGGAATTGGAATACTAAGTTCGCTAAAAACTTGAAGATTTTGCTGTAAATACCTACTTATGGTGCAATGTTTCTTGATTAGAAAGTTTTTGAGATGGCAGACATATTCTAGCTAGAATATTATTTTACTAAACAATAAAATCAACATTTTAAATGGGATCAACTCCAAATTCGCTAAAATAAAATCAACTGTACGTATATACATACAAACATTTCTTTGAATTTTTTGCGTAAACTAGGCGATTTTCTTCGTGATTTTGGATTTGGTTCCATGGTACGAAATGGTCATCGTAATAAGTAAGGACTATGTTTTCCTAAAACATGTGCGTCATCCAGTAAAACAAAAACTCAGTTCCATAATTTAATCAGTTTACAATTAATGTCCTCGAACCTAGCAACCCAAATTACATAAATTTCCAGAAAATACTTTCAGAAAAACATTTGTGAATCAATCGAGATAAATGAGATCATGCGGCTAACGATCCAAATTCTCAGAATAGGAAAGATACAGGACCAAATTGAATTAACCAGTTGAGCTTTAAGCTAAAACAAGATATTATCGCAAAGATAATTATTGAGTTTTAATGGAATTTAAACTTAAAGTCCATAATAGCGCTCTCTTTGTGCCAATGAGAAAATGTGATTGGATGAAAAGATAAATCCAATTTGTAATCTGTTTAGATTGGATGGGCAGTCCCAGTACCGGATTTAAAACTTTTAGTGATTATTATTAGTTTAATATAAATAAAGATAAATTCATAATTTTAATCGTCGATCGTAAATTTTTGGGCTATGGAACTTTTTTCTTTCTTGTTTGGGTTAGTTTTAAACGAAAGAAAGGGAATTTTATTCTATCACTCAAGATCGCTAGATATCATCGTGGTCTTACTGATATGAAAAACTAGTATGACTACGAGGAATCACCCGGTATTATAGGTAAAGCATTGGTGGGAAAACCGCGAGAAACATTCAGAGGTGCTCATTATGAACTTTGCTATGCACGAACGTAAGCTAAATATGGGCCAACCATAAAAATCAGCTCCTCAAAAAAATATCAGCTGCACCATACATTTTGTCATGAGATAATTTCGAAATTTGTTTTTTTTTTTCATATTGGATTTGGTATTAAAGTAAAAGTTGTTCTCAATAAGGAATACTCTTCAAAAATATCCCAGTACAATAAATATGTGTACAAATTCAGCAAAAATCTATTTCAAAATAAACTAAGTAGATGCAGCGAAAAATGGTAATTATTCACAAACAACAAGTATTGGTACTGAAAAAACTTGCAGCAAACTGAAATTTTGACCATAAACCGCCAGGAATTAAAAAAGTTTGGCTCGGATCCGATGAACTAGAAGTAAGCACCAGAAGTTTGAAATTATAGAAGTAGGTAGTAACCTGTGGTAAAGAATTTTCCGAAAGCATAAAAAAGTTTTCTAGTGTCTTTTCAGACATATAACAAAGTAACTAAGTATATGAAAAATAAAATGGGAAATTCTTAGTTTCATTTCTTTAAATTTAAATAAATCTGTTCATATTACCTATAACATGTACTTGTCATATCCGTGACATATTCTTAGTCTTTAGATTAAACAGCAATACAAGAAATTGAAAAAGGAATTGAAAAGAGAGCAAATTGAAAGATGAAATTAAATTATTTTTAACCGAGTTCCAAAAAGGAAGAGGTTCTATGTTCGTCTGTAAGTATTTTTTTTTTTGGGTATGTTCATCGATAATTCCGCCAATTGTGAACCGAAACGAAAACTTATTTCCAAAAATTTTAGTTCGAAAGGGTATACTCCCGAGGTGGTCCCATTTATATTTTACAGAAATCGGATGAGCCGTTTTTGAAAAATCAACAATAATAATAATTAAATCGAGCGAAATATTCGAATTTTGTACACGATGGAAGGCGGTTTTGCCATTTTTTGCGAAAAATAATTATTATTTAAGTACCCAGTCTTTGACATGTATTATGAGGTCAGCCAGGAATTTAAGAAAACAGTTATCCCATTTAAAATTGGAACTGATAACTGACAAAATGGGTATTGTAAATAGCCCCAATGTAAATTGTATTGTAATTGTATGGTAAGTGATCTAGGATGGTGGTCTAATTCACAGCCTTTCTTGGCTTGGCTTGGATTAGTAAACCTTTTCTTTATAACTATGTATAGTGTGTTTACTGTGTCAGAAAGCTGTGGTGGTCTAGTAGTAATGACACCCATCTTACATTCGTGAGATCTTAGGTTCAATTCCCGGCCCCGTACCAATAAGTTCTTTGGAAATTATATTCGGGATTTCACACCACTGGCTTTTCGGTGAAGAAAAACATCGTGAGCTGACCTGCATACGTCCGTAGAAGAAATTCGATGACGTATGTGAATCCATCAACCCGCACTGTGGCAGTTTGATGGTTATGGCCCAATCACCTTTCATGGGTAGGCCTACGTCCTGCAGTGGACTCTTAAAATTTCTTCCCGCTAAAGTACAATGTAGGTGTCTTCAAATCCCGAGTAAATTGGTATCTTCTAGGTAAGCGTGTTACATCCTAGACCGTATATCTGCTTAACATCAGGCAGTGTGTAGTCAAACGCAAACCTATACGAAATAAAAAAAAGGCCGGTACAGTACTGTGGCCGAATGCACTATGCAATATCTTTACGAAGCCTTTCCCCGTGATTAGATATGAAGGAGAAAGCTATTTAAGTATTTCAGGATCATCGATATAACGAAGAAGAACCATATATAGTGAAATTTACCTTATGTAATTTAGGCTTCCTCGGATCAGTTCCAACATCGACGGCAAAGACCTTGGAAGACTGCAGAGCTGGGAGTATCAGGAGGTTCCTCTTCAATTCCTCGTTGTTATAACAACTGGAACAGACATTCCATCCGCTGTGGTGGAGTTCGTCGCCAGAACTACCCGTGTAGGTACGGTGAATCACCTGATAGAAAAAAAAAATAGATTCATGGCGTTACAGTGATATTGTGGTAGAAGAAATATCGTAGAAGAGGAGTATTGGTTGTCTGACGTCAACATAGTATTTCAATCATAATTTTTTTTTAACGCAAATAAGTCTGCGTTTGACCACCAACTCGCCTGATGGGCGTTGTGGGCGAAGATGAAGCCCGCAGACCTAGAAGATACCTATTCACTCTGACCTTGAAAAGCTTTAGATTATATCTCTTAGGAAACAGGAAAGCAGGAAGACTGTTCCATTCCCTGGCGGTACGAATTAGAAATGTTGAGTCAAACCTAAATGAAATAAATTTAAATTTAAAACTGATCGTTCTCCGACGCACTGAAGCGACTTATGTCGTGGAATCCAGGCTCATAAAAAATTAAAAAGGAGTTAAAATCTACTAAGCTATTATGTAGCTACGACTAAGAATTTATTTCCTCAAAGATAAGTACTCGCCAAAGTGGCAAAGAATGTAGATTCAATTCTACAAGCATCCAATAACAGTACGCGCACTCCGATCCAACTACGTGACTCACGAACCCGTAAAAGTATTTTTCCCATAGATTTCGTGAGATGGGACATGTTGTTTCTCATCCACTGCTCAGAGGCTTTTCTACCCCTCTTCAATAAAACCGGTTGGACCCGGTTTTCTTTCAATGCAATCCAAGAGACTAGGTTATTTCTCAATCTCGTAAGTGCACGTTCTGCGCTGCGCTTGCCGGTACGTGGTCTCCGTTTTGATTCAAGGAGCGAATCTCACATAAAACTATCTGCTTAAAATCTTAGCTACATGAAATGTCGATAATTACACATCCTAAAAATATAACATGAATAAACAAAATAAAGAAACATATTAGGGCTCAGACCAAATAATTATTTGGTCTGAGATTAGTGACATCTTACACACAGTCTATGATCTTAAACTAAGCAAAGCTTATAATATGGCTGCCAGAAACCACTGTAATATTCAATAATACACACTCACACTATACTGCATTCACCATAATAAGTAGGTATTTACTTATTTTTGTGAACAAACATTATGCGGTGTATAAGGTATTTGCACTATACATGACATGTATACCTAAGTGTCTGACGCGTTGAGGAAAGAGAAGACCTCTCTCTAGACTTCTATGATTCCTCCAAACCCATTCCAAATCTATCTACTTCCTACGGTATCTTCCCGTAACAAATCCTCGAGGATATATATTGCATTCCGTTTGTTAATTTACTTCAGACTAGAAAAATAATAAGAAGGATGTTGGAATGATAAATCTCATGGCGAAAGAAAATATTTGCCTTTTAAATTCCTTAATTATGACATGCATCAATATGAAAATTCACATTTCATTGTTCTACGGGGAACTGTAGAACATTGCATTTGTTACCTACGTAAAGAAGAATATGAAAACACCAAAAATTTAAGCATGGTAACCTAGCGCGATACCATTTGACTTACAAGAGTGAGGCGTGAGTTCAACTCCGGTCCCATACCACTGAGTTTTTAACCGACTTCCAAAAAGGAGGAGGTTCTATGTTCATGTGTATGTATTTTTTTTTGTGCATGTTCGTCGATAATATAGCCAATTGTAAACCGAATCGAAATATTCTTTTTTTGGTTCGAAAGGGTAGACTCCCGAGATGGTCCCATTTAAATTTTACAGAAATCGGCTGAGCCGTTCTGGATAAATCAAGAATAATGTAAACAATTCGAGCGAAATATTCGAATTTTGTACACGATGGAAGGCGATTTTGCCATTTTTGGTAAAAATAATTATGTACACCACTAGCTATTTGTTTAAGCCAAAGATCATACGACAACCTGCATACGTCCATAGAAGATATTAAAAAGCATAAGCTAATTCACCAATTGCTCTTCATGAGTAGGCCTATCTTCAGCAGAAGAATATTAAGAGGCCGACGCAATACCATAAAAATATCAGAATAACTTGTAGCTAGACAGGATAGGCAACGGGAATCCAAACCAAAATGACCTGAAAATATGTCTTTATCTAAGTACCTACAGAGATACGGTTTTTAAAATTTTCGAGCAGTCTAGAAATTCATATTGAATAGGAAGTACATTTACGATATTTCATTCCCCAGAAATCCCGTGAAGAATATATTGCTTTTCTGTTAATTCATCGGACGGTATTGCAATGGCAATGTACACAATAATACTTCCTCTGAACCCTGAATCCTGCGGGATTACGGGACGCTATTGCCTGCCATAGCACGACTAAATGGCTATTATAGTTTGGAAGCTACCGTTTCAGTAAATTACGACACGACTATCTTATATTTATTTCTCAACAAGTACGATTTATGAAAATTCAGTTTCCCGATGGTCACTGCTTGATTGTAGTACGGAGTGAGGTGCGAAGACTGCCAAACTGTCAGAATCACAGCACTAATCTCGGCTCATGTGACAGTGACAGCTAGATAGCCGTGTTGCCGCGTTAGAAGCAATTTTACACCAACACAGAGGAATATTTCAAAAACCAGTGTGCTTTGAAAACTATAAATGCATAAATTAAATCTCATTCATGAATTTTCGTGCTGCCCTTTCTTACACATATGATGTTTTCTTGGAATATTAAATTGTAGTCAAGATTATGAAATGGTTCAGTTGAAGGGTTGTGTTAAGTAACAACTTAATATATTATTTTGTTACATGTTTTAGCGCTAGTTTTATTTTCATCACTTCAATATTCGTTGCACTTTGTTAGCATGATATTATGTTCAAAACCCATGATTCAGTAAATGTAGGTAAAAAGACATGCGCTCCTAGACTAAATGCTTTATTTGCTTAGGTATACAAAAGTAGTGCGAAATTGCGTACATTTTCCGGCCAATATTACTTTCCTACGATAGTTTTAGTCTTTTACTGAGGCATGTTTATATTTTCTTATTCTCTGCGCAATAATTATGATATTGTATTAGTAATTGTGTAATTTATTTTTCTCTTCATTATGAGTAAGACAAAAATTTTCATTGTTAAGTTATAGGTACAAAAATTTTGTGTTCACAAATAAACTTGTTCACATTAACTGATAAGGTACGTGTGTCGGCTTTGTCCACCTTAATCGAATTTTGACCACTTTGAATTTTAATGATTTTGTAGACAACTTTAATGTTAAAATAATACTTACTGATATAAATTTTTTTTTCAAACTTTGACACACACATAAACAATATTTATTTAAAATCTATGAATTATATAATTTTGACAACAAATGGTCAAAGCCCCCACAACGGCTGAAGCCAGTAAACACCTACTAATAGGTACATTGTTATTGGTGACTGCCTCGGTGGTTCAGTGGTTAGTGTCCCTGACTTCTGGGTCAAAGAGGCATGGGTTCGATCCTCACCTAGGGCAAGCATTTATGTGGGGAACATAGGTGTTTGCTCTGTCTGGGTGTTATTAAGGTACTATCTATATAAGTATGTATTTAAAATATATATTTATGAAGTATATCAGTCTCTGGCAGCCATATCACAAGCTTTGCTTAGTTTGTGGTCAGAGACCGTGTGTAAGATGTCTCCCAATATTTATTTGTTTATATTTATTTTTTCAGGAAAAGTTCACTAAGCCGAAAGGGTAATTCAGACCAGAGTGATGTACCTAACAATAACTTGGAGTCAACCCTGAATTCAAGAAAAACACAGCTGGTCCATAAAATATTGGAACGCGGAATCGACAAAAAGTTACGCAGACAGTCGTCAAAAATACTCGTTTGGCCATATCCTAAACAGTTTAGGCTGATTCTAGTCTCACGCCGACCGCACGTGCACCGTCGGCGCTGAAGACCGAGATATATGAACTTCTCGGAAGCGTTTTTGAATGACGCGTAGATATCAGCGCGCACGATGGTGAGCGCAGAGAGCTACGTTTTTTCATTAGTTTATTTATTTCGAGAAATGGGTGTCACATACCCAGTTTTGAATGGTCAAAATCAATCTACAATACAGCATACACTTAAAAGGAAACTAATTACTCACATGTATAAAAATAACCAACGTTAAATCACATTCATTTCTTATATCTACATTCTTAATAACAAGTTAATGTTAGTCAAATAAACACAATTTACATCTAAAGTTATACTAAATATTCCAAATACAACAAGACAAACACAAGAAAGTGCCAGTTTATGACTGATAAAATCCTACTAAATCAAATGCCATCCACTTTGGTAGATTTTCGTCAGTCAATAATAAATGAAAGAGAATGTCAAACTGTAAAATTTCAGAAGCTTATGGTTTGCCAATTTTGTAATTTTTCAAATGTTCAATTAATCATAATTATCCTACGCAAGTCAAAAGCTCGATGTACCATTTAGCGATTTTTCAAGTCAGTTGTTCGTCAATATGTATCCGTATTTTCGCCAAATGCGTGGTACCAGTCCTAAAGTTACGATTGGAACCGGCTTGCTGTCAGCCGGATTGTCAGCTATACCTAAGTAGGTACCTACTTATTTGTTCAGTGACGGCTACCCAGCTCTAACGAAGAAAATTCACTTGCGATCAGAACAGCTATAAACAGCTACAATGTTTTATTTTCAGTGCGCTCGTGGACTTCCTTGTAACTACATTTTAGAGTAGCTACGAGACCATCCAGACATAATTCCTTCATGGGTATTTCACTTCGAAACGACTTGCGTACTGGGTACGATACCGTAGTAACATTCCAAGACTGAATTAGATACTAACGTAGGAAATTCCTTACAAAATTAAATTCTTACTATACCAGTTTACATCTGAGGTATATAGTATACTAGAGCCTTGTTTTACGAAATTAAAGTCTGACTTTACGCTCAAAAGTTCAAACTTTTTTTGTACGTATTTTTTTTTGTAAGTAACGGAGTAACTGATGGCCAATTCTGAAATTAGGTAGCCGTATATATTCGTGAAAATGGATAGACGAAATGGAGTAACATTGAAATTAAGACACGAAATTTAAGCACAAATGTAACCATAGAAAATAAAATTGAGATTTTCACTAGTGTTATTGGAGTTATACTTCCGCATGTAGTTAAACGATGCAAATAAAGTCGTCAGAGAAATATTAAAGAGCTAACTCTGCACCCACCGTCAAAAAGATCTTTTATATTATTTTGTTGTAATAAATAAAAGTCATTGATATACCTGTGCGTATGTCGGAGAGTTTGGATCCACATCGACAGTAGATAGGTAGTCTTGTTTAGTCTGGTCTGGTTGAACGCAAACCACGTACAAAAGTTCTTCTTTTGGACCGTTCTTAAATGCTTCCATAGGGGAAGCGTATCCTGGCCCGCCTTTGCCTGTAAAAGATTAAAGTTTTTCAATTAAAAAGTATCTTACTTACAGATTTATTAACAGAGATTTCATACGGTACGTGCTTAGTTGCGCACACATATTCTGGATAGTTAATCAAATGATATTGTATGCATGTGTAATTTATATAACTGCGATGGAAATTCAATGTATTATGCGATATTATAAGATTGTTTTTAGATAAATATATAAAAATACATGATTGCTACGTTCGAATAAATAAAAGATAGAAGCCTGATAGCACTACGTGTGCTATTTATTAGCCTTTTACCGAAAATAGAATTTATAAATTCAGAACAAAGATAGATATCATTTAATTTACTAACTAAGTATTTTATTAATTTATTCAAAAGAACTCCAGATTTAGAAAATGTGACACATGAATATTATATGTTTAAGATATGACATAGGTACTTAATAGGTATGATTAAGGTATTTGACTGCCTCGGTGGCACAGTGATTAGTGACCCTAAACCCTAACTACTGGATCAAAGAGGCGTGGGTTCGATCCCCACCCAGGGCAAATATTTATGTGATGAATATAGGTGTTTGCTCTGTGTCTGGGTGTTATTTAGTTACCACACATCTATATAAGTGTGTATTTAAAAATATGTATAAGTCGTTTATCAGTCTCTGGCAGCCATATCACAAGCTTTGCTTAGTTTGGGGTCGGAACCCTAAAAAATATTATGTAGGAAATTTTAGCATGTAAGTTACCTATTGCAGTTTGTTGTAGTTGATTAAGGCACTTTTGCCCGTTACAAAAAAAAAAAACTGACTAAGGGATCATTGGCCATTTAGTTAATATAGTCTTTCTTGTCAAATAAGCTCGCACAAAGCCTATTTTTTCTTATTTTGCTCACCGCAGATATGACATGAAAAATCATGAAACCGATACGATATCACTGATACTTTTTCACATTATATCTATCCCTCGTCAGTCACTGATGAACTGCGAAACATAAAAAAGGTCTATCGCAGCAAGTTATCCAAAATCAAATCATAAAATTCAGCTGCACGTTTCGCGCCCATATCCCTATTTGTCAGCTCTTTATGAAACTTATTCGTCCGTGTCACATGATAAGAAAAATAAAGGAGCCAGTAAAAGGTCACATAGTGGAAAAAAGTGTCAGAAGCATCAAGCGGGCGGCAATTTATCATTCGTGCCCTCAGGCGAAACTTCAAAGGCAACGTCTTAAACGAGGTCCCTCAAACCCTAGTGATTTTAATCTCACTGTTTAGATAAAACTCCTTTTTGAAGGAAGAAAAATCTCAAAGAACTTCGCAGAATATTAATCGTGCTGGATTAACAGACTCATGATGTAAAGAGAAAAAGCAACTTTTGACATGGTTAGCTTCTTTAAAGTGCTTTTGATGTAAACTTTCGATTATGATCCTTTTCTTCTTTTTTCAGGCACTCACATTTGTCTCGACGGAAATAAATAAGCAATTCATTTTGCGCTATTTACACAGTTTTAATAAACCTATGTTTTATGACCGTCCAAAAGACTTTCACAAAATCTTTTCCGACGATTTCTTAATCTTAGACAAAAAACATAATCTATAAGATACTAGCTACATTGAGCCCCTCAGACGTGTCGACTTTCGCCTGTATTACATTTGCGCGAAGGTCTTCGTGAGAGTGAGGGGATACAGAGCCAACAGAGGGGGCGGGTCGTCGAGGGTGCCGGGGGGTGAGAACGTCGGGGGCGCTGCTTCGTGCAGTCAAACCACGCTCGCGCTGCCCGACGCCGACGACGACACGCCGCTCGCCGAAAGCATGGGGTGGACGCGGGAGGAGGAGGAGCGGTTGCTGGACGCGGCCGACGAGGGCGATGGGATGCTGGACCTGTACGGGCTCAACATCTTCTCGCCCGCGTCGTCCATGGACACGGATCGTGCAGGTCCCTCCCGCGCCGACCACGATGCCTAATGTGTAGATAGGGGTCCGCGTAATTGTCTTAAAAATGGATTGCCAAACTCAATTGATTCACAAAAACACACACACTTCGACTGCTTCGGCAGCCGGAGGTTCACATAGTACACTAAACAGTGGTCCTAATCTCAATATCATTCAAGGTAACATTCATCATAGCGTCTCAGGCTCCGCCGCCCTACGCGAAGCCCTTGAGAAGCGACAGAACACAATAGCACTGGTCCAGGAACCGTATTTAATCCGTGGCAAGGTAAGCGGCTTAAATGGTCTCCGAGGTAACGTATTCATTCCTCCCGTGCAAAATAAAATGCGCACTCTTATATATATCCCGCAGCCGTATAAGGCGTCGTTGGTGACACACTTGTGTAATGATGATCTCACTGTAGTTAAATTAGATACCGGTCTTCGAGGCAACCTCAGCACCGTAGTTGTAGCCTCGGCTTACCTAGATATCACAGAAGATGCGCCACATCCGGCGCTCGAAGAATTAATGCTTTTCTGTACAAGTAACAAACTAGAATGTATAATAGGATGTGACTCAAACGCCCACTGCACTGTGTGGGGCTGTCCCGATACAAATGAGAGGGGAAATGATGTGCTGGAGTTCATCCTCAGGCATGACTTGAACCTACTTAACCATGGCTCTGAGCCTACTTTTGTAACATCTTGGGCCAGAACCATTATCGACATAACACTGGCTACAACCAATATCTCTAATACAATCAATGATTGGCACGTGGCGACTGATGAATACTCTGGTTCGGACCATAGATGGATCAGATATAGTCTAACCGTTGGTAAGCACGAACCACGAACCTATAGGAACCCGAAGAAAACTGACATACCTACCTTTAGAACTGAACTCGAAAAGGCCATGTCAGGAACACCACTAGATCCAAATGCGGAACTATCTCCGCAGGAAATAGAGACCACGACAGAAGTACTGGTACATGCTTTGATTACAAGCTATGAAAAAGCTTGTCCGTTAAAAAAGGAAAACTATAGTTCAATTCCTAAAAAAGATAGATGGTGGAATAAGGACCTGACCAAGCTCAGGAAGAAGGTCAGACACCTTTTCAACAGAGCTATGAACACTGATGCACCGGTGGACTGGCAGGAGTACAGAAAGATGCGCCACCGATTCAAGGTGGAGGTCAAAAAGAGCCAGAAAAACTCTTGGAAAAAGTATAGTAACTCTATCCAATCGGAGAGTGAAACTGCACGACTCAGAAAAATCATATCTAGTGACTCACAAATAAAGTTGGGCACTCTGAAGAAAGCTGACGGTACTTACACAGCCTCAGAACAGGAGCAATTTATTTATTTATTTATTTATTTATTTCCAATTAGTACATAATTAACAGCATAGACCAAATCACTACATACTAAAATTTAGATGAGCAAGAATTATATTTCTAAAAATGCCCAAGCTATCACAAAAAATGTCCAGATCAGGTTGTTGAGATAAAATGTTATTAATGAGCACAATGAATCGTGAAGTAGGTGCGTTATAGGCACGAGCGGTGTGCAGCCCGGGCGGCAGCGCCAGCAGGCGGTGCGGCCGCCGCGAGCCGCGCGCTCGCTCACACGCGCGCACGTAGCCGTCAGGTGCAAGCAAGCGTAGCTCACTTATCGCATTAGGATTATCGACTTTGTTGTGGAGAAGAAGATAATAATGAATTAATTTGAATTGCTTCTACAAACACACTTTCCAGATTGTCAACTGAACGACACAGATGGATGGGAACCACATATACGACATAAACCTGGTAAGGAAGACTGGGATTTTGCAGATTCTATTGTCACAGAAGAGACTCTTCTATGGGCAATTAGTACTTTCCAACCACACAAGGCACCCGGACTGGATGAAATATTTCCGGCTCTCCTGCAATGGGGCCTAAAACTAATAAAAACACATCTTATCGCCATATTTAGATCGTGTATGGCGTGGAGATATGTGCCTAAAGCCTGGAGAGAAGTGAAAGTGGTATTTCTACCAAAGCCAGGAAAAACTGATTACACAAATCCAAAGTCGTTTAGACCAATAAGCCTCAGCTCTTTTCTATTGAAAACGCTGGAACGACTCTGCGATAAGCACATAAGAGGTGGACCCCTGACGGAAAATCCAGTCCACAATAATCAACATGCCTACCAATCGGGCAAATCAACGGAGACTGCTCTCCACCAAGTAGTCTACAAAATTGAATCTGCACTGGAAAGCAAACAGTCCTGTTTGGCCACTTTCATTGATATTGAGGGGGCTTTTGATAGGACTACTTTCCCTAGTATTGAAGATGGATTGAAAAAACACGGAGTAGACAGTAGAGTAAATGGTTGGATAACCACAATGCTCGCTGGCAGAACAGCCAACATTGAAACGGCAGGCGCGACGCGCTGTCGAGTCACAAAAGGCTGCCCACAAGGAGGAGTTATGTCACCTTTACTATGGGTAGTAGTGGTGGACGAACTCGTCGCACTCCTTAACAAAGAAGGCATTGTCACTGTGGCATATGCTGACGACCTGGTGATCATGGTGTCCGGACTATTCGAGTCGACTCTGTGTGAGAAGATGCAAAAGGCGCTCAAGATCGTTGAAAAATGGTGTGAACGCCATGGACTTTCTGTGAATCCACAAAAAACCGAGTTAGTGTTATTCACACGAAAAACCAAGAAAACAGACTTAAAAACTCCTTCGCTGTTTGGTACTAAGTTATCACTAAGCAAGGAAGTTAAATATCTAGGTATCTGGCTAGACAGCAAACTTTTGTGGGGAAAGCAACTTGAATATGTCACCACGAAGGCAACAAATATTCTGTGGCAGTGCACCAGGGCGGTGGGAAAAGACTGGGGTCTTAAGCCAAAGCTCTGTCACTGGCTCTATACTGTCATAGTGCGTCCAGTTCTCACATACGGCTGTGTCGTGTGGTGGACACGTACGAGTCTAGCGACCGCTATAACTAAACTACAACAAACGCAAAGACTTGCGTGCTCTCTAATCAGCGGATGTATGAAAAAGACACCCTCAGCTGCTCTCGAAATCATCTTAGGGCTCACACCACTGCACCTGCATATACAGCAGGAGGCGATGGCTTCTGCCCTACGGATTAAATCTACAAATCAGTGGAAAAGTACGGGTGCCACGACAAACCACTGCAGAATAATAGATCGGGCGACAGCAATAATTCCCGAAGCAAGCCGTGGTACGGATAAAATAGCTAAAACTCATCTCGACTGCAAAAAGTATGAGTTGATCATAGAGAACGATGCATCAAACGATGTATTGCCATCTTGGAATGTGTATACGGATGGTGCAAAAAACAAGGAAGGAACAGGCTGCGGATATTACTCGCCGGAGCTTGGGCTCAGAGAGTCCTTGGCCGTGAGTAAAACTACAACAATTTTGCAAGCGGAGGCCCTGGGCCTGCTACTAGCCGCAAAAGCACTTGAACCTTTAAATGAGCTTCTGACAGCTGCTGGAAACGGGGAGGCCAAGGAGGTCATCGTGTTCACGGTTGACAGTGCTGCTACTATCTACGCACTCAGAAGACCTGTAACAAGGTCTAGAGTCATTGCTGAGTGTCATACAACACTCCAAACTCTATCAAGTAAGCATAGAATCATCGTGCGATGGACAAAGAGTCACGGTTCATGTACGGGTAACAACATAGCCGACACCCTTGCCAAAGAGGGTACGAGAAAACAGGTTAGGGACGGGGCAACAATACACTGTAAGCCGACAGCGATGGAAGTGCGTGAATTGTTGCGCCGTCACACTGAAAAAGAACAACAGAATATGTGGAACAAAAGGGAGGATTGCAAGCATTCTAAGGCTGCTTTTCCAACCCTGAATAAAAACATCACGAACGACCTATTGAAGTTGCAGCGACATGATCTCCGACTTATGGTAGGCCTCATAACTGGTCACTGCAACTTGAATAGTCATCTGTATAAACTGGGAGCCACTGACAGCCCACTTTGTCGTGGCTGTTTGGAAGAAAACGAAACTGTAGAGCATGTTCTGTGGCATTGCAAAGCCACAGAAGACACTAGAATAGCTAACGGGTTGCATGACGCTTCTGCATTGGCATTATCATTAGCTTTGTCATCCACATCGCCATCATCTTATTCACCATCTAAGCTACTGGAGCAGTTATGCCAGCGGCCCAGAGCCACGCTCCGTTACTTTAAGGAGCTGGGCTGGCTCGGGTAGACGCTGGAGGGGGAAATGCACAAAACACCCCATGCGGGACGTCAGTGCAGGACTTATCGCCCCCACGTCGAATAAGAATAAGAATAAGAATAAGATACTAGCTCTCCCGGCGAACTTCGTTTTGCTGCCGGGCTGATATGTGAATCTAAACCATCCAGGGCGCCACCCAAACGCATACAAAAATATCATTCAAAACGGTCCAGCCGATTAGGAGGAGTGCAGTGACATACACACGTACAGTAGAATTATATATAAAGATAATAATGTTTTTTTTTGTAGATTTTCATACAGGACCGAATTGAATGCTACTTTAAATTAATGGTGGTACGAGTATGTTCTATTGTTTGCTGTGATTTAGTGATCTATTTCTTTACAAAATGTGTGTAAGATGTACGCATTATAAAGCTTTAAAAGACATTTTGAGCCTGTAATTCTCAATAGCAGCAAGCGTTTAATCAATCCCTACTCCATGTATCCAGCAGAGCGTAAAAAGTAACTATATAATCAGCACACAACAAACAATAGACTATTTGACGGGATTACGCCAAACAAAGGGGTAATTTATATGCAAGCGTTACCTGACGTGATTACCAAATCACGAGGGGATGGCTCCCCTAACCCTCATTTGTGCAATGGAAAAAATAATGTTTCGATTCCTATCGCAGATATATTGAAGGCGACAGTTCCTCGAGAAAGATTTCGGGAAAATTGGATAATTTAAAAATAGCTTCGCTTTTTCTGAATTTCCATTCAGCGTTTGTTGACAGGGATGTAATCATCGTGTTGGCAGAGCATGTGTGATTGAAGACCATAATTGATGTCGGAATGTTTGATGTGGGGAAAAATTATATGTTGTAAATTATTATTATGGTAAATAGGATAATGTGGAATGTGTCAATATTTAGGCTGCTTTGTGCCTTACGTTGAAGTGAAAAGGAGAACGAAGCAAAGCTGTGGCGATATTTTTAGTTTTATTGAAATTTCCAGCCGGACCACTTGGTGGTGGTTTGGGTGGATAGTTAGGAATAGACTCATTATTTTTAGTGTTCTTTGAATTGGAAATTAAGATACAGTTGAAACTAGTGGTTGCTTTCTTACTTTAAGAACTATTTAGGCCAAAATAGGACAGAATAGAACGACAAAATATATTCTTCGTATAATGCTGAGTACATGTGCAGTGATATTTGTACTGTACTGTAGCAGCCTTTTTAATAGTCTTAGTAGCAGGACGTAGGCCTACCCACGAAGGGTGATTGGGCCATATCCACCACGCTGGCCCAGTGCGTGTTGGTGGATTCACATACGCCATCGAATTTCTTCTACGGACGTATGCAGGTTGCCTCACGATGTTTTCCTTCACCAAAAAGCTAGTGGTGTGAAATTCCGTACATAAATTCCAAAGTACTCATTGGTACAGGGTTAGGATTTGAACCCACGACCTCACGATTGTAAGGCGGATGTTACCACCTCTAGGCCACCACGGCTTCAGTAAATATCACTATCAGTAATATTTATTGCTTTGTAATTATTTGCACACGTGGACACAGAAAAAATCAATCAGTCTATTAGATATTATTTTATCTCAAATATAGAATGTGTATTCCTAGACATATTATGAGTAGGTATGATAACTCACGCATTTATTGCTAGGACTATTTTGAACTGAAATGAAATAAACAAACAGCAAAAATAACTGTCGTTTTATAAATAACACCAATGAAGAAATTACAGACCTGCGAAATTCATCCAAAAATATTCGTCAAGTAAACAGTTTTATCGCTGTATCGTATCGTTCATCCAACGACCCAGAATAACCTTGATTTGTAAATCACACACAACTCAATTGAGTGTTTACCTATATTTATATCACTTAGGTAAGTAGGTGTATTTGCTGGAAAGTGTTTGGGGGAACGTTTACGCAATCCAGAAAAAAAAAATGCTGGATAAAAATATTCTGAGGGGCGTCCGTGAACGGCATCATAGCTCTAGACCTATCAAAGCGCTCAAATCTACTACAAACCAATTAGGCAATCACATCTGTCAAACTCTTGAACTATCTGTCAAATTCGATTCGATGACAACTAGCTGACCAATCAGAGATAAGATAAAATGTATCTACCTAAAAACCTCGATAAAAACTTAGCCTAGTCGAGAGAAAAAACATACCGGTAGGAGTGAGTGAACGGAGCAGATTAATTTTTTTGCCAGGTTTTTTCGCCTGATAAATGCCCTAAACTGGTGACATAAACTTAGTCAGGTTAATTTTTATTTTGGTCCCTAAGAGTGCGTAAACGCACCCCAGGTAGCTTTGGTTGAAATGAATTATTTTGTGATTCGCAACAAGTGGGTAGGTATTTCTAGCTAAGTCTGCCTTTGGCGATGGCGTTTCAGGTGCGATCCCCGACAGGGAAAATGTTTGAATGAGTAATTTAAATACCTATCTGCACGGGTAGCATGACAAAGGGACAAATTGTCTTTCCACCATTATATCCCTTCGAAGCGGAAATAAAGTAGGAATTGACAATGACAACAGACATTAAAAGTGGATAAAATAGTTTGTTCCCGTTGCCATGCTACCAGTGCTGGCAATTTGTATCTGTTTATTCAATGTCATGCCCAACATAGACAATCTTAAGCGTCATATTATTATATTTGTCTCTTTTGCTAGTATTTTCGACAGATTTATCTGGTTGACATTTTAAATGCATTTAACACCTTATAGATTACAGGTTGTTTACAAAGTATTATTATAAAGCACATTTAAGACTTCAAACCCTTATAACGACCTTAAGTATAGTGTTCAATATTTGTGTAAATATAGCAGGAAAAGCACTTACAGCAAGACATATTTAGAATTCCACACAAATAGAATAAATTAATCGACTGCTCGTCGCACTAGACTCCGCCGTAATGAAAAGTAGAAGCACAAGTAAACAAACTATGCCGGTATATCTGTCCTTATCGCACTCAGTATGCATGTGGTTTAACCGGTTGGTAAGGTCAACAAAAGTAGCGTTAATTTCGCGGATTGAAGACTGCTCCATCATCTACATTAAAGATACTAATTTATTGCGCGCCATCACCACTTAATAGATGACTTTTTGTGGCGTGAAGTCTTGCCATAAATATGGTATGTGTTGTTTTTAGGATTCCGTACCCAAAGGGTAAAAAGGGTAAAAGCCCTTTACTAAGACCCCGCTGTCCGTCTGTCTGTCCGTCTGTCTTTCTCCAGGCTGTATCTCATGAACCGTAATAGCTAGAGAGTTGAAATCTTCACAGATGATGTATTTCGATTGCCGCTATACAACAAATGCTAAAAACAGAATAATATAAATATTAAGGGCTCCCATAAAACAAACGTGTTTTTTTTTGTCGAGGGGCTCCCATACGGTACGGAACCCTTAATGCGCGAGTCCAACTCGTGCTTGGCCTATTTTAATACAGTATTTGTTGTTTTTTAAAAGCTGACAAAGATCTGTAATCAATAAATAATTCAGAAAAGAAGTCAACATTTTTTTTCACATAGCATTAGACTACTCCATGATATTAACCGATTATAACAGGTCTAATCCAAGATTTATAGTGACTGCCTTTGTATGAAAGTGGACGTCTTACTGTCGAAATTGTAATTATGATGATGATGTCTGAAATGTGAAGTACACCTCAGGTAAGACATTGTCTCTATAGTCGTAAGATTGCAATCAGTCATGGTAATCCTGTTTCCTATTTTTCTGTCGGTATTTCAGTCAACATGGCATCCAATAGTGCCAACTATGTAGCTGTATGTATCTGTCATATTATATATTATCTCTGTGTAAGTATATTATGTTAGCGAACGACGCGACGGACGGGACGTCCTATGACAGTCGTGCGGAGAATCGTAATCAAGTATTGATATTTTTATCTCGACATGTCTGAAATGTATTGCTATGATAAAATTAGTTACACTGTAAGAAGGTATTTGATTGAAATTCTCTCTAGATTAATTTTGATGTCAGCGACTGAGGTCAGCGACAATATTTGAGTGGTTATTTTATTAAATCCACATTCCTCATACTAATAGCCAGAATATGGAACGCTTTGTCTGGGTCTGTCTTCCCGCTAAAGTACAACGTGTGTGTCTTTAAACCCCGAGTAAATAGGTATCTTCTAGGTAAGCGTACTACATCCCAGACTGCATATCTGCTTAACATCAGGCAGAATGTAGGCAAACGCAAACCTAAACGAAATAAATAAACACATTACCACTCAAATGCGTCGCGCAGTCGGGTAAAAAGAATTGAATCGTACCTACTGAATTATAGAAACACTTAGATTTAAAACGCTATTAGTTAAGTAGGTAGGTTTCATAGGCTAATTGTTATAATATTTATCAAATTAATTTAAAAACTCTGTCATAGTTTGAACCAATTTCGCAAGAAATCAGAATTTCTGTTGTACCTAAGTTGACTTTCATAAATAACCACTCATGCTCTCAATTCAACTGTGAGATATTTTTCGACGATTGCGGACCGATTTTCATGTACTCTCTCCTTACGGTGCCATAAGTTAACATTAATTTACATATTTAGCTAATAATTATAATAATAATGAGCCAAAAATGAAACGTTTCTTCAAATAAATAAATCAATCAATCTCAAAATAATTGTAAAGTACACGCAGTTTAAAGCCAAACCAAAAATTTAACAATACAAAACAGCAATTTAAACATGCTCTCAAAATTTTCTCATAAGTGCTCTAAAGTACGGAAACAGGTAGTGAAACTAATAGCAGGAACCTGACCGAACAAATCACATCTCCCAATTATATTACCTGCGAGAAACGTGTGAGCAAACTATATTCAGCCAACGTACGTCGTTAGACCGAAGGAGAAAATGCCCCAACAATATACTCTAAAGAAACAAGACTGATATATCGTACTTACGTGCTTCGAAAACTCTTGCACCTCAGAAAATGCCACTTAAAAATGTTCTCTTATTGTCAGAATACAAAGTCTCGTATACACTACTTACAAACTATTTAAAAGTCAGACTCTAACTTGATAGAAAAACTTTTCTCCTCTTATTATGTACGTGACCGTGACTGTCGTGCATAATTCGCTTCAAGCTGGAATGCTGGTGGAACTCATGCCTTATAGAAATATGCCTGCTTATATTCTTGAACAAGATATGCCACAAAGCTTTGTCTTTGTTCTTCCACAATAAATCCGCAGTCTTCTCCTTAATCCTACGCATATTTTCCTCCAGTCTCCTAGCCTTTATTTCCATTTGTATGAGCGAACGGGTCGTATTTGTCAGGAGACGGTATAGGTATTCTTTTCTTCTCGTTTTGCGCGGTTCCGTGGTAGCATTTGTCATAGAGTCGAATTCGAAGTCTCGGGTTTCGTCTCGTTCGACCTTATTGTAGTTTAACCGCAGAAATATGCCAGTGAGGATGATTGCAAGCGCGAAACTAAGCACCATGAAAAGTTTCGCGTGTTCGTACAGAGGTTTTGTTATGAAATTCATGTCAAGCGCTTGAAGTTCTGAATGGCATAATGGAGTCACGTAGTCACGTTGTTTCGGGGTGCATGTTTTGAAAGCGCTTCAAGCAACAAGTCACGTGGCGCGCGGACGCGAGTGGCGCCCTCTCGCGGCGTTGGCGCGAACGACACTGGCGGGGCGAAAACACGCCGGTGCGTCGCACCCTACGAATTTCCCCGATGACTTTTCCTCTAGGATGTAAGAAGGAATGTTTCGATTAGATGTGGTTTCGGTATGTTTAGCCTGTTTAATGCCATAATTATCTGTATTGTAATATATTTTTATTTTGTGATGATAATACCAATGTTTATTTATAAATAGTACGCGAGCGGGCGTCTTAGCGAACGGACGTAATATAGGTACGACATTGAAAGGCGCACCGGTGAATTATTGAATTCAACGACGGCAGTAATGGCTACGAAGTATAATGGATGCAGTGCTATTATCTATGATAATTTAGGTAGGGATGTCTTAAGTTTGCAAAATTAATATTACTTGTATCAATTAGCCCTTGTACAGCCCAAAGCAGAATCTGAATTTGTAACATTTAGTTTTTAAACTACTAGAAAAGTGACTAAATGACCAGAGTTATCTGGTTATTTAGTCACTTAAATATTTCATTTCATTTTACTTATTTCCACAATACACATATCTTTACAGATTTTACCTCATACGATAGTGCAGCTAACAGTTCGAAAACAAAAATCTTAAATATAAATCTTACAACAACATAATATTAGTGACTACGTACAATCTCAACAACATATTAATATCTGTTGCCATAACATAATATTATATACCAAGCTATTTTTGTGAATTCGTTCAGGGAACAACAAAATAGGTCCGTTTCAACCGCGATTAGATTGATAGTGTGCAGTGCGCGCGTCAGTGGCGCCTCCGCGAGTAGGTTGGTGCGCGCGCGTGGCAACGCCAGCAGCCGCGGCCGCCGCCGCCAACGGAACAGCTGTCGCTTCCAAGCATATACATACTAGAAGTAGCAACATTCGTGAAGAAACATCCTACTCTATTCAAATACAATACTAACGCTCGCAGTCAAAATCAACTCGTGGCACCCGAATCTAAACTCGAAATAATCAGATGAGGACCAGAATACATGCTTATAAGAATATTTAACCGCCTGCCAAAAGACCTAAGCGAAGAGGACAATATTAAAAATTTCCATAATAATGTTACTACACAATACACGATTACCTAGAAGAAAACTTTTCAAGCTCGTGAAACTTAGAATTAAGACAAATAATTGATGATTTTAGTTTTGTATAATTATAATTAACCTAAAATATACGATTTGCAACACCCTTAGACATGTGTAATCGCGGTTGAAACGGACCTATTTTGTTGTTCTCTGAACGAATTCACAAAAATAGCTTGGTATATATTATGTTTTGGCAACAGTAATTAATATGTTGTTGAGATTGTACGTAGTAACTAATATTATGTTGTTGTAAGATTTGAATTTAAGATTTTTGTTTTCGAACTGTTAGCTGCACTATCGTATGAGGTAAAATCTGCAAAGATATGTGTATTGTGGAAATAAGTAAAATGAAATATTTAAGTGACTAAATAACCAGATAACTCTGGTCATTTAGTCACTTATCTAGTAGTTTAAAAACTAAATGTTACAAATTCAGATTCTGCTTTGGGCTGTACAAGGGCTAATTGATACAAGTAATATTAATTTTGTAAACTTAGACATCCCTACCTACTTTAATAATTACTGTAGGTACTACGTTTTTTTTCACCAATAGTAACAAATAGCTACCATAAGCTGGAAATTAGCATAAATTCGTTCAGATTTTTTTGTTTATTTTTATATAAGTACATCATAGAAAATGGCACATTTATATCATAATTATTACAACCTTTTACCAAGGTTAAATTTTAGTGCTACCGAAAATGTTTTTAAATCTATTGCACTGTATTGTATCAGCCTTTTTAATAGTCTATTGTAGGATACTCAAGAAGGGGTGATTCATCCACCACGCTGGTCCAGTGCGGGATGGTGGATTCACATACGCTATCGAATTTCTTCTAGGGACGCATGCAGGTTCCCTTATCTATTATTATTATTGTTTATTTTGGTATGAAATAAATCTTACCATATCCAATTATCCACATTTTCACAGAGCTAGGTTTCTAGCAGTTTCTAGGTAGGTGCGTAAGTGCGGCGAGGGACTCCTAGTCTATTGTAGCATCATTTAGGTATACGCTTAGTTAGATTTTAAAACGTTCGGTTTTTCCCCTTTGTGAATAAGACAGTTAAGTCAAAAATTAAATTAAAAAACGTTTCTTTCAGATCGTCACAGAAAACTCGTGGGGTTACACTGTTGAAATTCTGGCTAGTTAGAGTTGTTCCAACAGAGAACTACTTGTTCAGATTTTTCACTAATACTGTTTGTTTAGCCATGTCAGAGGCCTTCAGGCGGCCTAAAAAATCTGACACCAGGGCTAGCCACCCGGCTTACACGAATTTACTTACTTTACTATTTACTTACTGCGTAAACGCAGCAAAAAATAATAATTTTACATTTCTTTTTTGCCACATAAAAACGTTAACAAATAAGTATCACCATTTTATTCTCTACAAACTCAAAATTAACAAAAATAAAGATTAACAAAAAGAGATGGTGAAGGTCAGTCGTAATTGCCGTAAACTATTGTTGACACGATATTCTTCTTTGATACTATTAATCGCCATCATTTCAGCCATATATCCATCCACAGCTGAATACAGGTCTCCCCTATAGATTTCCAATAACATCAGTTAGAAGAAGCTTGCATCCAGTACGATCTTGAGGTCCGCATTCAAGCTTTCTATACAGATGTATTTTATTCCGCCGATCTTGTAAGTTTTATTTATAAGCCTTGTGCCTTAGATAAAACATTTTGGCATGCTGCATGCTTGCTCATTGCTCCTTTAGCATGTTAATTAAGCTATATTATGCCGGTCACATTGGTTCAACTATGGATCTACTCATTACTGATTCGATTCTTGAAACGTCTCGCTCTCTTTGAGCTTGTCAGTGAAGCATGTGGTATACCTAAGTTCTCACTTATTACCTACTAGTTGACCGATTCGGTGCAAAAAGGTTTAAAGATATACAATTTTAGTCGTATAAGTAATCTATTAAATGTCAAATACATTTAATGGATTATTAATACGACTAAAATTGTAAGAGATTTATACACTTAATTAAGTATTTCATACTGCACAGTGCACAGTTGTGATCTGCGCTCAGAATATATTATAATTCAATTAATAAAATGACCTTTGAACCAAAAACAAATTACCATTTTATCGCGATAACTTTGAAACTTCCTGCCATCAAAAGCAAAACAAAGAGAAATCTAAACAGTAAAACAATCTCAATTTTGCGAGGGATATAGATCCCCGGTCCATCGAAACTGTTGTTTCAGCACAGCTGCGAACGATAGATAAGCGGACCCTTTCTTTTTAACGCCTTAAATTGATTTTTGGCGGACACTGAGCCCATAAAATATTTAACACAATCCTCCATAAAACTCTTTACAAGTTTAGCAAAGAGTCGATAGCGGATGTTGGGAGAGCCAACGGATCAAATTTCTGATATCTTTAGGCTACGTCGTAGAATTAAATTACGTAAATTATTTACTTTATAAATGGCGATTAGATTCGAAATTATGTCATTGACTTTACGTATATTATTCTTAAACTACGGGACTTACCACGCAATAAAACATGCAGTTAATTTTGCACTTCTTTTGTGTGCCAACTACCAATTTAATGTTAAATCGCGCGACTCCCCTTGTAGGGCAGATTCCACCGGTCTAAAAAGTGAGTGGAATCTGCCCCACCAAGGATGATTGGGGCGCCTATATTGGCGATTTCCACTCTGCCCCACGAGTGGAAATCGCCGATTTAATTATTCAATGTTATTTGCGCTACAAGTATCTCATAAAAATGTGCTCTAATCGCGAAAGTTTAAAAATAACAAGACTTTATGTACCTATAATTATGTTCGAAAAACAACAAGTTCTTTAGGATTTGAGGAGTAACTGCCAGTTCATTAGCAATACTACATATTTACTAGATTTTGCTCGCGGCTTCGCCCGCATGATATTTCGAGGCCCTACCTTACCACCCTTAATAAAAGAGGTGTAAAATAAAAAAAAACGATTTTTGTTGTTGTTCGATTTGACAGTTCTTTTTTGACATTTCTTGGAGCGCACGCTAGAATAGCTCGCAAATGCAGAATTTTTCCTACTTACTTAACACTTATTGTTATAATACTGAAAATGTACACAATATCATTACAATTTATAGCCTATGTGTTATTCTGATGTATAAGCTATATATTTGCAAAGTTTCATCTCAATCCGTTCAGTAGTTTTTGCGTGAAAGAGTAACAAACATTCATACATCCATCCATCCATCCATGCTTACAAACTTTCACGTTTATAATATTAGTAGGTTCGTCACTATGACTAACTTTTAACTCCAAAATCGTGAAGAAAAATATCAGCTATTGTAACTGTTGTGTAGCTATTGTAGATGTTCATTACGTCAAGGTTCAACGAAGTATTTGTACTGAATAGCTGTTTTTTTTTCCATTTCTAGTTTAGTCCCATAGTGAAATTCTATTAATATTATAATGACGAGTATAACTATATCCTAGAATTCCTAGAGCTATTTGGCTAATTAATTTACAGTGACTCATACGATAATAAAAAAAGACAACTCTAAATTAGTAACACTTGATTCTTTACTTATGTAGATACCATAATTATATCACTTAACTCAAGGATGCTTATAATTACTGTATCAATACATTTTTAACGTAAGTTAGTCGGAATGGCAGCTAGCTCACCCAACAACTGAGTAAGTATCGATTTCTACCGATAGCGACTTTTGCACTAAGACGTTCGTTGACACCGTAAGTAAATATTTGCTGGCTTCTTATTACGACGTATTAAAATTTAATTTTAATACGTCGACGTATTAAATTTTAATTTTAATTTTAATACTTACTCAGTTGTTAGGTGAGCTAGCTGCCATTCCGACTAACTTACGTTAAAAATGTAGTCCTTGATCGACCGAGCGAATGAAAAGTCGACGTGTATATCAGAAATTTTGATGTATGTGTTCAAAGAGTTCGTTTCGTGATATTTAAAAATTCTGAACAAAATAAACTTTTAGAAATAAATCTGATGTAGGATAGTGCTATAAATAAAATAGTTTCGTAGATTTATATTTTATACAATAATTTAATAGGTATATAACTGCATATTTGCTTGAAATTATATGGTTCATTTAAAATAAAATAAATATTTAACGTGATTTTATGCTCAATATTAATAACGGCAATAGGTAAAATTCTTGAAATATTCACACAATTTAGTTATTCACTTTTTAAAATAAATAATTAAATTGAAATAAGGTATAATAAGGGGGCTCACATATGTGCGCGAGTCTTACTTGGCCGATTATTAATGGTTGCAGTCCACTGCAGAGCAAAAGGTTTCTCTCTCTTTTGCCAATTTTGAGCCGATATCATCCAGGTGCTGCTGCGAAATCTCTGGATGTACCTAGTCATTTCTTTTTATTTATTTGTTACTGTAAGAATTTTTCATATGAAAATTAGTAAAAAGTTAAAACCAATCATAAAAATTATATTTATAAAAATATCTCTAGTATGAAAAAAAAGAATTGGTTTCTCAATAAATTTAGCTGCAAGTAGGTATTATAATATCTTCTTTGCCACAAGTCAAGACCGCAAATAAAAAAATATTGTTTCTTAAATATTAGGGGACATCTTACACACGGCCCTACCCCATACAACCCTACTGACCCCATACTAAGCAATGCTTGTGATATGGCTGCCACAAACTACTTATACATATTTTTAAATACATATTTATACCTATATAGGTAGATAGTAACTAAATAACACCCAGACACAGACCAAACACCTATGCTCATCACATAAATATTTGCCCTGGGTGGGGATCGAACTCACGCCTCTTTGACCAAGTAGTTAGGGTCACTAACCACTGAGCCACCGTTAAATTATAAATTAATTAATTAACAGTAATTATGTTATTTTAATCATCAATTCTGTCATAAATGAGCTAGGTTTTGAACATTCCTACAGATTTCCAATAAAACCGACCACAAGTGGCTTGGATCGTATGTCCCTGCGGTCTTAATCAGTCCATCGCGTTGGCCCATCTCGTAACTATACATAGGTATTTAAAAATAAACACGTTCCATGTGGTCCCAGTGATTTATTACATGTTCGATGTGGACATCTATCAATCGGCGTCCTAACTCGATCACTGGCCGGTCTCGCCGCACCCCCATCAGTTTCCTGGCATCGAATTAATTTGACTAAAAATCCGCTCCCTTTCGTACGAGCTGCAACTTTAAAGAGACGTGATGTTTTGTTCAAGTGACGAGAGGTTAGCGATGTTACATTTTTTATCCGTCTACGGCAAATTCAAAGGAAATATTTCACGTAAAATGTTTCCTTTTTAGTTACATGGCACGTGTATTACTTATTGAGTTTTGATATAAGTAAAAATATCAACATAATATAAAGTAAAACCGGTTTTTGGTGTGTCTGGCTGTGTATCCGCTTATATCATCTAAACTAACCAACTGATTGCGATGCAGTTTTCATTATCCTTTAGAATACTTTTTCCAAAAGGTTTATAACTACTTTTTATATTCGTAGCCGAAATCGGCACGGGTAGCTAGTGATAGTACAGAAGCCAATGGAAAGTACTCTCTTGGTTACAACAGCTTTCAAACAAAGAAACCTCATCATATTTTGTTCATAAGGTGTCCTTAGAGTTCGTATTGTAGGCTGGCAAGCTTTGGCGTCAGAGTTTTTAGGCTGCCTGAAAGCCTCTGATATGGCTAAACGGTTATAACAACCGGGACCTACAATTGAAATTGTCATCCGAGCCACGGTAGCGGTTGGAAAATGCTACCTGCGGTCGCCCATCCAAATACTGACCGTGCGACATAATTTCGGTGATCGCTGACTAACACCTAGTCAAACTACGCTTCGAGCGCTACAAGGTGTCCCTAATACTTACCTGGCTCTTCCATTGGAGAAATGAAGTCACATATAGAATCCTAAGTAATTAGGTATACCTACATTTTACAAATCAAACTTATAATCCTTATAACATATACCCAAATCTTTGTTATATGAATTAATTTGATTTATTTTATTTTATTCGTATTTTAATTTCATTTACTTTTGGTTCCAATATTATTTTATTCTTGTAATTTGAAAAGACCGATCAGACTAATTTTACTTGTAAGGGCTCACAAGAGACCAGCCTAGCCATATTCGGAATATAAAAAAAGAGTTATAAGTTTATTTCGTTTATTAACTTTTAGCTTATTTACCTACTTTATATTGTCTTACACACCGGAACACCCACGCACATGGAAGATGCAAGCAGCTTTTTTCAAATATGATCTACACTTGATAATACTTACTGGAGATCTATTATAGCTACCTAAGCCTGTAGTAATGATAACATTATTGCCGTACTCTCCATTTGAAATGGTTAGTAATAAGCGAATCCAAACCAGGAACCCCAATTTTCCTTCAGGTAATCTTTTGACTCGCTTCACATTGAGCCACACGTCCAATCGAGTATGTTTTGTCAATTAGGCCTGCTCCAAGGGAGCTCTAAATTCCCATTTGCTACAGAGTTGTCTGTGCGATTATCCTTTAGAAAGGGGCGTCGGAATTTATAGTTCTCTGGTTTAGTCCATTAGGGTGGATACACCTAAGTAACTGTGTGTTAGTGTCTGCTCTCAGGAAGATCTACAGCAGCTGTTAATGTCATTGTTTGTGAAGAAAAAGTAACAGATTGTGTCTCAGTTCAGGAATGGTTCTAAGAAGAATCTGATGCTTTGTAGAAGTTTTCAAGAATCATGATCTACGAAGGATTTGCCTGGAAACATGAATCGTTAGATGAGGTTTATTAATTGTTTAAATGGATTGAAAACAAAGTAAATTAAATGATATTTTTACTGTGGCACCCGTTTAATTCAAAATTGATTTCAATTACATCATGAAACTTTTGACGAAAGGGATAAGATATATTTTAAAATGCTACATGAAATAAGCATAATTTGATTCACAGGACAAAACGTGTCATTTATCATAATTTAAAGTATTTTATATTAAGTAAGCTAGGTCTATTCGTTAGACATTGTACATAACATAAGTTTTCTGTATTTATTTTACCTTATAAAATTGGTGTGTAATGTTGTTTAAAGACTTAATAAAAAAAACATCGAAATCTAAATAAAATGTCCATAATACAAAAACAAAATTTATTTTTTTTGCACGAGAAATATTAAATTCATCTTGTAAAATTAAACAAAAGTGTGCCTACCTAAACTATTTAAATTTAAAATTAAGATATTTCCCTCACCAAAAGACCAAAAGAAGCATTATCATAAAGGAGAGAGAAACCCATCCGATTATGAGATAAACGCTACTTAATTTCAATACCATGGACCCAACGTAATTAGTGAGTGAAAGCGACTTATTGCGTTCATTGAATAGCTGAAAGGATTATCTGGTAAGCCCCTGAAAAGGTACTCGTAGTCCCGTAGACGTAGAATAATTAACTTGGACAGAAACACAACTTTTGACTTTAAAATTATTTTTTGCAAAAAATAGCAAGACCGACTTCATCTGTGTACAGAATTCGCGAATATTTCCCACGGATCGATGTAGCATTTTCACCTTATTGTTGATTTATCAAAAATGGCTCAGCCGATTTCAATAAAATTTAAATGGGACCAATTTCAAAATATACTTTTTCCAATAAAAAAAAAGTTTGAGTCTCAGTTGACAGATTACAATGAAAAAAATTATGCGTCGTTATACATAAAAAAGGGCCAAGTGCGAGTTGGACTTGTGAACGAAGGGTTCCGTACCGTGTTGGAGCCCCCTTAACCCCATTACTCTTCCCGTTATTAATAGCGAGCTAAAAACTCCGAAAAAATCACGTTTGTTGTATGGGAGCCCCCCTTAAATATATATTTTATTCTGTTTTTAGTGTTTGTTGTTAAAGCGGCAACAGAAATACACCATCTGTGACAATAACAGCTGTCTAGGTGTCATGGTTCATGAGATACAGCCTGGTGATAGACAGACAGACGGACATCGGAGTCTTAGGGTGGGTTGCACCAAATTACTTTGACGAAAACCATGCCCTGACCAGTCGTAAAATCTCTGGTTACGTCAAAAATATTTGACGTATCTACCCGTTTTTACCCTTTGGGTACGGAACCCTAATATACGCGTCGAAATGAGTACCTCCTCCGGTTCGTCAGTCAAAAAACAAGTCCATACGTTTTAACTCCAGTAACATCGGCCTTTGGTGAGGGATTGGGCCACATTCACCACACTAGTCTGATGTAGGTAAGTGGATTTTGAACCTAAACCTGAAATTACTAGTATTTTTTTTTCTTTCATAGTTTGTTAACATTTCAATCACTTTTTTTTCATTTCATTAAAGTACTTTATAAAACTTCAAATATCAAATATTAATTAACATTAATAAGAATAATCATTATTTTTCGCAACAAATGGCGAAACCGCCTTCCATCGTGTACAAAATTCGAATATTTCGCTCAAATTGTTTACATTGTTGTTGATTATTCAAACAGCTCAAACGGCACAGCTGATTTCCTTAAAATTTAAATGTATCCACCAAGGGAGTATACCATTTCGAACTAAAAAAAATTTTCGATTCGGTTCAGAATTGTTTAAATTATCGATCAACATACACAAAAAAAAGAGATACATACAGACGAACATAGAAGTCGGTTGAAAAAGACAGTGCTACATGTTTCATTGCTCTATGTTCGTAACGCAATAATCTATTTCTCTGGAAAAACTGATTTATGTTTCCGGTTTTCAGTGCTTGGTCCTACAGTAAATACTTATTAGTCAAAATGATCACCTTACCTGGGTAGGCCCACGTCCTGCAGTGGACTATTAAAAAGGCTGGTACAGTACTCAGTAGTCAAAATGAAGAGTGTAATGATACCTTAGATTATACACATATTGTTACCAGTTTAATTCACCGTAAGATGGTAATTATTATTGGAGTTACCGATAGATTGCGTCCCGTCAATTAATAAACTAACTACAAAAAATCTCCAAATATATTATTAGATATCTCAATTTCTGTCTGCTTCAAATCTTTCAAAAAAATACGGAGTTATCAAACATTTAGCACTTTACAAGCAACAAGATTAACCGCGTTCAAAAACCTCGCTCAGGAAGGTTCATAAATAAATCAAAAGAACATAAGACAAAAATACAAAAAATAAAGTGAGCATCTCAACAGAGGCGTATTCTAGCGGCAAAATTACTGCTTCCCAGGAGCCGCGAATAAAATCAGAAAAAAACAAAGTGCAAAACGTAATTCTCCCACAAACAACGGTAAAAGCGACCAAGTTCAAAAGTCCACTTGACGCCCGATTCGGAATAAATCAGACCCCCCATCCCCGGGTTGTGTGGTCAGACAGACCCTCGGTTTAACTTTGGGCGCATGCATGAATAATTTTTGTGTTATTCTTTTCGTATACCCTTTTTGAGAAGTTTGGGCAAACCGGTCGACTACGAATGAACTACACGCAAAATAAATGCAGTAGGAATAAGTTTTGCAAATTCTGAATGTGGAAAACATATTCTTTGAATTTTATTTCTGGAATTGACGTTTTTTAATAAGTTGTTCAACGTAACCAATCGTAGTCGAAAGGTTTTGTGTTAGGTATAAGAAGAGAATAAAATTAAATACAATTTGAATTTACTGGACATATTTTACTTTATTTTTTACATATGTATTGCAGCATATATTTAGGTACTGATTGCTTCATAGACTTATGAAAAATAAGTATTCAAAACTAGTAAATTATTAATTTCATTCCTGAGTAAAGATTGATAGGTACTATCGTCTTATAGACGATCTAGATAAATGATTAGCGAGAATTGAAATTATTTCCGAATTATGTATTTTTTCAAAGCAACTTTAAAATGGGACGTGATAATTCTGAAACACAGTTTTAGCTGATAATTTTTAGTAGTAAAGCGGCAGATATTACGAGGCGGCAAATTTCAGACCATTTATTTTATTATTATGAAAAATAAAAGATTGATTTGTAAACCTAAATATTATAAGGTATAAATATAAATATTATAAGCAAAAAAAAAAATGATGCGTTTTATCGCCCTGCATAATTATTACTACCATTTTCGTACCAATACAGATGCACAGTAGAGCGGCAGATATTAGGGGGCGACAAAAATTCAACAACCTGCTGGCGGTAAATACGTAAATCTGCCACTGCGTAGGACGTCAACCCACAAATTGAATCGATGATCTAATCAAGACTAAGAACACGCTGTATAAAAGCCGCTATCGGCCTTATTGGAAATCGATATAGGAGGCCTATGTCCAGCAGTGGCTGATATTAATGACGATGCTGATGACGAGCCAAAACATCACTCATACTTGCTATCTCTCAGCTTAAGCTCACTGAAAATTCTGTCCACAGCTTTTTGTAACTTTTGCTATACTTCTAAAGTAGCCAGAAGTTTCTGTGAATTATTTTCGGCCCAAAAAACAAAGGGCACTAGTGGTAAATCGTGGCGAAGTGGGTCGTGACAAGAAAAACACGAAACTTCGGTGATTACGTCTGTCTGAATCTGAAGGAAGTCGGAGTGCAAAGTTTTCTCTACATCTGGCTAGGGGAGTAGTAAATTGTCTCTTTGCAACAAAATTGTTACAACAGTCCTTGCTACCACTGAATTCCGATAAACGAGGCGCTACAATCGCTTTTTTAATGACTCCCAAAAAGGAGGTGGTAGTTACTATGTTCGTCTGTATGTTTTTATGTATGTTTATCGACATGCTCGCCACTTGTGAACCGATTTTAAAAAAATTGTTTTATTTCGGGCCGTTTTTATTTCGACCATTACTCATATTCTATGGTTTCAAGTTAGTATCAGCTTATGCCACATAAATAAAACTTATGGACTGCCTCGATGGTCTAGTATTTAGTGACCGTAGCTAATGTGCCAAGAGGGCGTGGGTGGGTTCGATTCCCACCCAGGGCAAGCATTTTTATGCATAAACATGTTTGCTCAAGGTCTGGATGTTAGGTACTTATCAATTTTATAAATATGTATTTAAAAATATATACCTATATGTAGTACTATCTGCGCCCCGAGGTCTTACCCGCGTTAGCCCGAGATAAAAACTAGTCTATGTATTAATCCAAAGTCTAAGCTACCTTCGTACTGAATTTTATCCATATCGGTTTAGCCGTTTGTGAGTGAAAGAGTAACAAACATCCATACATACAAACTTTCGCGTTATAACATTAGTAGGATATCAGTCTCTGGCAGCTATATTACAAACCTTGCTTAGTTTGGTGTCAAAGAGCGTATGTAAGAAGTACCTAACATATTGTTTTTCATATAGGTATTTATCGGAAGTTGCCAACTTTTCATAGCTTTTTTTTGATGACAGAATACTTGTCATCAAAAATAAAGCTATAGAAAGATACTAAAAAATTTTGGGTGATGAGAGAAGTTCTGAATATTTATAATGACATTAAACGACGCTCAATTATGAAGGCACCATCGTAAATTTAACAGTAACGTAAAAAGTGTTCTCTCTATCGACTACCTAAAATGAAAAAGCAAACAAAAATATTCTAAATTGCTTATAAATAGTAATTGTGATGGTGCCTTAATTAAAGTGGTAAGATAATCAAACTATGAAAGCAATTTTAGAACGCTGAATGTCATAATCTAGGTTTAATCACAGTTTTAGAAACTTCTTATAATCGAGTGATAGTTTCTTCAGTTTGATTAACAGCCATTGTTGCTGGAACCAAAGCTCGAACAAAGAATGTTTGCAGACTCGCGAGTTTGAAAGAACCTCTAATAACTTCGTTACTGAGTTTCTAATTCCTTTCTACATCAGCACTCCGTATTGATGAGATGAGAACTAACTTCTGAATCAAAAGAGTTCTAATGTGGCGGGTGAATGTGTTGAATGGCAAAGACTTAAATAGGTTTTGTTAGTTATAGCTTTAGTATGTTTTAATGACAGAAAAACGTGAATGATAAATAATACAAAATGAGAATTTTGATAGAAAATATTCCGTCTGAAATGTCGCGTCTGTAGCGCCATGGATTTTTTTTCCAATTTTAGTTTTTTATTTATTTATGTAATACATCCATGGCAGTAGCGATTTATTCATAAGTTATGTCAGCAGCGCAAGGAGTGGATATTAGCGCAGCTTGTAGCTAACTTAACAGATACCACTAATTTGGATTCGGTATCTATGATAAATAATATATTATAGTTCGTGCGTTCAGAGAATGCGTTCCTGATACATCATCTTGAAAAAATGTTTTTGGCCGATATCTCGGAAACTATGTACTTAAGGACAAAAAACATTAAAATCATTATTGTAGAAAATAAAATTTCGCAACTTGTGTTTCCAGTAAACTTTTTTTGTAAAACTTACCGTTTACGATTTATGGCCCATTTAATGAAATTTCATTAAATGGACCTTAAAACATTAAATGGTCCATAAATCGTAAACGATAAGTTTCAGAAGAAACAAAAGATGCGAAATTTTATTTTCTACAATAATGATTCTAATGTTTCTTGCCCTTAAGTACATAGTTTCCGAGATATCGGCCAAAAACATTTTTTCAAGATGACGTGTCAGGAACGCATTCTCTGAACGGCCGAACTATAATCCGTGCAACCGTTTCCGTATTGAATAAAAATAAAACATTATTCCAATGTTCGTTTTGTGAAATACCTACATAAAAGTATTATTATAATAGTAGTGGTAGGTAATACAACTAAATGATATTAATATTTTTGTGCAAAAATACAATGTCAATATCAAATAAATTGAAACATTAAAGAAGTATTACCAGAATTTTGAGTAATATTTTATTTTTACGTAATTTCATTGTACACAAAACGAGAAATTTTCTCCAAAAAATTTACACTTGAATGTCATTTAGAAAAGCCGTCACTTGAAATTTTATTGACTAATAAACAGAATTTGTTTTTTAAAACTACTACTAAGTAGAACAAAATTCATTCAAAAACAAGCCAGCATATGAATTTGCAATCAATGCACGACGCTTGCAGTAAATATTGCGAATCACACTTCAATCTAGATAGATGCTCGTCATGAGCAGTCAATAGACTATAATGAAATTCCCTGGCACGTCAGGTATCGCAGATTGCGTCCAATACACCCTACAGGGATGTTCTGAGCACACACATGGGTAACCAGTCTTGATAGAGCCCTAATCTAACAACCAGCTACCCGTCCCTTTATGGATTCTCTACAAGAGCTAAAGGCAGGGGAGGCCTTAGCACAGTGGTTGCATGTCACAGGATGTACTCGTACTCGTATTTCATGCAATTTCTTGCGCCTGGAGGCAACGAAATGACATGCGGGATGCGTCGTGTTATATCGATGCCAATAATGCTAGCCCTTTAAAGCAGGGTTAAATATGAATGCTGTGTATTATTCCATTAACTTAGTTCTTATTTTACAACAAATCATGAAGCAGATTAGGCTTGGGAGCTACAAGTTTAGATTTAAACTCGATTATGAAGAAAGATTTTCATATTTCGTAAGTACAAAGTAATTTAACCTTTACAATGTCAAATCCACTGGTAGTAGTTTAAAGGGTGAACATCGTCTTTGAGAATGAAACTTAAAAGGTTTGTTATTTGGTACTCCGGGCAAAGGACAAGAAAATCCGATAAATCCATTAAAAGTTTATCAGTTTTTCTGCTTTCAAAAATTTTAGGATGCCTCTTTAGATGTGCGCAATTTTTTTATTTTGATTTTGAGGACTTTTTTAGGGTTCCGTAGTAAAACGAGGAACCCTTATATCTTCGTTGTGTCCGTCCGTCCGTTCGTCCCATAAATATAAAGCCTTATAACTTGCACATTTATGAACAAAATTACATGAAACTCGACATTATGATAGTTTTAGTACAGATCTCAATTTGAAATACTTCAAATTTTCAAAATTGTGTATTTAGGGGGTTATGGCTCTCATACATGTAAAGTGGGGATGAAACATTTTTTTCAAATCCACCCCTCATATGGGTTATCGTTGAATAGAATTTTTAAAATGAATATAAGGTTGCATAAACCATTTTTGTCACATTTTCATGAAAGAAACCATTGATCTCACAAACATATTTGTTAGCCAATTATGTTTATCTAGCAGTCTACCATCTAATGACATAAAAAAAATGGTTTTTATCATTAATATAATCATCATCGCAATCTACGGAAGCCTATCATACGCGTGTCTCAACAAGCGCTTGACAACTTATTTCGATTAGTTTCAGCAAAAGAAGAATTGCTGACTTAAATCTAAGCCATAGTGTAGTTAATAGCAATCCAGTATCGTATGGCAATGACATCAAAGCGAAAATGACTCAAAGAGAAAATCCTCCATTTCTGTACGTACGTAATTATGTAGTGAAGGAGTAAATGTGTAAACCACAGATCTCGTAAGATGACTTATTCGTTATTTTCTTGTCATAACACTTTATATTTCTATCATATATATTTCACACAATATTTTAGCACGAATTTTTTTTATCGATTTATTCGTATTTCTCTGAATTTAATTCGATGTTACTAGGTAATTTTGTTTTAACGTACGAGTATAAATTCACCTTTAAACAATAAATTCCTCCTTATGACTTATCATAGGACATACTCGTATCGTCTTGTTCGTTATAGTCTAAACTCTCTTATAATCAAAATTCAATGTATAACTCTAATAGTCACACCATTAATACTATTTATCTACACTAATGTTGTAACATTCTACTTATGTTTCCAGTACTTGACTTATAATGACTACTGTTATAGGGCAGACAACAAAACACTCAATTTAAGCAATTTCACATGATGTTATAATATCCACATCGATATCATAAAATCTCATTATAACATCGCGCGCTCGCTCCTGATTGGCCCTACGCGCGCAGCTGCGCTCTCATTGGTTAGATTTTAATGGCGCCAAGTTCACTGTGACAATACACGTACGCGTGAATCCTAAGAATAAGAACCCAAAAACCGTCCCGTCCCGTCCCGTCCCGTTCCGTTCCGACCCGTCCTGCCCCGTCCCGCCCCGTCCCGTCCCGTCCCGTCCCGTCCCGCCCCGTCCCGTCCCGTCCCATCCCGTCCCGTCCCGTCCCGTCCCGTCCCGCCCCGCCCCGTCCCGCCCCGTCCCATCCCGTCCCGTCCCGTCCCGTCCCGTCCCGTCCCGTCCCGTTCCGCCCCGTCCCGTCCCGTCCCGTCCAGTTCCGTCCCGTCCCGTCCCGTCCCGTCGCAATATGTTTTTTTTTTTATTAGTGAAGATAAAGTAGTGTATGCATTAACTGCATATAACACGGGTATTAAAACACTCGTTACTATTATGAAACTCGCTGCGCTCGTTTCATAAACTCACACTCGTGTTTTAATACCCTTCATTATATGACAGTTGCATAAACTACTATTAGGTGCTTGTGGGTGGTGATTGTTTTAACCGTTTAGCCATGTCAAAGGTTTTCAGATGGCTTTCAAACTTTGACACCAGGGCTAGCCACCCAGCCTTACTTTTAAGCACTTTTTAGGGTTCGGTACCCAAAGGGTAAAAACGGGACCCTAATACTGAGACTCCATTGTCCGTCTGTCTGTCTATCACCAGGCTGTATCTCATGAACCGTTATAGCTAGAAAGCTGAAATTTTCACATATGATGTATTTCTGTTGCCGCTATAACAACAAATACTAAAAATAGAATAAAATAAAATTTATCGGGGCTCCTATACCACAAACCTGAATTTTTAGCCGTTTTTCGCTCAATATTAATAATGGTAACAGCCAAAAGCATGGTTGAAATATTCACAAAATATTAAGTTGTATATTCACTTCAATAATAAATAATTCATTTAAAATAAAATAAATATTTAAGGCATAATGAATACATTTTAAGGCTCCCATACAGTACGGAACCCTTTGTGCGCGAGTCCGACTCGTACTTTTCGCCAATTATTTACTAAAGTAAAGTAAATTCGTATAGGCCGGGTGGCTAGCCCTGGTGTCAGAGTTTTTAGGCCGCCTGAAGGCCTCTGACATGGCTAAACGGTTGAAACAACAATTATTTACTATTACAGCACAACGTAATATCACTTATTTTTACGCGTTCAAAAGACAGTGCATCGTATTTTGCAGCGTATTTTTTTCTGTTTTTGAGTAATTGAGTATTTTCTACGTACAAGTGTCTGATGCTCTTTAGAGACCTAGACCTTTAGAGAAAGGCCTTTTCTTTATTTAAATAAAGAAAAGGCCTGTCTCTACATCTCTACTGTGCCAACGTTTCGAGGGAATAATTGCTTTCCTTAGTCTTTGTAGGATGTCGCCTGTCAATTTGGGGATGATTGTATAAGACACAAACATTGGTTATTAGTAAAGGCACTATTGTCTTTAGATTGTTCGCGTTATCTGCCAATATTTACTTTTTTCTGAATTATGAACTTCAATTATATTTACAAGTACACTAAACTTGAACTAAAACAATAATATTGCATCATGTACCCTATTACAATAGGAACATAGAATTTAATTTATCCACGATCTAGCTGTATTTTTCAGAAGTCCTGAATAACAAATCCCTTTCATTGGGTAGAAACATGTTGAGATAATTTATTAAATAATACCTATTTTTATAATGTACAAATGTTAAGCAAATAATAGTTATTTGTTGTGCAAGAGTGCAAAGTTGGTTTTTAACCGCGTGCTCAATTTTGATGAACTAGCAAGCGAAGGATTCTAAAGTTCACAATCTGTAGGCAATTTTCTCAAAATCACTCAAAATCTTGCCCAGAGCTTTCATGTAATTTGACTAAGACTAATTCTGAGATAAAAACACGGCAACTAGCTACTGAATCAAAACATTTTTCATGTCTCTTTCTAACTCATGCCCTATTAAATCAATGCATCTCTTGCTTTCTTTTCTCGATCGACCACATTATTCCTCTGGTATCTCTGTAGGTTTTAGCAAGTGCCATCCTACAATCTGAACGACATTTCATGTCAAAAAGCCAGCAGTAAAGTACACACAATATTTCAATCCGCAGCACAGAAAAGCCTCATCCCCTTCGCTAGAGCAGAATACACGCTTCATTTGCAACATGTCCAATGCAGATTATCATTTCTCGGAATGAATAGAACTAATTTACCCTCTCCTCCCAGTCCGAAGAATTTCCAGTTCCTATTTGTTTTTCAGTCGCCGCATAATTTCAATCTTGGTACTGTATCTGTGGAATTTCTCCTTTCTCATTTTGTTTCAACGTATTTTTTTTTTTCATTTTCCTGTCGCTTTATCGCTGAAAGAGTTGCATTCATCTCCTGACGGGAAACGGTGTTTTAGTTTCTTGTAGATTGCTCTGTGGACAGAATTAAAAATGTTTGCTCTGAAAAACATGGGACGTAGCGCTGTTTTGGCCGTGTTTTGTGTTGATAGAAAATACGTAAGTAAATTCTTGTGGTAGGTATACATTTTTACCAGTGATACGTATTAAAGTGATTGAGAGTATTAAGACAATGCATATAAAAATATACCGGCAAGCTCAATTTAGGACATTCATCCACATACGTAAACAGATGACCTGATTGATACCACAGGACTCGCTGAGAGCAAGCTGTTGACGATTGGTCCTTATTAGAAGTTTATAGGGGACGCCTAGTAGTGGTCGTCCTACGGCTGTAATGGTAATACAGAAATTTTCTAGAAATCTTTCACGAAACAACTTGCAGCGTGATTTTTCTTTGTGTTGCATAAGTTAGAGGTTTAAGCTAAAACTTTTTAGGGTTCCGTACCCAAAGGGTAATAATGGGACCCTATTAGTAAGACTTCGATGTCCGTCTGTCCGTCTGTCTGTCTGTCACCGGGCTTTATCTCATGAACCGTGATAACTAGACAGCTGAAATTTTCACAAATTATGTATTTCTGTTGCCGCTATAACAACAAATACTAAAAACAGAATAAAATAATTGTTTTAAGGGGGGCTCCTATACAACAAACGTAATTTTTAGGAGATTTTTTGCTCGCTAATAATAACGGCAAGAGGAATGGAGCTCCCATAGGGTACGAAACCCTTCGTGCCCGAGTTCGACTCGCGCTTGCCCGAGTTTGACTCGCACTTTTTTTTACTTATACCTGCTAAATCTTTGGAACAGCTCAAAAATATTTAGTTTGTATGTAACGTAAGTGTGCTTATTTCATAGGCCTCAAAACGAAATAAAATTTGAATGTAATTTGGATGAAAAGGCCCTGTTTGGATTATGTACACATTTAAAATTATAATTTTTAATTCAGTTACTGTAACTTAATAGGGTGTGGCAGTGGGCAGGGCACATAGTTCGCAGAACGGATGGCCAGTGGGGCCATAAAGTTCTTGCATGGAGACTACGAACCAGCAAACGTAGCGTAGGACGTCCACCGCCTATTTGGACTGACGATATAATAAAGATCCCAGGAATGCGCTGGATGCAGGCCGCTTCAAACCGCCTTATTGGAAATGCATGGGTGAGGCTTATGTGCAGCAGTGGACGTCCTACGGCTGATAGATAGAGTACTCTCACTTGCATTTACGAAATATAACTTTAAACTTGTCCTTTGCCTAATACCTATTTTACTTCATAATTCATACCAATTCAAGTAGGCTAATGATTTCCTGGAACATAAATACAAACCTAATCTCTCAAATCCCAGTCAGTTGGCACCCAGTTTCCTAGATTGCCTCGCCGTGAGTTACGAGTAAGTTCCTCTACTTTGCATAGCAAATTGCCAGAACAATTATTCTAGGCGTCAAGTGCACGGCGCCAGCGCCCATTATTTCGCCAATTAACTCTTTATGCTGTCAGTTCAGTCCAATGATTATTTAACACACTTTTGTTGTTGAAATTAACTTTAACGTTATAATAATTGCATCGCCTTTTAAAAGTGTGATGACTAGATGTGGTAGCTTTCTTAATTAACAATGAAGTATACCATAAAATCGTAGGTATCTAATTGATTATTCAAGTTTTAACTAAAAATAGTTAATACAATTGTCATTATAAATTAAAGCTCCAATAGTGACATAATATATGAATACGAGTATCCTAACTATTTAGAAAATACCTACATACATATTCGGCATGGTTGAATTGGGAAAAGGCCACTTTTGAATTGGAAAGTACCTACCTAGGTACACTTTAAAGAACCTATGGATACAACATTTGCCAGTAGAATGAAATCAATAAAATATTTATTGATTGCGTAACCTGAAACTCATGATTTGGGGTAGAAAATACACTAATGACTTGGGAAGATAGCAAGTGACACCGGTTTTTCTCATCGCGATATACATATTTGTAATACATAAGGACAACAATAGGTAGAATTTGTGCAAAAAGATAACCATCGTGACCGACTACTTGGTAGATGCGAGTCTACTGATGAAAACCGAAATGGTGTCTCCAAGTATCAAACACTTTTAGTTGTACTAGCAATGACAGAGCAGTGCTGTCAACGTAACAAAATTAGTAAAATGGCACACGGGCGACCTCACGACGCTTCTCTTTTTGCGCAAACTCTACATTTATCAAGCTTAGAATCTGTCAAGTGCAGCTAGTTTGGGCCCGATATTGACAGGTTTACAGGAAGCAGGAACTACCAAGTTTATAAGTCTAGACCAGCATGTCTCAAACACCAGAATAATGGTGTTTTTTTTTCTTTTTTTCGTGACTGTTTAGGGCTAATTCTGATTCGATTTTATCCGTATTCTAATGTTTTAAGGGTGTATTAACATTTAACGTGTATGTCCGCGATAGAACCCATGCACAGCCGGCTTAGTGGTGGCTTAGTGGGAAAACACTAACCTCGCACACGTGAGTTGAGGTCCTGTGACAATGATTACTTTGAAATTTATGAATATACCTATCTATGATTTCACACGTGCCAGCTTTTCGATGAAGGTTTGGGACCCGGAATGCGGCTGAGGCCGGTCGGGATCCCTTTTCTTAAATATTCTAGCTCTTGAGGAGGCAGTTCGAAGAAAACAACGTTGAAATTTGTCACCAGTACGGACAATTTACATTGTACTTATGTTTATTATTATAATTAGTGGCGGTAAGTAGCCTAATTATAGTAGAATTGCATACAAGAATAATTATGTTTCGCCTGTTGGAGAAGCTATAAGAGGCACTCCCTGTGTAGTGACGGGAAGTGAGTTAGTTTTGTTTGACTAAAATTAGTTTTGTGCCCATGTGACCCACTTCTCATCACAGACTATAAAATAGTCAAATTAAGTGTGTGTTTGTCTCATCACAGACTATAAAATAGTCAAATTAAGTGTGTCACAACACAAAGGCAAACATCGTGGGGCATAACCTGCATTTTATGTATGTCCTTAGAAAAAAATCGAATAATATATGAATACCTACCGAACTGCGCTAGCGTGGTGGATTTGTCCTTCTTATCATCCTACGTCTATTATTCATACAACAATCATAATGCTGGACTGTATCGTAAAGTTGTCACAGTGCTACCAAATCTCATCAAATGCCAAAAGTCCTCGTTTGGCATTTTAATGACAATTAATTTAGAATTATTGCAAATTCTACTCATAAGGGTAGATGTGCAATAATTCTACATGGCAGCGTTAGTTCCAATTTTTGGTAACGTGCCAGAAGATCCAAGTAGCACTGCGAGGTCGCGGTCTAGACAAATTTGAGAACCACTAGTCTCCTGTTAGATCAGATATGAGATTCCAGTGTCTACCCTCCGGCATATATTGCGAATATCGCATCGAATCGTCACATTGGTAAAACGAATTCGCGATACTGTGATTGCATTTGAATTCGATTCTGCTGGTGCAGAAATTTTGATATATCGAAAACTGAGAAGCGTAAATTTTTGGTTCATGTTAATATTTCCATTTGTGCTGAACATTTTGCTTTATTGATATTGTATACGTTTGTAATGGATTTTGCTGCAGATTTACATAAATTATTTTTTGTACGATGTGTGACGAGACGGCAATACGCCTGCACAATGAAGCGTCATGCGATTCCATGGCAAGTCAGCATCACCCAACAATTGGAATTACTTATACTTACCCTTTCCCATACAGCATATTAACATACTAAGCACTTTTATCTCATTTTGTCTTGAAACTTTACTATATTTTCTATTTATCAACTTTGTTATGCATTTTTTTGACTATCATAAAATTTTAAAAATGTTTCAAGACAAAGTGAGATTAAATACCTTATTGTGTTAGTATGCTTAAAGAATAGTAGGTATCAGTTTAGCTATATATTCGGTAGTTACGTCGCACACCATTATAATCGTCATGTTCAGAGAACGCAAAATGAAAGAACTCCAAAAAGGAGGAGGTTCTATGTTCGTGTGTATGTATTTTTTTTTGTGTATGTTCATCGTTAATTTCGCCAGTTGTGAACTGAATCAAAAAAATATTTTTTAGTAAGAAATTGTATACTCTCGAGATGGTCTCATATAAATTTTACAGAAACCGGCTGAGCCGTTTTTGAAAAAAAAAAAAAAAACAACAAAAATGTAGGCAATTCGAGCTAAATATCCGAATTTTGTACACGATGTACATCGATAATTTTGCCAATTGTGAACCGAATCGAAAGATTCTTTTTTAATTCGAAAGGGTACTTCCAAGGTGGTCTTATTTCAATTTTACAGAAGTCGGCTGAGCCGTTTTTGATAAGAATAATGTGAACAATTCTATCTAAATATTCGAATTTTGTACTCGATGGAAGGCGGTTTTGCCATTTTTTGTGAAAAATAATTATGATCAGTAACGTCAGAAACGTAGAACCACAGAAGAGAGAAGGAAATAGAAAGGCGATGTGGAGGGGAGGTTTGTCGCCACGTACATGAGTTATAACTCAAGTTACGTGAAATCGTGACATTTACTGTCTCAGTCGTTCAAGTGATTTCAGAGGTAATTTTTGCCAAAAAAATGCCGGTTTGCGCTATTATAACGTGTCGAATACAAAACAAAGACTTTAGTTAACAAAAAGGAGGAATATCCTTTCACTGGTAAGTCTAAATTGTGGGCATTTTTAAATTTAAATTGATTTATTTTACTGCCTAGATTTTCGTTGATAGTGGTTGCAAACATTTTATCGACATCGATAAATTTCGCTAGTAAGTTAATATTTCGCAATTCGAAATTTATTGTTATTAAGTATCTGAATATTTTGATTTAATAAAATATTTGTGATTGTGGTGTAATTTTTATTAATAATTGTATTTGCATCACACTTTAACTATTATGTTCCTTATGAATAAAAGTTATCAGGTCCAATATATAAACATATAAATATATAGATTGAACACGAAGCCGACTGCCGTTGCATGTTTGCTTTGATTTTCATTGATACATTGTATTTTCATTGCAGCTTTCCAGCCGATCCTCTGACGAAGAGTAAATGGATCGAGGCTACAGGACGGCAAGACTGTATTCCTACAAACGTTCCATTTACACTTGGTTCTTAATTAACATGTTTTTTATAGTTATACATGTATATTATCTCGACATATAAAATGCTTAGATCTGAATGACTGACTGACGGATCCACGCACAGCTTAAACCGCTTCAATAAGCGGTCAGGAGAGACTTGAAATTCGGAGCGTGAGTTCTTTGTATGAAGTAGGCGTCTGATAAGAATAATTTACCGAAATTCTAACCAGGAAAATACAGACGTGAAAAATTTGAGCTAAATTTGTGTGAAACAACGTGATTTTTGGTTCATTTACTTTAGATTTTGCATTAACATTCTGTAAAAGAATTGATGGAAGATGTGTTTCGTGTTTTATTGAAATATGAAAGTTATTTTGGGGTTGATTTTCTTTGAAGTTGATTTCATTACTCTGTAGTTTTTTTGAATTAAATTACTTTTTATTTTGATGCGTGTTTGAAAATTAAATCCGATTTTATTTAAGTAATCGGCCTATTGTCAGTAAAGATTAACCTTTTCTGAAGTTCCTTATACCATTGTATAGTTCCAATTAACAAAATAGCAATGTATGTCTAGGTATAAGGGTTCCTTGTTATGAGGTATGGAACACTACTTAAAGATATTTATAAATGTTGACTTATAATAAGGGACGCTAAAATAGAATGTTTCGTGAAAAAATGTATACGAACAACCCCGAATAATCTCTCCCGCTAGCACAAGCACGCGCTCTTACTCGCCCACGTAACCATTTACGTCTACGTTCAGCTAATCCAATGAATTAATTATATTATCGAGCTCCAAACTAGAAAAATATGATTGTAATTATTCTTCTCCTTATAAATATTGGCGTCGCATGGAATATGCATTTGCCAGTGTCAAGTGTAAGTTCTATTATGATGTTATGATAACTAATATTGTCACATGTAATTCAGTTGTGTTCACATGTAATGTTAGTTTGAGCTTGTTTTGTATTTACGATGTGAAATAAAGTTATTTTTTATTGTATTGTAATTATGGTGTAATTTAATAAAATATTTGTACTATGATAATATTCATTATGAAAAATAGTTAAGTACAGTCGTGGCCAGCACAAAATATCTAAATACAATTGATTAGCCAACAATGGAATTTAGGCGACTTCCACCGTGTACGAAATCCAAATAGTTCGCAGGAATTGATTTGGCATCCATGTAGTACCTATATTAGAACTGATAGAAACACAAGTTTTATAAATTAATACAATACGGCACGTTGACATGATTTTTCAGTGTTAATTCCAAAAATTCCTAAATAGTAATAAAACTGCACAATCATTTTCATCAATTATATACTACATATATCCAGTTACATTATCCATAAATTATGCAATACGTATAAAATCACATTATCGATAAAATTAAACTGCACAATTCATGTCGCCCATCACTAGCTAAATGCCAAAAAACAACTGTGATACCATATTCAAATTCGAGATTGGCCCATTTTTTTTTTTTAAGCTTGACATGTACCACGCATTTGCCATTGTTATGTAACATTAATAAAATAAAGTGAATTTAATAACTTTAACACGGCATTTAAATTATGACCAAATTAATGTTATGGGTCTTAGGTACCTTGGTGATGTGACAGAAAGTATACTACGCTCTATTCTAAAGGAAAAAAAAAATCTCCGATGTTAGTGAAAATTGCACAGTTATTGTGCAGATATTTTATAGTGGTAATACATACTTGGCGACAGCGGTTTTCATAGAAAAATTGTATGGATTTCCTTTCTAATCTAGTTCTGCTGTTCTGTGCGTAGAACTAAGAAAGTGATTTAAATACGAAAAAAATAGATAGAATATTTCTTTGTCAAGCAGAGCATGACGTCCAAAAGCTACAATAATGATGATGTTTAACTTAACAGAGCAAGAGATTAAAGTTAATCTTGCAGCTGAGTTCAGTAAACAGAAGTTACGAGTATCTAAAACAAAGCATTTTACACTGTCAACACTAATAAGGAACCTTTACTTACCAGAAACGACCAAAGTAGATATAAACCGTACCGTAATTTCTACTTTGTCGGGATCAGATTTCCTGCCTAACGGCTCGAATTTACCTAAAATACGATACCACTTTATTCAAAAAAACTCCCGACTACGGCATCGATCGACGACTCACAGGCAAGATAAAACCGTCAACGGGACTTTATTAAGTTAGGCCGGAGATTTATAAGAGTCCTTTTTGCTGGAGTTATCCGTACCTACGGTGACCAATATCCGGTTTCTATGGGGATAGGAGAGTAGTACTTTTATCTTTATCAATATCCGTGATTTTATGAAGTTTGCCTTAATTTAAGAGCTGCAGGGGATTGAAGGGTAAAGTAGTATTGTTAGTATGCTGTTTTTATATGTCGAGATATTAGATACAAAGTAGAATTTGTTGTTACAAAGATGGTTCTGAATTTTCATTTTTCAGATTTCATTTGACTAAGCTATGTTATAGCCTTGGTGGTCTAGTGGTAATGACACGGGCCTTACAATCGTGAGGTCGTAGGTTCAAATCCTGGTACCAATGAGTTCTTCGGAATGTATGTACGGAATTTTACATCACTGGCTTTTCGGTGAAGGAAAACACCGTGAGGCAACCTGCATACGTCCGTAGAAGAAATTCGATGGCGTATGTGAATCCACCAACCCGCACTGGGCCAGAGTGGTGGATGTGGCCCAATCACCCTTCGTGGGTAGGCCTACGTCCTGCAGTGGACTATCAAAAACGCTGGTACAGTACAGCACAAACTTTGTTAGTTATTTTACCGATTATATTTATTTCTTGCAACAAAATAGAATCAGGTGTAGTGTACTCGTAGTACTTAATTTTTATCGAAATAACATACAGAAGGCACATATTATATGCATGTATTATAAAATCTACGCTATAGCTCAAAGTTCTATCCCACTTTGTAGATATCCCATCTAATATGTATGCTATGGCCAGCGTACACAATAAATCCTAGCCGCGTCTGCTAAGCGTTTTATCAGGCAGCCATTCTGCGCGCAAATCAAATTAAACTGCGATTAGACTGAACGTGGTATGACCTAGATTTCATACACGGGGTTAGTAATGCGTTTAGAATATCTAAATTGCATTTGGATTTTTAATTTTTTTATAATTTTTCTGTTCATTTAATAGAGTTGGGGACTAGGGCGCAAAGTTTTCGCGCAGGACGTTCTGAAGGCGAGTTGATATACTAAAATATACTTATAGTGGACGTTCTATGGCTGAAACGATGACGACATTTTTTCAATTAAGATACAAAATGATGGAAAGAATATCGCCTTGTCTGACGAGTTCAGCGTACGTCCGTCGAGTCACTTAGGTAAGAATGCGATAATACAATTCCCCGTTAGGACAAATAACTAAAAAATAATAATTTAAAAAAATCAAAAAACCTGTACTAGTAAAAAGTTTATATATGGTAATCTCACACGCGCAAAACAGCGCGTGACCGTCATCAGCGGTATGTGGGTCGATCTGAATCAGCTGCCGTATTGTCTCGCCGACATTTGATCTCAATATCTACTGATCGATTACACGTTTTCCCCGAATAGCCTCAGAAGATTATTAAGATATGATTCCGAACTCTGCTACACGCAGCAGTGCTGCCGCAGCCCTAGATACTTTTCCTTATATGTATTTCTACCGCGACATTTCTGCGTAGCTCGGCATGTAATCTCATATATTTAGCCTTATAGAAAATATAATGGGGACAGCGGTAGCACTGCTGCGGCAGCAATGCTGCATGCAGTGGAGTTCGAAATCATACTTTTATGCTTGTGACTAAACATTTTTCAGGTGTTATTTAAATAAAATTAAAAACATATTACATTTATAACTAAATATTGCAAGTTGCAAAGTTTCTTCTAATAGCTGAATCTATCTTAAAGGCGGCTGTAAAAACTATGTGAGTCATTACGCAGTAGCGATTTATTCATATGTCAGCGCAGCGAAGCAAAAGAGTAGGGATATGCGCTGCTAATAGCTAGATTTACAGGCGCCATTAAGTTTGATTTGCCTTTTTTTCCAGACGCTATACTTAATTAACCTTAAAGCACCACCATCAAAATAAACTACATGATACCTACCGTCTACGAGGTGTTGCTTTTTAAATTGCAGAGATTTATAGACGCATGTGTATTTTCTCAAACATGCTTGGAAATATGAACATTATTTTAACAACCTTCTTCGAGATAAATCGGCATTGCAGTATTGGTGAGCACCGGTCGGCAAAAAATGTAAGAAAATCCATTGCTTGCCTGTTTTGCGGCCAGCAAAAAATGTATGAAAATCCATTGCTGACGCGTAATTTAAAAATGGAATGATGTTTTAGTCTGAAACATGCCAAACAAGGAGGTAGCTATTCAAAGGATTTATTTATATTTCGAGCTGACTTGGAAATATAACGCTGTTTATTGAAAAAAAAAGAAATGAACACGCAGGCGCGTGAAAAATTATTATTGTTCGTTGTTTTGTTCATTATTAATTTTGAAAATTATTTTAGAACCTAAGTAATTTCCGCGTATTTTTTGAGAAAAATACTATACAAGCCTTGGCTGTATCAGCTCACGCATGTGTGCCTCGGCTTCGCCTTGGCCCCCATCTGCATGCTTCGTTCATTAATGCCTCTGTCGCTGCAGTAATGTACTAATTACGTATTAAGAACCAAACCTGACCGTGAAAAAAATATAAATCTGTACCATACTTCTATTTTGCCGAAAGCTAATATAAGTATATTTGTATAGAAGAGTTGCCTCTTATGCAATTTTGTGATTGGTCTATATTAAAAGTTTTTTTAGAAGTAAAACTTTTAATGCGACTTCCAACAAGGTTGCGTTAAACGTTTAACACTACCATGGAGGGGGTATGAAAACACTGTTGTGTCGAAGTTCCACTTCTTCCGCGCGGAGGGACTCGACTTGAATTTTTGTTTTTAGTTAATGTTGTTTATCTGTAGAACAAAATCTGTATTTTGCACTATTTTTGTATCTTACACCAAAAAATTTACAAATCCGGTAAACCTCTCTTTAGCACCAGTCTTCATTCTTTGGTCGTAAAGTGGGTAATTAACTCACAAAATAACCGACAATGTGTTACTTCATTGTATTACTGTGTACCAATTTAGATAAACAGCACAGCTAATACCTAGATAGTAGCAAAATTGCATTGATTCAGATAGCATATTCAAGGTGAAGAAAACTCCTTTATTTTCTTCACCTTGTACGCGGAAAGGTTTGACAGTTCTCATTTTTTAAGCTTGATAACGATCATTTATCAATCATCAATAAACAAATGCATTTTTGTTCATACACCCCCATAGGATTCGTAGAATGATGCCCTTGATATAATGCAATTGTTTATTTTTTTCCATTAACTACTTTTCTACTTACGAGTAAATGTACAGATAAAAAAGTGAATCGCGGGGCGAATCGACGAAGACTCTTTTTGAATGCCCCTTTTCGCCCCGCTCCAAACAATGCGGGGCGAAAGAAGGCCTTCAAAAAGAGTCTTCGCCGATTCGCCCCGCGGGCCAAACAGCTTGCGGGGTGAAACCACGAAAGAGCCGTTAACATTGTCTAAACAAAACACGGGGAAAACTGGAACTCCTAATTAATCGCGCTCAAAATAACACAAACAATTTAGCACGAGGCTGTGGCGTTGTATTGATCAACTAATTAAACATTCAGATAATACCTATATTTTGCCCGCGGTTTTGCCGTCGACCAATCGGGCTACGGTCCTGCCTAGGGTCACTTGAGTATGTCTGTGAACTTGGCATATCATTGTCTAGCAGATCAGGAATAAATTAGAGTTCTATTCGCATGCAGCATAGTTCTGTAGTTCCTGATACTTTTTAGGAATAGTTCTGCTGATTTTCCTGAAAAAAAGTTAGTTGAAAAAATGATCTGCTAACTTCCGGCAGCAAATCATTTTTCAGATTTTCAAAAACAAATGCATGTTCTAGTCGCTTCCAAGTGTGTTCTATAGTTCCTGATACTTTTCAGGAATAGTTCTGCCGTTTTTCCTAAAAAAAAGTTACTTTGAAAAAATGATCTGCCAACTATCGGTAGCAGATCAATTTGCATCATTACTAAATTAAATGCAATCTTTTATTGCATGCAGGTAAGTTTGACAGTTCTTCATACTTTTCAGGCGTAGTTCTGCCAATTTCAGCTGAAAATCAATGTCAGGCGACGGTGATAACTGATGAATGTCTTAAATATAAAAATCAATTTTTTTACATCCTCAAATTGAACAAGGAGGCTGGAACTCCTTGGTTTTGTATAGAAACAGATCTAATCTAGACTAACAATAACAATCTGGATACTAAAGTCACGCAACAATATCAGCAGATCAGGGGTCAAAGTCTGAAAAATGAAAAATGCTAATATATTTTTTTGGAATCTTAAAATTGTACTAGGAGGCCGGAACTCCTTGGTTTTGAATAGAATCTGATTAGTTCTAGAATAATAATTACAATCTAGACACAAAAGTCACGCGGCAATATCAGCAGATCAGGGGTCAAAGTCTGAAATATGAAAAATGCTAATATACTTTTTTGGAATCTTAAACTTGTACTAGGAGGCCGGAACTCCTTGGTTTTTAATAGAAACCAATCTAGTCTAGACAATCAATATCAATCTGGATACATAAGTCACGCGACAATATCAGCAGATCATGGGTGAAAGTCTAGAAAATAAAAAATGCTAATATATTTTTTTGGAATCTTAAACTTGTACTAGGAGGCCAGAACTCCTTGGTTTTGAATAGAATTTGATAAGTTCTAGAATAATGACTAAAATCTGGTCACAAAAGTCACGCGAAAATATCAGCAGATCAGGGGTCAAAGTCTGAAAAATGAAAAATGCTAATATATTTTTTTGGAACCTTCAAATTGTACTAGGAGGCCGGAACTCCTTGGTTTCGTATGAAATCTGATCAGTTCTATAATAATAACCACAATCTGGACACATAAGTCACGCGACAATATCAGCAGATCAGGGGTCAAAGTCTGAAAAATGAAAAATGCCATTTTTTTTGTCTCTTAAATTGTACTAGGAGGCCGGAACTCCTTGGTTTTGAAAAGAATCTGATTAGTTCTAGAATAATGACTGAAATCTAGACACAAAAGTCACGCGGCAATATCAGCAGATCAGGGGTCAAAGTCTGAAAATTGAAAAATGCTAATTTATTTTTTTAGAATCTTAAAACTGTACTAGGAGGCCGGAACTCCTTGGTTTTGTATAGAAACAGGTCTGGTCTAGACAATCAATATCAATCTGGATACATAAGCCACGCGACAATATCAGCAGATCAGGGTTCAAAGTCTGAAAATTGAAAAATACTAATTTATTTTATTAGAATCTTTAAACTGTACTAGGAGGCCGGAACTCCTTGGTTTTGTATAGAAACAGGTCTGGTCTAGACAATCAATACCAATCTGGATACATAAGTCGTGCGTCAATATCAGCAGATCATGGGTGAAAGTCTAGAAAATGAAAAATGCTAATTTATTTTTTTGGAATCTTAAACTTGTACTAGGGTGCCGGAACTCCTTGGTTTTGAATATAATCTGATTAGTTCTAGAATAATGACTGAAATCTAGACACAAAAGTCACGCGGCAATATCAGCAGATCAGGGGTCAAAGTCTGAAAATTGAAAAATACTAATTTATTTTTGTAGAATCTTAAAACTGTACTAGGAGGCCGGAACTCCTTGGTTTTGTATAGAAACAGGTCTGGTCTAGACAATCAATACCAATCTGGATACATAAGTCGTGCGACAATATCAGCAGATCATGGGTGAAAGTCTAGAAAATGAAAAATGCTAATTTATTTTTTTGGAATCTTAAACTTGTACTAGGGTGCCGGAACTCCTTGGTTTTGAATAGAATCTGATTAGTTCTAGAATAATGACTGAAATCTAGACACAAAAGTCACGCGGCAATATCAGCAGATCAGGGGTCAAAGTCTGAAAATTGAAAAATACTAATTTATTTATTAGAATCTTTAAACTGTACTAAGAGGCCGGAACTCCTTGGTTTTGTATAGAAACAGGTCTGGTCTAGACAATCAATATCAATCTGGATACATAAGTCACGCGACGATATCAGCAGATCATGGGTGAAAGTCTAGAAAATGAGAAATGCTAACATATTTTTTCGGAATCCAAAAAATGTACTAGGAGTCCAGAACTCCTTGGTTTCGTATAGCATCTGATTAGTTCTAGAATAATGACTGAAATCTAGACATAAAAGTCACGCGGCAATATCAGCAGATCAGGGGTCAAAGTCTGAAAATTGAAAAATGCTAATATATTTTTTTAGAATCCTAAAACTGTATTAGGAGGCCAGAACTCCTTGGTTTTGTATAGAAACAGGTCTGTTCTAGACAATCAATATCAATCTGGATACATAAGCCACGCGACAATATCAGCAGATCATGGGTGAATGTCTAGAAAATGAAAAATGCTAATATATTTTTTTGGTATCTTAAAATTGTACTAGGAGGCCGGAACTCCTTGGTTTTGAATAGAATCTGATAAGTTCTAGAATAATGACTAAAATCTAGACACAAAAGTCACGCGACAATATCAGCAGATCAGGGGTCTAGGTCTGAAAATTGAAAAATGCTAATTTATTTTTTTAGAATCTTAAAACTGTACTAGGAGGCTGGAACTCCTTGGTTTTGTATAGAAACAGGTCTGGTCTAGACAATTAATATCAATCTGGATACATAAGCCACGCGACAATATCAGCAGATTATGGGTGAAAGTCTAGAAAATGAAAAATGCTAATATATTTTTTTGGTATCTTAAAATTGTACTAGGAGGCCGGAACTCCTTGGTTTTTAATAGAAACTAATCTAGTCTAGACAATCAATATCAATCTGGATACATAAGTCACGCGACGATATCAGCAGATCATGAGTGAAAGTCTAGAAAATGAAAAATGCTAATATATTTTTTTGGTATCTTAAAATTGTACTAGGAGGCCGGAACTCCTTGGTTTTGAATAGAATCTGATTAGTTCTAGAATAATAACTGAAATCTAGACACAAAAGTCATGCGACAATATCAGCAGATCAGGGGTCAAAGTCTTAAAATTGAAAAATGCTAATTTATTTTTGTAGAATCTTAAAACTGTACTAGGAGGCCGGAACTCCTTGGTTTTGTATAGAAACAGGTCTGTTCTAGACAATCAATATCAATCTGGATACATAAGCCACGCGACAATATCAGCAGATCATGGGTGAAAGTCTAGAAAATGAAAAACGCTAATATATTTTTTTGGTATCATAAAATTGTACTAGGAGGCCGGAACTCCTTGGTTTTGAATAGAATTTGATAAGTTCTAGAATAATGACTAAAATCTAGACACAAAAGTCACGCGACAATATCAGCAGATCAGGGTTCTAGGTCTGAAAATTGAAAAATGCTAATTTATTTTTTTAGAATCTTAAAACTGTACTAGGAGGCTGGAACTCCTTGGTTTTGTATAGAAACACGTCTGGTCTAGACAATTAATATCAATCTGGATACATAAGCCACGCGACAATATCAGCAGATCATGGGTGAAAGTCTAGAAAATGAAAAATGCTAATATATTTTTTTGGTATCTTAAAATTGTACTAGGAGGCCGGAACTCCTTGGTTTTTAATAGAAACTAATCTAGTCTAGACAATCAATATCAATCTGGATACATAAGTCACGCGACGATATCAGCAGATCATGGGTGAAAGTCTAGAAAATGAAAAATGCTAATATATTTTTTTGGTATCTTAAAATTGTACTAGGAGGCCGGAACTCCTTGGTTTTGTATAGAAACTAATCTAGTCTAGACAATCAATATCAATCTGGATACATAAGTCACGCGACGATATCAGCAGATCATGGGTGAAAGTCTAGAAAATGGAAAATGCTAATATATTTTCTTGGTATCTTAAAATTGTACTTGGAGGCCGGAACTCCTTGGTTTTTAATAGAAACTAATCTAGTCTAGACAATAAATATCAATCTGGATACATAAGTCACGCGACGATATCAGCAGATCATGGGTGAAAGTCTAGAAAATGAAAAATGCTAATATTTTTTTTTGGTATTTTAAAATTGTACGAGGAGGCCGGAACTCCTTGGTTTTTCATAGAAACTAATCTAGTCTAGACAATCAATATCAATCTGGATACATAAGTCACGCGACGATATCAGCAGATCATGGGTGAAAGTCTAGAAAATGAGAAATGCTAACATATTGTTTCGGAATCCAAAAAATGTACTAGGAGGCCGGAACTCCTTTGTTTCGTATAGCATCTGATTGGTTCTAGAATAATAACTAAAATGCAGATACAAAAGTCACGCGACAATATCAGCAGATCATGGGTGAAAGTCTAGAAAATGAAAAATGCTAATATATTTTTTTGGTATCTTAAAATTGTACTAGGAGGCCGGAACTCCTTGGTTTTGAATAGAATCTGATAAGTTCTAGAATAATGACTAAAATCTAGACACAAAAGTCACGCGACAATATCAGCAGATCAGGGGTCTAGGTCTGAAAATTGAAAAATGCTAATTTATTTTTTTAGAATCTTAAAACTGTACTAGGAGGCTGGAACTCCTTGGTTTTGTATAGAAACAGGTCTGGTCTAGACAATTAATATCAATCTGGATACATAAGCCACGCGACAATATCAGCAGATCATGGGTGAAAGTCTAGAAAATGAAAAATGCTAATATATTTTTTTGGTATCTTAAAATTGTACTAGGAGGCCGGAACTCCTTGGTTTTTAATAGAAACTAATCTAGTCTAGACAATCAATATCAATCTGGATACATAAGTCACGCGACGATATCAGCAGATCATGAGTGAAAGTCTAGAAAATGAAAAATGCTAATATATTTTTTTGGTATCTTAAAATTGTACTAGGAGGCCGGAACTCCTTGGTTTTGAATAGAAACTAATCTAGTCTAGACAATCAATATCAATCTGGATACATAAGTCACGCGACGATATCAGCAGATCATGGGTGAAAGTCTAGAAAATGGAAAATGCTAATATATTTTCTTGGTATCTTAAAATTGTACTTGGAGGCCGGAACTCCTTGGTTTTTAATAGAAACTAATCTAGTCTAGACAATAAATATCAATCTGGATACATAAGTCACGCGACGATATCAGCAGATCATGGGTGAAAGTCTAGAAAATGAAAAATGCTAATATTTTTTTTTGGTATTTTAAAATTGTACGAGGAGGCCGGAACTCCTTGGTTTTTCATAGAAACTAATCTAGTCTAGACAATCAATATCAATCTGGATACATAAGTCACGCGACGATATCAGCAGATCATGGGTGAAAGTCTAGAAAATGAGAAATGCTAACATATTGTTTCGGAATCCAAAAAATGTACTAGGAGGCCGGAACTCCTTTGTTTCGTATAGCATCTGATTGGTTCTAGAATAATAACTAAAATGCAGATACAAAAGTCACGCGACAATATCAGCAGATCATGGGTGAAAGTCTAGAAAATGAAAAATGCTAATATATTTTTTTGGTATCTTAAAATTGTACTAGGAGGCCGGAACTCCTTGGTTTTGAATAGAATCTGATAAGTTCTAGAATAATGACTAAAATCTAGACACAAAAGTCACGCGACAATATCAGCAGATCAGGGGTCTAGGTCTGAAAATTGAAAAATGCTAATTTATTTTTTTAGAATCTTAAAACTGTACTAGGAGGCTGGAACTCCTTGGTTTTGTATAGAAACAGGTCTGGTCTAGACAATTAATATCAATCTGGATACATAAGCCACGCGACAATATCAGCAGATCATGGGTGAAAGTCTAGAAAATGAAAAATGCTAATATATTTTTTTGGTATCTTAAAATTGTACTAGGAGGCCGGAACTCCTTGGTTTTTAATAGAAACTAATCTAGTCTAGACAATCAATATCAATCTGGATACATAAGTCACGCGACGATATCAGCAGATCATGAGTGAAAGTCTAGAAAATGAAAAATGCTAATATATTTTTTTGGTATCTTAAAATTGTACTAGGAGGCCGGAACTCCTTGGTTTTGAATAGAATCTGATTAGTTCTAGAATAATAACTGAAATCAAGACACAAAAGTCACGCGACAATATCAGCAGATCAGGGGTCAAAGTCTTAAAATTGAAAAATGCTAATTTATTTTTGTAGAATCTTAAAACTGTACTAGGAGGCCGGAACTCCTTGGTTTTGTATAGAAACAGGTCTGTTCTAGACAATCAATATCAATCTGGATACATAAGCCACGCGACAATATCAGCAGATCATGGGTGAAAGTCTAGAAAATGAAAAACGCTAATATATTTTTTTGGTATCTTAAAATTGTACTAGGAGGCCGGAACTCCTTGGTTTTGAATAGAATTTGATAAGTTCTAGAATAATGACTAAAATCTAGACACAAAAGTCACGCGACAATATCAGCAGATCAGGGTTCTAGGTCTGAAAATTGAAAAATGCTAATTTATTTTTTTAGAATCTTAAAACTGTACTAGGAGGCTGGAACTCCTTGGTTTTGTATAGAAACAGGTCTGGTCTAGACAATTAATATCAATCTGGATACATAAGCCACGCGACAATATCAGCAGATCATGAGTGAAAGTCTAGAAAATGAAAAATGCTAATATATTTTTTTGGTATCTTAAAATTGTACTAGGAGGCCGGAACTCCTTGGTTTTTAATAGAAACTAATCTAGTCTAGACAATCAATATCAATCTGGATACATAAGTCACGCGACGATATCAGCAGATCATGAGTGAAAGTCTAGAAAATGAAAAATGCTAATATATTTTTTTGGTATCTTAAAATTGTACTAGGAGGCCGGAACTCCTTGGTTTTGTATAGAAACTAATCTAGTCTAGACAATCAATATCAATCTGGATACATAAGTCACGCGACGATATCAGCTGATCATGGGTGAAAGTCTAGAAAATGGAAAATGCTAATATATTTTCTTGGTATCTTAAAATTGTACTAGGAGGCCGGAACTCCTTGGTTTTTAATAGAAACTAATCTAGTCTAGACAATAAATATCAATCTGGATACATAAGTCACGCGACGATATCAGCAGATCATGGGTGAAAGTCTAGAAAATGAAAAATGCTAATATTTTTTTTTGGTATTTTAAAATTGTACGAGGAGGCCGGAACTCCTTGGTTTTTCATAGAAACTAATCTAGTCTAGACAATCAATATCAATCTGGATACATAAGTCACGCGACGATATCAGCAGATCATGGGTGAAAGTCTAGAAAATGAGAAATGCTAACATATTGTTTCGGAATCCAAAAAATGTACTAGGAGGCCGGAACTCCTTTGTTTCGTATAGCATCTGATTGGTTCTAGAATAATAACTGAAATCTAGACACAAAAGTCACGCGACAATATCAGCAGATCAGGGGTCAAAGTCTTAAAATTGAAAAATGCTAATTTATTTTTGTAGAATCTTAAAACTGTACTAGGAGGCCGGAACTCCTTGGTTTTGTATAGAAACAGGTCTGTTCTAGACAATCAATATCAATCTGGATACATAAGCCACGCGACAATATCAGCAAATCATGGGTGAAAGTCTAGAAAATGAAAAATGCTAATATATTTTTTTGGTATCTTAAAATTGTACTAGGAGGCCGGAACTCCTTGGTTTTGTATAGAAACAGGTCAGGTCTAGACAATCAATATCAATCTGGATACATAAGCCACGCGACAATATCAGCAGATCATTGGTGAAAGTCTAGAAAATGAAAAATGCTAATATATTTTTTTGGTATCTTAAAATTGTACTAGGAGGCCGGAACTCCTTGGTTTTGAATAGAATCTGATTAGTTCTAGAATAATAACTGAAATCTAGACACAAAAGTCACGCGACAATATCAGCAGATCAGGGGTCAAAGTCTTAAAATTGAAAAATGCTAATTTATTTTTGTAGAATCTTAAAACTGTACTAGGAGGCCGGAACTCCTTGGTTTTGTATAGAAACAGGTCTGGTCTAGACAATCAATACCAATCTGGATACATAAGTCGTGCGACAATATCAGCAGATCATGGGTGAAAGTCTAGAAAATGAAAAATGCTAATATATTTTTTTGGTATTTTAAAATTGTACTAGGAGGCCGGAACTCCTTGGTTTTGTATAGAAACAGGTCTGGTCTAGACAATCAATACCAATCTGGATGCATAAGTCGTGCGACAATATCAGCAGATCATGGGTGAAAGTCTAGAAAATGAAAAATGCTAATTTATTTTTTTGGAATCTTAAACTTGTACTAGGGTGCCGGAACTCCTTGGTTTTGAATAGAATCTGATTAGTTATAGAATAATGACTGAAATCTAGACACAAAAGTCACGCGGCAATATCAGCAGATCAGGGGTCAAAGTCTGAAAATTGAAAAATACTAATTTATTTATTAGAATCTTTAAACTGTACTAGGAGGCCGGAACTCCTTGGTTTTGTATAAAAACAGGTCTGGTCTAGACAATCAATATCAATCTGGATACATAAGTCACGCGACGACATCAGCAGATCATGGGTGAAAGTCTAGAAAATGAGAAATGCTAACATATTTTTTCGGAATCCAAAAAATGTACTAGGAGTCCAGAACTCCTTTGTTTCGTATAGCATCTGATTAGTTCTAGAATAATGACTGAAATCTAGACATAAAAGTCACGCGGCAATATCAGCAGATCAGGGGTCAAAGTCTGAAAATTGAAAAATCCTAATATATTTTTTTAGAATCGTAAAACTGTATTAGGAGGCCAGAACTCCTTGGTTTTGTATAGAAACAGGTCTGGTCTAGACAATTAATATCAATCTGGATACATTTTTCATTTTTCAGACTTAGACCCCTGATCTGCTGATATTGTCGCGTGACTTTTGTGTCTAGATTTTAGTCATTATTCTAGAACTAATCAGATTCTATTCAAATTCAAGGAGTTCCGGCCTCCTAGTACAATTTTAAGATACCAAAAAAATATATTAGCATTATTTATTTTCTAGACTTTCACCCATGATCTGCTGATATTGTCGCGTGGCATATGTATCCAGATTGATATTAATTGTCTAGATCAGACCTGTTTCTATACAAAACCAAGGAGTTCCAGCCTCCTAGTACAGTTTTAAGATTCTAAAAAAATAAATTAGCATTTTTCAATTTTCAGACCTAGACCCCTGATCTGCTGATATTGTCGCGTGACTTTTGTGTCTAGATTTTAGTCATTATTCTAGAACTTATCAGATTCTATTCAAAACCAAGGAGTTCCGGCCTCCTAGTACAATTTTAAGATACCAAAAAATTATATTAGCATTTTTCATTTTCTAGACTTTCACCCATGATCTGCTGATATTGTCGCGTGGCTTATGTATCCAGATTGATATTGATTGTCTAGACTAGATTGGTTTCTATTACAAACCAAGGAGTTCCGGCCTCCTAGTACAAGTTTAAGATTCCAAAAAAGTATATTAGCATTTTTCATATTTCAGACTTTGACCCCTGATCTGCTGATATTGCCGCGTGACTTTTGTGTCTAGATTTCAGTCATTATTCTAGAACTAATCAGATTCTTTTCAAAACCAAGGAGTTCCGGCCTCCTAGTACAATTTAAGAGACAAAAAAAAATGGCATTTTTCATTTTTCAGACTTTGACCCCTGATCTGCTGATATTGTCGCGTGACTTATGTGTCCAGATTGTGGTTATTATTCTAGAACTAATCAGATTCTATTCAAAACCAAGGAGTTCCGGCCTCCGGTACAATTTTAAGATTCCAAAAAAATATATTAGCATTTTTCATTTTTCAGACTTTGACCCCTGATCTGCTGATATTGTTGCGTGACTTTAGTATCCAGATTGTTATTGTTAGTCTAGATTAGATCTGTTTCTATACAAAACCAAGGAGTTCCAGCCTCCTTGTTCAATTTGAGGATGTAAAAAAATTGATTTTTATATTTAAGACATTCATCAGTTATCACCGTCGCCTGACATTGATTTTCAGCTGAAATTGGCAGAACTACGCCTGAAAAGTATGAAGAACTGTCAAACTTACCTGCATGCAATAAAAGATTGCATTTAATTTAGTAATGATGCAAATTGATCTGCTACCGATAGTTGGCAGATCATTTTTTCAAAGTAACTTTTTTTTAGGAAAAACGGCAGAACTATTCCTGAAAAGTATCAGGAACTATAGAACACACTTGGAAGCGACTAGAACATGCATTTGTTTTTGAAAATCTGAAAAATGATTTGCTGCCGGAAGTTAGCAGATCATTTTTTCAACTAACTTTTTTTCAGGAAAATCAGCAGAACTATTCCTAAAAAGTATCAGGAACTACAGAACTATGCTGCATGCGAATAGAACTCTAATTTATTCCTGATCTGCTAGACAATGATATGCCAAGTTCACAGACATCACTTGAGTCGCGTTATACGGCTTCAACATCTGCAACCATTGTCCGTTGTCGGATTTCCGTATTACGGACTGGGTCTCCTAAGGTAATGCCTGGTCCTCTCCATTGTCCTTTGTGCGACTTTCTATTTGTACATACTGCAAAGTCTCTTTGGTCAGCGTCTATGTTTCAGAGACATAAGTCATTGTACGAGTAGACAGGACATATTTTAAAAAGCTTGGTTTTCAGAACACGCCGTCGGGTTTAACAAAGTCTACCCAGCCGAGTTGTACGCGGCGTGAAATCTCTTTTTTGCGGAGCTTAGGGTCAAAAAATAAACAGTTTGCAAGGTAAATGTAATGGTTTACCAGATCTATAGGTTCTCCTTCTACAGTAATCGTTGTAGATGAAGAACCTGCTAGGCTAGCCATTACTTTTGTCTGCAATCCCATAAGGAACTTTTAATTTTCCGGAATAAAAACTAGCCATAGTAGTAGAACTTTGAAGTATATCAATGCTAAAAATCGAGTCAATCCGTTAGAGTAACAAACCAACATACATACTTTCAGATTTATACCTAAGTACTTTTAAGGATAATTTATAGGCACGTAGAGACGCTAATAATTTGTTTATTTAGATAGAGGTGTTTTATTTAAAGCTCTACAATTTCGGCTGTAAGTTAGTTGAAGTTAATTTAGCTTAAAGTACAACAAAATTAAACAATTATTAACAGCAATTTTGAATACAATTCGCTCGTTATCACGCAAAATACAATGTATGAAATGATAGTTGATAATATGGAACTAAGCACTTCAACAAAGTAACTGCAAAATGTATTTGCATAAACAAACTCTTTGTATGGATAGGTACCTAAAGTAAGATCTAGATATGAGAGGGATCAGGGAGGAAGACACGCGTAACCTCAGACTAACCTCGTAACAAGATAGTTACTAGAGTTTTATTAATTATTGTTATGTCTAGTTTCCAATAACTCTGTATGCTTGCATTTTTGTCCATCACGTGTCGAACATCGATTTAAATCATGCAACGGATTGATCGATCATGATACTATCACACATGTTTACTTTGGATAAATGTAAATCTATAAAATCACAAGTATCGCGATCTTAAACTAATCACTACATAGTTTAAAACAAAGTCGCTTCCCGCTGTCTGTCCCCATGTATGCTTATATCTTTATAACTACGCAACAGATTTTGATGCGGTTTTTTAATAGATAGAGTGTTTTAAGAGGAAGGTTTATATGTATAATAAACCTGTGAGAAGCAGGGGCGGGTCGCTAGTTATTATAATAATATGCAACCTCAAAGTAGCCCAGCGAGTTTCGGAGAGGGCTTGGAGTTTCTTTACGACATCGAATCGGAGGTACTTAAATTCGTTTATGTGTCTATATTTTAGTAAGTAGCAGAAGGTAGACTAAAAGGCCCCACTGCACGGGAAGCATGGCAAAGGGATAAATTGTCTTTACACCATTATATACCCTCGTCGAGGATACAAACTATGGATTAATTATGACAACTGACATTTAAAGTGGATAAAATGGTTTTCTTCATTTGCCGTGCCGCCTGGGCTGATCATCGTGCTAAATGGATGGCATCCATTCGATGTTACGAGTTCGCGACTTTGTCGTTAGAAATGGTGACCTTTCCGTTTCCTTTTTTGGTTTATCAAGCGCTTTAGCGTCCGAAATAGTTTAACAACTTGGCTGATTAAATTCAAACTAAAACATCTGTGAATTTATCTCTAATTACATTACATTTCTGGTTACCCTTATCTTCAAACAATTTTTGTGTAAAGTATAAAGTTTAAACTTAACAACACTAAATTGTCAACATTGGCCAAATCCATTTGGATGTCATCCATTTGGCACGATGGTCAGTGGGGCCCTTAAGTATGATCTTACGTTAACTTATCCAGTTACTCAACATTATTATCAACCAAAGCATTTTAAGCATTTTATTTATTTATTTATTATTTATTTATCTTACCCAGGGGCCTGATTCTCTATATTTGTTAGAAAATGTAACGGGTTAAGTATTTTTTTATTTCCGCGAATTTTGTTTAAAGAAATGTTTTTTGAAATGTAACAAGTTAATAAGTTAAAAACCGAATTAACGTTATGTTTATTTTTCGCGCAAATTCCTTAATACCAAAAGTTAACATAGACCACGTTACAAGCGCGTTTTAATGCAGAATAACCCTGCTGGTTGTCTCACGGTTTTGACAATATCATCGACTCATCGTGTTGCCGGATGACCATCACTTCCCTAATAGTAACTAAAAAAGAAAAAGTCTCAATTGTTAAAAAAAAACGGACAAGTGCGAGTCAGGCTCGCACACCGAGGGCGCAGTATAAATCTTGAAAATTGCACAAAATTAGGAACTAACCTACGTAACTATAACATAATCATCGATAAAGCGTTTTTTTTTTAATTTTATCGTCATGCATCGTAAATAACACATCATAAAAATAATTGAAAGCCTATACAGGCTAACAATTATCATTTAAGCTTGTTTTAGGGTCCCGTAGTAAAACGAGGAACCCTTATAACTTTGTTTTGTCCGTCCGTCCGTCTCATGCTACAAAGCCTTATAACTTCCACGTTTATAAACCAAATTGCATGAAATTAGACAGTGTAATAGCTTTAGTACAGCGGGGCAATTCTGTTATCCAATCTTGTTGCTGAGGTGACGCGTTCTTGAGCTTCTCTCGTTTTTTTGACAGCTTTGAGCCATTAAAACTGTCAGAAAAGCGAGGTTCGGTAGCGTATCACTTCGGTGACGAGATCGGTTGACAGAATTGCCCCGCAGATCTCAATTTTGAATACTTAAAAATTACAAAACTGTTTATTTAAGGGGTAGCTACCTTACATGTAAAGTGGGGATGAAACACCCCACCCCCCGTTTTTTCAATCCCACCCCCCCGTTTGGGGAATCATTGAATAGGATTTCTAAAATGAAAGTAAGGTTTCCTGAACTATTTTTTGTCACATGTGTCATGTACCATTTGTGAGATATAGGTCGCCAAAGTTTAAAAAAGAGTGTCCCCCTTCCCTTAATTTCTAAAGAAAGTTCAAACTTTTTGAGCTTATTGACCACATTAAAAACTTTATCTCAAAATTGTTTTCAGCACTGCGGGTCATAACTTTTTGAGTTATAGAGAAAAAAATGAAATTCTTAAGCCTGTATAAAGCTCAGAGGTCATTGACCTCACAAATATATTTTCTAGCCAATTATGTTTTTCTAGCACTAAACCATCTTATGACAGTATAAAATCGGTTATTATCAACATTATAATCATCGTCACCATCTACGGAAGCCTATCATACTCGTGTCTCGACGCGCACTTGACAACTTTTTTACGACATAATCGGATCTAACTTTTTTCTACGATGACTGAGATTATTTTTACAACGACAACAGAGGTATGTAAACATATATACTTTCAACTCGTTAACTATACGCGTTCTTGAGATAAATGGTCTTGATATACGGACAGACGGACATCAAAGTTATCATATAAGGGTTCCGATTTTTCCTCCTGAGGTACGGAACCCTAAAAATCAACAGAGCTTTATACCTCAGTTTAGTAAATGTTATTATTTTAAAAATGCATTAGGCCATGACCTTGTTCCGTGAGCTGCCTTCGCATTTTTTATGTTTTTAACCGACTTCCAAAAAGGAGGAGGTTCTGTGTTCGTCTGTATGTATTTTTTTTTGTGTATGTTCATCGAAAATTTCGATCCGAATAAACCGTAAACCGTAGTCCGATAAACCAAATCAAAAAAAAATTTTACTTCGAAAGGGGAAACTCCCGAGGTGGTTGGTCCCATTCACATTTTACAGAAATCGGCAGAGCCGTTTTTGAAAAATCAAAAATAATGTAAACAATTCGAGCGAAATTTTTTAAATTTTGTTCACGATGGAAGGCGGTTTTGCCATATTGCGCGAAAAATAATTAGTATATTGATGATGGCCGTAACGTATATTAACTTTACTTGTTTTGTCCAAATATTTTAATTTTATTTTCTTTTATATCAATCTACAGTAAAATATATTGTTTTCTATACAAATATAAGTTCAATAAGTTAAGTAATTTTACAGAGATAGGTTTGTATTCCAACATTTCTTGGACTATGACTGACCGACATAAATTAAGATCGTTATCGACTTATTTTGTCAACATGTTATTCTACTACGTCCTAATTTACCAAAGTCATATTTAATCACAATAACCTATTTAAATATAGGCTACTATCGTTAGAAAATTAGGTTAGATAAATAGAAGAACTTCTATGTAGGTACAAAATGTAACATTTTACTTCAACTTTGTAAGAGAGATAAGCAAGTGATAGGTTATAAAAGTGTTGTAATTATTATTAAATTGTAATTAAGTTATAATGAACATAATTTTATCTTTAATAGCTGTTAATAATGTATCGTGCAGTGGAATTTTTTTAAATGATTGTAGGTAATTGAAACAGTTTATCCAGGAGAAAGCATAGGTTTTTACACCATTAAAATTTAATTAATTTTGCATTAAAAAATTAAGGACAAAAAGTAAATATCACGTGAATAAAAGTTTCGACTAGTAGGTGTCATTATATCATGGTACAGGTCGCGGCATATAAGTCTAGCGCTGAGCGAAGTGTGGTGGGGGTAGCTGCGCATGAGTTTAGTATAGCGGTCAACATGCGCAGCGATCCCCGCCACAGTACCGTCAGCGCTAGACTTACGTGCCGCTACTTGTAATCATCATCTTAGCTATTAGAATGAAAAGAAGTTTCGTTCGTTTGTTTGTTTCAGGCATTTATTTATGTTGCCGCTATAAAAACAAATACCAAAAACAGAATAAAATAAATATTTAAGGGGGACTCTCATACAACAAACCTGAATTTTAGTCGCTTTCCACCCGATATTAATAATGGTAACAGGTAGATGCTTGAATTATTTACAGAATACGAGCATTTAATTGTATATTCATTTGAAAATTTAATAATTACTTATCTATATTAGAATAAAATTCATTTTTAAGGAAGCTTTCATACAAGAAACGTGATTTTTTTGCTCGATATTAATAACGGCAACAAGTAGATGCTTGAAATATAGACAAAAGATATGGTTGTATATTCACTTCAAAACTAAATGATTAAATATATATTTTCCCTCCCATATGGTGCGAAACCCTTCTTGCGCGAGTCCTACTCGTTTTTGGACGATTTTTATTAATTTTGTATAGTTTCTAGTTGGAAGTTGGCTATTAAATATTCAGCGCTTTCCTGTGGTCATCTGTCCGTCTTGCAAATAGACACCCTCCGCCACGCTTCCTGGTAGGTACGTGGTTATCTTTTGTAAAGTTTGTAACTCTATTGACCGTCCATCACGCTATTTCACGCCGCTATACCGCTATACCACGTTCCTAAATCTGCTAACAAGTACGAAAATAACACCAATTTGTAAAATTTTCATATGTAGGTAAAAATATTCGTATCGTGCTATTCGTCATCTTGTATTATGCATTTGGACTTATAAAACCAATAGAAATGTAATGTTACTACATAAATTGTCTAGAATTTAAGGAAATAAAATAACTCGATATTTTAGAACCTTTTCCGTGTGGCGAAATACTTATTAATGATTTCAATATATTTTTGTACTGAAAATAAAACTTTAAGACGTTACTAATTTAAATTTTACTAAGAAATTAATGTGCTTCAGCTTCTTCATGTTGTGTGTAAGATGTCTCCGTCCATTAATTTAACGAATTATAATAGAAAAACAAATTACATTTTATCCCCGACAACATAAAACAATGGCTTTAAACCTGTAGACCTCATAAGCTTAGAACTAATATTCCAATTAGTAAAATTCACTGCTCGCTCAAAAAGGGTTTTGAATTCTAATATCTCTCTTTTTCCGACTACGCTTATTCCTATATTTTTACCCAAGACGGAACGGAGACGGTATATTATGTGTTTGTTGAAAATCATTTTAGCATAACACTTATATTCACAATGAAAAGGAAAAAAATGATATGTTTCTAATAGAGTATACTTTACAAAAAATGGTCTTCAAGGTATATGAAATTTACTAAGTTACGAAACAAAAAAAATAACAGTACTAAACTAGCCTTACACACTAAATGAAACAAGTAAACATCTTAACAATAATTTTATTTTAAACACATTTTCATATCATTATCAGTCAACCTTATATTTAAAGTTTGACATGGCTAAACGGTTGTTTTAACCGTTTAGCCATGTCAGAGGCCTTTAGGCGGCCTAAAAACTCTGACACCAGGGCTAACCACCCGGCCTATACGAACTTACTTACTTACTTATTTAAAGTTTACCCCCACAATAAATACAACAATCAAAACAATTATTACAAAAACAAAATAAGACAAAATTGAGTTTAATTAATATGACAAATGGCGAATAAATAAAATAAACACATGATGATAAAAATGAAACAGAAACGTCACAGTACATTAAAACATATATAACTAATAATTACTAAAAACCCAGATTCTTTGTAAGTAGTACACCTACTTTATTTTATGTACAATATGATACAGAGTAAATGAAAGGTAGGTAAACATCATAACTTTTATAAATTATCTAGTAACTGCTTTTAAAACACTTCTACAATTCACTATGCTAAGTGTTCAAAATTTGCTCTACAAAATTCAATTTAAATCTTACAAAGGCATAAAAAGGGAATAAGATTAATATAGCTAATTTAAAATATTATCCTTTGAACTCTAGCATACCGTAGTAATAAAGTTACTTGTACAATGCTGTCGTACTAACTAACGAGATCACTTCACGTGCTTTCACGTCCATATCGAAAACAATACACAGGAATATTCATAACAATTTACACACACCAATTTGAAGTTAGTTTCACGTTGAAAATACTATTTGTTCTCGACACACGATCAGTCGAAACACTTTCATTGTAAGAAAGCCTCCAAAAAGAAAATTTGATCACCAGGTGTCTGGACAGTACTCGAAAAGTTGAGCCATAGAACAGGCTTGCAAACAGCACTCGTCAGCTATTTGTCTTCTTATCCTTTCTTTTGAAAATATTGCTGCTCTCTTTCCTCGGACTTTCGATTTTTCCTTGGGATAATCACTTATAGAAATGCTGCCTGTGCAAAATTGGAATACAAACTGGGAGAGAGCTCTGCCGCACGCTTCCATCTCAACGGAACCCAAAGCCAGCTGCTCTGCATTAACATTTGTCAATAATGATATTGCAAACAAGATGCACTGAATTTTCACAAACAATTTCGACATTTTGTTCAGATTTAGATGTTTCTTCTTAGCTTGGCTGCCAGAGAGACACTGAGCTTCCGTCTGGAGTACGCTACAAGTAAAGCCACTATAAATACGTCCGATAACCTGTGTCAACGGTGGGTACAAAACAACATAAGTTCAAAACAACAAGTCGGGAGGGCCCCAAGTCTGTAACGATTTGATAATTATAGAATGCTGATAAGAGATGCTTTTAGAGATCCGCTGTCGGGGCTTGCAGTACTTTGTTGTTAATTGCATTGAGTTAATATTTTTATTATCTTATTTAATTTTAGTAAATTGCCTACACCAATGTGGAAAATTCTGACTGATAAGTTTTATTTACGAATGTATCTTGACAAAATATCCGGTTAGGTAAACAAAAACGGTGTGTTGGTATGATAGTTGCTACCTAATGTGACGGGACAATTATTTGGATAACAAAATTCTTCCATCCATCCATCTGCCATAGCACGTATACTGCCTCACTGCACATAGGCCTACCCTACAAATTTCCAATAAGACCGGTTAGTAGCAGCTTGCATGAGTGTGTGGTGCTGTGCTCTTAATGATATCATCCGTGCACCTTGTGGATGGATGTCCTACGCTGCGCTTGCCGGTACGGAGTCTCCACTCGAGAACTTTTCAACCCCATCGCTCATCAGTCTTCCGTGCTATGTGCCTTGTCCACTGCCATTACAACTTGCCAATCCACTGGGCTATGTTGGTATTTTTGGTTCTTCTACGGATCTGCTCGTTCCTGAGAATGACTCCGAGCATCCCTCTCCATAGCTCTTTGCGCTACTTTGAGCTACTTCTTGAAGTTGGACCTACCTAACTGGACTACTTGTCCTAGGTACGTAACAACTTCAAGAAACGGGTTTTTAACAGATATTAGGGTGGATACAATATAGGTGTCGCACCTTTGTCTTGTCCATGTTCATTTTGAGACCCACCTATTGAGAAACCCGATTGAGGCCTTCGAGCATCGTGCTGAGCTCTTTCATCGATTTTGCCATGCCTACTATATCGTCGGCAAACCGAAGGTAAGTGATATATTATTATTCGCCATTGATATTGTTACCGAATCTTTGCTATCCCAGGAGCTTGAATGCGTTCTAATAGCAGCTGTAAACAGTTTCGAAGAAAGTCCTGTCTTAAGCCTCTTTTAATGGGATCGCTTTGGAGCTCTCTTTCTGTAATCTGACTAACATAGTAGCGTTATTATATAAACACTTCAACTCTTCGACATACAGAAAGTCAATCTGCTATTGCTGGAGAGACTCAAGCACCGCCCGATTCTTTATGAAATCATAGACTTTCTTATAATCCACAAAGTGAAACGCTAAGCAAAGAGGCAAGTTGCACTCTTCGATGTTCTGTGTAACTTTCCGCATCGTATATAAACATGTGATATGAAAAACCAGTGATAGATGACGCGTTTAAAAATCTCTAATATGCAAGACTACTTAACAATATGCCGTTTATTCATCAACTCCCAACAAACACGTGCCAAATTCTCAATTTTTATCACAAATTACTTTATTACTCTATATACTTTATATATCTCCGCACGTGATTAGCTATAAATATATCAACTCTAAGCACAATCTTCGGTTGTATTATTAGCAAAGGTTATTTCCAAGGAAGGACATAAAATATCACGCTGTTTACTACATTTTGACACTCTTATTATGAATGGTTTGTTATTTATTGTTCAAAGAGCAATTCTCATCTGATAGAAATTGTGTCTAACAATCTGAACAGTCTGAAACTTTCATCCATGTTCCGGTTCAGAAATTAACTGTGAGCATATTATTTTTTAATTTTATAGATCTAGTAATCAGCTCAGCGGCAGTATTGTGTGCGCGTTCTGACGTTCGACTTTTTTGTTTCTCCTGCTTGCGCTAGTTACTCTCGCCACGTGAGCGAGCGGGAGGAAAACTGAAACTGAACACCAGAATACATAGACAAAACGGGGGCTAATCAATACCTGGTTTAATCTAAGAATGAAATCTACGAAACATAATTAAGTATTCCTCATAGATTAGGTGGTAAAATTTTAGATCTGTTTAATTGGGAATCAATACTTCTGCGAAGCGTTGTTGTATGTAATTAAGCCTATTGAAGTAATTTTATTAAAAATAAAAATGTTTTTAAAATAACATTGCGTCATATTTTTAAAAATTTTATACCTACATATAGAACTTACTTACTTGCTCGTACTTAGAAATGCTGATTGAAATATATTTTTAACAAACAGGAAATTGATACTATTATAGTAGTTTTATTAAATAGTCAAAATACTTTTTTGAAAAAATACTAAAGCAAAATTTGTGACAAATAAGTTACTTGTAAATAAATATCTTCATTAAGTATCTAATTCAATATAGAAGAACCATATTTAGATGTGTATGACTATAGGCCGAATAACACAAGTCGGCGGATGTGAAGTTGGCCACAACCTGCGCGAAACCCAATAAACGTGCAGTTTTTTTTGAGCTTCAGTCAGGATTGGATATTGCTCAGCTTGTAGCTAACTCCACATCCGCCGACATGTATGTTTCGGTCTATAAGTAGCAGATCATATATCTCGATCAATTAATTATGTCTCTGCTAGTTTCTTAGTGAAGTAAATAGGGAAGCAATGCCGACTGCTCTAGAATTGCCCATAGCGACTATACTTCAGTGCTGGCCTAAAGGCCCCCACTGACCATCGCTGACATCCAAACGGATGTGGTCAATGTTGCCAATTTAATTTACTTAATTTTTGACTCCATGTTTTACACAATCATTGTTATAAGATACCTAATATGAAATTTATAAAAAGATATAAAAGATACGATACCAGAAATACAATGTACATCTATCCATCCATCAGCCATATGACGTCCACTGCTGGACATAGGGCTCCCCTATGGATCTCCAACAAGGCCGATTGGAAGCGACTTGCATCCAGCGTGACTCAAGTCGCTTCCAATCGCATCCTTATTAGATCATCGTCCTAATTAGATCATCTGACTACCTCGTAGCTGGACATCTTACGATGCGTTTTCCGGTATGTGGTCTCCACTTGAGATCTTTTCGACGCCATCGGTCATCAGTCCTTTGATCTATGTAGCCTGCCCACTGCCATTTCAACTCCGAGCATAGCCCTCTTCAAATCTCGTTAGACTACTTGGCATACAATGTACTCAAAGATAACTCCAGAAATGTTTTGGTTTCAAGTTAATCAGACAATGTATAACTATGTGTATATACTCCGGGACTGTTCGCGCACTCAAATTACGAGATAAATAAATACTTCATCATCCCGAAATTTCGACCGAGTTGCATCGGTCGTGGTCACGTGGTCACTGTAGTGCGCGATTAGTCCCGTAGTATATAATAATAATGTGTCCAAATCGCGAAAGTTTAAAAACAACATTAATCAGACAAGTTGCCGAACCTATTTTTGACGCTAAAGCGTTTATTTGTTCGCTAAAACAAAGAAAATTCGCCATTTCTTACGACGGTCGCTAAATTGGTAACACTGAATGGATGTCATCCATTTTCGGAGCGATGCGCGATGGTCAGTGGGGGCCTTAATGAGATAACAACAAGAATAATTATGTACTCGTAATAATTACAACGAGCTATTTACTTAACATCATCAGTCATGCTTACAAGGGAGTAAACAAGCGACTAGTTGGTGGGTCACATAATAAGTTTAGTGCAGTGACTTGTTTTGTACTTCGTTATCGTGTTATTATTTAGGACTGCTGTGTTTGATGAATAATACAGACTTACATCGGACAAACAAATAGTACAATATACTAAATTAACAAATAATGAGTCAATAGATATGTCAAGGTCAATAGGCCATGACTTCTAGTTTAGGTATAACTTTCAACTATGGACTATTTTTCTAAAACCAGTAAAAAAGTTAATAGTAGGTATCAACAAACTTTTTTGAGAGACATTTGTTAGGCTATGCGGATTAAACAAACGAATCAACAGCTATCGTTAAGTACATTTTGTGAACTTTTGTAAAATAGACGATACACTGTGGCATTTTTAAGCATAACTAATCGAGTCACGCGCCGAGTTTTTCATTGTTATGTTCCTATAGTTTCTGCTTTTTACTGCTTTCGATATTGCTAGATTTACGCCGAAATGCAAATTAAAGTCAAAGAATGTCATAACACCGCGCCATTAAATTTTAGAACCGTTTTATTGGCAATCTCCTATCTTCTGGATACTACTACGAGATTTTATTTATAATGCATCCATACTAACTTGGTATATCTAAAAAATTGTTTGTGTCAAACATTCAAAAAAAAAATCACGACCGCGGGATTTGGATCTGCACAACTATAGCTCTGTTCGGATTTCCGTCTCGGCTCTTTGCCAATTAAGTTAGGTCATACTTTGACGCTCACGTCACATTTATTATTATTATTTTTGAAGTGTTTATCTGAGCGTCTGGTGAACGCGACACGTGACCAAAATGCTCGCGTTTATTTGGCTCAACGCATAAGCATTGCCATTCAGCGTGGCAATGCAGCCAGCATGCTGGGCACGCTGCCAACTGGCAGTGGGCTTGAGCATTTGGATTATCTTTAGACCTTCAAGGGTCTGTGGACGATCCAATGCTTTTATGTATAGGTAGTATTAGTGTAGGTAGTTTAGCGTATAGTACCTATTGTATTTGTTGTAGTTAATAAAGGCATTCTTGCCCTATAAAAACAGTGTTTATAAATATCTCTCTTTTCAAGGTTTCAGAACATAAACACTACCTTCAAGTACCATAGAAGCAATTTTAGCGCTGTTAAAAATACTCCTATATTAATATATCCTGACACTAAGCCTTCCAAGAAATTTTTACTCCCATCCTGCGAAATACCTCCCAACATTTTAGTGTCACAAATGTCGTCACCGCTTGATGTAGAGCGCAATATATCCCAGCGACATTTCTGGCATGCACACTCTAGATAACAATGTACCTGTATGTACGAGGACACCTATAATATATTTAACGTATAATATATGGCATGCACGGAAACGCAAGACAAGTAATGGACGTGGTTAAAAGTTTATTGTAGGAGAGAAGGAAGATATACTGAGGCTTTTAATGGATTGAGATTGACCGCAAACTTTTTAATTTGCGCAGTTGTTTGTGAAATATACGGAAATTAGGTTAGTAGACGTGAAGTTGGAGAGGTCTTAGTGTTACGCTTGCTTTAGAATTGCGATTTCGTGAGTTTAAATCCTGGGTCGTATACCAATGACGTAACTTATAGCTTTTACTGCTGGGCGTCACATTTTCACACCGCTGGCTTTTTACCCACGACGGAATGGAGCAGGTATATGCGTTTAGGGTGAGAGATGTTTGTTTGTGTGTGCGTTTGTGCAAAGTAATGTTCCCACCTATCTTCTTAACTAATGATCCGATTTTGATGCGTTTTTCAATAACGGATTTGTGTTTGATGAGTTCATGTTCTTAGCCAGGTGTCATGGCTGTAACTCACTAGAGGGCGCCACAATATTGGTGCAAAACAATGTTGCAATATAATCAAAACGAAATGTCCGATTACAATTCTGTTTTCAGCAATGTGTACGTGGTAGCTTAATGCAAGTTTCCAAATAAAATTTACGCCTTTTATTCTTTTTCGATGAGATTTTTACCGCTGTGGGTTTTTTTTTTTCAAAATTTTTTATTTTGCTTTATCTTGTCGGTGAAGGAAGACATAGTGGAACAAGCATGCTTACGTTCGGAAATAAAAATGATGCTTTATATGGATCCAATACAAATGAGCTAGTGTAGTTAATACTACTCAGTCGGCTTTCTATGGTAGTTCTATGACGCAACAGCAAACTGAAATTGACACTAAAGCCACCGACCTAAAATAATGTTTTGATAAAGACCGTAGAGACGCGCTGGATGCAAGTCGTCTCCAACATTTCGTATTGTAAATTCAGTTTTAGCGAAGCTAACAAATGTCTAGTAGTGGACGCTCTAAGCTTGACATGATGATAATGACATCAAATATTTGATTCTTCGTCATAATTATCACTTCAGTTTTATATTCCATAGTGACCATCAATTACGAAACATTTATCAACACGTTCCAGATAACGTTGTTTACTTCAACATTGCCTTCTTTGATTTACAAAAAAAATCTTCAATAATTGGGTATTTAACTGATATAACGATATCACAAATATTTGTCAGAAACGTGACTGTACGAAGTTATTATTTATAGCTGTGGTCACTAGGCGCCGTCTTGTTTATTTGTTTTAATTTAGACCACCAGACGGGACTTTGGCACGGACGAAGACAGTTAAACAGATCTATCATTAGACAAACAAATATTGCTGTTGTTGTTGGTGCAACAGTATTAGGTATAATGTAGTAGAATAAACAATGCTTGGTAACGATTTAGTTTAATAGTTTCGATAAATAATACATCCTTATAAAAAAAGTGCATAGAGCCAAATTTATGGATGATTTGAATGACAGTAGTAAGTTTATGTGGCACTTAAAATTTTTGATTAACTGAGCGAATAAAATCAACGAAGTCTCAGTTTTGATTCCATAATGTTGCTTTCGTCTAAATCTCCCGAATCTTTTCTTCAAGTCACATTTTTCAAAGAATCTTGACGAAGCTTGGGTTCTATATTTTTTTATCGTCTGCGATTTTTAACTGTGCAAGATTTGCGAGTATGAACAAAATTGGTTCAGAGGTACAAAGATACAGGTCAGCTTATGAAGATTCAGTTAATCAGATGCGATGTATGTTCGGAGAACTACTATTTCAGGACTTCTTTAATACCACATAATAGATAAAACTTTCGAGACCAACAAATGCGACAATACCACTATTTATTTTTTATTTAGATGTACCTATGTGGTGACCTAATAGTGGAATCTGTTGACAGAGACAATGGGACTTGGTCCCATTGTCTCTGCTGTTGAGGAAGAACGTTTGCCTTAGAAGCGTACAGCGTGGATAATCCCAACACTGTATCAAAGAGTCAATCTTGAAACAAGATTAATTAGATGTTTTTAACAAATAAATATGTACCTACTAGCGCCAGTATACTTAGCGGCACAGAGTAAGAAAAGCATTGGGCCAATCATCAATCGATGCATATAAAAAAACATTATTATAACGAGTCCGTCAAACGATAAATTACAAAGGTAAACCTTGTCAATGTTCGGGAGGGGGCGATCGTGACGTCACTTCTCTGTCAGAACAGAAGTCTATATATTTGGATGTGACTCGTGACGTCACGCGGAACTTTAACGGGCCTTAAAATGGGCCATCTTCATCAATTTTGTTTATTGAACATATTTTTATTTTTTGATAAATCTATTTGACGGACTAAATTAATTTTTAGTCATCATGCTTACTACACAGCTGGTGTTCACAGGGCTCCACAGACTAAGTCTAGACTTTTTCGTAAATGTACCTAAATGCATTGAAAGATTTTTCTTATATTTTCCAACATTGAACAAAATACTTAAAACAGTTGAAAATTTATTTACAATACCTGAATTATCCCTGTTCAAATTATTCAAAAAGTTAAATTTCGCTGCAATGCTAATTTTTCGCTCTAAATTTGTCCGTAAAATTTTGAAGACTTTAATACCAACGAAAACTTTGTAAGACTCAAAATATTGCGCCAAAAGGAATGATTTGTAAACTTTCAAGCTACCAAATGAGAAACTACCTGGGAATAGTCTAAAAGGAATAAAGTACTGAAGGAAGATGCTAACAAAACTCTGCAGATTTAAGAGAAAGTTGAAATTTTTTCTTACTTTACGCACAGTTTAACAACTTTTAGTCAGCTTAATTTACAGAGTCATAAGTATGTATGTATTAAACGCATAAATTCGCTACTCCATACATTTTGCCGCTCGATGACGAACTTTTTATATGAAAAAGCTGTTTTTTTTCGTCGTGATTTTCCAAAAGTCCTAGAACAAAAGTTGTTTGTCTAGATGTACTAGACCCGTCCTTAAAAAGGTTTTGCGTTTAATACTTATGACCCTGTATAAGTATGACGTGATATGCTAGACTTTTCACGTCTGATTATTATGTGTTAGTATGTATATTTTAAGTCGTGATGGCTTACTGAGAGAAGAATAAGCGTGAAACTTGGATTGTTCAAGCCTGGTTCTGTACCAATGAGTTTTTTGGAAAATTCCAAAGAATCCATTCTTCTAGGCGTCGTTCTGACAGATTTTTTAAATCATATAATATGTTAAAAGATGAATGACCAACCATATTTTTGCCATGAGAATAACAATTGAAAAACGAATCAATACAATGCAAAATGCAATGGGCCGATCGGAATAATTCAGATATAACAAAAGATATTCATAAACTCCGCTTCCCTGACAAAGTATTCGTATATTTTAAGTTACTAAAGATATTTTTATGATGTCCCCTAGGACCGGCATTTTAATGAGGGCTTTTGGAGGGACCTCAAACGATGAGTTATTGTCATCCCTCAAATCCCGTTGATCACTGCTCCGCCTCACTTTGTCATTTTGGAGTCATTTTTTGCTAAAGCTTCTTGTATTTTTATGAAGATTGTTATTATTGTCGTTTGGAATGAAAAATTAATGAAGGATATTCCCATTAACGCCTGTAAGGGCTAAACTGAGTACATTTATTTCTATTTAAATCTTTGAAAGACTTCTTAAAGAAATGTTAAGAATTTTTGTAAGAAGTAAATCAGGTAGGCACACACAAAATAAGATTTTAAGGTTGAAAACATTATAACCAAACTTTATAAATGTTACAAATATTTTCTTTGTTGACGTATATCAATTTACGTAGATACATAAATATCTGTTCAGGTCAGAAAGCCAATTGTTTTTGCGTTCCTTTTGCCTAAATGATAATAAAGCAAACTTAGAAAAAAAAAACATATCGCAACACTTTGTCACCACAAAAAATCCGAAACTTTGAAAAGGCACGAAAAACGAATTGTTTTACATCCGTACAAATTGACAATGGAAAAACTTCAGTGAAACGATGTACCCGTATTTCAATAGATTCAGCCGAATCGAATGCTTTTTCGTCTACCATTCGACGAGAGTTAAAACTGTCCACACCGTTGGGCATTATTTCAACTTTTTATTGGAAACAAGGCTTATTATTTCGTTTTAGCTTTATAAATTCAAGCGACACATTACTCATATTAACTGATCATAAAATTTTAAACTGAAGTTTATTTATCAGATTCATGTCTTATCCGAAAACTCCACAAAATTGGAGCCGCTTTTGACCAGTCTTATTAGTCAGTAAGTTCGGATAGGCCGGGTGGCTAGCCCTGGTGACAAAGTTTGTAAGCCAACTGAAGGCCTTTGACATGGCTAAACGGTTAAAACAACCGGGACCTACAATCTAACGTGTCATCCGAGCCACGGTAGCGCTCAGTTGGAAAATGCCAGTCTTATTTAAAATCCGTATTAGAAGCCTATGTCCAGCAGTGGACATCCTACAGCTAATAAAAAATAAATAAAAACAAAATTAAAACCATTTGTACAGTACACTGTAAAGAGGTGTTTGTCTAAATAAAGAGTGTTGTACAGTTTGTGAGTAGGTACTCTGCATAATTTGTCGTATTTTATTAGTGAGAATTATAACGTTAAGCAAATATTATACTATTTTCTTTCTGTACGTAATATAGTACATATTTTATCTTACAAAAGTTTCTGCGTTAAACCTGTAAAACTTGTTTAACAGGGTTTTTCACAACTGATCTACTAAGCCGAAAGGAGATCGGATGATTCAGACAATCATTACTAACCATTTATTACCACAGATTAAACCCGGAATTCACGAAAATAAATCTGCTGTTGCTTACATGTTATATCGATCCCGAGTTAGAATTTTATAAGAACAGTTAATTTATTTTTTGAATTTCGGATTTACCCCATTGAAAATGTTCTTGGTAAATGGTCTTAGTCACCCCTTTTTGGCTAAGTATATACAGGGCAAGCAGATAACTATGTATACTAATATTATGTCCAAATAACAAGCGTTTTCTTTAAGTATCCTGTTCTAAACTTCCAAACACCTCTGCAACGGAGTTTTCTTTATAGAATGCTGCACAATATCAGAATATTACTGCTCTTGCCTTAATCTCGCTAATAAAGTTTTAAGTTTATGTTTAGTGCTACAGCTGTAATAAGTTGTACCTTTATTTATGCAAGTAGAATCATACCAATTGTTCAGTGGCACAATGCACTGGGTAAAATTATGTAGTGTTTTAGAGCTGAGAATATTATAGAACTGCAGTGGAAGGTGAACATTTGTAGTGCATAATCTACTTTAGTACTCGTACCTACCAAATCGGAGTATTATAATAAACATAAAGCTTCTCAGTCGAAATTTTAAAGTCTCAGGATAAATAACACTGAACATTTTTGATGAGATTAAAATAAAGCATTTCGTGGACAAGAAAAGGTTTGATTTTTTTTCCTGTATTTAAAATGTGAGTGATCACTGATAGAAGTGTAATTATAAATCCGAAAAAAGGTAATCTAAAATCAATCCCAAAATTTAAATCAATTTCTATAAATATTGGTTGGAAGCGGAATCCGCTTGCGTGTTGTTCTAGAAAGTTTTTGCTTTGTCTATCTAAATTATGATCTTGATGCTACTTCTGTTTTCAATTCAAGGGATCTCAAGTTCGATTCCTAGTCAAGCAGTTGTTTATGCCCCATAAATTTAAATATCTGTTTTGAGTGTGCATGTTTAGTTGCATAGGCCGCGCCACACAGGTTGGCGAAAATTAAGTTAGCTACAAGCTGCGCAATATCCAATCCTGACTGAAGCTCACACAAAGTCTCGCGTTGATTGGATATTACGCAGCTTTTAGCTAGCTTCATTTCCGCCAACTTGTGCGGCGTGGCCTATACTTATAGTTATAAGTGTTCTCTAACAGCCTTGACAACACATTGAGCCCTAGTTGATGCGTTTTTTAAGCTTGATAGAATGGATAACCATTAGAAAACTTACCGATTTTCTTTAACCGCTATCAGAGTCTTTAATATCTGTCAGTCATATAATGACGTTGATTACAGCGACGACAGACAAATGGTCTTATGATAGGTACATACCAAAACCGTGGGCGAAACGGAAACATGGCGCGTCGGTTGTGATGTAGTAAATTCCACAACAAGCATTCTGTCTCGCCACTTTTGCAAATTGTAGTAGAAATAAAACTAAAATTCTGTATGGTTGCTCAAACTGGTAGTACTACACCGATAAGATGTAAACTTTATACTTCTCTTATAAGAACTCAGCAACTTTTCTTACGGAAACACTTCTGCACTTAGGATAAAAATAGTGTCATCAATTTTAATCTAATTAACATTCAATTCATTTATTTTTAATGTAGAATTTCATAGATTGATTTTTTCTTTTACTAAACCTGATCTATTTAAATTTTTAACTTTCAGACTGTGGGAGTGATTTCATCAGAACACTTATTTTCATGGCAATACAAACTATCAAGTACTTAAAATCTTAAGTACCGCTTAACTTAGTCATCGCCCACCACCCGCATCTGTCTCAGTCCCTTTTATCGTCTATCCCGGCGCCCCATTAGCACTACATTATAGTCAAATACATTGATACGAGTAATAACTCGTATTGTAATCTTAGAATAATAAATATCTTATAGATCAATCAACATACGATACAATTCATTTATTGATAACTTCAGTTTTCCGTCATAATAATAATAATTCACAATTAATTCCAGTTGATTATTAAATTATTACCTAAATATAAATTAAATTTAACTACATTTTACGTATAACCGCGTGTTCCAATACAGATTTAATTTGACAGTAATCTCCTTTCAGTTCCATCACCAATACGTATAACCGTTCTTATTGTGCTCCAAGCTTTCTGCCATTATTATTACATAATCTGATGGCCAAGTGTCCAGTGTAGTTTATTTTCGGCTATCTATTTTAGGAAAGTTTATCAAAATTCGTTGTATTATGCGTACAATTTTGTGTAGTTTTTTTTTTATTTTTAGTCACGTATACTTTGGTCTATCACTGTAAAGGTAGGTATCGTTTTAGTCTAAAAATAGCTCAGATCCGATAAGCCTAAAGTATGTGCTTATCTAAATATCTTAAAAATCTATAGGGAAGACTTATTTTCGAATATAACCATCATCAACATCCATTTGAGCGATTCGATCGGAAGCGGTTTTGCATCCAACGGGATTATGCAGTTTTAAAGAGATCATTTGCCCACCCCATGACTGGACGTCCTAGCCTGCCTGTCTCCACTTGAGAACTTTTCAACTTCATTAGCCACCTGTTTTGCATACTACGTATGTGCCCTGCCCAAGTCACTGCAAAATTCCTTGGTATTATTGTTGATAAGCATTGTAATTGGAAAGCCCAAATTGATAAAATATGTTCAAAACTCAGCAGATTTACATTTGCACTTCGTAGGTTATCCTTAATCTCATCACAAAATACATCTCTCATGGCTTATCATGGTTATGTAGCCTCAGTTCTAAGGTATGGTCTGATCATTTGGGGTAATTCAGTTGAGATGGAAAGAGCCTTTAAAGCTCAAAAGCGTTGTATCCGAGCTATATGCTGTGTCGGGCCTCGAGAATCTTGTAAGCCTCTATTTAAAAAATTACGCATACTTACACTTCCATGTATGTATATTTTTGAAATCTGTTCATTTGTTAAGAAGCATCCCGAACATTTTAATAAGTTAGGAAATCACCGTAGCTATTGTACAAGATATCCAAATCGCTTAATCTTTCCGCAGTGTAATAACGAGCTGTATCGCAGAAACTGTTACATAATGGCCTTAAAGATCTATAACAAAATTCCAGAATCTTTGAAATCACTCACACTTCGAAAATTTAGAACTCAACTTTTCAAATATCTACTGGAACACAATTTTTACAAACTTAAACAGTTTCTAGATTTCAATTCAAATAGATACAGTCCTTAAACGTCTACCTGTCATTTTTATGTTCTATATAAATTGTAAAATTATTTTAATGTTTACTGTGTAGGTGCAGATAACTAGTTGTGTTTGGCCATTTTATGTACTATTATAATAATAGATTATTGTAGATTTGTTTTTAAGAGTATTACACTGCATACATATTTTGTATAAATACTTACGAAACAAATAATGTTTGTAATGTCTGCACTAATTTTCGCACGCCATACTGGCTAATTGTGTTTGAACTATGCATACAATTTAAATAAGACCTTTTGTAACCACAATTATTGCGAATAAAAACTTTTGACTTTGACTTTGACTTTGACTGCTTTTTTGACCGACGAAACGGAGGAGGTACTCAATTCGAAGCGTAAATATTTTTTTATGTATAACCACGCATAACTTTTTACATAGTAGTCCGATATGGATAATTCTTTATTTATTGGAAATAATATACTTCGAAATTGGTCTCTTTTAAATTTTATTAAAATCGGCTGAGCCATTTTTGATGAATCAACAATATGGTGAAAAATACTACATCGATCCGTGCGAACTATTCGCGAATTCTGTACACATAGTTGAAATCGGTCGTGCCATTTTTTGCGAAAAATTATTGTCATCCTACCAACCCGCTGATCAATTTTATAATTAAGTAACAATAACTAACAATTATGCCCTTGATAATATTGAGTATGTAGCTCCATAATTAAAACATTTTACATAACTCATTAACTGCATTAAATTATCTGTCCCAAACAAAACCACACCAGCAATGCCCAATAATCAGCTGATAATGATTTACGTAAATTCACTGCGGCATTTTCTGATAACGATTACATTATCTCTGGAATAACCATATCTGCTTGATCAATACGCATTTAGTTTACAATTTATTCACTACACCTTTACTAATATTAATAATCTGAAATAGTGTTTGTTGGTTTGTTGGTTACTCTTTCAGGCAGCATCGGAGTGACGCGGTGACGGATGGACTTTGTTTCTTTTTTTTTATCGCGAATAAGTCCGCGTTTAATCACCAACTCGCCTGATGGTAAGCGACATTGTGGTCGAAAATGAAGCACGTAAACCTAAAAGATACCTATTCACTCTGATCTTGAAAAGCTTTACCTAGATTATATCTCGTAGAAAACGGGAATGCATTTTTTCATGGATATAGTTTAAAATCAGACTTTGTTATTATCTACTTGTGTCGTTATATATCACGCATGCGAAACCACGTGTAAAAGCTATTGATAGATAATTTTCTCTAATCCTAATGAAAAACAGAACATGCTTCAGTATTGAAATAGGATTTGGTACAAAAGCTTCTTTTCTTTTTAATTTACAATGATTATTTAATCAGTTATGGATATAGGAAAAAGAATGTCTGGATTGATGAATCCCCGTACGTATATTTTTAATTATTATCATTAACATCAACCAAATTCACTTTTCAAACAAGTGAGTGTTGTACTTTCTCTTTGTATATTTTTAACTTCATCTCATAATTTTTATCGCCCACTTAATTAATATATTACTAAACTTGTCGCTATTTTTAATTTTAAGTGGCAACAGTAGCACACATGGATACAGATTATTAACCATTAAATTTCCATGTATTTTTATACATAAGAATACTCGTAATACTTAATATAATAATCGGCCAAGTGCGAGTTTGTCTCGCGCACGAAGGGTTCCGTACCGTATGGAAGCCCTCCTTAATATATTTAATTTTAATTTTATTATTTGTTCTTGGAGAGCATATTTAACTGAATGTTCTTTGAACATTTCAAGCATCTACCTGTCACCTTTATTATTAAAAAGCGAAAAACGGCTAAAGATTCAGGTTTGTTGTATGGGAGCCCCCTTTTAATTAATTTTTTACGTTTTTAGTATTTGTTGTTATAGCGGCAATAGAAATAGATACATCATCTGTGAAAATTTCAACGTTCTAGCTATCACGGTTCATGAGATACAGCCTGGTGACAAAACAAAAATAAATTGTGAAATTATTATGTAAATAATTATGTTGTTATAATAATGTTCAGATAGTCACAGATCACTAACCACCAAATATGTTAATATCAGTTTTCTTTGATACAGTCTTGTATCGCCCCGACATCCTAGCAATAGGAGAATTGAGTCCCAAGTTGTTACAAGAACCAGCACAAGTTCGTGGATTAGTCAAGGATAACTCGACAGTATTTGAGAGTATGAATAAAAAATGTTTTGCGTCTAACTGTATTTTTGACGTAATTTAACTGTTATTCGCCGCATCCTTTTATCTTTGTCACTTTAATGTATTTTTTTTTTACTCTACGAGTATTCCTTGTTTAGTCGGATAACAGTTATGTAATTATCCATGTCCATTAATGTAATAATCATATAAATTATTGCCATCACACTTGCTCTAGCTAGTGATCTTAAACAGATGTCGACGACGTAAGAGTATGAACGTAACAGTAGAGTAGCTAATATAGTATAAACAGAGTATAGCTTATTATTCCTCTATGAGCTACGTAATATGACGTAAGAACGTCTAGATCTCTCTGTTGATTTGGCTTGTGGAATTGGCGTATGACGTGCAAAAGCCGAGTGGTTAAATTAGATGAATGAACCTAATAGATGTTTTAATGTATATTTTCATTTAACATTTTATAGGTTATAGCTCATTTGTTGGTATAGACACTACAAATTGTTGTAACAGTCATGATCATAATAATTTCTGCCGTCGACCCTACACAGGTAGACATCGATCTTCCCTATAGATCAACAATAGGATCGATGAAAGCAGTCATAAGAGTGTAATTAAAACTTGAATTGAACTACCTAGTATATTAGAAAGCCGGCCGTGCACATACTCTAGAATTAAAAGAACCTTCAATTTCTATACGTCGATTGAATTTCTAGAACATATTTTCCTCTCAATCTGAAATACTGTGTTCGTACATTATTGCTAGGTGAATAAATACCTATAAGTAAAGACTGCAGCCAAAGAATATATAATAATACTACGTACTGCAGCAGCAACAAATCTCAATACGACCGCTTCATTCTCTCTCAAGTCCAGCTTTCTACCACGATAGATATTCGATTCAATTGGTGTCACTAAACATATTGCAAAAAATATTCTAAAATGAATAGAGTGTATTTTATAAAAAGCAGAAAATAAATTAGCTTGAATTATTTCATTGCACTGCACAACTTTTGAGCTGTAAACATTTACTACTCGGAACTTAAATAAACAACTACTGTACTGTACCAGCCTTTTTGATAGTCCACCGCAGGACGTGGTGTGAAATTCCGTACATAAATTCCAAAGAACTCATTAGTACGGGACCGGGATTTGAACCCACGACCTCACGATTGTGCGGCGGGTGTCACTACCTCTAGACCACTACGGCTTAACCACGGTTAAACAACTACTACTAGAATTAAATTACAAAATAATTACCAAATTATTTTTTAAATATTGACTATAAACTATAATATGCAATCAAATGATAAAAGAGTAGTAATTGAGCCACAACAAAACAATAAACATTATACCTGTGAAGGAGTCTTGCAAATGCTAATTAAAAATCCTGTAAACCTTCCTTTAAAAGAGTTATTTATTATAAAATCATTTTGACATCTTGCGGCTAATACAATAACAATAATAAATAGAACAGTACCAACAGTAGAATAAGCAACAGCAACAATAGAGTTCTGCAACGGCAACAAAAAAAAACCACAGACTATTTGGGTATCTACGCCTACATGCTTTACAATACAATATTCGTAATACACGTAATAGAACCGAGCAGTACCAGACTTCTGTAAATAAAGAAAAAAAAACTTCAGCCGCGTTTAAAACAGACCTATTATAGAAATTTAAAAGCCATTTCCCGCCACAAAAGTTTGGCTATGAAGCCGGCCAGCACTCTACAGTCTACGAGTACTGGTCAGCCGCCCTGCGACCTTGCCGCATAAATAGACGCTCTCTGTCGCCAACTACGAGTTCCACCTCAGATACAAGCCAGTCTTATCACTGAAAATGGCACTACGATTACGTTCTAATCGCTCTCCATCGAGTATTCATCGAAGACTGTTTAATATGTTCAATGTTAAGTGTACCGGTGTACTCCGTTTTGTGTGAACGTTTTTAATATAAATAGTTGTATCAGTATGTCGTCGACGTCCTCGCTGGCTGGGAGAAAATGTTAGTTATTAATGGTGAAATATTAATGCTTATTGCGATTTTGTTATTGGTGCGTGGTGTTGTGTTGTTACCTGATTTTCTGTTGGATTTCGCTTGTCGGTAATTTCTAGATGTTTATGTTTTTATCGGCATTTTGAGTCAGTTGTGGTTGCTGTATTGTAAGTGTTATTTTGTAGAATTTTGCGCTTTTCCTCGTAAATATGAAAAGTATGAAATGCATCTGTGATTGGAGTTATTTTTTATCATATTAATTTAGCAAAATTAAAATTTATAGGAAAGACATGACTTATCCAAAGTATCCATGTGAGTGTTAGACTCTTAAGTATACCGAAGTTTCTATTTACAAAATTGATGTGAGTTTTGAAATTCAATTTGCTGATATGAAGAACTGAAATTACGGTAGACTTATTTATAACCTACTTCTATGGTTATGTATTTTTTATTATAATTTATATTAACACAAACAAAAAATTATGAGATCATCATTTTACTACGATAAGATTCGACAAAGTACAGACAGACACGTAAGAAGTAGGTAAATAAACAGACATTAAATAAACAGCATTTTTAGGGTTCCGTACCCAAAGGGTAAAAATGGGACCCTATTACTAAGACTCCGCTGTCCGTCTGTCTGTCTGTCTATCACCAGGCTGTATCTCATGAACTGCTATAGCTACTTAGAAAGATGAAATTTTCACTGATGCTGTATTTCTGTTGCCGCTATAACAACCTATACCTACTTAGTTTAAAGATCGAACAAAGAATATTATTAATTAAGCTTTTTATCCCAGAAAAAATAAAAGATCTCGTGGAAAGACGCGAGTAATAGCTGGTAATTTTTGAGTAACGAAACGGAGGCGGTACTCAATTCAACGCGTTTATATTTTTTTGTTTTTTTTTTGTAATGTATAACCACGCATTACTTTTTACGTAGTAGTCCGATTTTGATAATTCTTTTCTTATTGAAAAGTGTATACTATGTTATTGGTTCTATTAAAATTTTATTGAAATTGGCTGAGCCATTTTCGATGAATCAACAATAATGTGAAAAATGTTACATCGATCCGAGCGAAATATTGCGAATTCTGTACATGGTTGGAGGCGGTCATGCTATTTTTTGCAAAAAATAATTATTGTAATCTAACATCCTAATCTAATAATAATACAGACAGTTAACTAACACACCGCAACTTCGGTTCTGCGTTGTTATACGAACCCAAACACCTGTTGTCGGCCACTCTACCGCAGTATTGTGCTATTTACAGATTACTAATTAGTTTCTACTAAAACCAAAGGCACATGAGAATGTGCGATCAATACTAACAGTACCTATACTTTTCCCCACATGAAATAAGCTCTCAGGTTATGACCGCCATAATAAGGTCATATGGTTCAAATCAGGTTAAAACTAATCACAAGCAAAGTTGAAACACTTCAATAGAAAAAATGTTAATAAACTGAAAATCTAAATTCAGTGGACTCCATTCTCTGGGCAGGAATTTTTAATATCGAGTACAAAAACTCCTTTAACAATAGCCATCGAATTTCTTTTGTGAGGTATTTTAATGTTTAGTAAATTAAAAACTTCAGTTCTAGAGCTTAGGCGGTGCATTAAACTTGTCTCGTAACATAATTAAAAGTTGTTTGCCTACTTGAAATAAAGTGACTAAGTAGCTTTTATAATTTATACCCAGTAAGTATGTAGATTTTATTCCCGAATTTTATTTTGGTTTATTTCTGAGATGTTGATCTAAACTTCTAAAGGTTAATTTTTGTTTATAAATCCTTTCAAAGTTGTTTATTTGTCAGTTTATCATGTCTAGAGCTGTGTTACTCTAAAATATATTTCCAGTCCAATTAATGCAAACCAAATTTGTAAACAATTTATACTATTTTATTTTCATAAAATATACACATTAATGAGTTCCGGATGGAAAAACAGTGTATCAAATGGAATTCAGCAACAGAAAATAATGTGTCTATTTCAGTAGGATGTGTACAACGCTGTACTTTAGAAGATTATGATGATCGACTTAATGGAGCTTGCTGAAATCCCACGCTACCAACCGATTTATTTGATTCTTACCACTTTTTCGTTATCAAAATCAACGATGTTCTTTCTGCAGCTGAGCTTAAGCTAAAAATTATCATTATCATCACATTCAGACCATGTCAAAGAACAAATGTCCATGTCGAGAAATAATCTCAACCACGCTAGACCTTCATACTGACATCCGTTCAAAATGTAATTCTCTTGTCGGTAGAGTAACTACTACGTCCCGCGGTCCTCTGCCAGTGTTTTTAAGCCTCCCTGTACGGCATGAAATTTTCTTTAATTTGACGTAAGATTGCCCGCTGTGGTCTTCTCATTCCTCTATCTCTCTTTATGTGTAATGACTCATGGAGAGGGCAAAAATGTTAATGTCATCTTTTCGTTTTCCCAGTAGTTCTAAGTACGCTGTTAGAGACGGAGCACTACGAGAGCCTGATCAAGGACCTGACATGCACCAAGTGCAACCGATATATGAAGCCGCCCATCCACCTGTGCGTGGACGGGCACAGCATCTGCGGTTCGTGCTTCGAGAAGAGCTACCAGTGCCATATTTGCCAGGTTCGTAGTTCTTGAGAAAGTTTGGCGCAATCTTATTTCATATATTGAGTTTATTTGGTCCAAGAATTCCATGTCGTAGACCAAAACACCAAGCAAAAAAAAAAACAAGAATCATCCTAAGACACCGCAAGGGTTGCAAATTGCGAAGTAATACCCTGAAATGAAATAGAAGTCACTAAAAAAAAATTATCTTAACTTCGAACCATGCGCGGCGCGACTTTGCTCTGTGCCTCGGTTCGGTTTCGTCGCAACGACACATATCGGAATTTTCTTATTGATAACCGATTTTACGACTGACTTCATGATGCGGCTTGCAGCGCCGCAAAGCACTGCCTGACCTGGGGCCTTATTGTGTAAGCGCTCTGACATTCGGTTTCACTTTTTCTCCTGCTCGCGTAAGTTACTCACGCTACGAGAGCGAGCGGGAGGAAAAGCGAAGCCGAACATCAGAGCGCTCACACAATAACGACCCTGTTCGCGGATTGACTTTCAACCTCAGAAGAATCCTATTCTATGCTTTCAACAGTCTTCCTTTTAACTTCAATAGTAAAATCCATGTAAAAATGCTCATCATAATTAACAAAAAGACGTGCATTACTTAACAAAATCTATTCTAGTCTTAGTCTATATTCAAGAACTTTACAGCCGCATTGGTCATCCGTTCTTCGGACTACTCGTATGTGCCAAGTGTAGGCTCAAATATTGCTTTTTTATTGCAGAAAGAGTTCGCTCTCATCCGGCCTGCAGTTTTGGAGTCGCTAGCTAACAAAATGCTGTTCCCGTGCACGAACGCGGGATGTCCGAAGCACGCAACACTGCCGTTGCTGGAGAAGCACTCGCCGCATTGCCAGTACAGGATCATAAACTGCTTTATGGCGAGGGTTTACGGTGAGAGTACGCTTCATTTTATTTATATAACCCGGTGAATATAAGCCATCGATCGACCACAGCCACAAACCACCATCAATGTATTTTACGACTTTATTTTTTATTTGTGGCTAATACGCTACTATTTCGATAGTTGTTACTCGCATACTCGCTACAGGCAAACAAAAACACCTAGACGCACTGCAAGAACCACACGCGTCGCATTGATATCGTGATAATACTACTAATGACAATGTGGCGCACCTATATGTATCGCACGATTCGCATTTCTCTCAGATGGTTTAGATTTGTGACGTGTTACGATCTTGCAGCGTCAAAGGATGCGTGTTCACCCTAATTATTGACTTGGCATTTTTCTATACTAGACTGCAGAGCAGGTCGTGGTGTCCGCCACTACTGTTACAGCAATTGGCAGCTTGTTTGCGCCAAACTTACGAATTCACTTCATAAATCGAAACATAAACACCGCAAAGACATAACAAAAGTAAAATTTCCTGTGACAACTTAGTGGAAAATTAATGAGGAAACAACATTAGAAAATAATAATTAAATTTGAATCATTGACTCGACGAAGAAAAGGAAGTACTCGTATCACACACATAGTGTTTCGTGACATCATTTAGTTAACACAGAATAATTACGTTAGTTATTTGACTTCTGGGTTAGGGCTCGACTTAATTAGATAAGGGACTTGAAAGAGGGTCGGCAATTGAGTAAGTTAACTCGTAGAAAACGAAATTCCAGGTAGTTGCGGTCAAATTTTGCTAGACAAACATAGTGGGTCGAGTGATCCTGTGAATAACCCCCCTTACAAAGTGCACCACTTTCGATATACACGGTTACGAAGAGAAAATGCTGTAGTGGGAACAGAAAGTATGTAATTTAATCACTTTCATTTTATTTGTATGGATCACTTTAATTTTATCGATGTTTGTTTCCACTGCTGGTCATAGGCCTTCCCTAAAGATCTCCAATAAGAACGGCTGGTAGCGGCTTGTATCCAGCGCGATCCTGCGATCATCCTTCCACCTTATGGGTGGACGTCCTACGCTGCGCTTGCCGGTACGTGGCCTCCACTCGAGAACTTTTCGACCTCATCGAACATAAGTTCTTCGTGCTATGTGCCCTGCTCACTGCCATTTCAATTTGCCAATCCGCTGGACTATCGCTGGACGCAGAGAGACTCCAAGCGTAGCCCTGTCCATAGCGCGTCGAGCTACTTGGAGCTTACTAATAAGGCCCATAGTGAGAGACCACGTTTCTGTACCATAAGACTTCTTATGGACTTTAACGCCTAATTATTTTTAAACCAACATTATTTGCCACTGTCATTTTAAATACTTCTAGTGTGTTTTACTCTGTAATTATTGGCAAGTACAACAAAATAACAGTCAAGTCAAAAGAAGGAAATTAGTTTCTTAAATCAAATTGTATTTCTGAAATCTTTACCAGCACTTTCATTTGTTCTCTCTTAATTTTCTTTGTTCAGTCTCTCCCAATAAAATACTTGCACGTAATTACTTAAAATCATTTAGAGCAGTTTCATTACCGTAATGAACGTCATTAATCGTCCTTAATTAAACCTATCGGTTTGATACGAATGTTTAACTGTTGATTGTATCAGACTCAATCAAGTAACAGATTGTCCAATTAAATTGCAATACCTATTTATTAATTCCACCGAAGCGTTTGGTTTTTTTTTTGTCAATGACAAAATTCTTCCCAGTAACCTTTAAATATTACGGGGTAATACCAAAATATCGGAGCCAAAAACAAAAGCGGCCAAGTGCGAGTCGGACTCGCGCACCGAGGGTTCCGTACAAACCTGCAAGGTTTACAAAGTTCTAAGTTCAAAGTTCTTCAAAAAAAGTAATAAGTTTATATTTATTAAAAAATATATATTTTGTAATGTAACTAAAAATTTAAGGTTTTCGGAATTTTTCCTTTATGTGTGCTATAAAACGTTGCTTCATGCCAAATTTCAAGATTCTAGGTCGACTGGAAGTACCCTTTAGGTTTTAATTCCCTTGCGAGTACTTGCGAGTTTCAAAATATGCAGCTTAAATTGCTGTTTCTTTTGATTGCGTTGACATAGAAGTTTGATTTTGTTACAGCTTAAAGGTATGTATTATAGACCTGAGTATTTGGTATGAATTTCAATTTAATACCTCTACGCGTTTATGAGGAAATGGGTAGTAAGGTTAAAATTATTAAAAAAAAATATATTATGTGATGTAACTAAAAATTTATGGTTTTCGTAATTTTTCCTTTATCTATGCTATAAGACGTTGCTTCGTACCAAATTTCAAGATTCTGAGTTCACGGGAAGCACCCTGTAGGTTTTGATTCCCTTGCAAGTGTCGAAAATTTGCGGCATAAACGGCTGTATCTTTTGATTGCGTTGGCTTAGAAGTTTGATTTTTTCACAGCTTCAATGGACAGTAGACCTGAGTAATTGATATAAATTTCAGCTTCATACCTCCACGCGTTCCTGAGAAAAAGGGTCTTGACAGACGGACGGACGGACAGACGGACAACAAAGTGATCCTATAAGGGTTCCGTTTTTTCCTTTTGAGGTACGGAACCCTAAAAATAAACCAGTCATTGTTTGTTTCCTCGACTTCAGCCGACCAAGATAGCGTAAAGTAGTTTATTATTTTCTATTAGTTTTAAATTAATTTGACGCGTTGTTAGGTGCGGCCTAATTCAATTGGAAATTTCACGAGATAGGATATAGATAGTTGTACGATTTATTTGTTAAAACCTGCCATATTAATCTATGAATCACCACACACACCTAATTATCTAATCTATCTCCAATTTAATCTCAGCGATAAGGATAAGGACTCAAAAATCAAATTACTATTGCCGTCTACTGAAATATGATATTTTTGAAGGGCATGTAAAGTCCGCGCCACACAAGTCGGCGGATGGGAAGTTATGCGCAGAACGCTGATCAAAATTATCGTTTAGAAAATGTGTACGAGACGGGGTTGCGCCTACGCAATTTACGCTGCGTTGAATTGTAAAATTTAACTTCCATCTATTTAAGAAACTCTATCTACAAAAATAAAAACAAAACTGTGACAGACAGACTAACGAATGGGCGCAACAAATCACACACCATAACTACAAGTTTAAGTCAAATAGTTACAAATTCCTTCAACAAAATTCCAGGATCAAAATTGCTCTACCCGCCGAGAGCCCAACTCAGAGTAGTGAAAGTTACAGAGTTTAGACAACTAAAGCGAGATTCCTTTCCCAGGGGAGTGCAAATGGGAAGGTCGGGCGGGCGAGTGGATGGACCATTGCTTCGTGAACCACAAGGAGAGGGTCAGCGACCTGCCGTTCATCACGGTCAAGGACCACTGGGACGCCAAACGGACGGAGCCGGTGTTGAACTACTTTCTCCTCAGGTGCTACGATAAGGTGTTTAATGTGTACCAGATTTATGATAAGCGAGGAGGTGAGTATAACAACTTCTTATAACTTACTAAGCATAGGCTTGTCCGCTCTAGAAACTTCTTTGCCCACTCTAGAAAACTTGAAAGTCGATGGTACATTCTATTCTTCTGGGGTGGACAAAAGTAAGCAGCTACCCCATCATACCAAAGAATAATAATCTATGAACTGCCTTACCTCAACTCTGTAACTTTCTCTACTAAAGTGGATGCAAGCTTAACGGAGCGTTGCTGGCCGTGAGCCCATTGAATAAATGTCATATTAGCTGCAAGGAAAAAAAACTATCCCCATGGTTCATGATAGTGTTTTTTGTTAGCTAAACATATGTAACATTTCTGAAATGAGCTCACGATCCACGATGTTCCCCAATGCTTCACTTCGCTCAGTTTCAGCGAAGTGAAGCTTTGGCTAGACGAGTCATACAATTTTACTTGCTTGTTACCAAAAATATTAGTTCTGTTTTTCCACAGAGGCAAGAAGTCTTTATTGACTACAAAATACAAGAACACTACATACTTAAGCTACTACATAAAAAGAAATTGGACCATTCGCAGTCCCTTGAGGCTCTAAAGTTGCGAGTAATAATCACATAGATTTTACTTATTTTTATTAATATTCTGTAAAATTTTATTAACATATACCTATCATACTTAAGCGAGTAAAGTAACAATAACAGTAAATAAATATAGCTAAAAGTTAATCAAATAACCCTTCCCTCATCGTTCCTGGTGCAAGGTTCCCATAACGCTTTCTGCATTGCCGCGCTGGACGGGGCTGGATTTTCTTTGCACCAGAAACGAAACCGAACGGGAACGGGAAAGGACGTGAACAGGAGTCACCTACTATTTCTCGAATGCCCTTTGCGCCCTTTTTCGGAAGCTATATTTTGGCTTCAATACAGTGTTGCCATTGCTACGGCAATTTCAGTATTATACGGCAATACAGGCTACTCTTTTTGCCGAGTACACGACTAAACTTGTGGTATCATAAAATTCATAAAAAAACGGCAATCAGAGAAATAAGGAAATATAAATATGTGTGAAATACGACAATATCTCAAATTTTGCTTCAAAACAGCAATTAATAATTTTTTAATGACATCCTCCTCAGCCTCAGTGCCTCACCAGGCCATGGTCTCCAAAGCAACGGGTACGTTAAGATAGTTGAGTATCATTGTCGCGTACTACAACCGCTTTTTTATTTCTAGGCAGAATGATGTGGACCGTGCTCGTCAACGATGACGAGGCAGAGCGTTATTACTTCGAAATCGATCTCTTCCTGCCCAATTTCCCCAGCAAAAGGATTGTTTACAGGTAAATATACTATGACATAAACAAACAAGCATTCCGTAACTCCACCTATAAAAACTTTATGTTGTACGATACGCATTCATCGAAACAATATTTTTATGTGAATTCTTTGTAACTCCCGAAGAAAACTGAAGGTAATATAGGTCGATTTTGACGAGTGCCTGAAAATCTGGATGTATGTCTATGGTATTCCTTACACAACTCTAGACATTAGTCTTATTCTACGATATAGTCATACTGTATAACCATCACCACCATTTTAAGTAACTGTTACTATGAGACCAATCCGGCAATCGTTCAAATCATTGGCAAAAAAAAGAGTTCAGAACATATTTTTTAATCCAAGGATAAATCATAAAATATGTTTATTTAGCTAGATAAACATTCCGTATAGATAATGCCTTATGCATTTTTTGTTATCGAAACTGATGCAATCGAAGTATTTTTTAGCTGTTTTGCAATAAAAAACTTGGTCAGACGTTTTTAAACTATTTTAGCACTTGCCATTTTTCAAGCTAATTTTATCCATTGTTGTTTTTGGTAATAATCAGTTTTTTTTGAGAAAAAAAATTATGACGCCATAACACTGACCCAAAATATCCAGTTGTACTCTTTTGACTTCCACCTGCCGGCTCCACCGGAAAACCAGCGCTGGTTGGTTCCTAACCAGCATACGCTGAGGTGGAGCTGGTTTGTGACAGAAATATAGATTAAATTACTTTGCCATAATTATTTAGTTTTAATATGTATTCTTTTGTACCGTATGTTACGTGTTTTGTTCTTTATTTTTGTCACAATAAAAAACTGTCTATGTGTATGTCTAATTTTGTACTCTTTATTGCATTGAGTACAATCGTATCGTCAAGTATAAAATGCCATCTGTTTGAAGAAGCCGAGATATTTCTGGCGCGATCCTCCCGCTTGTAAATGATGCTGTATCGCTTACAAACTTTGTTGAAAATATTTATTTCTCTAGGGAGCATACAAATTTTACTGTGCAATTTGGGAAAACTTTCGCTCGTTTACGTTGTTTTTTCTCTGCTTTATTATTTTTGAATATATTTGTATCTTCGTTTACTTTGCCGGCACGTACGTGCTATAATTTTAAAACAAATGTTCATTCCACCCCCGCCGTTTCTTTTACTTTTGTGTTAAAATATGAACGCAACCTTACTTTGACTCAGATCGAGCTAATATTAAATTTCTGATCTTTGAAGATTACTAACTTTGTAAAGCAGTCTACCCAGGGAATCAAAGTACTTTCTAATTATTCTCAGTAACGTAGGTTGATACTTGAACAAAGTAAACTAACTTATATGTACTTCATGAGGATTACGGAGAAGTTTAAAACAGCATTATTTGATAGATTTAGTTAGTGATAGTTTATCGATAGTTAATTAGCTTATTTAAGAATCGATTGAATTTTAAATTGTCGTATTTAGATATTTCTGCTTCGAAGATTAGGCAGAATGCGGTCAAATCCAAGCCAATCTAGAAAAAAAATAGTCTATGCGCATTGTTACAGGCCGTTCGCTACAAAGGAAAAATTACGGGCAAGTCTCAGTAGTTAGGATAAGTGATAGGCCATAAAATATAAGACTTCGCATAGACACCAGGGTTACCTTAGAAAATACGGTTTTTATATGCGGTGCGGCGACGGTCATTTTATGGGACATCATAGTATTCATTGCTATAAAAAGATTATTGTTTTATCAAAATTTTGCGAAAAACTATCAGCCATTTATTCCATAGAAAAAGATCAATTCGTACAAAAACAACTCATTGACGTAAAACAAAAACACATTACAAAATACCTAACTTTGACCATTGACTTTTTAACAAAATGTTAGTATTGAACAGCTGTTTTAAGGCGTTTTCTTTATCATTCCCATATGAAAAATTGGTCGTTATGAGCAGTGCGATGATGTCCTAAAATAAGTCCGTCATCTAGAAAGACTATATACTCGTAGATATATAAAATGTATCGACATCAACTTTGTGACCAACGAACTTAAATCGACGCGTATATTTTTTTTGTTGTGTATAAACACGCATAACTTTTTACATAGTAGTCCGATTTCGATAGTTTTTTTTTTTGCTAGAAGGAATATACTTCGATGTTAGTCCCATTTAAATTTTATCAAAATCAGCTAAGCCATTTTCGATAAATCAACAATAATGTGAATAATACAACATCGATCCGTGCGAAATACTAGTGAATTCTGTACACAATTAAAGTCGGTCATGACATTTTTTGAAAAAATAACTATTGAAAAAAATAATCCTTTATATCTTTCCAGGCGCCCTTGTAAGTGCGAGAAGGACGCTGACTTTCTCGAGCACACCCAGAACGTGTACATTCCAGTCGAAAACGTCTTCTCTATGCTAGACGCAACAGAGTCTATGAATTTTATTGTCAGGATTGGTACGTTTCATTTAATTACCCTTATAACTTTGACTTTGATTGACTGCCTCCGTGGCTCAGTGGTTTGTGACCCTGACTCCTAGATCAAAGAGGCGTGGGTTCGATTCCCACCCAGGGCAAGTATTTATGTGAGGTGTTTTCTCTGTGTCTGGATGTTATTTAGGTATCATCTATATAAGTATGTATTTAAACAAAAATTTAAGTGTATGTAGTATAACAGTCTCTGGCAGCCATATTATTATGACAAGGTTTGCTTAGTTTGGTGTCAGAGACCGTGTGTAAGATGTCCCCTAATATTTATTTATAACAAATCTGAAGGAGTCTTTGTTGGTTTGTTTGTTACCTTTCCACGCAGCAATGGAGGAACGGATCGACTTGAGTTTTTGCATGGATGTAGTTTAAAACTCAGAGTGTCATAGGCTTAGACCAAATAAAAAAATCACGACAGAATGCTTGGAACAAACAAGTGAGGCCGGCAAAACTATGCCTCGCCGTATAAAGACACAACACATACGAGTACATGTACACACACGTATAAAGAAACTATACCTTGGCTCGTCGGTCGAACTATAGGCTAGTTTTTATTTTGGAAGAATCAAAGGAAAACCGCAGGTAAAGCTGGCTTTAAAATAAAGTAAGGCCTGGCGGCTAGCCGTCAGAGTTTTTAAACCGACATGGCTAAACTGATAAAACAACCGGAACCCACAATTTAACGCGTCATTCGAGCCCCGGTAGCGTTCAGTTGGAAATGCCACCCGCGATCACCCATGCGAAGACTAACCTTGCTGAAAGTTGCCTAACTTCTTTGATCACTGAGAATCACTTGGTCTAGCTGCGCTAGGTATACATATGCTATATTTAGCTTTATTACACACCAGAAGAACTCTGACTAAAAAACAAAGTATATTTACAACTTAAAATTAGGGCAGACTTATCGCCTTCAATGATGTTAATATTTATTTTTAACTAATATATTTTTATAAGATTTTGGTAATAACCATTAAAATACGCGTCCTGTAGGTTTAATGAAGTAAATACTATACGTGGTCTCTGCGTATGAATGAATCAAAAGTCGTAATTTGCTTAACAATAACAATAGATAAGGCATTTTAAACTTCTTAATGCGACCACTGACCTTAAACAAAAACACTGGCCAATAATAATAGCCTCACCAAAACCACAGAGGGTTCAGTACAAAATAACGCATTTCTTTTTATTCATCAAGGAATCTTTAGTGCGTTCATTGCAATTTTGAGTGCATAATATCTAAACGACGAACTTACCACTGTGGTTTGTTCGTGGTATTCCCACATTAGTGTTAACTAGACATTCCTAAGTACCGAAGTTGAGCTGCTTGCACCTCAGAAGAATGACAAGTAATAGAAACCGTACCAAAATAGGAAGAGATATACATCACTTTGTCCCACTTTAAATAATAATTTAAAAGGTGTTCGAAAAAGATGAACATACACCCGAACTTACGTAATTTCGAAGGGTTTCACAAACTAACATTGAGCTATCTCGGCTGTACAAATTCAAAAAAGTATAAAGTAAGAAGGTAAAATGATCAGAGATTTGAACCTTCTGCTGTAGCTAAAGGGTTCAAATTTCCGATCATATCGCAAAAGACAAAGTGGAACCAAATTTTAACCATTTTGACGTATGCCGACAGACACTGCATTTTTTTTTGTTCCACTCACTCTCGCGTATGCTGTATAACCAGATATGAAAAAGACAGCTGTAATGTAGTTTTTATTTGAGTAAAATTTAGCAAGGTTTCTATTACTTGTCATTCTTCTGAGGCTTGCACGGTCAGTCTTTGGATCGATGACAGCTGGTTATATAATTATGCACATTGGTCCACTAAACGTTACTGTTACATGGTTGATATGTTAAATAGGTCCCGGTTATTTAACCGTTTAGCCACGTCACTTGCCTTTAGGCAGCTTAAACACTCTGACACCAGAGCTAGCCACTAGGCATATAGGAACATTCACACATAAATTAACCAGCAACAAGAGTTAACCACCTGCGCGTCTAAAATTGTCGCTTTGAGCAATTTGTTAAATTAGCAATGATACTCGTGTTCGTTTTATACAATAATTTTCCGATCAATTGATTGTCCGTATGTGTCGATTTCACGATTTCACAATGCGAATCACGGTCATGCTGTGATTAGGTCGAAATAGCCGTTTTAATACACCATTCCAATTTGCTGGCGAGTAAATTTTTATCATTATTTACGAAAACGAAATAAATAAACAAAAGGTCCGGTTTATCAATTGGTTATGCAAAATACACTGCGATTTGATTCTCAATAATATTTTTATCAGTTATTTCATCATTTTAATTTATTTATTTATTTACTTCGCGTAATCAAAAGCATTACTCAATATAAAAATACAACTACTTACAGTAATTTAAAATAAGGCCAATACATATTAAAGTTATTTATGTAGCAATAACAAAGTATACGACTAATAATACGACTTAACAGTACCTACACATGTATTGTACATTATTTACATTTTACGCGTAGATATGTGTGTGTGTGTGCGTATGTGTGTGTCTGTGTATGTGTGTGTGACGTTTATGAGTCTATCTTCAATTGAATCGTCTCTGCGATACACAAGTCCTCGTAAGAGGCTGGGTTCGCAGAGACGACGTCAGGAGTGTGTACTTGTGTTGGATACAAATGTTATGTTGGTGTTTGTTTGATTGAGAGAGAGGAAATTTTTTGGAGATTTACCCACCGCGCATCGGTCTTATGAGCGTGTTTTATTCCAATTTTTAAGCGAATTTTTGTTTTTATGTATTTGGAAGGTACTCCTGTACTAAATAACATAGACTCGTTGTGTTTGGACTCGTTTTACTTGTTGCTTGTGTAGGATTCAAACACCTCGTAGTCAATGATACAATATAATTTATTACATGTTTCTCCATAGTTTAATTATTATATCGCTACAAACATTTTTCTATTCCTCGCTTCATTTACACATCTTCGATCGTCCTTTGTTTTCTTTCCTCTCCTTCCTTTCCCGCCAAAAGGTATGCAACCTTCATCTTCTTTTATGTTTTGGCGTCGCATGGTTAAGCTTTTGCCAGTATCAATATTCAACCTTAATTCTCTTTTATTATTTTTTTAAAACAACCTGTTCGATCTAACTTGTCCCGCGAATCTATTTATTAAAGAGGTTTCTATGTGTTAAGTGATCTTTATACACCAATAGACGAATATAGTTCTGTGTTGGCGGGACAAGTTAATTCGAATAATTCACAGCTGGTTTGATCCGTTTATACAGAAATATTGGTTACTTTGAAGAGAATATAAACAACCTTACACTCGACCATCCTGAAGACGTGTATGCCCTCATACACGATTGATAAAAACGTCAAAAGAACAGTTTGAAATAATACAATGCAAACATATTTTTTATTTATGCACGTAGGCTATTATTGGTAATAAATATAATATTTAAACAATTTAACGACAAATAACCTTACACTTGGCAAATGTGTAATAAAGGTGTTATAAATGTGTAAATTTGTCAATAAACACCCTGATTTTTTAACAATACATAAGGCAAATTGTAATAAATCAGGTCTTGAAACAAAAATTTTGTAAATTTTAAATTCTGACTTAGCTAGGTATAGATATTTATATAGATAGCTGAAATTTAGAGCTGTACAATATTTATTGAGCCACCAAACCAGTTAAGTATTTCATAAATGAAAACTATCTCACAAAACCACGAAAAAAAAAATAAGTTACTATCCAAACTCTAACACATATTAAACAAATTTTATAGAATATAATTTATGGATAAGTTACGTAACAATAAACGCTAATTTATAATTTGCGATGAGCGATTGAGTAGATACGTAAATGAATTTGGTTTTCATCAAACAAATAGGTAGTAACAATATCATACGAACTATATATAATATGTATTTATAAAACTCTGACAATGAATTACCACCGTTGCTATTAACTGTATAATTGGCAATATTTCTCACATAGTGGTTTATTAATAGTTGTACATAGGAAAAAAAAAGAAAATATTTCCTCTAATCCAGCCAGATCTTATTGCGAAATATCTCATGAAACTACTGCAAATAAAAATATTTTTCAAAAGGAATTACGATTTCACATAAAGAAAAATTAATCTGAACTTACATAATACAAAAATAATTTGTATTTTGTATATGTTTGTGCTTCAATAATTTGTACATCAAACTGTGTTGGGTACATAAAAATCACTATCTAGATTAAGTAACTGTTAAGTACTTATCTTACAAAATAACATTACATAAAATATTAATTAAGTTAACGTAGTGTATGATTATTATTGAGTTGAAATCTACCTTATAATGTATAATGAGTTACAGTAATAATACCTCTCTCTACGGGTATGTTATAAGCCTAGCATCGCTTACAGGCAACGACATGAACTCACGAAACATAGAAACCATGAAATGCTGAGTGCAGTTGCAGACTGCAGAATATCACAGTACAAAATGAACTACCTAGTCAAAAATAAGTTTGACTACTGAAAACTTAACAAACTACTTGTAAGTAAATGAATTGGAATGAATATGAATACTTAAGAATAAATTTTACGACATAATTATGTATTGTCAATTAAATATCATTTCTCAAAATTTATCGAACATTATTATTGATTTAACATTTTCCGTTTACTATAATAATATGCGAAAACAATGAATGCTTATTCATTTTACACATATTTAGAAATCAGTGTCGTTTCTAGTGTTTTATTGATATGAGTAGATAAATCATTGTATAACATTTATTTAACTAAAAATAAGTTACTAGATTGTTTTTCGCTTCTAAAATACAACTTGATTTTAGGGAAGTGGCTATCTGCGAATTTTAAGAACAATTGAAATTATGGTAATAATTCTTCCATAAGATTTAGAGGAGCTTCTTGATGTCATTGTATAAGACGAGCACGAAAGCACCGCCCGTACCTCTGAACATGTTCGAGAACGCACCCTTGAAGAAAGCGGAGCCACCCTCCTGTTTGGCGACGGTGCCCAGCAGTGCAGCATGCCCTTGTACAGGATGTCGCCCTTGGCGCGACTGGACTGCATCATCATGCGCCTGTGCACCGTGTCGAACGGATACGAGATGATGCCGGCCACGGTGGTGACGGTCTGCGCGATGGCCCAACTGATCACCAGCGTCACTGATCGGCGTGTTCTTGGGGTCGGGCAGCATGCCGCGCGTCGTGTCGTAGAAGCGGAAGTAGGCGGCGTGGTAGATGATGATGCCCTGCACCGACACTTCGAAGTCTCTATACAGGCCGGAAAAACCGTCGGACTTGAAGAACTTGGACAGGCATTTTCTGAGGCTGCTGAACTCGCGCTGGCCGTCGCCCTTGCCGACGTCGGCGGCGAGACGCGTACGTGCAAAGTCGATCAGATACACGAAGCAGAGGGAGGTGGCTTCGGCGGCGCCGCCGGTTGCCAGGTTACTAGCGAAGTAGTGCCAGAACTGGGTCTTCTTGTCGACTCCTCCGAGGAACACCTACTTGTACTTATCCTTGAGGGTGAAGTTGAGCGCCTGCGTAGGGAAGTTCCTGATGACGTTGGCGAAGTTACCGCGTCAGAAGGAGAGCAGGCCCTGCTCTTTGGGGATGCGGACGAAGGCGTCGACGATACCCTTGTAGCGCTGGTCGGTGAAGATCTGTTTGCTTACATGCTGTACCTGAAGAAGCAGCTTGACGCGCTCGATGGGCGCGACGGTGGTCTTGGAGACGGCGGCAAAAATGCCTCCGGCGATGAAGTCTTTCGGGAACGCGATCAGATCGGTTACTTTGCCATTTGCAACAGTGGATGCATGCTATTGGGCACTTCGATCTTGAAAAATATCTCCAAAATTTAATAGGATGACATGTATTATTATTTACTAAATGAAGCGTGAGTAATTTACCAGTGAAATATTTTATTTTAAATTGTGTAAAATCCATGCTAGTATCCATGATCAAAGTGTGATGAGCATTTAAATACATACAACTTTTGTATTTGGATTCAACATATATTTTGACTGGAGAAAAATTAAAAAAAGAAAAGAATAGAAGAAACTTTAATAAAAAAAAAAAAAAAACTTTTGATTGTTGTGTATAATTTAGGCACTAGAAGCTTACAATGTCACTGTATCATTTAACCAGCGTCATGTGTATAAGTTTTTTAAATTATGCGTGAGTAATACTGATGTGATTGAAGTATTTTATGCAATTATGTACTCTGCTTACACGTCCAATCCATAAGTTAGAAACCGGCAATTGCTGCAGTCCAGCCAGACTATATAGCAAAATACCGCGAATGTACATTTTAGTCACTTGCTAACCCAGCCAATCCACCAGCAAGGACAACAACAAAACAACAAACAATAACACTTTATTAGACAACCACATTACATAAAGAATAAATTACAGGGACAAAACAATACAATTTAGGTTTCTAACTGGCGGCCTTATCGCTTTAAGCGATTTCTTCCAGGCAACCAAGTACGGATAGAAAATATAAGTTTACAAAAAAAACGTGGCCTTAACAGAAAGAAGAAATTAACTCATAAACAAACACTTAACAAAAATACTTCTTGACTAAACCTTAAATCTTTTTTAACTTCTAATGTACATTCTAGCTTCTAGCTATCCAGCCCAGCCAATCCAAAAGCTAGAAGCCGACATTTGCTCCAACCCAGCCAATCCATATAGCAAAATGTCACGAAAGTACATTTTAGTCACTTGCTAACCCAGCCAATCCACCAGCAAGGACTAAACCTTAAATCTTTTTAACTTCAAAAGTACATTCTAGCTTCTAGCTATCCAACCCAGCCAATCCAAAAGCTAGAAGCCGACATTTGCTCCAACCCAGCCAATCCATATAGCAAAATGTCACGAAAGTACATTTTAGTCACTTGCTAACCCAGCCAATCCACCAGCAAGGACTAAACCTTAAATCTTTTTAACTTCAAAAGTACATTCTAGCTTCTAGCTATCCAACCCAGCCAATCCAAAAGCTAGAAACCGACATTTGCTCCAACCCAGCCAATCCATATAGCAAAATGTCACGAATGTACATTTTAGTCACTTGCTAACCCAGCCAATCCACCAGCAAGGACTTAACCTTAAATCTTTTCAAACTTCTAATGTACATTCTAGCTTCTAGCTATCCAACCCAGCCAATCCAAAAGCTAGAAACCGACATTTGCTCCAACCCAGCCAATCCATATAGCAAAATGTCACGAATGTACATTATGTTTACTTGCTAACCCAGCCAATCCACCAGCAAGAAACAGACATTTGCTCCAACCCAGCCAATCCATATAGCAAAATGTCCGGAATGTACATTTTAGTTACTTGCTAACCCAGCCAATCCACCAGCAAGAACCAGGTACACGCTCCCACAAAACCAAACCTTTTAGTAGAGTACCCATCATTTTACTAAAAAAAATATGTATACTTAATCTTGTATTAAAGTATCTGTCTTCATAAATCATACATAAAACATTAATTGCAAGTGTGTATCCCATTTCAGACAACACTATCCAACACTGGTCTAAATTCCATCATACCATTTCCATACGGGATATCGGTCAAATCTTCGAAACTATTCTTTGTTCCTTATTAATCAAAACAGCATAAATAGATCTAGAATTCTTCCTCAGATAATATTGTTATAGATCCATAGTCCATTTGTGTCCCTTGACTTCCTTGCTGATAGCTTACTCGTCAGAGGAAAATGCCATCACAATGTCTCACATTCGGTGACAAAGCAGGAGCAAGGTCCGGTCGCTCTGGTAAGAATGCATTTTATTTGTGTCGTTTTACTAAAGTTCACATTCCGGTCCAGTGGGCATGAAAATAATAAAAATGCGTTATAATTCTGCTGAAAAACATTTAGTTTCTGTTGGTAAATATAGGAAGAGAATTTAAAAAAATAAAATAAACACATTCGGTATTATCACAAAAGACTCAAACAGGCTTAAAACACTGCTTAAAGTAGAAAAATCTTCCATTAAACAACTTTCAAAGCGTTGGTTGGAGTGGTAATTGTTAGTGATTAAATTATTTACTTATGACATAAAAGTCACAAAAGTTACATTAAATTATTATCTTTGACATTCTGTTTAGTTACATTGCTATCACCTCTAGGGCCTTACAAAAGGTTAAGTCCCTATTTGTGTTTGTATGGTCTTAAGAATGTATTTTTTTTTTTTGTATTATGCCAATAATTTTCCGACACATTAGGTGAACAAACAAACAACCAACAATAAGGCCGTCCCCTTAGCCCTTCTCAATATTACTGTGTCTTTGCAATTCCAAGTCTCACTTTCAATTCTTTTTTTTTTTTTTGTTAGCAACAAACACCATTACATCATCTTGCGATTTATGCAAAGAAGATAATGCAAAATGGGCTCTGACTAGGTACAGTAGCTCAAAAAATCCGTTAAACTATGATAAATAAATGCGCAGAGTAAAACAACCGCATCAAATGCTTAATTTATGAGTGATCTCACATTTTCCAATTTGATTTTTGTTCAGTCATTGAATTACTGTCATTTTGGTCACATGTAACCTTAATACCCGAATACACGAAATTACTTTTAATGGACACTGTTATTGTAAAAAATAACGGGAAAATCATTTTCCGAAAGAAACAAAGCAAATTGTGAAATACTGTACCCTTTATTGGCCCAATTTCTATGCATATTTGCAATATCTCCTTTAATATGGTATAAGTTGAGCAAAACATGGTTTTATAAACGTGTATGCTATTTTCGTGGGTCACTTTCAATTCAGTAATCGTTGAGATGAAATTGTATAATCTGTATAATCATAAGCACCACTAGGTGCTCTTCAACACTGCATGGTAGGCAGGATCTTTATCACCATATTGTCCGCTGAACATTGTACCACAAAATATTGCTCGGAGACATAATAATTATATTTATGTTATTATTTTTGCTGATTATTAAGTGTTTGAGGTACAATATTGATTATGATCTTAATATTAGGACATCCACAGGTACCATCCATACCTACGTATATAATGGTGCATATGGTACGTTTCAATCACAACTGCTAATGCTATTTCAGATTGCAATTAACGACGAAACATTAGCTCTATTAAAATTTTAAGCAGCACAAAAGAAACAAAAATTGTTATAGGATAAAATTAGCGCTTAACCTCAAATTGGATATATTTCGGTGAAAGAACAATTTAAGGCTGCGTCATAGATCGCCGTATTTATTCCTAAAGAACTGTGATGTTTACCTTTGATCATTGTTTCAGGATTCAAGGTATTTTCGCCGTTCATTGCGTCATTTTGTTCCGGTCTCTTTTCTACGGCGCAGTACGTCATAATACCTTCGCACCTTACGTGTTCTTGAGATAACTGTTTACTATATCCGATATTTCACAGCCGTTACTATCACTGTAGCAACACATTGAGTTAAAAACAACGCAGCTATCTTTCCGCTTACTCCATCCGAGACCCGATGTCATGTGCGATGTTTCGAGTTAAACGGCAGGGCAACAACAACGAGCATGCTCGGATCACTTGACATGCGTAATAGTTTTTATATAGCAGCCAATAGTCATATCCGCTTTTTCGTCGCTGTATCTGGTTGCAGTTTCCTCATAATTTGTGCCGATCGACTTAACACATCTCTCAGGTGAAACAAAGCTATGCTGGTCAACACCAGCTTACTGTCCGTTTGCGTCACTCGGAAAAACAAAAGAACACATAAGAGATTAATAAATAATGTTACTTTAAATAATTCATAACATGACGGCTACCTAGTACTTGCAATGCGTTAATTATCAAGCATTTCAAATTCAACAGAATACAATGGAATAACGGTAGGTAGTAGTAGGTACTTTATTTTCTATATTTTGTAATAATAAAAATTATATATAGGTAGATAAAACGACAAAATATTATAACCATGCTATTATGACGCACGTAAATATTAAAACGTAATGAATTTAGTTCATTTTAGAGCTACCTACATGTTTATTAAATATCTGAAAGAAAACTAAATCTATGTAATGTTTTAATTCAACGGTAAAAGAACCACATCAAATACCTAATATGGGCATGAATTACCTGTCACTTCTGAATTGTAGGATTCAAACACCTCGTAGTCAATGATACAATATAATTTATTACATGTTTCTCCATAGTTTAATTATTATATCGCTACAAACATTTTTCTATTCCTCGCTTCATTTACACATCTTCGATCGTCCTTTGTTTTCTTTCCTCTCCTTCCTTTCCCGCCAAAAGGTATGCAACCTTCATCTTCTTTTATGTTTTGGCGTCGCATGGTTAAGCTTTTGCCAGTATCAATATTCAACCTTAATTCTCTTTTATTATTTTTTTAAAACAACCTGTTCGATCTAACTTGTCCCGCGAATCTATTTATTAAAGAGGTTTCTATGTGTTAAGTGATCTTTATACACCAATAGACGAATATAGTTCTGTGTTGGCGGGACAAGTTAATTCGAATAATTCACAGCTGGTTTGATCCGTTTATACAGAAATATTGGTTACTTTGAAGAGAATATAAACAACCTTACACTTGTTTTGGCTAGCACTCTGCTGCTACATGATATCGAGGATCTCAAAAGCTTGTATTTAAACGGTTCCATTATTATAAAAATTTATAATTTTTGATAATCTAAATAATAAATGAATTATCTGTTTCAGGTGAAGTGGAGAATCTTCCATTATTGGATACGCCAACAACGAGCGAAAGCCTTATTTTATTAGCAAACGATAACGATGTACAAAAAGAATAAAGAGTGCAGACTTATACTTGAAAAGTGTTTTATTGAATTCAGAGCTCATCAATAACGTTTGAGTCAAATTCTTGCAGTAGCACAAATATTATTGATGAAAAAGATAATTTTAAAAGAAGCTGTCCAAATGAAAATATGTTTTACTAATTAGATAAATATACAGCAAATTACGAACTAAATACTAATTGTGACAGGATAGGTCAGCAAGTCCGTCTTTCGATAGTAAAATAAAAACGTTTGCTTTAGCTTAATCGTACCGCTCAAAACATTGAACCATTGAACACTATTGTTAAAAATTGAGTGCGATGATGTGATTTTTAAGCCTTATCGAGTTTGTTTATAGACGGTACATATGACTTAAAGCGTAAAGATATTAGTATCTTAGACTTGGGTGACAAGAATAGTGTCGTGGCGTCCAGATTTTTGAATCGTAAAACTATAGTCTGACCCGCCGGAACACATCTATAGGGCAGAGACCCGCCGCCGCCAGCATCTGTCTCAGTCTCCTTTGTCATCTACCCCCGAGCCCCTGTACCGCGCAGGCGAGGACTCAGTTAAACGGTCAGACTATAAACGAGCGTATGTCCGCGCCGTTGGAGCCGTACGCTCCGTTTTGGAGCTGTCGTGCACTGATTTTTGCCATTGCAATAAAAAGTAAATTGAATAGCAATAAAAAGGGTATAATTCATGAACACAATAACGAACAGAGAGATTTATCTAAAAGAATCCAACACACCAAAAGATTTTCACACTAAAACTGCACCTAGATCGATAACACATATCAGAGATAAGAGCTAAAGTCGCCTGGATAACGTTCGAGCAAAATAAATTGCTTCATTGATTTTCTAATTTAATTATCTTCGCAAAAACGTCCAGCAAGGCGTCTTAATTGAAAAATTAAAGGTGCCTCTTGTCGTCTTTAATTAAGTGCCTAGTCCGTGCGACTTTTACAAGGAAAATATTATTTTTTTCTCAAATTGTAATTACGTGCTTGAGCGCTGGAGCCTCGAAACGGAAAATATTTACTAATGGTTTTTATATCTCGTGGATTGAAAGAGATTGAGTATATAAATTTAGTAAGAAAATCTAATGTTCTAAAAATGTTTATGTAGCCGTGGTGGTATAGAGGTGCTGACACCCGCCTTACAATCGTGAGGTCTTGGGTTTAAATCCCGGTCCCGTACCAATGAGTTCTTTGGAAATTATGCACATAATTTCACACCACTGGCTTGTCGGTGAAGGAAAACATCGTGAGGCAACCTGCAACGTGAGGAATTTTCGTGTAGGTCCATAGAAGAAATTGTATTCTAATTCGATTGTAAATTGGCGAGCTATATATATTTTAAGCTATAGTGACCTAGTGGTACCTAACACTCGAAGAACAATCATGAGGTTTTACATTAAAATAATTCAAATTCAATAATTAACAAATTGGAATAAAATAAACTCATCATCCTAAGGAAACTTGCATACGAGTAGTACACATCCGTAGAAAAAAAATCGTTAGCATTTGTGAATGTTTCAACTTACACTAGACCCGTATGGTAGAAATGGAGCAATGGACTCTTGTTGGAAGGCCTTCAACAACGGACAATTAAAAGGCCGGTACAGTACAGTAAGTATTAAAATGTTGCCACCTCATGTAAGCAAATTCATGTAACCAGCCGCAATACGCGTAACTTTTTGATACGCATTAATATTTATGCAAAACTTCTAAAATCGAACTGCGTATTCATTGAAATAAAAATATATGTATAGACATTCGATCTCGCACAAGCCATTAAACTTTAGCTGTACGATAGAGATAGGATGCGATGTCGGAAATAGCAAGCGAAACAAAGCAAAATATTCCTTTGAAAACTATTCTTTTGCTTTCAGACTTCATTTGCGAAGCAATTCTTTTTTCTCGAGCCATGTTTTGACTTGCAAACGTTTACACCTACGTGTAGCTAAGCTTGAGATCGTTTATTTTTCATTGAGATTGGGTGGAAGATTTTCTTTTTTTCTTTAGCGATCACCGGTAAGTTAATCAACGTTTGGGATAGTCTTCGGAAGGGTGACCGCGGGTGGCATTTACAGCTAAAAGCAGCTGTAGCTCGGATGACACCTTGTACTGTGGTTCCGGGCGTTTTAACCGTTTAACCATGTCAGAGGCCATCACGCTTCTCAAAAACTTTGAAACCACAGGTAACTTCTCGGTCTATACTTACGAACTTACTTACATTATAAATGTTTCTTTGAAAATTTTGCTTTAGTTAAGGAATTTTCGTGTAGATTGGATTGTGGATTACTGGGACAAACTAAAACACAACTATAAGTAAAATCTACTTTTTCAAGTGTACCTACTTTTATTTTTAGGTACTGAGGGCATTTTTGTAGACAACCAATATTTCATCAACTGTTACTATTGTACTTACTTTGAAATGGTGAAAAAAGCAGTTGTTTCTAGCCTTCAATAAAATCATCGACTCAAGACAAAATGAATAGAACAGTTGATTTGTCTCGCAATTTCGTCAATGCTTTTATTTCGTTTTTTCGAAAGATAAAACCTGTATAATACAATAGAACCTGCTACTTATTGTACAGACCAGGTTAAAGTTTTACGACTGAATACATAATACGTATAGGTTTATCCTGATTCGATCTCACAGAGAGGCTCCGAGCATAGCCCTCTCCGTAGCTCGTTGTGCTACTTGGAGCTTACTAATAAGGCCCATAGTTAGAGACCACGTTTCAGTGGAGACGTAGAAGAAACAAAGTTACCGACATAGCCCAGCGGATTGGCAAGTTGAAGTGGCAATGGGCAGGGCACATAACGCGGAGGACTGATGACCGATGGGTTCGAATAGTTCTCGAGTGGAGACCACGTACCGGCAAGCGCAGCGTAGGACGTCCATCCAAAAGGTGACCTCATTAAGACCGCAGGATCGCGCTGGATGCAAGCCGCTACCAACCATTCTTATTGGACATCTATAGGGGAGGCCTATGTCCAGCAGTAGACGTCCTATGGCTGATGAATGGATGGATAGGTTTATACAATGTGCTGTTTTGCTTTGTAAAAGGAGTTCCAGATGTTCATTTCATCGATATGTACATGTTTAAATTATGGGGCAAACTACAACCATGAGGCAAAATAACACCGGGTATGTATGTGCCTTGACCACCTGTATTGACATAATTTATGAAATTGTTGTAGTATTCCAAGAGTTAATTAAGCCAAAGAGACAATAATATCCCACGAACATTACATTGAAAATCAAATACTAAAAATTGAGTCACGTTTAATTGGCATATTGTACAAAACCATTTTGTGTCGCTGAAAATTGTAGCGTAAATCATGCCTTTGAATTATGAGAGCATGAAATTTATTACTTTAGCGTCCGCTTGCAAATTTCCAGCTTTATGTAATTTTCTACGCAATATTTTTGAAATTACGACTGTAACTAGTGGCTGATCGTTATCTGTGAACTTTTTATACCGGTTTTGGCCTGTACGCGATGGATAGCTTAGATATTCTAGTCGAAATAAAATTATAAAATAAAGTAGTATTAAGTTATATAACTGAAGCCTAACAATTTGCTTATTGGGAAAGTGGTAGGCCTATAACGTATGAAAATACCTGCGTCAGAAGATCCTGTTTTTTTTTATATCCTTACCATGTACTCAATACTTCATACTTACGATTAATTTAAGTATAATCATAATAATTTTAACTAGCAATATTAAACATTTTTAAAATTGATCTATAACAAATACCCTACTGTACTGTACCAGCCTTTTTAATACTTAGTCCACTGTAGGTTGTAGGCCTACCAACAAAGGGAGGACCATATCCACCACACTGGCCCAGTGCGAGTTGGTGGATTCGCATCGAAAACACAGTGGTTTGAAATGACGTACATAAATTCCAAAGATTCCCACGACCACACGATTGTAGAGCGGGTGTGACTACCACTAGACCACTACGGCTTATACTCAACTTCAACACAATAATTATATCAATACATACCAATGCCCAGCGGATTAGCAAATTAAAGTAGCAATGGGCAGGGCACATAGTTCCGAGAAAGGATGGCCGATGGGGCAGTAAAGTTCTCGAATGGAGACCACGGACCAGCAAGCGCAGCGTAGGACGTCCACCGACTAGGTGGACTGACGATATAATAAAGATCACAGGAACGAGCTGGATGCAGGCCGCTTCCAACCGGCCTTGTTGGAAATCCATTGGGGAGGCCTATGTCCAGCAGTGGACGTCTTACGGCTGATGGATGGATGATACCAATGCCCAGTCATTATTGGGAACAAAGTAAAGCAAGCAAAGCAAAATTATACTGAAATCATGTAAAAATGTTTATATTTATATTTAAAGAGAATAAATAATTACTGTCACATAAATTTTTTTAAGATCTTTGACCAACCTTGTATTTTTATTACAGTGCAACATATTTTTAATTAAAATCTAAACTCAAAATGAAGCAACAAAGCATTTAGTAAGGTGGCTTTATTGCAATAAAGGATTTATTCTGCAGGGATTGTTTCTAAGCAACCTTTAGTGAAAGCTGACCTCTTTTCGGTTTAAAGCAGAGGTAGATTAAAGTCCCTCATGTCCCAAGATTATAATACTGTAAGGTAAAGACGAAGTAAAGTCCTTCCAAAAACAATATCTTCAGTGCTGTCACTTCCTTAACCTCACACTTCCAGGTGTGCTCAACTTGGCGGCTCCTTCCGCCAGAATTAATTCTACCAAAATTAATTTCGAGTACACCTTCCCCAGTTTATAGGCAACAGTTTGTTCTTATTACGTACCCGCAATTGTTATAACGTCTGACAAAATTAAATTTGGCTCCACTGGAACCTTGCTTGGGAATCTCTGAATTTTGTAAAAGCAGAAACACTTGATTTGAAGCTTGATTTACATAAGGTAACAGTAATTGTGTCTGTGTGGTGAGTAATGCTGAATTTAGCTGCTTTGATAGCAACTAAGAGTTTGTAGCTATAAATTAGTTTTTAGCAGGTACAATTTAGTGCTACCAATAATAACCAACATTATCATATAATACTAGTTCTACGATTATGACGAAATGAATTGAAATGATTGAATTTAGTAACCACAATTGGGTCTTTGTAAATTTAGCTTTATATGCCAGGGAAGCCAGCTCTCGCAGGCCTATTGATGAGCTACTATTATGTATTTACCTCAACATTGATTGTAGATGTAGAATGGCTTGTGCATCGGTTAATAAGTTGTCAAGTGCGTTACAGATGTATGATGTAGTGGTTATTTTTTTAGGATTCCTCGTTTTACTACGGAACCCTAAATAAATAACCAAATCTTTCTACATCTGTACTCATAATACTTGAATTAAATTTACATAAAACAGCAGGAATACATAAAAAGGTGATACGTAGCTTGTCTTAGTATGATTTTCTTCTTTACTTACCACGCTATAAAAATAGAAGATATTTCAATGAAAGATAACAAAACAAATTAAGAAAGGAAAGCGAGGACAATATTAAATATTCTGAAAATTGCGTATAAAACCATGAGATATCGGCCAGGTACTCTGTTTATGATATTATAATCTAAGAAATAATTAACCTCCCTTCATTTTTAGGGTTCCGTCTCCAAAAGATAAAAACGGGACCCTATTACTAAGACTCCGCTGTCCTTCTGTCTGTCACCAGGCTCTCTCATGAACCGTGATAGGTAAAACGTTGATATTTTCACAGATAACGTATTTCTGTTGCCGCTATAACAACAAATACCAAAAATAGAAAAAAAATTAAGCGGTGCTCCTATACAACAAACCTGAATTTTTAGCCGTTTTCGCTAGGTAATCATAACGATGACAGGTAGATGCTTGAAATATTCACAGAATATTTAGTTAAATATTCATTTTAAAAATAAAAAATAAATAAACATTTAAGGGAGCGCACCCATACAAAAAAAAACGTGATATTTTTACTCGAATTTAAATACTCACAGAATATTGAGTTATATATTCCCTTCAAAAATAATTGAATAAATAAAATGTATTATTATTTTTGGGGCTTCAATACGGTACGGAACCCTTCGTGCGCGAGTCCGACTCGCACTTGAATGATTATTGTATAATCCAAGGTTTAAAGATTCGTAGCGGACTCGCAACTTCTTAATTAAATTAAGGCGATTCTCGGCGGAATGATCAATCGCATCCCTCGAGATTATTACGAGGCTTCGAAGAAACCTATTAATTAAGTCTCCAGATTGTCCGGAAAATACAATTTAACTTCGAATATTGTAAAATGCACAAATATAAAACACTTTACATTTATTCAGGTGAAACTCACAAGCATAGCTCGGACCTTTGGTAGGTGGACCATCAGTGGAGCCGAAGCCAACACTGAGAGGCCCTTTTACATAATTTTGAATAAAACTTATCTGTTAAGTACTTAGAGTAGGATGAAATTAACTATTGCAAGATATGATTTACAGTATTTCGGGCTATTGTGATTTGCTGATCGATGACTTATAAAGATGGGCTATAGAATGAGGTACGGCACCCGCCAAATAATGCCTCATTTCACAATGCTTATTGCGGGTGCATGGTGACTTGCCAACCAATAAATGGGTCCCCCGTATATTGGCGCCGGAGGGGCAACATTGGTGTGGACAGCTTAGGGTGTCGAGTTCACTAGACGCTACTCGCGGCGTTATGCCCTTTAACACTTCCACCCTGGAGCTCAAGCTCTTAGCTCTTGCGGTTTCCACTCCAAGCTGGCCAGTTAAGGCAAGAGAGGAGTCAGGGGTCTCATTTAGCCCCAGGGAATCAGGGTTCGCGGTGTCGCCACTCACCGAGGGCTCGCCACAAAGTCACCCCCGCGATTCATTACATTTATTATTATTATGAAACTTTTTAGTATAAATACATAACGTATAGTGTAAATACATTGGTACAACAAAATATTTTTCGCAAAAAATCGCAACACCGACTTACAGCGTGAACAGAATTCGGATAGTTTGTGCGAATCAATGTGACATCCGTTTACATTATTAATGATTTATCAAAAACGGCTCAGCCGATTTTGATAAAATTTAAATCGAACCACCCCGGGAGTATTTTCTTTCGAACTAGAAAATATTTTTTTGAATCGGTCCACTATTGGCAAAAATATCGATTAACATACACAAAAGAATACCTACAAACGAACATTGTACCACCGCCTTTTTGGAAGTCAGTAAAAAATAAATAATTGGTTCAGCCCTTTATCTTCAACTGCTTCAATGAAATAAATGTTATTCAATTTTTTTTTAATTTGTCTTGTGAAATGTACAAAAGTCTTCCAATCATTTCGGTTGCAAACGAAACAATTAAGAGACACAACAAGGACAAGTACAAAGTACTCGAATACATCTAAGTACATACTTAAATCTTTTTTTCCATCAAACTGTCACAAATTCTAATTCTAATTCTTTATTTCGTACAACAACATAAGGTTACAAAAACAATGAAACGATGCTACCCGCAGTAGTCACGAAGACCGTGTCGCAGATAGCAACGCCCACCTCCAGCAAAGAATTTTACAAAATAAGTATATACATAGTACTTAGTTAAAAAGTTAATTAAATATAAATCACATCTTCATTTTCCATTTCCATTTAAGTATTGAAAATTAAAGCACGAAGTGAAAACAACATTTAAATACCTAAATAAAACAATTTGTTTCCACCAATGATATATAATGACAAACACAAATAAAAATGCTTCAGGCGGCCGTATTGTTTAAAGCTGTCTTTTCCAGGCAATTACATGTATGAGGTAGGTATATCTAAAATAGTTTAAAAGTAAACGCGTCGCCCCTGAGATATATGACAAGAAATAATTTTCAATCTTAGAGTTCAAAATAACCTGAAACCCATTACTGTACTGTATCAGCCTTTTTTTAATAGGCCGCTGCAGGACGTAGGCCTACCCACGAAGGATGGTTGGGCCATTTCCACCACGCTGGCCCAGTGCGGATTGGTGGATTCACATACGCCATCGAATTTCTTCTACGGACGTATGCAGGTTGCCTCACGATGTTTTCCTTCACCGAAAAGCCAGTGGTGTGAAATTCCGTACATAAATTCCAAAGACTCATTGGTACGGGACCGGGATTTGAACCCATTACTATCTACGAACAATAGGTATATTTTATATCTATGTACAGTTGTACACACATCTTTTCGAAGAACTATCTAAAAAATCCGATATCTGAAATAGGTACCTATAGAACCGAATTCATTCCCTTATTATGAAGTCTGTATTATGTTGAAACCTTATTTCACAGGTGTATTGCTTGTAATAAAGCTTCGATGAGATGAGAATAGGCCCCGAACCTTTATTAAAAATACGTTTAATTTATGTGACTGAATAGCCATTCGTTGCTAGCCTACAAAGCTTCTTTGTTATCGTCAGACTTGTATAATAGACGAAAAATGAAAATTTATTTTTATCCAAGCCTTAGCTTATCGCCCATATAGTTTGAAATCAGTAGTTAGGCTACTGCTAAAACTTCATTAATTTTCCTCTCTCAATTATATTACAGCAAGCGGTTAGCTATCCTTATAAAATCTCCCTGATTTGATTAACAGGTCTCAAAGTTTAAAATAAAGCATTGTAAGGTGTGAAAATTATTAAAATGGAAGAAATCGCTTCCAGCGATAAGGCCGCCGTTTGTTTTAACTAGGTTAAGTGATAATTGGATTGTTTTTCCATTTCTATTTTTGGTGCGAAACAATAATATACTGTACTGCACCAGCCTTTTCTTTAATAGTCCACTGCAGGACGTAGGCCTACCCACGAAGGGTGATTGGGCCATATCCACCACGCTGGCCCAGTGAGGGTTAGTGGATTCACATATGCCATCGAATTTCTTCTACGGACGTATGCAAGTTGCCTTGCCACGATGTTTTCTTTCACCGAAAAGCCAGTGGTGTGAAATTCCGTACATAAATTCTGAAGACCTCTTTGGTACGGGACCGGGATTTGAACCCACGATTGTAAGGCCGGTGTCATTACCACTAGACCACCACGGCCTCCAATAAAACACTAATGAAACAATAATGAATTATGTTATTATTAAGATGATTGTTGATGGACGGCCTAATTTACACCATTTAATACGAAGACGTAGGCGATTCACACCGCCGCGGCCCAAACCGCTCATGGTGCGATCTGACCAAAGACCCATAACTCTTGATATTCAATTCTAGTTTCATCCCTTTAATGGTAGACATAAATAGAAGCACTAGTGTGTAACCACACATTTAGTATCCAAATTACACGAAACACTACCATATAATTATGAATGTTTGTGCATGTGTCTTAGATATACGAGTAAATCTTCATTAGAATCATTTATGATTATGCGACGTTAAATTATTTATTTTAAAATGTTTTTATTGTATAGTTCTAATTTTCTTTAGTAAACGTACTGTTATTGGGTATATTTTATTCACAATTCACATTGACATAATTTAGGTAATACATTGTATTCAAACGTTCGTCGTGATTACAGACTTACAAGATCTGAGTGTAATATTTCAGAATTTTCGAGAAAGTGAAGTTTTTTTTCAACATTTCTGAATACCGAATTATTTGAGCTACACTCATATAATACAAGTAATGTGCAGAAAATTATGAGTTTTAGTAGGTACGATTTTACAATTAGGCATTTTTATAAGTTTTATAAACCTAAACCTATGTATATACTTAATTTGATTTGCTAACTTATAAGAACGTTACTTCCAGAGAAATGTGATCAACTATTATATTATATTGTAAGAGTTGATTATATTGTACTTCTTCGAAGCCAAGTAGTTTCGTTTGTTTTACAACAAAAGTATTTAAAAGTATTTGCTTTTAGGTTTTTATTACAAAATAAAAAGCTGACTGCGTCATTGTATTTCATTTGCAATCTTTTTAAGCAAAATATAAATTTATCATCATCATTTCACCCATTAGACATCGCCGAAGTTAATGCCTCTCCTATAGATCTCCATTACCAAGACTGTTGAAACAGCTGGCATCCAGCGCCATCTCGCTGTCTTAATGAGATCGCCAGTCAACCTTAAGAGTGGACATTCTACGCTGTGCTTATTGGTATACGAAAATGTCTTCATTGTGTTCACTTATATTAACACTTTTGAATTGGTGCCAAAAGTGGCGGTCTTGTCGCTAAAACCGATCGGTACGTGGTATATATCCATGTTTCTACAGAATTTATAGCTCTAAGACACATAACATATTGTTGTCCGTAACACATCGCCGGCCGTTACATGAGAGCTAGGTAGAACAAAGGCTTTCACGTATCTGGAGATATATGAACCTGTTCCAGTGCTCTTTAAAAAGACTCGTGCCGTGTTGGATAATGCAATGGACAACGTTTATTGGTTAATATTTCAATTCTCAGATAGTAGCAACGGTTGTAGAAAAACAGAGCTTATTTTCCATAGACCGGTCAAATGACGAGTTGATACACAATTAATATTATGTACGTTTTTTGTTCCGATTGAAATGTTTTTTTTTTTGATATCTACGTAAAGAACATTTTAAAAATGGTTCTAAGAAGTAGGTTTTCAATTTCAGAAAACATATAAAATTGTAGCGCAAAAAAAAAATCAAGAACAAATAATATTTCTTTCGCTAAAGCAGCGGCTTTAGATCGGTTGTTGTCAAAATATAATTATAGCATTAAAATTACCAGGTTAGTTAAAATGTATCAACAGTAATTATGAATCTACTAAAAGAAGTACAGCTAATCCTTCATTGGGCTATTGTTACTGAAAAAAAAAAACATTTTTTTTTCAGAGATAATGGTCTTCTGCCTTTCAGATAACAACCGATGAAAGAATCACGGTGGATTTACGCCACTTTCAACCGGTTTTATTGAAAATCTAATCAAATCCTGCTTATTATTTTCCTAAATACAGTTGCAGAGCAACAAGTTACTATTTAAATGACCCCTACTGAACTCTTGACCATATGTTTACATTGCGCCGTAAAACAAAGTGGATATAGCGGCTTTATTACTTTACCAAAGTATCTGAAACTGTATAAAGTTCTGCAAAATAGCATTTGCAAATTATTGTATTTTGTTGGTAACATGAAATACTATTCACTATATGTCAAATTATGTACAGAAGGCGTGTCACAAAGTGCAGGGACTTTCGGAGGTAAATAAATTCAAACACCTTTATTTATAACGCTGGCAGCATGATTTCCGTATTCGAATCCCGAATTCTTTTTCCATATTTGGAGACACGAATGCATGAAATCAATATAAAAAAAAAATAACTGACGCATATGTTTATGGAAAAAAATGCTGCCAGCCTTCACGCAAAGTCTGAAAGTGGTCTGAAATATAAGTTGGAAATATCAGGGTAGTTAGACAGTGTTTTGCATTTTCCTTTCTTAGACAATTTTAACTCATTGTAAAAGATAAAACACCTAATACAAAAAGTTCATCAACTCTCGACAAAAGGTAAAGGAAATATGAGTAACAATTATTTTTGGGTTAAAAATGGCAAAACCGTTTACAACCGTGTATAAAATTCGAATATTGTAAAAGACAAAACACCTAATGCAAAAAGTTCATCAACTCTCGGCAAAAGGTAAAGGAAATATGAGTAACAATTATTTTTGGGTTAAAAGTGGCAAAACTGTTGACAACCGTGTATAAAATTCAAATAGTGTAGCATTAAAAAATGCATTAAAAAAATTGGTTGCCTGTAAAGTCGGTATACGGGCGAAAGTTTTACGTGACAACGACTTTGAGACGAATGAGACGAATGAGAGCGCATAACGTGAGCGGAGCGTAACGCAGTTTCTTGAAGTGTCACCCGGCAAACCAATTTATAAGACGTTGTCACGTCAAAAGTTCGCACATCCGATGTACTAATTTTCACATTATTGTTGATTTATCAAAAATCACTGATTCTATTTCCTAAAAAATTTAAAAGAGATAAGAGACCAATTCTAAAGAACGAACTACCAAACAAAAAAAATATCGAAATAGGACAACTCTGTAAAAGATAATATGTTTAAACCATCCCATAAAAAAAATTACGCGTCGACTTGAGAATCTCTTCCGATTTTTCGTCAATTAAATTAGAACAGCTATTTATTTTCACGCTTTCGGAGTTGGTCTCATAGTAAAAGTTATTCATAATGCTCAGTATAAATATCTCTGAAAGATTTGCCAAAGTAAAAGTACATAATGTGTATAGTCTTAGAAGACTAGGTTCAAGCGAGTCTTGCAGAGGCAGCTTCTCTACACAACAATAATTAAAAACAAAAGTAAGGTTATGTAGCTCGCACAGAAGACAAAGCGTTTATAAGCCACCGACAACTTTTTCTTTTAGCTTCTTTCTTTTAGAAGATGTTGGTAAACATTTTCAGAAACCACCTGTGGAAATACTAGTAGTACAAGCACACCTTATTTTTTAATTTGTTATTTTCTGTTTAATATTAAAAAAGAAAAAAGCGGGTTATTTATTTAGAACATTTTTTTAATAATTACATAAAAACACCTATCTGTATTCTACTTTTTCAACAGTGAAACTTTCGTTTAGTAATGTATGGTGTTATAAGTCCGATTGTTAGCCCTGGTGTTAGGGTTTTTATGATCCACTTGAAGGCTTCTGGCATGCCTAAACAGTTCAAGTGATCGGGACTAACCGGGACTTACAATTTAACGTGGCATCTGAGCTACAGCAAAAAAATATAAAAAAATCCAAAAGAATATCGCTCTTTGGTCTAAAAATTAAGACTTTTATCTACACTAATGTTGTAACATTCTACTTATGTTTCCAATACTTGACTTATAATGACTACTGTTATAGCGCAGACAACAAAACACTCAATTTAAGTAATTTCACATGATGTTATGATATCCACATCGATATCGTAAAATCTCATTATAACATCAATAAAACGCGACCAATTAACCTGGCGAGCCTTATGTCAAAATCCTCATACAAGTTGTATAACATTTTGATATTAGGCTGGCTTTTGAAAACAGTTGGGTTATACGTGAAAACTTCGTCGAAACTACTAAACTTACATACACAAAACTCTTTGGTAAGATCTTGTGCCAATGAAATAAAAAAGAACAGCGCGCGCTCGCTCCTGATTGGCCCTGCGCGCGCAGCAAATCATTGGTTAGATTTTAAGAGCGTAGCCTAGTGACGAAGAAATTGAGAAATAGGTATTTGGACTAAACTATAGCCGTCGCGATGCGCCCAAACCAGGGAGCTTCAATGTGTGTGTGATGCAATTGTATTTGTGTGCGGACTGCGCTCGAACTGTCCCCGCACCCCGCCCGCGCCTCAAAGAACCAGCGTGGCCGACCGAAGTTTGATTTTGAATTGTAGCAAAATATGATATTACGTAGAGTGCGCACAAGATAACTCTGCGCGCGAGTCGTGGCGCCACGTAGGTACGTTATTTCACTAGCATTCCGTATTCCCTGGCAGCATAGAATTTGTTCCTGATTTTGGCCGTACGTAGAGCTTTCTTACGCGTATTCTACGTATAATCTAGTTTCCTAGAAGGTAAGGCGGAAAGCAAACAAAAATAATCCTGCCAATGATTATTTATTTTTCTGCCATTAGGAAGCTACATTATTTGTGACATAGGTTATTTTTTTATAGGCTTATTTATTTTCTTTCAAATTATTTTATTATTGTTGTACAAAAACATAAAATGTACCCAACTAACATCATATACAATTGATCTTGAACCCAAAGCAGGGAGTAAAAGTAGCAATTTGGCTATTTGATTTCTGTAGGCGTTGCAGTTTACATTATATATTTGGACTGAAATTACTTCTTTCTAATTTTAAGTTAATTATTTTTTATTTAAATATCTAACATAGTTCTTCTACAAACTAAAATAAATATGGACTCGCGCTTGAAAGGGTTCGTACCGTATGGGAGCTAAATATGTAGTCGTTTTTCAATTATTTGTTTTTTAAATTGATGTATTATATTACTAAATACTCTGAGAATATGTCAAGCGTCTACCTGTTGTGATTATTAATAATTATCGTGCAAAAACTCACATCTGTTGTATGAATAAATATTTATTTTATTCTATAGTTTGACTGATGAAACGGAGGAGGTACGCAATTTGACGCGTATTTTTTTTTTTTGGAAAGGGTATACGTCGAAGTTAGTCCCATTTAAATTTTCTTGAAATCGGCTGAGCCATATTTGATAAATCAACAATAATGTGAAAAATGCTACATCGATCCGCGCGAATTCTGTGCACAGTTGAAGTCGATATTTATTTCATTCTATTTTTAGTAAGTATTTGTTGTTATAATGGAAACATAAATACATCATCTGTGCAAATTTTAACTGTTTAGCTATTACGGTTCATGAGATAGGTACAGCCAAGTGACCAACAGACAGACGGACAGAGGAGTCTTAGTAATAGGGTCTCGTTATATTACTGTATACCTGCACATCTAAAACTTTTTGCCTTTTATATGGTACCTACTCGTACCATATTTTCATTCCGCTATTAGTTCCATAGTATAAAAAATAATAGAGGATTCAATAAAACAGATGCGAGGTTTACTGTTTAGAGAACGGCTTGACATACCTTGCTAATACTTTAAACACGTTTAAAAAAACTAAAACAATTAGCAAATCAAAGCAGCAGTGGGTAGGACACACACCATAGTAGGTAATACAGGATAGAACATCTACAAAGTAGGTAGATATGTACTGATTAAAGCATTTAAAGCACTTCTAATTGAACTTTTCAGCTCTCTCCAAATTCAGTGGATTGGCAAGTTAAAATGACAGAGGGCAAGGCACATAGTTCAATGAACGGATAGCCAATGGGGCTGTTTTCTCGAATGAATCTCACGTATAATCCGCGCCACACAAGTCGGCGGATGGAAAGTTGGGCGCAGAACGCTGCGCAAAAGGCAAAATATAGGTATGCGCGGGAGCCAGAAAGGGGCACACTCGCCCGTCAAACTCATGCCTCCCGCGCGCTCCCTGCGTCCGTGCACTCCACTAGGCCACGTGGTGTCGGCATGGTGCACATATGCACAATAATTAGCGCATCACAGCGAAATGTACTCGTACCTCGCATCTGTTTAATTGATATGAGAATTCAATTAAACAGATCAGATGCTAGGCTTACTGTTTGGAGAACTGCTTGTCATACTTTGGTTCTAATTTAAATACGTTAAAAAAAGTTATAGCAATTAGCAAATTAAAGCAGCAGTGAATAGGGCACACACCATAGAAATACAGGCTAGAATATCTACAAAATAGGTAGAGACAAACTGATTGAAACACTTCTAAGTATTTGAACTTTTCAGCAAAACTCAGTGGATTGGCAAGTTAAAATGACAGAGGGCAAGGCACGTAGTTCAATGGACGGATAGCCGATGGGGCTGTTTTCTCGAATGAATCTCACCTACGATCCGCGCCACACAAGTCGGCGGATGAAAAGTTAGGCGCAGAATGCTGTGCAAAAGGCAAAAAATAGGTATGCGCAGGAGCCAGAGAGAACAATGCACAGTTCTAGCCCAAATTCTATGGCTATAAAAATATTTTGTAAATTGCCAAATAATTTAAAAGATATCGAAAGATAAAACTGTTTCATAAAACAACTAAAAATTTTCCTATTATCGAAATCCTATTATACATTAGACGAATTTTTTAACGATAATCTAGAAAACGTAATAATAAATCGTTCCAATACAAATAATAAAATTGCCATACCCTTATAGGGTCATATGTATAACTATACAAAACATGTTAACTAAAAACCGCATGTTCATATGTTGCAATATATGAATTGAGTTTGAGAGACAAGACGCCGCCGGGCACACCCGCCCGCTAACCTCATGTCTCCCGCGTGCACTCCTGTGCATACCACTACGCCACGCGGCATCGGCATTGTGCACACATGCGCAATAATTAGCGAATTACGGCGAAGTGTTATCTGCGGCTAACATCTCATCCGCCGACTTGTGTGGCGCTACCTATACTGGCAAGCGCAGCATAGAACTTATTTATTTTATTAGATCTAGATTTATTTATTTTTTTGTGTTTGTAATGTGACTGATTATATGTTTTTTAATTATTTAAAGTTGAGTCTTTGATACTTGAATAATTTAATAGAATGTTTTTCGCTTAGGTAGATGGACTAAGGATAATTATATTTATACGTTACAGTTATTACACGATTTTAGAGAGCACGTGATTTTCCTGATCAGAACCATTATTTCGCTTTAGGCGCAGAATTCTAATAATGGCACACAGTTCTAAGAAAGCTCAATTTTAAGAATGAATGCCATTTTGAGAATTGAGCATTCTGTGCTTTAATTAAAGCACCACCTCTTTAGGGCAAAGTTAATAGATTTAAAAAGAACAACTTTTACTATGGGAGCAACTAACTCCGAATTGGCGATAAAAACCAGCTGTTCCATACACTTTGTCCATTATCAACGGACTTTTTCTATGGTATAGTTGATATTTCTCGCGGATTCGGCTCTGGTCGGTCCCATAGTAAAAGTTATGATGTACTTAACTCGCCAAAGGAGGTTGTTCTAGGTACCGGTAAGCTCTTATATGTATTTAATATGTGTGATTTTTTTAGAAAATTTCTAATCAAAATTATGTTGCCATTTTGAGAATTGGGCCTTCATAGAATTATGCTTTCGTAGAATTGAGCCTTCCCGGATTACTTGGGCATTACGCTAATTGGTTATTCTGCGCCTAACTCATTTAGATGTATGCGGATACAACACGATGTTCTGTATAGTCGCTGCTATATGTCGTAGCAACTAAACGTCTATATTCCATAGATAAAATCTTATATTCAAAAGTAACAAACATACGACGGTCAAATCATAAGATTGGAAAAAATAACTAATATTTTTAATAAACATCGATATCGATGGACATCACTAGAGCATCGACAAAAATATCGACTATTACTACATCCCTAGTACTTGTGTACGTATAGGTTTGAACCTCCCTTACCTCGACCCTACCCCCGCATCGTGCGATAGGGACAATTGCAGCTCAGAGCGATTTATACCTACAAAAAACTTGGCGAGACAACGTTTCGTATTACGCTGTTTTCTTCTTCAAAAACTATTTCAATCAAGTACTTTTTTATGTCAAAATTTAAAAAAAATATGTGCTCATGATTCTGTCATTTTATATTTTGTTAGATATTATTTAGTCTCTTCTGGTAGGTCTCTTAAGATGTCGGTAATAATGGTGAATTTTTTGTGATTTTGAAGGGTCATATTTTTCTTGCTAATTAATTTATCAAGAAAAAGAAAAGACAGAGTAGTCTAAACAGCAAAATTTAATTTTATGACAAAAAATTGAAGCTCTATAAGTATTTTATAGGAAGAAAACAGCGTAATACATTTGTATGAAAAATTACAGACCAACCAGGCTCTTAATGGCGCCAAGTTCACTGTGACAATACACGTACGCGTGAATTTAATGTTTCGCGATATGTTTTTTTTTATTTTTATTAGTGAAGATAAAGTAGTGTATGCAACTGCATATAACACGGGTATTAAAACTGACTTCATTATATGACAGTTGCATAAACTACTATAAATAAAGAGAAAACTCTAGATAAGCAATACTTTAAAACATCGTTGTGCTCGACGTTTTAACCAACTTTTACAATGGAACCAAACCCAAAATCGCATAACTATCATACTTATAGTAGAATACAAATAGAAAGCCCATCTAACCTCGCAAAATGTATGGAATATCTGATTTTTTGCAATTACATATTTTAGAAAACTCAGAGAAACTACTACAGATGTATTCATGACATTTTCTGCACAAAATAAAGAAACGTAAACGATATGATAGCCTCATCACATTTCACAATGTTTATAGAGGTAATCCTTCTTGTATATGCAAAGCCTCGTATGGGTCTTCTCCTGTTTACACAGCCGTATGAAATATCTATCCCGGAAGCCATATGAAAATGTATCCTATTCAAACAAAAATATAAAGAACTGCCAATCTCTATACTGGACTATCAGTTTTCTATTTTTGGTGCATTGTTTTGCCAGTTTCCTCTTAAGTGTGACGGTGAGTTTCCAATTTTTATGCATGATTTTTGATAAAAGCGCTTTCATCTAACTAAAACCAAAAATACTCAAACATTAATGGCAATTAAAATTAATACCACGCGCAACGAACATGCAATTTTTAAGTATTTTTTTGTCTTTAAATAAGTATCAACTCATCCTACACACGCTACCCGTCCCATCAATGCTTGATTACGAATGAATAGCTATTAACATTTCTGAGAAAATATTCTAAAAGATATTGAAAACTGCATTGCAATTTGTTGTGTAGTTTAGAAGATGGGAAAACAGAGTTACACAAAAAGGCAATAGTATTAATAAGACAAATCCTTACATAGTATAAAATAAAGTCGCTATTTTCGTTTGTTTGTTTGTCTGTATGCTTAAATCTTTAAAACTACGCAACGGATTTTGATGCGGTTTTTTTTAATGGATAGAGTGATTCAAGAAGAAGGTTTATATGTATAAAAATTTCCGAAATTCCTACGGGAACGGGCACAACGCGGGTAAAACCGCGGGGCGCTGCTAGTTATAATATAATACGTAGTGATAGTGAAGTATAAAAAAAAGAAAGAAGAAATGATTAGGTTCGTCAAAATCTCGTACTTAGCTTAGATTCTTAGATTAGATTTTCACACTAAAACCAATCACTCATTTGAAAGCTACCTTCGCCTCCATCGTATTAACCAAAGCCTACGCCAGCTGTTACACTCTAGTCACGTTTGACAAAGACGATACGGATCTCTAACGAATATTTGCTTTGACTCCGCATAGCTCGGGTTTAGGCATGAACAGGGTTACCATATCTGTATACAAGGAACAACTAATATTACATAGCTCCAAAAGGGTTAAATCTCGGGTGGAGACCATACGAGTGGACTCGTATGGTCTAGTAAGCACCCGCGTAGAACGTTCACTACCATAGTAATACACGATCGCGCTAAATGCAAGTAGCTTATGAGTTATGTTCGTCGGTCGTTCGTCTGGCAGGACTTTGGAAATCTTAAGCTTTTTTTGACTCGATGGGGGCTGGTTTTTTAACCGACGAAACCGAGGAGGTTTACAAGTCGATGCGTATATTTTTGTTATGTTTGACCTATTGCGCACCGTGCATATTTTACAAACTTATCCGATTTTGATGATTCTTTTTTAGGGTTCCGTACCCAAAGGGTAAAAACGGGACCTTATTACTATAAGACTCTGCTGTCCGTCCGTCTGTCTGTATGTATGTCGCCAGGCTGTATCTCAAGAACCGTGATAGCTATAAAGCTGAAATTTTCACAGATGATGTATTTGTGTTGCCGATATAATAACAAATACTATAAACAAAATAAAATAAATTATTAAGGGGGCTCTCATACAACAAACCTGAATTTTTAGCCGTTTATCGCTCGATATCAATAACGGTATCAGGTAGACACTTGAAATATTCACATAATGTATAATTGTAGATTCACTTTAGTTGTAAATAATTAAATTAAAATAATATATCAGTATTTAAAAGGGGCTCCCATACAAGAAACGTTTTTTTTTTTGCTCGATATTAAAAACGGCATAAGGTAGAGGTAGAGGCTTGAAATTTTCACAGAATATTTAGTTGTACATTAGCTTCAAAAATAAATAATTAAATAAAATATATAAAGAGGGCCCCATGTAGTACGGAACCCTTAGTGTGCGAGTCCGACTCGCACTTGGCCGATTATTTATTAGTTTGGTAGATTATACTTCAAAGGTCACATTTAAATTTTATCGAAAACGGCTGAGCCATTTTTGGTAAATCGACAATAATGTGAAACTTACATCACATCACTTGATGTTTGAAGTCGGTTATGCCATTTTTTGGGTAAAATATTCTTTTTTAACATCATCGCGCTTAATCGCTTTTTCTTACCTACTTTTACATCGTCTAGGCCAATCACCACTGGGAGACCTCGAAGACTCTCTTACACTATTTGCAAATCTTACAGTTTTTTTAATGGGAATCGGGCTTTATCTCCGGAGATTTAAACATCGATCTGGTAACCCTAGGCACGAGTGTTTCTATTTGAATATCTCCAGCGCTTTGACAGCTTATAAGTATTGTACCCGTAGTCACAAGACTCGCTCGCTCAAAGGAATGCCATATTAACGTTTAGCATAATTGGGATTCGTTGTTTGGTATATTTTTATAATGTAAATATTTCTATTTTTTTTCTAAATCTCTTTGAGATATAGTAAGATCGTTGTGTAGTTTTACCTATTCATTACAGACCTGTTTTTTGTGACTACATTTGCAGTATGAGTATTTTTCACAGATTCTTGTTTTATTTTTTTGATAAAGTAGTAGTGTAATATATGTGTCTTTTGTAGAATACAAATGATTGCATGTACTTTTGTTTGTATGCTGATAGATAAATAGGTACTTGTAATGTTTTTGGAGTATACATCTCTTCAGTATATTTTAACTAGACACTCAATAAACCTACTGTAAAAACCATGCATGTATAAACCATTATACTAGATACGCAGCTCACATTCAATTTTTCATGAATTTTTTACAGTTTATAAAATTAAATTTCTAATGATATGTTTTTAATTATTTTGTGTTAACATACGTAAAGCTAAAAAATATTGAGTTCAAATGTGTATAGCTACGCAAATTAGGGTTCAACCTTTGTTTTAAAAAAAAAAACAATTAGGTACACTTAGAATAAAGGTATGATTCCGACCTCCACTGCACGTATCAGTGCTGCCGCAGCACTACTTTTCCTTATATTGCTGGCGCAACATTGCTGCGTAGCTCGGAATGTATATGGGGACTAGTAGTGCTGTGGAAGCACTGAGCTCACGGAGTTCGGGATCATACCTTAAACGAATTAAACACATTTGATATTTGCAAAATTTAACTATCAAATCTCAAGTCAGGACATCGCTGCTTGTACACTGTACCATATACCTATAGTTATTATATATCTTGGCATCGTTTTTACGAATTCGAGTATTGTTATGCTTTTACGTAATATTATACCTAATATCTATTATATCTATTCATCCGGTTGTTTGTCTAACCTTTATATTTCAGCTCGCCTCATCCGGAAAAGGTATTACAAGCTTGCTTGCAATATTCAGCACTCGTAATTCATCTTAATTAATTTCTCCATCACCCAAGCCCAACTAAGCTTCATACATAAATATGGATTACAGTTGGGGCCATAAATTCAATTCGGCCATCTATTTTATCAATCATCTGCGTTCGACGTGACAAATTCACTGCCGCAAGATGCTCAAGATAGTTTCAAGGGTTGATGCATGATGTTACTGATACGTCACTGTCACGTTTATGTCACTGTCACGTAGGAGAAACATGGGTTTCGGACTTATGAGTGATGGGCCCTATGCAAATTGCTTAGGAAGCTATGAATCGTGATCCTGCGATATCGAGATTATCCTCGATAGGTAGGTACTATTCCGGGTTACTGGTAACATTAGCACAAACTCTTTAGGGTGACTTGATGATTTATTGATTCATAATAAAATTTAATTTAAATAGGTGTACGGGCTTTGGCCATTTTATGTCAAAATTATTGCATAAATAGATTCTAAACAATGCAAGTAGGTATTATTAGTGAGATTAACATGAAATGACTTTAACATTAAAATTGCCAACACAATCATTAAAATTCAAAGTAGCCAAACTTTAATAATAACTTTATTTCACATAAATTTACAAAAATGATTTTTTAAATATTTGGACCCTACACTAGGTCTCGTAAGCCTGTATAGCAGGGTACAATTATTCAATGATAACAAGTAACACTATTAATAATACACTTATTTATCCAGTCAGTAAAGTAAATTAATATACAATATTTTTGTGAAATTGTTTTTTATAATGTACAAAGATATGAAATAATATACATAAATAATGTACTTATATAACAATTGAAAATTAATATACATAAATAATATACTTATATAATAGTTTGTTGTGTGTAAGTATGTAATTCCTTTGTTCATCCACCTTCAAAAACTTGATTTACTGTTAACCATATCATTTTAATATTTCTAGTAGTTTTTCAGATTGTTCATAGTCCAGTGACAGTAGAAACATGACACTAAGGTGTAAGTTTTAATTGTATTGTTTTTCTATTGTATTGTTTTTGGTGTGAAACAATACAGAATTATATTATGATTATTAAGGTGGCCAAAGCCGGTGCACTTACCCTAAGCTATTTTTTTCTCTGTTTAATCCCAGGGTAAACGGGCTCAAACGAGAGACTACTATATAAACACAAAAGTAAGGACATAAGAAGGTACTAGCACGACATTGCAATATCACGACACGTTTGTTATCTGCGCCGTGATAATGTAACGCAAACTCGAACGTACAAAGCAATTTGTCTGTAACAAGCGCATTGACTAGAAATCATAAGATACTGAAGTCTAACAATGTAATTTTGATATTAAAGGTAGATATATTGCTCAGATATTAGTTGAATACTTCTTCAAACGAACGAACTTAAGAATACGTGTACTAAAAACGCAAATTTAAAAGAATCGGCGAATATCTCGGCACCTACCTGAATGACATGCAAACTTTCTCAAGTTAGCAGTTAGCTGTGCCCTGCAAACTGCGGAGAAATAATAACTAATGGGCCGGCAAAGTTCTTGAATGGAGACCACGTACCCGCAAGAACAACGTAGGATGTCCATCGACAAGGTGGATAGACGACCTGACTAAAACGGTAGGAACGCGCCGGATTAAAGCCGTTTTCCAACGGTTTTATCTTTTGATGAGGCATATGTCTAGCAGTATACATCCTACAGCTGAAATGGTGATGATAACTTTTGCAGTGCCAAACACATGTAAATACGTGTAATATAGTCTTTGAGATCCTGGATATTATCATGTAGCAGCAGAGTGAAGAGAGACAGAGTACCAAGACAAGTAAAACGAGCCCAAACACGACCGGTAGGTATATCTTGTTTACTATAGGAGTTCCAATGGCCACCTTCCAACTCCATCATCAAATCAGCTCCATGGTACCATACTATTATTATGTCACGTGATATACATATGCGTGCATAATTTCAGTTCAATCAGAAACCGAAAGGTTAGTCAATAACTTGCAAGATTCCACCCGAACTTGCATAAGTACATATTTACATACATCCATCGCAAGTTAAATAATAGCTTGTAAAAATGAACACCTCGCCGTAAGCTTGTCAGTCTGGCAGCTATACAACAAGCTTTGCATAGTTTAGAGTCATAGACCGTGTGTATGATGTCTCAAAATATTTTAAGTATAATTTCTTTACTAACTTCAGAGTTGTTACTCTATTTTTGTTTATTCCTGACATGGATGTTTCCACGCTGACAGGGACTAGTTTCAAATTCAAACTGGAATGGGCTTCCTTCTGTTTGTGAAGCCCTCATTTGCGTCCGTAGGTGAAAACGAGATTATGAGCACACGTTGCAAGCTTTGAATAAATAAATATTCTTCCTACTACGTTATCAACGCGTACCAAATGTTTGCTCTGACGTTTGTTTTATTTCTGTTCCTGGTCAACGTGGTGTTAGCTTTTTAGACATACTTTTTTTTAAACAATAAACTGAAAAATTGTGAATTATACCTTAATTTGAGTTTTTAGAACATGACACCTTTAAATACGAGCACTGATGAAATGAAATGATATATACACACACAGATGCAAGCCGCTACCAACCGGTCTTATTGGAGATCTTTAGGGGAGGCCTATGTCCAGCAGTGGACGTCTTATGGCTGAAAGGAAGGAAGGAAATACACACAGATATATTAACATAATAAATCCAAAATTATAAATCAATAAAGATGATCACCCGTGAGACACATGAATTCAAGTACCTACATACACTGTTCCGTTATATGACTGGCGGCTTTGTAAGTAATACGCTGAATGCAGCCTCCAGTACTCCAGTAATTGTAGAAACATTCTAAAATATCATCGTTTTCTAAATTATGATCAGCTTTTACAATGAGATCTCATTGTAAAAGATGGTCATAATTTTGAAAACCTAGAAATCGCGCAATAACACGCCTATTGCATACATTTTCACATTTGGCAAAGTAAGATAAACTTTTTGTATGGAACCGCGAATTTTTTTTATAAACTTGGGCTTAGTTGTTGAGTAAATGTTGGTTGTTTTAAAAGAACAATAATATCGCATTATTCGCCGTCTAGAGAATACCCCGTATAGAAATTCTTAAGTTCAGGAGTAAACCATTTCATGCCATCGTTTTATAGTCAAAATAATGATACTCACCAGATAAAAATTTACCTAGACTCAAATCTAGCAATTCAAAAATACCTACTATGTTCGGTGGCTAAAGTCAGTTTGATTTAAAAACAAGGCACTTGTATTTAAAACTACACATTTTGGAAAACGGTTAAATCGATTCGATCGGGTATTTAGCTGATTGCCTATCTTTAAAAGGATTCCGGAGCTTAAGAAACGATTGTTTTAAGCAATTCGGCTTAAAAAAGACTATTAGTGATTGTTTCTTTGGCTTTTCTTAAAGATTTTATACCCCTACTTATTTCAGTGCAAGAATAATTCGATATTCCGTGAAATAATCAAAAACAATGAATTTATCGATATAATGAATAGTACGATTTATTTTAAACAGTAGCATTTATATTCGTTCACTCGTAACTGCGATAGAGTACCTACTAGTATATACAATACATGTCAGTTAGTATTAAGAAATGTTGAAGTTTATTGCACCAACTTAACCATCAGGCGAGTTGGTGGGCAAACGCTGACTTATTTGCGTTAAAAAAAACAATATTTTTAGCATTAACAATTTTTGCACTAATATACTGTCTTACATAAATATTGCATTGTAATCACCACCATCATATCATAGCCTTCTTTGTCCTATTGCTGAAAATATAATTCATTCTCTTGTACTGTCATCTGCCTCGGTCTTGGTTGTGTCTTGTGTACTCGTATGTGTGCCGGTGTAGTCATAGCAAAATTATTATGAATAAACTTTAAGTTTAGCTTATCTCAAATGTGACTGCAAAATATTAAGCAAATAGCTAATAAGTCATGCAAAATGTGATAAAATGAAATAGTCTGGGAATGCGAACTCCAGTATTCTCTCGACCATACATAACGCGGGTCGGTCTGCGCTTGACATACTTATTACATCACAAAAAAGCGCTTAGAGCTATATATCACGATAATTTTTATGCTGGCTGACATTTTCATATTAGGTGGCTTTGCTGTAACTTTTGTTGGAATGGTTTTAGCTTTAGATAAAATTCATTTCATATTTCATGCTTTAAATGTTAACTTAACATGTTATAATTTTAGAACTATTATCATCATAATCATTACAGCATTAGACCGTGAAGTCTGGAAGGAGAGAAGGGAGGCCTTTGCCCAGCAGTGGGACAATGCAGGTTGAAATAATAATAACAATAATTATTATTATTTGTCTGAGCGACATCTCAAATTATGCGTGTCATTGGACATGTTCGAGACTCAAATGTGTCGGATGTGTCGAAAGTTTTTATTATCAAAGTCATATTTGATAATAAAAACCATTTTCTCTAAGATAAAAACTGTTTTTGATAATGTCATTAGATAGTTAGTTAGCTAGAAAACATAATAGTAAAAAAATATGTTTGTGAGGTCAATGACCTGTGAGCTATGTGCAAGATTAAGAAATTAAATTTTCCTTTATAACTCAAAAAGTTATGATCCCACAGTGCTCACTATACTTATACTCATTTATTTATACAAAATTGCATACGTCAAAAAATTCCAGTAGGTAGTCAATAATAATCATAATTATTAAATTGAATTAAAAATAGAATTATAACAATTTCAAACGTCAAACGAATTAAATAAAATAATATAAATAAATTAATACATCAATTGAGAACAAAATTACAAAAAAAACGTACATTTATTATAAACGTACATTTGTATACTTTATAGTATACAAGTTCAGTCATTATTTTTTTCACTAAATAATTTTTGGAGAAAGTTTTTAGTAATTGGTCAATAATGATTTAAAATTTTATCTTGTTCACTTTAGAAATTAAGGAGACTGTTTTTTCAACTTTGGCGACCAATACCTATCTCACAAAAAATGTTTCCTGAATCCTTAAATTCCTTTTAGAAACCTATTCAATGATACCCGATATGAAATTTTTTTTATATTATGGGAGCTACCCTCTAAAATCTCTAAATACACGATTTTAAAATTTTAAAGTCTGTAAAATTGAAATCCATATTAAAACTATCAATGTCAGATGTCCCTCCATTTGGTTTATAAATGTGGAAGTTATAAAGCTTTGTAACATTGGGACGGATGGACGGACGGACACAACAAAGTTGTTAGAGTTCCTCGTTTTACTACGGAACCCTAAAAATGAGACGGATGACACGTCGATTCGTGCGAACCATTCGAATTCTGAACACAGTGGAAGTTGGTTATGCCATATTTGGCGAAAAATAATTATAATTCAAGTAGGTCTCAATTTACCCACTTGAAAAATAAATTGTGTAATTGTTAAATAAAAATATTTTATACTACACCTGCTCGGAAAGTACCTTGATACTTTATCAAATTTACGGTAGAAAGTACGTCATTGCATATCGAACAAATATGCGGGGAGAAAACGCATCTGAGCGGGAGAGAAAAGTGTATTAAAATCCATTTCTTACATGGTTTTTCTTTATTAATTTTTGGTAAGACTATGCGCTGGTAACCTAAATATCAAAAGCCAAAAAGTTTTTACAGTGAGTTTTATCTCCAAGTTCGCAAAATGACACTGGCCACTAGCTGTGTGTTTTCACTGTTGGATGGTGTCAAACAATTTGAAAAAAGAACATGTGAAAATTGCAGACGCCATTGGCGCCATTTTCAAGTGTTACATTAAGCTTCACTAACTGCAACAATTTCAATATAAATTTTAATTAGTAAAGATTTAGTTTTTTATTTTCCTCGTAGGTGTAGTATAAAGCACTATGTATCACTCGAGAGAAAGTGCGATTCCCGATCTCGGGTGTTTTAAAGCCCTCGCCTACGGCTCGGGCTTCAAACGACAACCTCGACGGTAATCGGTCACTTTCTTCTCTCGGTGAACAATGTACTATTAACTTCGACTACTGTATTGAGACTTCATCATTTTTTGCATGTACGAATTGTGTATTTTTGAGAACAGAAGAATAAATCATAAATGTTACTTTTTAGGGTTCCGTACCCAAAGGGTAAAAACGGGACCCTATTACCATGACTCCACTGTCCGTCTGTCTGTCTGTCACCAGGCTGTATCTCGTGAACGGTGATAGCACGGTAATGTTAGATATCATTACCGTGGTGATAACTAGAACGTTGAACTTTTCACAGATGACGTATTTCCGTTGCCGCTATAACAACAAATAATAAAAGTAGGAAAAAAAAATCAAATATTCCCATACAACAAACCTGAATAGCCGTTTTGCGCCCGATATTAAGTATATTTAGTTAAATATTTACTATCAGCATCTACCTATTACCATTATTAATAGAGCGAAAAACGTCTAAAAATTCAGGTTTGTTGAATATTTAAATATTTATTTTATTTTGTTTTTAGTATAGCGGCAACAGAAATACATCATCTGTGAAAATTTCAGCTATTAGGTAGCTGAAATTAATAATGAAGAAATGAAGAAATGAAGCATGATACATAAAATTGAAATTTTATGTATCATGCTTCATTACATAAAATTTCAGCTACTAGGTAGCTGAAATTTTATGTATCATGCTTCATGAGATACAGCCCGGTGACAGACAGACAAACAGACAGACGGACAGACGGACATTGAAGTCTTAGTAATAGGGTCCCGTTTTTCCCTTTGGGTACGGAACCCTAAAAATTATCATCGATATGCGATCCCTATAGTGGTATGTATTATTTTATGAATTAAATTAAGTATAATTATGATATAGATATATATTGACCGACTTTAAAAAAGAAGCTCCAAATTCGACTGTAAGGTTTTTTGGATGTATGTTACGCAATTACTCGCACACACGTCAAACTTATAACACTGCTTGCTGGGATCAAAAATAGCATAAGTACAGTCGAGCGAGCTGAATTTGAACTCGAAAGAGCCGATTGAAGTTGGTTGTGCCAGTTTTAGCGAAAAATAATTACTATAAAAAGATTTTTTTGAAAATAATGTCTTAAAATTTTCAACGGTTATTATTGGTTGAAAGTAAAATGTAAAATCACTACATATACACTACAAGGATGGACAATTCATTTATAAACAGTTTTAAAATTTTATCTTCAACGACTTCAACCAACTAGCATTGTTTAAGTAGATTAATTTAAAAAAACGTTATAATACCAACGCATACGATTTATGTCAATTGAAAAAAATACTAATAATTAAATTAACTGTTTTATCAACCTGTTGACCATTGACGAAAACCTGTTACATTAAATTAAGGAGAAATCGTCAACGACGCACCTCTACACGTTAAACATGACATTCTGGTATTTTTCAGATCACAATCTGTCCCCCGTCCCGTTCTGTTGAGCACGCAACATCTAACGCTGCGACACAATATTTTGTAGGTGTACTATATGTAATTTAGACGAGTAGTTTTCCGGACAGTAGAACTCGCATCTGTTCAACTGAATCTTCATAAGCATACCTGCGAGGTATATTTCGACTATAGAAGACATTCTCGTATATCTTATTGGGATTTAAATACTAAACGATTTTGCCAAATGTTACCATAGATTACAACGCGGTCGCGGTTTCATATCTATTTCATATTCCTTCTTTTTTTTTTTCAATTTTTTTATCACGAATAAGTCTGCTCTTGACCACCAACTCGCCTGATAGTAAGCGACGTTGTGGTTGAAGATGAAGCACGCAGACCTAGAAGATACCTAATCACTCTGACCTTGAAAAGCTTTAGATTAAATCTCTTAGGAAACAGGGAAGCAGGAAAACTGTTCCATTCCCTAGCGGTACGAATCAGAAAAGTTGAGTCAAACCGCTTTGTACGTATCGAAGAAAAATCAACATTGTAGGGGTGGTAATGTGGCGTCCTCCTACTTGTCCTGTAGTAAAAAGGTGATAGTAGAATAAGTTCGTGCAGCTTAAATACACTCTCTCCGAAATTAATCCTATAGAAAATGGACAGACTCGCAACCCTACGGCGATGCTCCAGGCTATCAAGTTTTTTTGCAACTAATTTTTCATCGCCTATAAGTCGAACAGCACGCCGGTCCACCGATTCCAAGGCCTCGAGCTGATACTTAGCCGAGCCATCCCAAAGATGGCAGCAGTATTCCAAACACGATCGCATTTGTGCTTGATACAGAGTAAGCAACTGTCTCGGTGTGAAATACCGCCTAACCTTGTTCAGGATACCCAGCTTCATACCAGCCAATTTGGCCCTAGATTCTAGGTACGTGCCGTAGTTCAATGTGGGAGTAAGTATTAGCCCCAGTAGTTCAAAATTGTAAGCAGTAAAAGGAAAAAGTCTTTTTATTTCCTCTTTGTATCCACTAAACATCGCATATACAATACAACCCCGAGCTGGTGGACGACATAAAAAAAATTGTTGATCTACGGTGTGCTCAGGTGTTAACAACGTTAATTAAGCGCGTTTTAACACTGTACAGCGCCATCTAGTGGCGACGTGATCAGCTAATAATATTCTTTATAAATTAATAAACCTTTGCGTCTTTACGAACCTTTTTAGACAGAAATGATATCATTTATTTTCTAAAAATATAATATATATTAACAATGTGTTTACTGGTGTTGTAGTACCTATTTGCTAAATGCCCATTAAGAGCTAACTTTTACTAAAAGACTGTTGAGTGGAGACCTTTTGTTTAGTCTATGAAGTTTGTGTATGGAACAGCCAAAGATCTTGTTTTTATAGAACAGCTGATTGGTTTTAAGTAATTTCGCATTCGATCCCATAGTAATAGTTGCGATTATAAAGTACATATATGCTACCAATTTTTTTTTTGATACCACCTTAACTCAGACAACAGTATAAAAAATTTCACTATTCGTGCTCCGCTACAGTACCTTCTTATTAAAGTTGAATGTCGATAGAAACAAAACATCCTTACTTTAATATTATAAATGTGAATGTACGCTTTAACGTGAAAACTACATAACCCTTCATCATGAAACTTTGTACACATATTCTTGGAGGTATTAGAAGTAAAGTTATTTTGTCTTGAACTTTTTTAAACTTTTACTTAAACTTTTTTTTTTCTTTTTAATAGCTGTTCATCTTATCTTTTCCCTTAAAGACTTTGACAGCTGCTGTCAAAATTAAAAAAATGACAGCTGCCTGTCAAAAATGACAGCTGTCTGTCAAATATGACAGGTGTCTGTTAAAAAACATCAACTATCTGTCAAATTATAAATGATAGCTGTCAAAATTAAAAGAGGTTTACAATGTTTCTTACAAATAAATAATCTTGATTCTTGAGACTATTTATTTATTTATTTATTAAATTCCATTGCTTGCCGCACTAACAGCGTGAGCCAAGGCATGCGACAAGCTAAGTTCATTACATTTAAATTATAATTTAAACACATTCAATTAAACAAGCAAAAAATAAAACATTCAAAATAAAAAAACAATTAGAACAAGTCAATAATACAAAAATGTCAAAGTGAAATATAAATATCAAAATAAAATGTCAGAAATAAAAAGTAAAAATAAAAATAAATGTCATAGTAAATAATTAAATGAGAATAAAATTAATGTCATTAGCAGAATGATTCAAAGATTACTAGACTAAGATACTAACTTAAAAAACTGATACATGCATTTACAAAAACATGAAACTTTACCAAAAATATGTCAACATCTGGATGTTGAGCAATCAGGGCATTGAGCAGAGAGACGGCCTGCGCCGTGGGAGCAGACTGGGACGTGCACGTGAGCGAGCGCGGCGTCGCGAACAGGCGCCGCGCGTGCGGCCGCCGCGCTCGCTCCGGTGTGACGAGCGCTAGGCGCGACAGACACTCAGGATTATCTATTTTGCTATGAAGCAATAGGTAGAAGTGTAACATTATGGCACACTTACGCCTGAGCTCCAATGTGTTGATGCCGTTGATGCCCACCATACCTGCCACGAAAAGGGATGGGTAGAGATACGGATAGTAGCCATATAGTTTTGCATACAGGTAGCGAGCGAACCGCTTTTGCACTCTACCATGAGTTTGTACTTGTCTTCGTGGGGGTCCCAGATAATGGAGTTGTATTCAAGTTTACTCCGTACAAACGCATAGTAGAGGGTGACTATAGTACTCCTGTCTCTGAAACGTCGGGACTGTCTCATTACAAATCCGAGAGACTTGTGAGCGCGGCTGCATGTTTCAATAATGTGGTCGTTAAACGTCAGCTTGGTATCCAGAGTGACACCTAGATCTCGAATATGCTGCACACGCTCCAAAGGGACACCGGCGATGTTGTAGGAATAAGAGATTGGCGATTGCGCTCGAGAAAAAGTAATAGTTTTGCACTTAGATACATTAAAATCGAGGTGGTTTAGTTTGCTCCATGCTACAACACCATCGATATCCCTCTGGAGCGCCTCACAATCCTCGACAGATTCTACTCCCAAAAAAAGTTTCAAATCGTCAGCAAACATGAGGCACCTAGCTGTCTTGACTACACTCGGCAAGTCATTGATCATTATTGCAAATTCAATCGGACCCAGAGTGCTGCCCTGACTCACACCAGAGCAGGTCACATACGGATCTGAGCGGTAATTTGAGAGCTGTACATACTGTTGCCGATTTGAAAAAGAGCTTGAAAAAAAGGCAAGTAGTTTGGGAGTGAATCCTATAGCAGCAAATTTCTTCAGCAGGACGTCATTATGGACGCGATCAAATGCTTTTTTATAATCGAAATAGGCTGCATCCACTTGCCTGTTTTGATCCATTTCGGCAACAGCATAGTCCACAAAATTAATTTGGTTAGTGGCGGTGGATCTACCAGACCTAAACCCATGTTGAGCATCGCACAGATGCGCACCGACCTGCCTGGTGATTTCACAGTTCAAGATTGATTCGAACACTTTGCCGAGCGCCGACAGAACAGCTATGGGCCTATAGTTTTCGACTTTTGATTTTGAACCACCCTTAGGTATTGGGGTCACTCTAGACACTTTCCACTGCGATGGGTATGTCGCCGTATACAAAGATAAATTGAAAATAAACAAAAGTGGTTTCTCGAATATCTCATAACAATCCTTGATAACAAAGGGCGGAATACCGTCAGGACCGGTAGAAGAATGCGCCCTTAACCGACGCACAGCAGATGACAGGTCCCGTGGAGTGACGCTATCCACCGCGACGCGAGCCGAGCACAGCGGGCTGGCTGCCTCGCGCTCCGCCGCCTCCGCGGACAACGTCGGGCTGTCCGTCAGGAACACTGACTTGAAGTACGTCGCAAAGGCGTTAGCGGCGTCGACTCCGGATACGGCATTCCCAGCAAACTCAAATTCGTTGCAGGATTGCCTAGTACTTTGCTGATCTTTGACGAATTTCCAGAATTGTTTAGGATTGTTTTTGATGTCGGCCTCTACTCGAGCTATATACTCCTGATGTGACGCATCTATAAGCAGCTTAACCTTATGTCTGTAAAACTTAAACATTTCCCAGTTAAACTGCTTATTTTGCCGCCTAAACCGTTTAAGATGGAAATATTTATTTTTAATATCGCTTATTATCTGAGGAGTATACCATATAGGATACTGATAGCGCGAGTGAAAGTGCGAAGGCCGTCTAAGCGGAACGCAGGCATCAAAACATGTGCCTAATTTATTATAAAATGTACTGACTGCAAGATTGACATCATTTTGGAGGTATACCTCATCCCATTCGATAGCAGCAAGAGAAGCATACAACGCTTGAAAGTCAGCCCTGCGGAAATTCCACTCGTGAGGAAAAAAATCAAGATCTCAGTCCGGGCGTGGCAGACGGGCGCGCGGAACGCCGTCCCGCGGACGCGCCGTTCGGACGCAGTGAATACTCACCCATAAAGGCGGATGATACCCGTCTACCTTATCAGGCACTAAGGGTTCCGTATTACCGCTCACTTCGATCCACTCCCTGCCGTGATTACTCAACACCAAGTCTAAGATTCCATCATTTTTATTAATTACACAATTATGTTGCTTTAGTTGACATGAAGATATGAAATATTCATTATACATACGAATTTCACGACTGCATGAATTTAAATTGAAATCACCTAAAAACAAAACATCTAGCTTATGGTATTTATACAAAATATTCTCTAAAACATTAAAAGTTTTGTAATACGTATCTTCCGAGGAGCGCGGAGGAATATACACAACACAACAAACTAGTTTTTTTATATCGTAGCGTAAGCATCCCTATTACCATTTCCATCTCGTCTGAGTAACCCCCGATATCTTGTAGCTGTTGTAAGTGGAGTGAGTCACGCGCGGCCAGGAGAACACCGCCGAAACCGCGGTCGCCGGGCCTGTCGCGCCGGATCACTGAGTAGCCGGCGGGAAACACCTCACCGTCGTAAACACCAGATACCAGAAACGTCTCAGTCAGCGCATAGACATCGGCCGAAAGCGTTAATATAGCCTGCTTAGCTGGCTCGAGCTTGGTCCGGAGACCCCTGACATTCTGATAAAAAAATGCGTAGGACTTGAATTTCGAACTTTTACTCGCTTTGTGATTTGCGAAATCCACTACGCCAGGGTTTAACGTATACATTTTCAGTCCAGTGCTCGGGCGCTAAGTACTTGTCCACGTCCTTAGTCGGCACTGTGAGTTTAAAAGAGGCGTAGTCACCACGAGACTTTAAAGATTCCGCCGCACATTTGTTACCAGGACAGATATTGTTTAGGTGAGCTAGAACTTGGTCAGCTGTTGTTCCGGCTTGCACATAGTACAAGTGCAAATAAGATTTCCGTTCGGCTGCTACTATAGTACAAGCGGTGGAGCCCGGAACAGCTGTACCGCGGGTCACATTACTGGGCGCTCGATAAGAACGACGATTTTTCACTTCAGTCCACCCGCTATCCTCATTACTTAAAACGGCTTGCGGACAATTAACTTCAATCGCATCAACGTTTCCATTCATTGAAGATTGTGCAGGCGTCGCTCGCGACGGCCGGCTCGGCGATAACAACGGCGCTTTCGGAGTGGGGGGCGCGCTGCGGCTTGCCGTCGCAGCACTCGCGTCCTCCACGAGCGTAGGAGCGAGAAGGGGCGACACGTTGCGTCCCGCTCCGGACTTCTTGGAGTTCACGATCGCCGCCGAGGCCCGAACATGAGCATCGCGTACTGGCCGTTGACTAACTTGTTTCGCGCGATTACCCACTTCTTTGGGAATTTCAACGGTTTTAACCGACGAACTCAAATTTTGACGATCACCAACAAGTTGTTTTATTAGCGAATTTTGTTCAATCACAACCTTCTCCAGGGATATTAGTCTATCCTGCATGGAGGTAACTGTTTTTATTAACTCGCGAACAGCGGAATCACTAGATTTTTCCGACATATCTAATTTTAACGATTAAAAACACGGAGCTTAGCAAACGACCTCCAACCTCAGCGGGGGCGGGGCGGGTGTTCAATTATTATTATTGATATCTTCACAAAAGTGAGATAGCTCAACGAGATCTACATTGTGGATGACAGCTGTCAAACTTAAAAGTGGTTTATCTCCGTAAATGTCGACTTTAGACCATAGCTGTCTTTACAAAAGTGAGATAGCTCAACGAGATTTATATTTTGGTTGACAACTGTCAAATTCAAAAGTGGCGTTTAAAGACGTCTTACTAAGCATTGTAATCAATGTATAATCTTGGCAGCGCGGGTGAAACCGCGGGGCGCAGCTAGTAGTATTTTAATTCTATTAGGTACTAGAAATCCCTTTTCCTCTGAGCTACATTGAATTTACCTTCGTAGCAGAATAGTAGCAGTTCTGATGAGCGTAGACCATTGTCGTAGCACTTCGTAGCTGTAGCACAATGCCAGCCTGTGATAGACAAAGGAATACCTAACGAATGTTTGAGATTCATGCTATGGCCACATCTGCGCCCTACGGCGAAGTTTTCGTGACTGGGGGCTCATTCATCTAATTCAAACGGTAGTAATTGGTTGTTCACGATTTGAACTACTACCTGAAGCTGGGCACACACGCTGCGATGATAGCATCTATTCATCAGATCAGTCTAGCGAGGTCCTAATATAGTTGCATTGCCAGTAGGTAGTTATTGAGGAATCAAAATGACACCCCTATTTTAATCGAAAAATATTGATTTAACAAAAAAAAATTGGCATCAAAGTTGTAGAAAATCAAATTTTAAACAACTTTTGTTCCTATAACTTCTGCTGAAAAATTGAAATAACACAAGTTATTGAAGAAATGAAATGGTACAACCAACTATTTAAAAAAATATCGATCCTACAAAAAGTTGATGGGAATCAAAGTTGTAGAAAATCAAATTTTAAACAAATTTTGTTCCCATCAACTTTTTGTAGGGTCGATCTTTTTTTAAATAGTTAGTTGTACCATTTTGTTTCTTCAATAACTTGTGTTATTTCAATTTTTCAGCAGAAGTTAACGGAATAAAAGTTGTTTAAAATTTGATTTTCTACAACTTTGATTCCCATAAACTTTTTGCAGGATCGATAATTTTTTAAATAGTTGGTTGTATCATTTCATTTCTTTAATAACTTGTATTATTTCAATTTTACAGCAGAAGTTATGGGAACAAAAGTTGTTTAAAATTTGATTTTCTACAACTTTGATTCCCATCAACTTTTTGAAGGATCGATATTTTTTTTAAATAGTTGGTTGTACCATTTTTTTTCTTCAATAACTTGTGTTATTTCAATTTTTCAGCAGAAGTTATGGGAACAAAAGTTGTTTGAAATTTGATTTTCTACAACTTTAGTTCCCATTAACTTTTTGTAGGATCGATATTTTTTTCAAATAGCCGGTTGTGCCATTTCATTTCTTCAATAACTTGTGTTATTTCAATTTTCCAGCAGAAGTTATGGGAACAAAAAATGGTTAAAATTTGATTTTCTACAACTTTAGTTCTCATTAACTTTTTGTAGGATCGATATTTTTTTCAAATAGCCGGTTGTGCCATTTCATTTCTTCAGTAACTTGTGTTATTTCAATTTTTCAGCAGAAGTTAAAGGAACAAAAGTTGTTTAAAATTTGATTTTCTACAACTTTGATGCCAATAATTTTTTTGTTAAATCAATATTTTTCGATTAAAATAGGGGTGTCATTTTGATTCCTCAATAACTATCTACCGGCAATGTAACTATATTAGGACCTCGCTGGACTGATCTGATGAATAGATGCGATCATCGCAGCGTGTGTGCCCAGCTTCAGGTAGTAGTTCAAATCGTGAACAACCAATTACTACCGTTTGAATTAGATGAATGAGCCCCAGTGACGATAACTTCGCCGTAGCGCGAATGTGTGGCCGGTCCATTAGACTTGTCACTAAAGCGCGGACTCCACTAAAATCGAGTGGAGCAAATGGCCTCCAGCCGACCAGTATTGCCATGACGATCGTTTGGCATTTGGATGTCATTGACATGAGGGCGTTGGTGTGCAATAATCCTACGTGGCGGCTTTAATTACGATTCTGGTCACGTGCCAAACGACTCATGTAGCACTGTAGACCATTTAACGCCATGTAGGCTACAGGGCGTCCACAAAATTCGTGTTAGGTGACTGGTTGTCATTAAGGCTACTCCGGAAAGGACACAATCAGGCTACCATCTTGGACAGTCACCATTGGATTTGCAAATCATTATTAGTACTCGTAGTACTTAGTAATGGTCCCTATAGAATTGAATAGAATTGAATTGATTCGTGTATGGTATTGTTTCTGGTTATCATTATATTTAGACTTGTATACCTTTAACTAAAATTTAAATTAGGCCTGTCATAGTTTCAAGCTAAATTTTAGATATAAGTAATATTAGAAACCATAGGTAAATTGACAAAATTTGTCGCAAATATAGGAGAACACGATGGTTCCCGTTGTACAGGCCCTGGCTAATTCGGAAACCAGAGGTTTCATTTTTTTTCATGTACCTTATTTTATGTCCATCCAAATGACAGTACTTTCTAGAGTGGAGAAAGAAAGTGCATTGGTGGGCCTCAGCATAAATAAAACAAAAACAAAGATCGTAGTAGTAGATAGACAAGGCTCACTGATTCGCACTAACGAACTCAAGGATCTAGAATTTGTAGACCAGTTCATTTATCTTAGGTCTCTTCTTAATAACAAGGGTGGCAGCGCTAAGGAAATTACAAGGAGAATACAGATGTCCAAATCAGCGATGACGAAACTCACACGGATTTGGAAAGATAGAAACGTATCTCGCAACACTAAAGTGAGACTGGTACGGACATTAGTATTCTCAATTTTCTTATACGGCGTAGAATCCTGGACGTTACTGAAGGAGGAAAGAACCAAAATTGACGCATTTAAAATGTGGTGTTGGAGACGAACGCTTCGTATACCTTGGACCGCGCGCCGTACCAACGTATCCAGAATGGATAAGGAGCAGGAGAGATAAGGAGCTTCATATAACAACACGACTGTCGACGACCTGCCTCCAGCGCATTCTAAACTACTTTGGCCACATTGCTCGCAGAGACCCAGACAACCTGGAGAAGTTAATGGTAGTAGGAAAGGTCGACGGGAAAAGACCACGCGGTCGATCTCCTACAAGATGGATGGATCAAATAAGATCTTTAATCGGCATGCCCATCCCTGACGCCATGAGATCCGCTACAGACAGTTCCGAGTGGAGGAATATTGTCCAAAAAGTGATACGGGATCAAACTGCTCCAATTTAGACACGACCTTCAGTAATGAAGAGCACGACTAAGAAGAAGATTTTATGTCAATAAAAACTTTTTGATTGATTTGATTGATTTTAGGTTAGGTACTTTAGTTAGGACACTCCATTGAAAAAACCGGTCGCGTACAAGAGTTTTATTAATTTATTCCAATTAAACTACTTTGGGCTACTTCACGGCTTGAACCTTAAAATTGTTGGCAAGATTGCAGCCGACTGACTGAGAACCATATTAGCACCATCCAAGAGGCCTTCTGCAAGCAGTGGCTGGAGTCCAGCAGCAGTAAAGACGCAAGCTTCGGAGCTGCTATTTTGTTTTACCATAGAAAGGAGCATGACGAACCCCACTTAACATGGAACGAATCGTATGTACCTATGAATTTAGGGTACATTTAAATAATTTCGCAAAAAATGTATTTTTTCCAATATTATAAATTAAGCTCGGTCTATACTTAGTTGAATGACTTGATATCAAAGCAATATAATACGCTTTGTAATAAAATGTTACTAAAACAAGATTTATTTTTGTTTATAGGGTTCCGTGGTAAAACAAACAACCAAACAAACGACGGAAGCCTATCATACGCGTGTCTTAACTTGACAAATTATTTTTTATTAGCGAATTTGGTACATCTGCATGTAACAAAACTCAACCCAGCTCTGCTCTTCTCCATTTCGCTTTGGTGGTTTTAAGCCTTAGGTACCTTTGTCAACTGGAACTTGTATTTGAATTGTTTATACAAACTACCTTCATTACACAAATATCAGTTTTGGTAAGTTTTAATTTTTGTTGTTTTCTAAAGTTCTTTGTATAATGGGTTTTCCTTTTTTTTTTTTTTTTTTTTTTTTACCAGGGGAAATCTTTTATAGATACCACCGCACCTCGAGGGCAGGCGGGTGGTTATGTGGGAGTCCTGCCGACTGGACAGTATACCCACCAAAACCCCTGGGTGTTCCGCCACTGCGCCTGGTGTCGGGGCTACGGGCACGCTTGCGCACTCCTCCGCGGCACCCGACAGCGCTGGCCCAACTCGGGCCCCACCACGGAGCTTCGGCTCCCGCCAGAATAACGATGTGCCGAACACCAGACACATCGTCATCCACCACCTGGGACCAACCAGCACTGGGCGTCAGACAGCACCCGTGTCCGACAGCCCTGGTCCCGATGCAACGGGTCAATTAAAGTGGCCCCGCGCCTGCCACTACGGCTGCAGAGGATAGGGAGAACGGCCGTCGCGATACCGACACTCCTCTTCCCCTGCAGCCCCACCGCCTCCGCCAACACGTTGGCGGCACCCGTTAGGGCCGCTGGCAGGACGGATAGGCAGCGGCCTTCTCGCCGCCCGTCCATCCCGTCGCCGCCCCCGCCTCGATGGGCTCGGCCGCGGCATCGCGACAAGCGCGACACCGCAGTCCACCTCAGTCGGCAAGCCGACCTACTGGCCAGCCTCCGCACGGGCTTGTCGAGGCCCAAGACCCGGAGAGGCCGGCCCCACCTCGGGTTCCTCTTCGTTCACCAGGCTGGCGAGACCTGGCTACTAAGCCCCCCCGCCACGACAAGGCGGGAACCCACTCGGGGGGGATAATGGGTTTTCCTAGGACAAGTTGTGGGAACTCACTGCACTTTTGAAGTTATTTAGATTCTATAGCTTAAGTTTCTTTTCATTAAAAGTTGTCTCATTGTATTATAAATGAGGTTTTCTGGCGCGTACCTACTTAAATCTTTAGATAAATTTATATTCTCAGACCAAATAAGAAAATCAAGACAGATTGCTGAGAACAAAACAAGGGAGGCCGCCAAAACTAAGCCTCGCCGTGTACAGACACAATTATTTACACACACATACACTTGGCTCGTCAGTCGAAGTATGGCAGCGCAACATCAACGCACTCACCACATTTATAAAAAAACCGGCCTCACTTGTCTGTTTACGACGTTCTGTTTTGTTTTTTTTTTTATTTGGTCTGTGTTTATATCATAGGTACCTACATATAACATATTGATTTTATTTCATGCACTGTATAGGTACACTTGTACAAATTGAAAGTATGTGTATTACGCGTATTTTTGCTTAACCTAATTCAGACGTAAAATAGAAAAAAAAAACGTCTAACAATTTAAAATCTACAGGCATATGGAAAATTCACTAGAATCCAAACTAAAAACTCTGACACCAGGGCTAGCCACCCGGCCAATACGAACTTACTTACTGGAATCCAAACTCGTCCACAGTGTCTAAGTATATAAGAATAAGTCAATATCATTGACTTTTTGGTCTAAAGTACGAAACATAACTATTTCAAGCGACATGCTATCTGAAATGCTATAAACATAACTATTTTTCGCAAAAAAAAAAATGGCAAAACCGCCTTCCATCGTGTTCAAAATTCGTATATTTCGCTCGAATTGTTTACATTATTGTTGATTTTTTTAAAAACGGCTCATCTGATTTCTGTAAAATTTGAATGGGACTACCTCGTAAGTATACCCTTACCAATTAAAAAATAATTTTTCAATTCAGTTCATAATTGGCGGAATAATCGATGAACATAGACAAAACTCCTCCTTTTTGAAAGCCAGTTAAAAACAATTTTGTAGCAGCGATTACTGTGATGGTACAACCTCAGTCGTGATGGGCGTGATCGTCTTTTCTTAATTTATGTATGTGTGTATCGACAAAGTTTCTAATAGCCTCAGGAGTCTTGACGTGGTGGAGAGTATGAGTATTGCGCATCAACAAACTCGCAAATTTTGTTGATAATTACATCAGTACATTGGACCGAATGAACTGGAGGAATCACCTAGCCATTCTACCTAGGCTTACTTTGTTTATGACAGTTCCCTTAGCTCTTAAGGAGTTTAACAAAACGCTGGCCTTTATGTAGGACTGTATGAATTTGTTCTAATTTGATGCTAGTGCGTTATTCATTTAAGTACAGGTCTGTCATAGTAAGTGCTAGGAGCGTGGTTTGGTGCAGTTGACTCCAGTGTGGACCATTAGTGTCCACCCGTCAGAAACCAGACCGGATCGGCCGTCGTGAGGGAATTCCTAAGGCTGGACTTACAGCTCGATTTACATCGATTATAGGGGGGCAACCGTCCGTTATTTACCCTAACGCTGCGAAGCGTATATAATTTTATCAGATTTCGTCGACAACGCTCTCAATAGCGTTCTTCCCCCGGGGTAGGTACCATTTGTTATATTCAATTTCGAACAGAATTGTATGATTAGTTTGGCCAAACTAAGAAGCAATGGATCGGTTGGAGAGGACATTTGTGTTAACGAAGCCCAGGCCTGCCGCTTCCCGCCACGGTCATGTACTGATTCTATCAATAAAGTTAGTAATTGAAATTACTAACCAGTTGTCTCTTAACTCGCTGCACACATACTCATCGCGCCAACACTACAAGTCCTTAAGCTCCTACATGTACATGTATATATGTATACATATCCTACACCCTAAGCGTCCCTGTGTACTTAGTGCTGATTGTATATACTTAACCACTTGCGTTGTATACTCTCGAAGATCCCATGTCCAGGCTGCACTCGGGTTCTGCTTTCTTTATCTAATAAACTATCTAAGTTCGGTTCGCATGATAGTAAGAATTTCTCTACGTGCGCTAACCTCTTATCTACTCATTTGTATTTAAAGTTCGATTCAGTGATCACTGAAGGTGATCATCTATCTATGTTTACTTAAGGTCGAACTTCGTATTAGGATTAATTTCATGAATCAAATTTCCTGTCCTCCAAATGTATTTACTGATATGTTCGATTATCTATTATCAGGTATCGAGTGAATAAGTTACATAGAGATCAGCAGAGACTACATGCCCAAACTCCTATATTTAATTCTATTGGAATCCAATGTAACTAGACAAAGTCACTTAGGCCGTCTGGCATTTGTTATCTCTGTTGCTCCCTTGAAATTAGGTAAAAGGTCTTAAAACTAAAGGAATGAAACCAAGCAAATAGTAGATCAAATCATTTAATTTTGTGATCTACATAAAATGTTCATGACGAATAATACATATAACCTCTTCGGTAGAATTGGGTCGACTTTATTGTATTAAATTGTTAATCGACCAGCATTTCCAGTTGCTACGGCATCAAATTCATGAGGAAAACGAAATGCCAGAAATAAAAAACCTCATAGCCGGCCTACAATGGACTTAAATTACTTAAGACTACAACACAATACATATTTATACATTTATAATTCCAAATATAATTCCACGCTTTAGTATAGGTAAGCTCTTCTTTAATCCCTCGTAGATTTATAAAGCCTTTTGGCCTCTCCATTACGTACAAAGGTGTTCACAAGTCGCTATAGTTTATAAACTAAGCAGGAACACAAACTTCTAATCACGTTCGTATTACATATTAGTACATCATCTCATTACCACTTTATGGCCCGGATTTAAATAGTACGTTAAATTACAGTGCAGATGCAATACACACGTTGCCCAGGTAAAATGATGGCATGGATATGGCACATCTCCATTTCCAGTTGTAAAAGCGAAAGTGAAGTCCTTTGCTTATACCCGACAATAAACCAATAAACGGGATTCGAACCCATTGTTATTTCCAACAATACTTTCTCATACAAATCTTAAGCTAAATTCTCGGAATTGTCGAGTCCACTATCTTTATACCGTGAAGATTAATAAAACAGGATTCGAACCTGTTTGAGGTACGACGTACATTTGCGTATCTATATCGCTATACCTAGTGAATATAGGCACTATCCCTTTTATTCTAAAACCCACATCGATAAACGAATTTGTATTCATGGTATCAATTCACTGCGGTCACTTGACATACTCCCCATAAGATCGTTAATAAGATATTGTGAATGACCTTTCGAATACAACGAAATTTACACAATTTCGTGAGATAGTGTTTTTAATATCTGTGTAATGAAAATATTTAGGACAGTTAGAGTACATTACCAATCACCCGCTATTCTCCATTTTAACACCATCACTAACTTTCTAACAGACTACACAAATTCACTGACTCTATTTAAAAATAACTGAACTTTCTAAGCCCGTAAAACTTAATTAGAACTACTGAAGAGTTGCGCGGCTGGTCGACGAGTGATCCCCCGTCATCTTTTCAAGATATCAGGTCGGGTCGCACCACCGAAGGTCCCGCCCCATCTGAAACTCAAACAACCACGAAAGTATGTCTTCATTGGTGAATCCCTAATACAAAAAACCAGGACTCGCCCCCGTCATACCAGGAAATGGCCAACTAGGATTCTTTTCATATAATTTTGTCTTCAAAATTTATGATTCCAGCATGTCTCTCAGCATGCGGATGAACTTTGAAGATTTACGAGGATTGTAAATTCCCAATACCTTTTGTTTATCTCGGAAGCGTTTTTAAGAAATTAGTTTTAACCGTCACGCAAAAGTCATTTAAGTTGATTCATGTTTTGTTTTATGACTTTACTGCACTTGGGCAATTTATCTTTATTTTATGAATAGCGACCCTTTTTTTCTTACAGTTTTATTTTAGGATACATATTTCAACTGTCGTCTTCATCCGACCGTGGGAACAAAAAAATCTAGCATGCGGTGACCACCTCACACGCCCCCAAATAGATTTTGAAAATTCGATGTCTAACCAATTAATCCGGCAATCGTCGTTTTTAAAATCTATTTCAACGTTATCTACCCAACCGATGAAATTTGTCGACAGTATCCCATAAAGTCTCATTTATTCTCACGCCCTTCTAATTATTTTCGGACGTAATCAGCGGCAATCGGCGTCACCTATCATTTTCTTATTTACCTCCCGTGAGTCTAATACGAGACACATTGACCCATTCCGTTTCTCAGTATAAGTAAGTGGACTACAAGACGGTGTCACTTCCTGTTTTATAACGCCCAATCTATCTAGCTCGTCTAATTTCTCCTTCACTCGTACCCTATTTCCTATGAGTATCGGATAGCTTCGTTTTACAAACGGGTTTTCATCTACATATTAGTTTTGTAATGTGTACGTATTTATCTGTCAACTCTAGCTTGTTTGTAACACCTAAGAATGTTTTTCTAATACAGGCAATAACACGCTCTTTCATTCATGGTCTAAGTCGATATTGTCTAATTTCCCTTTCCAATTAAGTTTGAAGTTTGATTTAATATTTTGAATTAGAATGGTCTGCCCGCGGTGCTCTTTGGATTAATATAGCATTTAAAGTTGACACATTCGTTGCGCCCCCTGACCTTTTGACTTCGCAATCCGAATTTAACCTAACGCTTGTTTTAACTCCCGAATGTTCTATAGTCAATGTCCTTTCACTACCGCAATCTACCACACCTCTCACTCGTCCTAACCAATCATAGTCTAATATCAATGACCCAAACGCATAATTAGTACTGGTGCTTCAACTACTGTACTACCTAGCCTGAGCTCTATCAACACCACGATTTGTACTCTCACTCCCCGAACCAAATGCCCCTTGCACTTGTACAGCTGAGTAAGCGATCTCAGGTGAACGTCCCCTTTCCTCTCGGATAAAGTTATTAAATTCCTCAGTGATACCGCTAGTCTGGCTCCCAGTATAGATAATCGCATTCATCCGTTCGCCATACATCCACACACTCACTTCTGGAAACCTAGGCAATGAGTAATCATCATTCATCTCATCTCTCTTGCCTCCGTACGCCCCCGAGTTCCGTAACCCACAACATCACACATATCTAAACTATCTGGACCCGCTTGTGTGGCGGACATCAGTTTTTTTTTTTTGGTTGTCCTCTCCTACAAGCTTTGTCAGAGTAATCGTCTCCGTTCCCTTTACGAGAGTTTTGGCTGGCCTTCCTGTGCTAGGTCTATCTCTCCCCTCTGTATGTGGTGCTGTCCTATTTTAATTCGACCTATAACCCGCACGACCTCGCTGATAGCCTCTACCCCTAAATGAACCACGATTATCACTCCATGCCCTTGCTGTCATAGTAGCTGTAACCGGTCGCCTAACGTGCCTATCTTGTCGATTATTCCTATTGGAGTTATTTAAATTAATCACCTGGTGTCTTATAACAATATTCTGTTCTAACCCCCTAAGGAAGTTTGCGCCATTTATAATTGTAGGTTCTTCTGTTTTTATAAACCATATCTACAGAATAATATCGCATAATTGAATTTACGAGGTTCCTCTCGTTGAAGGCGATAGTTAATGACTGCATTGACTCTACTTCTTGGGCAAAATGTTCGGACAGGGTTGGGCCCGATTCACTGGAATATACACTCCTAATTAATTTGTACCTCATCGACTATTGAATTTGTTCGGTCCAGTAGTTACGCCTAAAATCAGCTTCAAAATCGGCAAAAGTAACCCAATCTTTCGAATATAATTCCATAACCTGTCGTACATGACCCGTGACACACTCCAAAGCTATATCGACCCCTCTATCGTGCGCGTTTAGTGCTTTAATGTATTTCTTTAGTCTTTTTAAGAATGTGATCGGGTTAACCTGTGATTTCCCGTCAAAAATAGGCTTGCTCACTGTCGGTTGGACTACATAAACATTCTGAACAGTCGAAGATGCCGTGCTAGCTTCCTCGGTCGAAAAGCTAGTAATTTCTTGTGTTCTAGTGCCTACTCTAACCTCACCCGTGACACCCGTCCCTTCGTTCATCTCGCGCGTTAAATCGCTGGTTACCCCACCGTCAGTACTGCCCGAACCTAGTAACTCTAATTTATCATGAAATTCATTCATTCTTTGTAATAACAACTCAAGGGTCGTGCATTCCCTAGACCTAACGTTCCCTCGACCCACTTGCATTCATCCCCTTATTTAAACTGCGTTTCCTCAACGTCCGTCTACCTCTGCCTTCCGCCATTATTGTTAATAACTGTCTTTACAACTACCGTGAAATAAACTATAACAATAGCGCTCCTAACCACGACATAAAAGCCCTTATCCAATTTTTATGACACTGCTCAACGCGTTATAAAATAGTACCGTTTTGACAATATTATTTTACAATGTTTTTTTTTTTCGTCCGAGATAAACAAAAGATTATGGTTTACAAGAATTCTTTAGTTATAAAATACTTGTTGCAAATTAAAGTGAAAGTGATACGTTGACTGTTACGCTCTAATTTCTTCTTGATATCCTGTCAAATATAATTTTATATGAATACTGGATGCAACACAATACACAATTTATAAAACAGTAAAACACAAATGAATAATTCATGCACAGAAATATAGTTCATGCACAATAAACTGGAAGTCTCCTCTCTCTCCTTTGGTATCCCTGAAACATTCACTCCATACACGTGATTTCTACGTTGTGTTTATAATTTTAGTTCTAATTCCAATCGTATTGTATCAGAATACGTATTTGAAATTCTGGTCGCTCGGCACCATTTTCTGTGATGGTACAACCTCAGTCGTGATGGGCGTGATCGTCTTTTCTTAATTTATGTATGTGTGTATCGACAAAGTTTCTAATAGCCTCAGGAGTCTTGACGTGGTGGAGAGTATGAGTATTGCGCATCAACAAACTCGCAAATTTTGTTGATAATTACATCAGTACATTGGACCGAATGAACTGGAGGAATCACCTAGCCATTCTACCTAGGCTTACTTTGTTTATGACAGTTCCCTTAGCTCTTAAGGAGTTTAACAAAACGCTGGCCTTTATGTAGGACTGTATGAATTTGTTCTAATTTGATGCTAGTGCGTTATTCATTTAAGTACAGGTCTGTCATAGTAAGTGCTAGGAGCGTGGTTTGGTGCAGTTGACTCCAGTGTGGACCATTAGTGTCCACCCGTCAGAAACCAGACCGGATCGGCCGTCGTGAGGGAATTCCTAAGGCTGGACTTACAGCTCGATTTACATCGATTATAGGGGGGCAACCGTCCGTTATTTACCCTAACGCTGCGAAGCGTATATAATTTTATCAGATTTCGTCGACAACGCTCTCAATAGCGTTCTTCCCCCGGGGTAGGTACCATTTGTTATATTCAATTTCGAACAGAATTGTATGATTAGTTTGGCCAAACTAAGAAGCAATGGATCGGTTGGAGAGGACATTTGTGTTAACGAAGCCCAGGCCTGCCGCTTCCCGCCACGGTCATGTACTGATTCTATCAATAAAGTTAGTAATTGAAATTACTAACCAGTTGTCTCTTAACTCGCTGCACACATACTCATCGCGCCAACACTACAAGTCCTTAAGCTCCTACATGTACATGTATATATGTATACATATCCTACACCCTAAGCGTCCCTGTGTACTTAGTGCTGATTGTATATACTTAACCACTTGCGTTGTATACTCTCGAAGATCCCATGTCCAGGCTGCACTCGGGTTCTGCTTTCTTTATCTAATAAACTATCTAAGTTCGGTTCGCATGATAGTAAGAATTTCTCTACGTGCGCTAACCTCTTATCTACTCATTTGTATTTAAAGTTCGATTCAGTGATCACTGAAGGTGATCATCTATCTATGTTTACTTAAGGTCGAACTTCGTATTAGGATTAATTTCATGAATCAAATTTCCTGTCCTCCAAATGTATTTACTGATATGTTCGATTATCTATTATCAGGTATCGAGTGAATAAGTTACATAGAGATCAGCAGAGACTACATGCCCAAACTCCTATATTTAATTCTATTGGAATCCAATGTAACTAGACAAAGTCACTTAGGCCGTCTGGCATTTGTTATCTCTGTTGCTCCCTTGAAATTAGGTAAAAGGTCTTAAAACTAAAGGAATGAAACCAAGCAAATAGTAGATCAAATCATTTAATTTTGTGATCTACATAAAATGTTCATGACGAATAATACATATAACCTCTTCGGTAGAATTGGGTCGACTTTATTGTATTAAATTGTTAATCGACCAGCATTTCCAGTTGCTACGGCATCAAATTCATGAGGAAAACGAAATGCCAGAAATAAAAAACCTCATAGCCGGCCTACAATGGACTTAAATTACTTAAGACTACAACACAATACATATTTATACATTTATAATTCCAAATATAATTCCACGCTTTAGTATAGGTAAGCTCTTCTTTAATCCCTCGTAGATTTATAAAGCCTTTTGGCCTCTCCATTACGTACAAAGGTGTTCACAAGTCGCTATAGTTTATAAACTAAGCAGGAACACAAACTTCTAATCACGTTCGTATTACATATTAGTACATCATCTCATTACCACTTTATGGCCCGGATTTAAATAGTACGTTAAATTACAGTGCAGATGCAATACACACGTTGCCCAGGTAAAATGATGGCATGGATATGGCACATCTCCATTTCCAGTTGTAAAAGCGAAAGTGAAGTCCTTTGCTTATACCCGACAATAAACCAATAAACGGGATTCGAACCCATTGTTATTTCCAACAATACTTTCTCATACAAATCTTAAGCTAAATTCTCGGAATTGTCGAGTCCACTATCTTTATACCGTGAAGATTAATAAAACAGGATTCGAACCTGTTTGAGGTACGACGTACATTTGCGTATCTATATCGCTATACCTAGTGAATATAGGCACTATCCCTTTTATTCTAAAACCCACATCGATAAACGAATTTGTATTCATGGTATCAATTCACTGCGGTCACTTGACATACTCCCCATAAGATCGTTAATAAGATATTGTGAATGACCTTTCGAATACAACGAAATTTACACAATTTCGTGAGATAGTGTTTTTAATATCTGTGTAATGAAAATATTTAGGACAGTTAGAGTACATTACCAATCACCCGCTATTCTCCATTTTAACACCATCACTAACTTTCTAACAGACTACACAAATTCACTGACTCTATTTAAAAATAACTGAACTTTCTAAGCCCGTAAAACTTAATTAGAACTACTGAAGAGTTGCGCGGCTGGTCGACGAGTGATCCCCCGTCATCTTTTCAAGATATCAGGTCGGGTCGCACCACCGAAGGTCCCGCCCCATCTGAAACTCAAACAACCACGAAAGTATGTCTTCATTGGTGAATCCCTAATACAAAAAACCAGGACTCGCCCCCGTCATACCAGGAAATGGCCAACTAGGATTCTTTTCATATAATTTTGTCTTCAAAATTTATGATTCCAGCATGTCTCTCAGCATGCGGATGAACTTTGAAGATTTACGAGGATTGTAAATTCCCAATACCTTTTGTTTATCTCGGAAGCGTTTTTAAGAAATTAGTTTTAACCGTCACGCAAAAGTCATTTAAGTTGATTCATGTTTTGTTTTATGACTTTACTGCACTTGGGCAATTTATCTTTATTTTATGAATAGCGACCCTTTTTTTCTTACAGTTTTATTTTAGGATACATATTTCAACTGTCGTCTTCATCCGACCGTGGGAACAAAAAAATCTAGCATGCGGTGACCACCTCATTACTAACGGCATCTCTTTTCAATTGTGAGTAGAAATTAATAACGCTATTTCATTCTTCATCGTAACCCTCAAGAACCCGAGTGTTACAAAACAGCCGAACATTCTAAACACTTATTAATCCGCCAATTTCATTCCAATTTAAATGCTAAGTGATGGTCCCTGTTCTAAATGCGTCAATTTGTACGTAACAACTACCGCTGTGACATAAATGGATGCCAAATTCAAGTGCCACTTTGCATTCCAGCGACAAACTTACGTCTTATCACTGAAATTCTCAGAATTATACTCTACGCCTTTGAAATAAGATACCTGAAGGCTATATTTTAGTTTGGTAGGTGGTTTGTTTCCGATTTCGGGCCAACTAAGAGGATAGTAGAGCCGATTGATACATGATTCTGTTTTCGATATAGGAGTTGTACTCGCAATGCTTTGTGTCCCTGTACGTTGTGATTTGTGTACTGTCAAAGTGCGCGTGACGTCACTGTCTGATTTGTGTCAGAATTTTCGACGAGTTACACTGATACACTGATTACAGCTCGTTGGGAATTAAATTCTCAACCGGTAACAGTATTACTCAATAGCTAAACTGTGACTGATTGGAAAATTACTAATGAAATTGGTGAGCATTGTCCAAGTGAAATTTTGTTGTAAAATATTGGTTTCGTTCTGCTGTAGTACATTATCAATATGGAATGTATGCAAAAAAAAAAATGACGATGCATTTAAAAGAAAATAACAATTTGACTTGCATGTAATCAGCAATTTAAATTGTTAGGTATATAAATACCAATAGGAATATAATAATTCATAACATTGAATTTGAATTGTTAATATTTGTTACTAAATAATATCCAAAAAAATTTACTCACTTCATCAATTTATCATTGACGTGAACTTTTTGCTTTTTCATTCATAGATTCAATGAAACAGAAAAATCTATGATTAGATATTTCAGTTGTAATGAACAAATATTTTGCGTTATGGGGAAACGAGCAATGCGACTATAGCAACCTAATTTAGAAACCCACTCATTGTTAGACGTCGGTTAAAACTATGTGTATGAACAAAAAAATGCAAGGTCATCTGCTTATCCTGCACTAAGCCTAAAAAGAATGTATGAACAACTTTTACCATGGGGTCAACCCAAAATTCGAGTAACAATGAGCTGTTTCGTACATTTTGTTGATTTCGAGTTGCAGTTTTGCAACTGATTTTTTAATCGAATTTCGGAATGGCCCCATGGTAAAAGTTGTTCATAATAATGTTCTTAATAACCCCTTTCAGCTCAGTACAAAGTAAGCAGATAACTCTGTATTAAGTGGGACTACTGACACTACTTTCCTTTACTAATAATATGCTGCTTATAAAGTTTCGTTCACTTTTGCACCTATCGCATTATCACAATAAATATTTTGCTCCAGAAATAAAATCAAAGACCAAAAAGTCCTGCTTGCTGCGGATTACCTGCATACCAGACGTGGCTTTTCTGAATAAAACATGCTAACGTATCCAAGACAAACACGATAATCTGGTGCGAGAGACGCCGTACGTGATTCTTACACCTACGATGGAAGCAAATCTAAGTAGTATTAAGCTCAACGCACACATGCTGCGGCTGACAATACTAAATTAATATTTCGCGGTAAAAAAAAATGCCATTTTGTCATCTCTTACATCAACCGGCTCGTGAGTGATTGCATTCATATTGATGGAATTGGTTACATTGGTTAACTAAACAATTTTTTTACAAACCGCAATAAATCGCAGTATTTATGCATTAAGAGAGAGTTGGTAGTTACGAGTATTTCACTGTACTACTCTACATAGCATCTCTTCTTGTACACCACCCATCTTGATCCTGTGCTAGTGTTGTCTAGGTTTCTTACAACGGGCACCATTTGCCAAAAAAGTGTAGACCTAATAAAGTAAATAAAAAAAATATTAGGGGACATCTTACAGACTAAGCAAAGCTTGTGATATGGCTGCCAGAGACTGATATATTACATTTTTTTTTTTTTTAAATACGATCTTATATAGATAGTACCTAAATAACACCCAGCCACAGAGCAAACACCTAAGTTCATCACATAAATGCTTGCCCTGGGTGGGGATCGAACCCACGCTTCTTCGATCCAGTAGTCAGGGTCACTAACCACCGAGCCACCGAGGCAGACCTAATAAAGGTTTGGAATGAAAAATTTCAGTATTTCCAAACAGTTTCTACCTACCTATCTGTTTCTTGAAAACGCGACTATAACCCTAAAATAATATAATTAGAAATCTGTACACGGTTTGACAATATTATTTGTCGCATCTATGCGGCTTCTCTACTCATATCCAGCTCAAAGAAAACATTGAAACGTGCTTAGAATTTTGCAAATCTCGTTCCAAGCATATTCCCTGAGCATGACGCTAGAGTTATTCAATATGCTCAGTTACCTATTCAATGAAAACACGTTGTGATTTTACAACTTTCAAACGCCTCAGGTGTGAATAAATTTCCGTGCCTCTTGGGGCGGTATTCAATTCAAACTGCTGTTTTACACATAGTTTCTGAATAATACTGTGATTCTTACACGGTTTACGTGAAACTGTTTTGTCACGAGCTTTGTCATGGTTTTAGTAGAATATGCTGGTGTCTACGCTGTAAAATATTGCATATAGGGTTCGCTATCTTGATGCATGCTGAAATTTCTTTGCTTTTTTTGTACTGCTGTTTTTGAATAAGAATAAGAATGATTTATTGGCCTTATAACAGTCGTTACACTAGGCAAGTAATTTTACATTTAAAATCATTTATGCATTGCCATTATTGTATGTATATTGTATTTTTGCATTGCCAATATTGTTTTCACTTTGTTGAAATATTTATTTCTACCCAAAATATGTAGATCAAAAGTGAAAATCTAAAGGGGAATCCTATGTCTAGCAGCAGACATAGCCGAAATGATGATAAAGTTAGTATATAAATTCGTATGGGCCGCGTGGCTAGCCCTGTTGCCAGAGTTCCTTATGGCCTCTGACATGTCTAAACGGTTAAAACAATCATAACCCACAATTTAAAGTGTCGTGCTCCTGTACTGTGTCTCCTACAGTGATCGGTTGTAAATGCCGCCCACGGTCATCCATCCAAAAACCGATCCTGCCGAACGTTGATCGTTAAGAAACAGTTTGACTTAAGCTTAAAAATAAATATATATATGTCGGATCCATAAAAAGGCACCGCATCAGTTATGTTTCTGCTTCAATGTGGTAATGTTTTATACCACTGACCCAACAATACTTCAGTGTGGCGTGGCGTGGGTTTAGCGGGCGAGGAGATAAAGGCGACGTCACGAACAATCAGTTTATTGCACAGAAGATTACGTATGATTCCAATTATAGAGAACTTTAAGCGAAGGACATGGCGTTCCGCAGCGTAACGCACGCTGCTACCATTCTATCAAGAATCACCAGGCTTGAATTGTTCTAATCTCAGTTTTCCACAACTTCTTCCAAACAAGCTCTATTTACAACTTACAACTCACTGACATCCATCTGACATGTCACCCCGCACTTTTCCGCCCATCGGCCGATCATGCGATGTCAGTGTCACTTAAAACCTCCTTAGAATCAATCAACAGCGTTTGTCACAAGCGTTACCCCAGGAATGTTGCCACTTCCATTCCTAGTCCTTCGAAATTATACTAAGTGGCACTATTTAAAATAAAACTTAAAGCTATTGTCCCGTTACGGCCATCTTGACATTCGCACGTCCTCGGGCGATTATCATCAGTATCTGTAACAAAAGAGCAATGTGAATGTTTGTTTATCCACCAACCCGCACTGGGCTAGCGTTGCGAGGCGTATGTTCAACATTGGACTATTCAAAAATGTCGGTATAGAATATTCGTTTACCGCTCGTCCATTCCTGACATAATGTTACTTTTAGACGTGTTCGAAATGATAACTAACTATGAAGGTAAATAAGAGATGACTAGACAAGGTTTCTTTACATTAGCATAGGGTCTGAAAAACAGCGCTCATTAGGAATTTTATTCGCCAAAACCACCAAATCCCATACCCGAGACCGGACAACAGCGTCCCTCCAAACCGCACTCAACTCACCACCCAGTAAATGCGCGAATCGGACAACTGCGTCCCTTCGACTCGAGTCTCACTAAACCACCACACATCAAACCTGAGCAACAACAGTGTCTCTCATAATCACAATCACCACCCACACCCAGTGACTGCGCGAATCTGACACCTGCGTCCCTTCCACTCAAGCCTATCTGGTATGAGACCGGATAACAGCGTCCCTTCGATCTACGCAAGAACCGGACAACTGCATCCCTTCGACTCAGCCCAGACGCAACATTCGTACAACCCATCTACACTTATCAGATACCAGATCTAGGCATGAGACCGGATAACAGCGTCCCTTCGATCTTCGCAAGAACCGGACAACTGCATCCCTTCGACTCATCCTAGATGCAGTTTTCGAACTACCAGATCGAAGCATGAGACCGGATAACAGCGTCCCTTCGATCTCCTCAGAGAACCGGACAACTGCATCCCTTCGACTCAGCCTAGATGCAGTTTTCGTTTTACCCAACAGCAAAAATTAAATGAGTTCAGTTTTTCTTACCCTTGCTTTTCTTATTACAGAGAATTTAAGAATCACATAAAACATTTCCTTGACCTACCTCCGAAGGTAAAATCTGTGGTAGCATTATTGTACCAAGAAGTTTGTTGAGTCAACAATAAACTTCTTGCATGGTACTGCCACCTCCTTGAGGAAACTGAAAGTTGACTGAGTTGACCGAATGTTGAAAAAGCCAATCATAGATCTAGGGTCGCCATGACAACAGGCTATCATTAAATTTAACAACGGTTCGCATTATTCTAAAGTATGTACGAAAGGACTTTGTCTACTTCATAATTGTGTAAGGTTCTTTATATTCTCTTAAAAGTGACCAAAATTTCCGATCTGATCTAACATGCGTGATCCGGGCGACGCGACGCGAGGTTCACTTTAAATCCAATCATTGCGCGCGGTAGTACTAGGAAACTTAACACAACTAAGTCAGATTTAGTCAAAAACATGCAGAACTACTTTCTAACTAAAATTGGACGAGCTCACCCGGGGATTTGTCAGATAGCTTCTTGCAGATTGGTAGTTATAGCAGGTGACCCTTCCGAGCTTCCCTGGACCCTGGACCCGCTTCTCCAAACAGGCTGGAGCGATTTGTTCTGGTTAACAGTCCACGAAGCAGGTTTGTTCTTCTTCTTCTTTCATGTAGATTGTATTGTAGCATAGTGGTCTTCTTTGTTATCATTCGCCATTTTCTTTTGTGATTTGCTTGATAATATTGCTCTGATTCGAAGGCGACAATGATTAATGCAGTCGAAGGATTTTTCTTGTAATCCTGCATCTCCTCAGGATCTAGCCCTTCGATCCCACTTCTGATGTCGGATCCATAAAAAGGCACCGCATCAGTTATGTTTCTGCTTCAATGTGGTAATGTTTTATACCACTGACCCAACAATACTTCAGTGTGGCGTGGCGTGGGTTTAGCGGGCGAGGAGATAAAGGCGACGTCACGAACAATCAGTTTATTGCACAGAAGATTACGTATGATTCCAATTATAGAGAACTTTAAGCGAAAGACATGGCGTTCCGCAGCGTAACGCACGCTGCTACCATTCTATCAAGAATCACCAGGCTTGAATTGTTCTAATCTCAGTTTTCCACAACTTCTTCCAAACAAGCTCTATTTACAACTTACAACTCACTGACATCCATCTGACATGTCACCTCGCACTTTTCCGCCCATCGGCCGATCATGCGATGTCAGTGTCACTTAAAACCTCCTTAGAATCAATCAACAGCGTTTGTCACAAGCGTTACCCCAGGAATGTTGCCACTTCCATTCCTAGTCCTTCGAAATTATACTAAGTGGCACTATTTAAAATAAAACTTAAAGCTATTGTCCCGTTATATATATATATTTTCGGACACATAAGATCCATAATTTCACACACATTAAAATTAAAATTACTAATTGATTATAAAATTAAATTAAATTAATACATTAAATTGGGCATCTCACACGTTATTAAATAAATTTGCCAAGTCACAACTATTTATTGTAACAGCACCTTAATGTGGTGAAGCAGGATAGGACAGCTGAAGTTGTCTGTGATGGCTATCAGAATGCTGTTGCCGCTCGCTCGCGTCCTACTCAACAGCGAGGCAATTTTTTAAATTAAACAAAAGATAATGATGATGACGCAGATATTAATACGAATTAAAGTTGAAATCTGTATTATTAAATCGACCTTTTATTGACGCAGCATAAGTATTAATTTTGCTTCCGTGATCTAACACTGCATAAAACATAAATTCATTCAGCAGTCGGAAATGAAGCAGACAAAAATAAGACACCATCAGAGACAGACACTAGTCCTCATAACAGTCCTAATCATAGAGATGTAGAAACATACCTGCTCTTTTCCCGGCACGCAAGGCACTTGTATGTAGCAAACACTCATTCACCGCAAAATGCATGTCTACGAAACTAACACTGCAAAATGCAGCATTGTGCGGGCGCATATGTACCTATCTACCTATAGGTACGTTTTGTTGTGCTCTTTGAATAATAATTGTGTAATTGGCATTAAGCATAATGGTTTTCGAATAAATTAAAAGGCTATAAAAATATTGAGTAAATTGCCAAATGATCTAAAAGATATCGAAAAGGAAAACTGTTTCTTAAAACAACTAAAAAGTATTTTACTAACCACATTTGACAAATTTTCTAATGAAAATTTTATACTGTTCCAATACAAGCGATAAAATTCCCATACCCTCATAAGGTCATAATATGTTTAACTATATGAATAGAACATTTACCTAAGAACCACATTTAAATATAACATAATATGTTGCAATAAATTATTGACTATTGAGTCTTCGGATGGGTGACCGCGGTGCGCGTGGCTTTTCCAACTGAGCGCTACCATGGCTCAGATGATTTTCTAAATTGTAGGTCTCGGACGTTTTAGCCGTTTAGCCATGTTCAGGCAAATTAATAATTATTTTTCGCAAAAAATGGCAAAACCGTCTTCCATCGTGTACAAAATTCGGATATTTCGCTCGAATTACTTACATTATTGTTGGTTATTTCAAAATTGGCTCAGCCGATTACTGTAAAATTTAAATGGGACCACTTCGAGAGTATACCCTTTCGAACTAAATAAGAATTTTTCGATTCGGTTCACAATTGGCGAAATCATCGATGAACACACATAAAAAAAATACATACACACTAACATAGAACCTCCTCCTTTTTGGAAGTCGGTTAAAAAATCTGACACCAGGACGAGATTCCTGCTTAAATACGAAATTACTTACTTGCGGTTGTTATCTTAAATTTCGTGCAAAATTAGGTCTCCAGTAGATTAAGATCCAATCTTTTGAGATCTGTGGCTCCAGTGTTTTTGCGCCGGAACACGACGAATAAAATATGGACCCGCGGAAGAGCGCTCAAAGGTTTTTGTGTAAATACTGGCGATTTACTGGATGTTGCAACGTTTAATAATGCAGAGCTATAATTTAGTTTTATTTACAGTCATACGCGTCCTGTGGTCCGTTTTAGATGTAATATAATGTTTGCAGCTTAATGCCGCTTGAAACTGTCTCATTTAGTTTAGTTGTTTAATATATCTGACTGCAATATAGTAGTTAACTAGAATGTTTATTGTAATGTAATTTACCTATTGTATAATGCACAAATCGGTACCGATTTTAGTGGATGATTAAGTGTGTCATTAAGACTGAAGGTTACTCTATTGAGTTCCACAATCATCATCAAAACAGTTGTAAGAAGCCTTATCGTGGAAATAGGCCCTTTCGTGGAAATATACCTTATCGTAGAAATAAACCTTATCGTGGAAATAGGAATTTTCTACATATTTCCAATCAGAGTGATTGTTAGCGGTTTGCATATGGCGCGTCCTTCAGATCTCGATCGTATCTTCTGTCCACTTATCGGCAAACATCCTGGTCTGCGGCATTTAACCGTGATCATTTTATGCCATTTATTAGGGTTCCGTACCCAAGGGTAAAAAACGGGTCCCTATTACTAAGACTCCGCTGTCCGTCTGTCTGTCTGTCTGTCACCAGGCTGTATCTCATGAACCGTTACAGCTAGAAAGCTGAAATTTTCACAGATGATGTATTTCTGTTGCCGCTATAACTAAAACCAGAATAAAATTAATATTTTTACTATGGTAGCCACCATACAACAAACCTGAATTTTTAGACGTTTTTCGCTCGATATTAATAACGGTGACAGGTAGATGCTTGAAATATTCACAAAATATTTGGTTAAATAGGCATTACAAAAATAAATTAATTAATTAACATAAAATATAAATTTAAGGGGAGCCCCCTATACAAATAACGTGAATTTTTTGCTCAATATTAATAAAGAAGGAAGAAGCTGTGTTATATTCCTTTCAAAAATAATTAAGAAATTAAAAATAAAAATATTAAGGGGGCTTCCACACGATGCGGAACCTTTCGTGCGCGAGTCCAACTCGCACTTGGCCAGTTACTACTATATTATAACTCTCTAGCTACACTTGCGTGAGATACTGCATTTACTATTCATTCATTGTTTCAACACACTACATTACAATTTGCTCAGTAATTCGCAAATTGACATCAACATCTAAAGCATCGCTTTATCGCAACGCGTAAGATGTAACATTCCGAATTTGTACTTTGTCGTAATAAAATAGTCGACGTAGCTGTGGTTCTTAAAGGAATATTCTGCGCGTGGAGTCTCAACTTAAACTGCGAAGGTACTAAATTGTTCACATTTTGTTGCGTAGACTATCTCGAAGTAGCAGTAGGCAGGCATGGTAAATGCTCGTTAACTATTTCCTTTGTACAAGCGTGTGATGAGCATGTCAACTACTGAACGCAATGTTTTCACCATGAACGGGTGTACGATTAGGGTGAACTTAATTTAAATAATTAATAACACAGTTATAAGTTATTTTCCAATGCTATCATGTCTAATGCTGCTATGTATTCTTACTTGGCTTGACACCTTGAGAGTCAGTTCCTCTTTTACTTAAGGGTAGACTAGTCGCTCGTCACTCCATACAAACGTCGGTAGGACATCACATTATTGTTTGTTGTTGAATATCTAAAACTATTATATATGCCTATCAATTTTTCTTTACAAAATCAGTGCTCTTGCTAATTAAACTGCGAACAAAACTGTAAACTCGACTGAAATAAGCCTTGAAACATTCGAGTTTAAATTAAAATTTTTAGGAAACTTTGGGCGGAAAAAAACACTAAAGAACTTAACGGAGTCCTCTGTTATGAAATTAGCGGCCTAGTTCATATATTAGTTATTTTAAATAACTGTTATTTAAATAAAACCATTCAACAGTTTTTTTTTCATATTTTACTACAGAGAAAATCCTTATGCGCATTTATTACTCAGACGTGTGAGGTAAAAACTAAAGTGTTTTTTGACAAATATAAACAAAATAATATTGCAGTGGATGCGCACGCACTCTATAGTGCGTGCGCATCCACTGTTGTATCTACTGTTAATCACTAAATCTATATCTTCTTCAGACAAGACAGGTGAGCATCAATAGGAAATATAAGAAAAATGCCAAATCGAATCAGGTGAGATATGATTTATATAAGCCACGCCCAAAGACGAGTTCGAGCCGTCAACTAGGTAGTGTCACTTTAAGTACAATTCCTTACTAACCTTTGAATCCTCTGTCATCTCATAACCTGATTAAATTCCCAGCCTCAAAAATAAGTCTTCCAGTTCAAAAGGCAACCTTTGCAACGTTTCAAAATTGATGCAGACCAGTCTATAAAAATAGAGGTATTATCAAAATTTAAAATCAGAACATTCCAAATAGACATCACAAAAGTTTATTGTAGATTTATCTGAACCAATTGTGCCCAATGAAAGCCTTAATTTCTGAATACAATACAATTCTACTGTGGCTGATAAAATTACACAAGTTAGTAGACACCAGATAACGTTGTTATTCAAATTTCACATTTGTTAAAGTTCGAGTGGTCTAGACCAGTGGTTTTCAAATTGTAAAACGCATTCATGAAGCTCTAGGGATTGCAAGTTTTCTAAAACAGTTCCGCTGAGAACATTTCGCGCGTCATTGCCGCATCCCTTTTCCGTGGACACATTTACATGTGACTAGCTTTTACCCACGGCTTTGGCCGCGTGATTTTTTTGCTGTTTGTGCCATTCCACAGGAACATTTTCTTAGGATTTAAAGTTGCTAATGACTGTCTCCAATTTTTATATCTAATTTGTTATGATCCGTCTCTCTGTTGCTTCGTGAAAGAGCAGCAATCGAACCAACGGACACAGTCTGATACTTATAATATTAGTAAGTATGCATAAAGGCCGGGTGGATAAGCTTTGGTGTTAGAGTTTTTAAGCCGCCTGAAGGTCTCTGACATGGCTAAACGGTTAAAACAACACCGGGGCCTACAATTTAACGTGTCATCCGAGCCACGGTAGCGTTCAGTTGTAAACGCCATCCGCGGCCACCCATTTAGTAAATTTTTAATCATAAAATCACAATATTAAATACTGCCAAGGATTATAAAACAGTTTTCCGTATACTGAGACAGTCTTCATGAAAAAAATTGGAAAACACTGACCTAGACCACAGGTAAATTTATTCAAGAAAGATTTAAAGGGCAAATTCATCAAGTAAAAGTGAAGCTTTTCATTATTTATGCAATCACTTTAAAACTAAATTACAGCGTGGTAAAATCTTATTTTGAACAAATTAAATTAAATTTAACAAATCGTCATTACATTTTTCGAGGTAACTCTTGTCAGATATTCGTCAAATTTTTAACATTTTCTGAATAATAGTTAATATGAAAGAAATCTTCAAACCCTGAATTTAATACCTAGATATACTATATTACTAGAATAACGTATTTTTTAGTGTTTATTTTAAACTTTTACCGCCTTATAGTACGCGTTGGGCTACTTAAGAATAGTTAGTGTGTTTTGTCATTTTAGTTCTTTGCCGATGGTAATTTACTTGTGAAAGAGAAAACAGTGACTAAAAATAACTACTCTTACGTAACGTAACAGTTATATTAAAGTGGTTATTTGTACATTAAAAAAAAATATATGCGTTCCACGTTCGTTTTAGTACTAAGCAGCAAAAACCTTACAAGTACCTACCTTGTGATCAAGATTTAGAGGATTAGGATACTTATAACTTATTCGATGGCGTATGTGAATCCACCAAATCGCACAAGGCCAGCGTGGTGGATATGGCTCAATCGCCCTTCTTGGGTAGTCTTACGTTCTGCAGTGGACTATAAAAGGCTGGTACAGATTCTGATTAATTTGGTTTCTTTTACAATACTTTATGACAGGGTTTTTTTCTTTCTATTTCAGTATTTATACCTAACCAAACCTATATGTTTTTTTTTTTCAAACACCGTTTTTAATTCTATTATAAGATAAATATATTCTTATCAAATTTTTAAAACTCAGCACCTCTCCTGTTTTCTATATACCTAAAATATTTTATTACGAAAGAACGGCTCCCAACTTTCAGAATGAAAAGTTAAAACTGTATTTTATTACGAATGTAAAAATTTTACGTTGTGGCCTGTCGTGAAACGTATATCTGTAGTTTACTGCTCCCTGAAGACTGCAAGATGCTTCAACACTGTAGTTTCAAAGTACTAGAAAATTGCTTATTTGATAAAAGTATTGCAGTAAGCTGGTAGAGGTTTAATACTCTAGCTATAGCTATAGCTAGCTATAGCTGTATCAGAAATTCATATTGATTTTAGTAAAAAATAACTCACCAAATGTTGCATTTATTTTTCAGAATTTCGGTAATGTTATTGGAGAGACCACCATAATTAAAAATAAATATAAGGAAACATCTTAAACACGGTCTCAGACCCCAAACTAAGCAAAGCTGTGATATGACTTGAGTTTTGATAAAAGTCGCAGAACAAAAGTTGTTAGTTTTGATGTACAGAACAAGCCTCTAAAACGATGCTAATTGATTAGAAATAACCTTAAAGATACAAAAAAATAATATTGTTATGCTTTTCAACCTTTCCTTATAAATTGTTTTCGATAGCAAAATGATACTCGTACCCTTTATTTTTAAGGTAAACATTGATAAAGTCACTCACATCGTTTTGTGAATGAGAGACCCGAATATGTTACGGGTGCATTATTTCATTCTGTGAAATTGCGATAATATCGTAAGTATTGTGCCGTAAGCGTATTGTTCCAAAAATAGGCCCAAAGCCCACCACAACAGAGAAGAGCGGATAAAGGCAAAGTATAGTATTATAATACTTTTATAAATAAATAATTTATATATCTATCTCTCTACATTATAGTCCGTGAGTCCACTGAGAAATGCCACATTTGTTTAGTGAGTAGCAAAATACGGTCACGAACATTTCGCTGAAATTAAGCAACGTTCCGCACGGTCAGAATTTGGATGACACGTTAAATTGTAGGTCCCGGTTGTTTTAACCGTTTAGCCATGTCAGATGCCTTCAGGCGGCCTAAAAACTTTGACACAAAGGCTAACCACCTGGCCTATGCAAACTTGCTTACGAAAAAATCTGCATACGAAGCAGTTACCGACAGAGCCCATCGGAAAAGCAAGTAGACATAGCAATGAGCAGAACACTTAGCTCGAAGAACGGATGCCCGATGAATCCGTAAAGTTCTCGAATGGAGACCACGTACCGGCAAGCGGAGTGTAGAACGTCCGCCTACTAGATGGACCGACGATATAATTAAAGCCGCAGAAAACGCTGGATTCCAGCCGCTTCCAAACGATATTATTGGTCTATTTCTTACGAAAGGTCTATGTTCAGCCGTGCATTTTCTACGACTGATAGTTGGTGCTAGGTGGATGCTAATCATGTATTTGATATCTGCTAGAGGCGGATCGGTTATATATGTCGGTTATCTTACGGTTTATAATGTACTGCTCACGCACATTAAATTTCATTTCCGCTCCGGTCTAGTAGAAGCTGCGCCATATACCTGCGTCGTATTATTTCGTGTGTCACAGGTCGGAAACAGCATGGTTACGTCAGTATCGCAGGTCAGTATACAATCTTTATTTACACAATGGGTGCCATTTCCAAAAATGTTACACAGTATGAAACGGCGCTAAACAATTTCAGACGTCATATTTTCACTATTGTATGTGTGTACACTTTGCTTAGTATTTGGTGTTACCAGGAAAATATATTGTATTATTTTTGTTTTGACTTGCTTAATGTTACATTATGAGTATCTAGAAAGGAATCATGAGGTCCACACATAACATGGGGACATGTTAAACTATAGCTCTGAGTAACAACAGCTTAATCAAAAATAAACCATGCTCTACAGCAGGCTTATTACTCTAGATTTAGAGAAAGATTGAGAGATAGAGAAAATTATCTGCGCAATTTGTGCAATGTGGAAAAAAATATAAAATACAGTAACATTATTTCCTCTTTGAACATGAAAATAGATTGAAAATACGAGTATAAATTGTTAATAAAGCTTTAAGGCAAGATATAATTGTATAAACGACGCGAATCGTAATTCAGGCGCACGGGTTTTTGGATACGAAGCTATGTAATAAAACAGTCCAATCCGCGTAAATCACTATTTAATGTTCTATACTATGGCTATGACAAGATCAATTAAACTACGGAAATTAACACTATGCACAACACAAGCTAAACTATTACAATGTATCGGACGCGATATACTGCTAATTATTATACCGAGAACAAAACTTCCGCGTAGCGCGAGCGTGTAAGTATGACTACGAATTACAAAACTTGGCGAGAACAATAACTACCGCGTAGCGCGAGCGTGTGAGTATGACTACCACGAGGCCTCTCCTGAAAGGGCTTTTAAAGGGACTCGCGCTCCGTTCTATCAACGGTGCCCCAGGTGGCAGCACTAGTCCCAAATCTAACTAAACTTTACATGTGTGCGTAACCGTGGTGTTTTACCCAAAATTCCCACAGCTGCCCAAGAATCATAAAACAATAAGGCACAGCTGCGCTGGCGGCACTATCTATGGGATTAACAAATTCACAAAAACATTAGACATTCGTTTTACAATTACGGCATCCTATTGCAATATAACGATACAGCTTTCTTTCAATTTAAGACAATGGTTAGTCAGTACAAATAACTTTACGATATCCTTTTCGGAAATTACATGAAAGAACTATTCAACGGCGGTATGGAATAACCTAGCACCTGGTTATCGCTATCGTTTTACGGCTTCTCAAAAGATACCAACTGGCTATTTGGAAAAACATGCTCGATCCTTAACAAATTGACTATTTGTAAAGTTAATTTCACACCACTGGCTTTTCGCTGAAGGAAAACATCGTGCGGCAACCTGCATTTATTTATTTACCCACTAACTCACATTGGGCCAGCGTGGTGAATATGGCCCAATCAGCCTTCGTAGGTAAACCTAGGTACGGCCTGCAGTAGTCTATTAAAAAGCTGGTACAGTACAGTATAGCTACTAATTCACATACAATTAGTCCAATTAGAAATCTACAGAAGAGGCCTATCTATATCCAACAATAGAAGTCAAAATCGAAATGATGATTTATTTTGCAATAAGTTTTATGTTAAAAAGATTTTGCACTGTCCTCAAATATATGTGTAGCTTCTAACAGGTTTGTCTACGTGATAGGTGAAATTCCCAGTACACAAACAACACGCGGTCGCTTTGTCCTCGCGTCTGTCCCACCGTTTCCGACTTGCCTGTGCTCTGCCACTCGACTAGATTGTTTACTGCTGAGCCGCAGCCGTCCACGGCTTATTTTACCCAGTGTTATGTACTCCACTGTGATATTACAGTGCTCGGGTGAAATTTCAGGACACAAGTTTTGCACAGTCCGATTTTAGTAGGTATCTACTCTAATTTTGCGGTGGTAGCTCAGAGGTAACAGTTGCGTTACAATCGTGTGGTCATAGGTTCAAATCCCGGTCCCGAACCAATGAGTTATTTGGAATGTATATACGGAATATCATACCACTAGCTTTTCGGTGAAGGAAAACATCTGCATCAGTCCGTAGAAGAAATTCGATGGCGTATGTGAATCCACCAACCCGCACTGGGCCAGCATGATATGACCAAATAACCTCTCATGGATAGGACTATGTTCAGCAGTTGACTATTAAAAAGACTACAGTATAGTATTTTTGCACTGTGCGGTTTAGTTGATTGTTTCTTTCATATAAATATGTAATTAAAAATTGAGACATACTCTACAACTTTCAATGTGTCTTTGACTTACAATAACAACTACTCAAAAACGTGATATTACAGTACTCTGCTAAAATGATATGCCACAAATTTTGCACTATCCAATTTAGTCAACGGTTTCTTTGAAGTACCATAAACTGAACGAATACTCTACTGCCTTCAATGGTTCCTTTGACTTGCGTTTTCGACTAGTCAAAACGAAGTGTGTATGATTTAAAGTCATTCAAGGGAGGTACTACAGTTACAACACCTGGTACTGATGTAGTTGTTCTTCGATGATGGTGGTCACTTACCACCACGTATTTTTGATGGCTTGAAGTTAACACTAGCTTTGGTTTTTCTCTTAACCGTAGTGGTCTTTACTCTGTCCCTGAGTTTAAGGTTCATAAAACTTCGTTCTATACTTCTCTGACAGACTCAAGTTTTTCAATTTACAGCTACAACATACGTTTACATATCTCCAAGAATTAGCTAAGTGAATATGTAAATAAACCCCTAAAGACGAAACGATTTAAGCATAATACCATTATTAGAGTTAACTTAGTAGTTTAGAATCGTATCAAGAGCACCTGCACATGTCTGAACAATAGTTCTCTGCAGCGCTCAGGTAAGCTGACACCGACAGATAAATTGATTTGCTTTGACGCACAAAGGATTGCAGTTGCTGAGCTTAAGGGCGGGACTCCACTAAGGCGGAGATGTGTGCGGTGTGCTGTGTGCTGTGCGAGAAGAGATGTTTTCCAGCTAGGGGGACTCCACTAAAGCGGAGATGTGTGCGGTGTGCTGTGTGCTGTGCGAGAAGAGATGTTTTCCAGCTAGGGGGACTCCACTAAAGCGGAGATGTGTGCGGTGTGCTGTGTGCTGTGCGAGAAGAGATGTTTTCCAGCTAGGGCGACTCCACTAAAGCGGAGATGTGTGCGGTGTGCTGTGTGCTGTGCGAGAAGAGATGTTTTCCAGCTAGGGGGACTCCACTAAAGCGGAGATGTGTGCGGTGTGCTGTGTGCTGTGCGAGAAGAGATGTTTTCCAGCTAGGGGGACTCCACTAAAGCGGAGATGTGTGCGGTGTGCTGTGTGCTGTGCGAGAAGAGATGTTTTCCAGCTAGGGCGACTCCACTAAAGCGGAGATGTGTGCGGTGTGCTGTGTGCTGTGCGAGAAGAGATGTTTTCCAGCTAGGGGGACTCCACTAAAGCGGAGATGTGTGCGGTGTGCTGTGTGCTGTGCGAGAAGAGATGTTTTCCAGCTAGGGGGACTCCACTAAAGCGGAGATGTGTGCGGTGTGCTGTGTGCTGTGCGAGAAGAGATGTTTTCCAGCTAGGGGGACTCCACTAAAGCGGAGATGTGTGCGGTGTGCTGTGTGCTGTGCGAGAAGAGATGTTTTCCAGCTAGGGGGACTCCACTAAAGCGGAGATGTGTGCGGTGTGCTGTGTGCTGTGCGAGAAGAGATGTTTTTCAGCTCGGGTGCGAGGCGTTGAGTGCTTAGTACGCATTCTGACACGCTCGCTGACATCGCTCACTGCACGGCGATTACATCTTCTCCTCTTCTATCGCGCCATACAAATATTACACATCTCCGCACAGCGATCTCCACTGAAGCTGAGCGGATAGGAGATGTGTAAATAACACAATTCTATTAGTTCTATTCTCCTCTCCGCTCATCTCGTCTCCGCTTTGGTGGAATCCCGGCCTAATTTCAGTTATTAGCTAGGACCTGAAATTATACTAGTAGTTCTCCGAACAGTTGATCTCACGACACATCTCTTTAACTGACTCTTCATAAGCCTATATCTCGACTCGATTTTGACCGATTTAGTTCATCCTCACAAATCTCGTTTGGATTTTGATACTGCCAAATATTATTAAATAAATAAATAAATAAATGATTTATTGACACAAATTAACTAATTACAATTTTGCTAATAAACTTAAAATGTATAGAATTTAACATAATTAACAACTTAAAATGAACTTATTTATTAGCTACAATATTCATGAGCTATGGATTGTCGAACTAAGCTTTAAGCTTGTGTCTCGGAAATCCGTGCTCCCCTTATAAAGTTGGCTCGACATTAATTATTGAAATAGCACGACACCAGATCCCCGTTTTTTTGAGAGAGTTGCATGAATCAAAAAACTCCAACGAAAAAAATTCTATTAATATGTAGACATGTGTAACAAGTTTCATCGAGTTTCGTTGAAAAATGCGACATGTAGACGAAAACTAACATCTGGACCGACGAAAGCAAAATCGCCTTGTCAAAACGGAGATTTTCACTTTCGATCAATAAAATAGATTTGGTCGTCAGTAACGAAATCTTGGCAAAGGATCCCGATGTACAAGGAGAAAGGACAATATGCTCAGCAGTGGGCTTAAAATTATAATTATAATGAGTGAGGTATTTAACGGTATAAAGAAGATTAACTTTGGTAAAAAAATTAATTTCGTCAAGCTCTAAAATAATAATGTCGTATACCTCGTACTGGTTTTTAATTCCAACACATCGAAAACGGGATATGAATAAGTGTTTGATTAGTAAAATAAAACTAATAAATCGTTTCCAGCTCTCATTAGAGATACTTATCACTCTGAAAATTTGATTCAAAGATAATTTGACAGCATTTAAACACAAATTCTGTGAAATCACAGTTGTTCAAATTGGGCATTGAAAATTCAGACGTTCAAATCAAAAATCAGGTTCGAAAATGTAATCGAAAAATCAGTCAATCATTTTGTAAATTCAATGAACATTTTGCGAGCACAAAACCCATTATGTGCCCGAATCATATTATCCAATATACCACCCACTAAGTTCTCTTGAACGAATCCAGACAATACACATTCCCAGCGTCCATACACATAAATAACCGAGCAACAATAGCGATTAACTGTTATTTATACATGAACAAACTAAAGACCCCCAGTAGGCTAATAAAAGAGCCTATTCACCGACTATTGAGAATACAGCTCCAATCTGATAGGTATTTATAACTATGGGTTTTGGGAATCCAGCGAGAGTTCACTGAATTTGATGTGGACTTGGTATTCGTTGAGATACGTAGAATGCTATTTATTAATATTAATTGGTACTCAAACTGGTATTATTTCTACAGAAAGAATAGAGAGCGACATACCTAAGTGTATAAATAATAATATTATATGTCGTTATCGAGTCGAAAATAACATAATTATTGAAGTAATTGGAGCGCTAGTGTGATCTGTGGATTTAAGAAATAATTTGTGGCGTGGTGACCTTCAAGCAAATCACAATCGTGCAAAAAAGGTGTCAGAGCCAAAACTCAAACGTAGTGTGTAGGCTTTTTAGTAAGTCGTTAGGTGATTCCAAGCCGACTACAACGCCGCGTGATGCCAAAGTGCTCGGTTACAAGCACTAATTAGGTGACATAACGTCGAGATTCGAGAAAATGGGTCATTGTGAAATATTTAATGTAAATATCTAATTTGGTATGTATGACGGCGCTCGGACATTTTTTTTACTTCTTTCACTTGGGGCTCTGTAGATATTTGCTCGAAGGTGGTGGTGACCCACGGAATGCACTTCACTCGTGGTAAAATTGACCATCTTCATATACCAACGTAAGTTACCAGTAACTCTGTATACCTCCCTAGTGGTTACATGAATTTTCCGTTAGGACGTATTAATTAATCAGTCCTTATGGCACTCAAATATGTCTAGTTAACCTCTCTATTCGCCCTTAAATTACAAGCGATTTGAACAATTGAACAGTCTCCGCGGCCCAGTAGAGCGACCCCAAGGGACATGGACGTAGTCAGGATGAACAATCGAGGGTTACCGCACAAAAAAATAAGTATTTTATAAATCATTTATTTTCCAAAAAAATAAACACTTCGCTCGATCGTTTACTTGTGAAGTTCTAACATTTAACTTTCGTATACGAAGTTGATTGAATCAGGCGTTACACTGCGGAAGTACATTTCAATTAAACAAGAACACAAAATAACAAAGATTTGGAATTAAACGCTTCCTACTCGTACATAACGGTATGTTAGACGACCAGTAAGACGGCAGAATCAAAGAGATGATCGGCACTAATAGCACGGCCGACCAAGAAAGATATTTTGAGAAAAAAATAATCTGCCAAGTACGAGACGGACTCGCGCACGGAGGGTTCCGTACTGTATGGGAGCTCCCCTTAAATATTTATTTTATTTTAATTTTATTATGTATTATTGAAGAGAATATCCAACTAATTATTCTTTGAAAATTTCAAGCATCTACCTGTTATCATTATTAATATAGAGCGAAAAACGGATAAATAATCTGGTTTGTTGTATGGGAGCCCCCCTTAATTATTAATTTTATCCTAATTTCAGCTTTCTAGCTATAGCGGTTCATCAGATACAGCTTGGAGACAGACAGACGGACAGCGGAGTTTTAGTAATAGGGTCCCGTTTTTACCCTTTGGGTACGGAATCCTAATAAAAAGCAGTTATTGTTGGGTACAGCTGGATGTCCTAAGAAAAATACATTTATTCATTACAGTACGTTTTGATTAGTTTGATAGATGTGAGCCAAAAATTCAAATCTTCCGTGGGGAGAAGGGCCCATACTATACATACGTTAGGTTTCTACTGCTTGTTGGTCTGAGGCACTTCCTGCATCGACTAGCAGTTTAGATACCTACATCGATAAAATTTCGTCCAGTTTCCAAACTCTTGAGAAAAGTCGAAATTTTCCAAATTGAAAAGTTATAGGTATTCACATATAATTTCACATTGAGATAAAAAATCTTACTATAAATACCTGATTACGATTCTGTAACTTGAGAATTAATTTAACGAAAATGATCGAACATTGGGGGAGATGTACTTAATAATTCGTAGTTCAATGGAACCGAAATGGAACCGCAATACCAGGTCAATTTATAATAGTTTTAGCTCAGCCTAGCGTACTATTCATAATTAAAATGAGTAGGTACCTAATTTTATCTTTGGTTCGAAATATTTTTTTGGGTCAGCACTAAATATCCAATATGATTCCTTGTCAAAGAGTACTTCCTTGTTTTGAAAGAGCTTTTGAATACTAAAAAACATGGAAATTGTATAGTCAACACTAGTAAAGTTATGTTAGAACCAGTGAATATTTGATTATGTTGTACGTTTCATACATACATCTGCGCGGCCGGTTTTCAAATCTGGAAATGCCAATAATTGCGAAGTCAGAAGGACTACACTTTTTAACTGACTTCCAAAAAGGAGGAGATTCTATGTTCGTCTGTATGGACGTTTTTTGTATGGTCGTCGATATTTTCGTCAATAATTGTTAACCGAATCAAAAAAATTTTTTAGTTCAAATGGGTATAACGAGGTGCTCCCATTTAAATTTCATCGAAATCGTTTTTGAAAAATCAACAAAAATGGAAAAATTTTGTGCATCAATTCGAGCGAAATATTTAAATTTTGTGCACGATGGAAGTCGGTTTTGCTATTTTTTGCGAAAAATTATTATTACTCCGCCGCCCGACCGCCAAGAGTGTGAGCGAGAGAAAAAGCGAAGCCGAACGTCTGAACGAGTACTTCCACTCTGCCCCACCAAAGCGCCCCACTGGTGGGGCAGATTCCACTCCTTCATTTTTTGGAGTGGAAACTGCCCCACTCGTCTTATCTTGGTGGGGCAGATTCCACTCACTTTTTAGACCAGTGGAATCTGCCCCACCAGGGGTGTCGCGCGATTTCAAATGAAATTGGTAGAGACATGAAGTGTGAAATTTGACTAAAAAAATTTAATCATTATAACGCCCCACCGAAAGAACAGATAAGTAAGACATCGAATGTAAAATATTAACAAGTTTTTAAACTAAAAGCACAATTATCTGAAGTGAAAAATTACGGATTGTGTGTAGTTATAGTATTTATGTCGCAAATATTTTCGAAGTCATCGTAAAGTTAAAGAAAACTTTAATTGAATATTATCATTCAAATTATAATAATCCATTCATTGTAATAATCTTTAATAATCTATTCGAGATTTAATCTCAGTCAGTAAGTTACTTAACCCTACGGCGCAAGAGCGTTAATTTTCATATTTTTTTAATATGTTATGCTACGTGGTGTATAAGTAACAGGAAAAATGATTAAAAATCCTATGTAAAGAAAAGTATTTTCTACTATATTTTTTAACATGTTGTAGAAATACACAACTGCGTAAAAATACATAATTTTTAAAAAGCTTCATAGATATGAGAAATGAAACATTTTAAAACAATTATTATGCTTAGTATAACACAGTGCAGTTTCAGCAATAATAAGTTTGAAGTCTGCCGAATTCAGACTTTTGCTAGGTCCTCCGGTTTCAGCATTTATTTTTCTGTAGAGAAACTAGCTGTTACACATTGCCATGTCGAAAAAGTGGTAAAACAAATGTGTATACCCCCGCTTGCTTCGTAGCTTGATTTTATAGTGGCTGCCTGGAAGATCAGCTCCTCCCATATAGCGATTATTTTATTTTTCATTGGAGTTCTTGTACTGTACCAGCCTTTTTAGTAGTCCGCTGCAGGACGTAGGACGTAAATTAAAGATTATTACAATGAATGGATTATTATAAATTGAATGATAATATTCAATTTTTAATTTTCTTTTACTTTACGATGCCTTTAAAAATATTTGGGACATAAATACTATAAATACATACAATCCGTATTTTTTTACTTCAGTTAATTGTGCTTTTAGTTTACAATCTTCTTAATGTTTTGCATTCAATGTCTTCACTTATCTGTTCTTTTGGTGGGGCGTTATAATGATTAAAATTTTGCAGTCAAATTTCACACTTCATGGCACTACCAATTTAATTTAAAATCGCGCGACACCCCTGGTGGGGCAGATTCCACTGGTCTAAAAAGTGAGTGGAATCTGCCCCACCAAGATGAGACGAGTGGGGCAGATTCCACTAAAAAATGAAGAAGTGGAATCTGCCCCACCAGTGGGGCGCTTTGGTGGGGCAGAGTGGAAGTACTCGTAATAAACGCGTACACAATACGGGGGAAAGATGTTATTGTTAGCTAGTGTCATAAAAAATATTATCATACTAGAGTGTAAACTGGGAGTCTAAGGTTCAAATATAAAGTACCTACTTTGTACAGAGGTCTTTCCCAAAACAGAGAAATATTCCAACCTGCGTTTGATCGACACGATAGACAGGCTGTGGATAAAAAGTTACGTTCGTATAGGCCGGGTGACTAGCCCTGGCTATAAAGCATGCGACCACGAAAAGCGACGAAAAGAACTCATTTCGACGTGTGAAAAAGTGACAGTTATATACTTTGCCATAGCGCTGTCTTGTTCTGACACTACGAACGAAATAATTCGTGGCGCGCATACTAGCCCGGCTGGTGTCAGAGATTTTAGGCCGCCTGAAGGCCTCTGACATGGCTAAACGCTTAAAACAACCGGTACCTGCAATTTCACGTGTCATCCGAGTCACGCGCAAAGTAGCGCTCAGTTGGAAAATGCCACCCGCGGTCTCCCATCCAAATACTGACCGTGCAGAACGTTGCTTAATTTCGGTGATCGCTGACTATCATCTATATCTATAAGTTATAGTCAAACTACGCTACGAACGCTACCGAGCGCTTTGGATAGATTCCGATGGCTCTTTCGTGGTTTCGCCCCACAAGCTATTCGGCCCGCGGGGCGAATCAACGAAGCCTCTTTTTGAATGCCCTCTTTCGCCCCGTGGGGCGAAACGCCGAGAACGATAAAAGAAGAGGCCGTTTCGGTCCACGTTGATAAAGATCAATTTCCCGCATCAGTATTACGTATTTCTTATGGTACAGCCACGCATAAAATTACATGAGATAAAATAAAAATCCCACTACAAGTAATCAACAGATATGCGACGCTTTAAAAAAACTAAACAAGAAAAAGCAAACTACCAAAAACTTACTATATTGATATAACAGACATTATGAGCTGAGGGCTTAAGTTGAATATTGTTTGGTAGTAGGCGGGGTTCATTTGCAAAATATAAATTGAAAGAAAAGTTTAGTTCTTTAGTTCTCTTTCAAAAATAGTAATTTGGTGCGAGTCCGCAAACATTTCAGTTTTCCCATACATTTTTCGGACGACGCCAACTTTACCCAATGTGCTATAATGGCGAGGATCATTGTCTTAAGAGATCAGAGATCATTGTCTTAAGAGTATTTTTTTATTAAATCATAAAAAAAGTGCCTAAATGTAAGAAAAAGGGGTCCAAGTTTTAAAGTGAGTTAATCGTATCTAGGAGGTATCATATGAAAGAACTTCATTTCCGCAAACTGAATCAGGTATTTGATTATTTTTACTATGTGTATTTTTCCGTTTATGAGAAGAAATGTGAAAAAAGATACTCCTATTGTTGATGACAAAATTTTGTATTTGCTAAGTTTTTTCTTTCTTCCCTAAGGTTTTAACAACTTAGTTCCCTATTTCTTAATTTTTTGGGATAAGTACGGAACCCTCGGTTGGCGAGCCTGACTCGCACTTGTCCGGTTTTATTTATTTACTGATCCGACAGTGATCTTTTTGTTTTTCTACCATTTCACTGGGTTTACAAATGATGCAGAGCGCAAAAGCACCGCTATATTTAAATTGTATATAAATTGCATTGTAAATAGTACCCAAGCTTCGCGCTGGGACCCCCTGTCTGTCGGTTGATATGATTTAAAATTATGTAAATATTATGTTTGGTTTCAAATAAAGAGTGCTACAGGTTACTAAGTCATTGATTTCACATTACTTTTTAACCACTTTTAGGTTTGACATAGATCTGACATCTCGTTAAACTATCTCACTTTTGTGGAAATAGAAATTATGCCGCTTACCTTTTGCATACAATGTGGAGTATAATTTACCCCAGACCGGAAAAAACAGGTTAATTAAAAAGTTAAAACCGAGAAATTGAGTTGAAATCCTCAATAACTCAACGTTACGAACGGGTGGAGCGATATAGATTTTTTTTTTTAAATCTTGTGTTTGTGGTCCAATTTATAAAATTGCATTTGGGGTTGCGTTTTTCACAGAACGCAGTTTAATTTTTTAATGTTAAGTTATTGTTTATCTGAGAAACTATAGGTTTTACAAAATGTTTACGAATACAGTTATTGTCTATAGAGGAAAGATTTGATTGTTTGTTTGCATTGAATAGGCTCCGAAATTACTGAACCGATTTGAAAAAATATTTCACTGTTGGGAAGCTACACAATCCCGGGTGTCATAGGCTATATTATATTTTATTTTTAAATTAGGGAGGCTGCTAGTAAAAATTAAATTTTAGATTTTACTAAAACTTTTCACTTAAAATTACCAAAGTTGGAGAAAATAAGTAACTTTTAGTCCTAGTACCAAAAAATAACAGTCCGTCTGTCTTGTGATGATTGATTGATGATCGTTATCAAGCTTAAAAAATGAGAAATGTCAAACATTTCCGCGTACAAGGTGAAGAAAAAAAAAGAAGGAGGAGAGGAAAAGGAGGAATAAAACTATCATAATGTCAAATTTTTGGTTTTCCGTTTCCGGCCGTCAAACAGTGAGCTGCGTAAGAAGAACCTCCCGCGTTTTTAATTCAGATTTAGTGTTTAAAGTGCACCACAATAACTGGAAAATCACAAATCAAATACGGAAAATCGCGCGGAATCAAATCTCCTATTTTACACAATTAAAAATCAAGATCGGAGACTAGAAAAAACGTAAGAAAACTGCGACGTGTTTTTGGAGTTGACCTCCATTTTGTTTGTGTTTGACCCAATTGAATATTTCAACCAATCAGCGACGGAAGATCTGACAACGACAGCTTGTTGACATCGGACAGTCAGAATAAGTGTTGCCATAACACAAAATATAAGTTGCTTTGGTAGATTTTTGACAGGAATGGATCCGCAATTCCAATTATTATGGAACAAAATGAAGGAGGAGATGAATCAACAAACAGCTCTCATAAACCAAAACATGGTCGCAACAATGGACGAAAAACTCAAACCTCTAGTGGACGACATGAACAAACTAAAGATAGAGACAGAAAAGTTGAGATCAAAAACTGAATACTTAGAAAAACTATCTAAGAAGAACAATTTTATAATACATGGCGTTCAGGAATCCGAATCTAATTCCTCAGATCTTCTTAATCGCGTTATCTCAATCCTAAATGTCGTCAGCGAGAAAGCTAGTCTAGAACCATGGGATAAATGGGAGATCAGTAACGCATACAGAATCGGTAAAAAAACAGATGGTAAGACGCGACCCATCTGCTTAACACTCACCCTATATTGGCGGAAAATGGAGCTCCTAAAAAACAAAAAACACCTACCAGAGCCGATTTATGCTACGGAAGACTATCCCAAGGAAATTCTCTTAAAGAGGAGAGAACTAAAAAACAAACTCCAGGAGGAGTTAGATAAAGGCAATGAGGGGTTCATATCTTATGACCGCTTAGTGATTAAAGAAAAGACGGATAAGAGGAAGCGATCACCCACAGAATCACCAAACAGTGTTGTTGTCAGTAAAACTCATAACAAACCTAAGATGAGCAAAGCAAACTTCTTCGATAAGTCCAGGTCAATGTCATTCAGCGGGACTAGCAGCAAGCAATAGCAATCAAAATTTAACAACAACGGCAGCGAGCGGGAAACTACCAAATTACAAAATAAACATAACAAAACAACAATAAAAGGTCCCAACCAGGCTGGTCACCTTGGGACGTCAGACCATCACCCTCTAGAAGATGATAGCCAGAGATAGGGAGCTGTGGCAAATTCTAGAGGAGGCCTATGTCCAGGGTGGACAACCTAGTATTTAAGAAATAGAAATAAGAGTCATGTTTTTGTAAGGTATATATTAGTGAATAAAGGCTATTTTTATTTTTTATTTATTTTATTTTAATGTCAAATTTCATGCAACTCTGTTCTTTGTGGTAGTTATGAGGGTTTGTGACTCGTGGACGGACAGATGGGAAGCCCATCACGATCCAAGCATAAAGAACAGAGTTGCATGAAATTTGACATTATAATAGTTTTATTATAGAATCTAAACTTCCATCGAATGAAAACAATGTGCCAAAATTGTATTGATTTAGATAGCATATTCAAGGTGAAGAAAATTCCTTTTTTTTCTTCACCTTGCACGCGGAAATGTTTGACATTTCTCATTTTTTAAGGTTGATAACGATCTTCAATCAATCATCAGTAAACAATTGCATTTTTGTTCATGCACCCTCATAGGACTCATAGAATGATGCCCTTGATATAATGCAATTGTTTTTTTTTTTTTTCCATTAACTACTTTTCTACTTAAATGTACAGATAAAAAAGTGAATCGCGGGGCGAATCAACGAAGCCTCTTTTTGAAGGCCCTCTTTCGCCCCGCATTGTTTGGAGCGGGGCGAAAGAGGGCATTCAAAAAGAGGCTTCGTTGATTCGCCCCGCGGACCGAACAGCTTGTGGGGCGAAACCACGAAAGAGCCATTCCGATACAAGGTGATATGTGGATTGCTAGATATGTGGATAGATTCCGATACCGGGTGTTGCTTTTAAAGTGCAGAAACTTTCAGAAGTGTATAATAATATGCTAATCATTAAGAACAACTTTTGTAAAAAAAAAAAACAATTGTGAAAGCTCAAAAATAAATTAGCTGTTACATGTTACATACATCAATACATGATACGAGCAGTTTCTTTATAAATTATGATCATGATAAAGTTATGTTAAGTTATTTTTTGAGACTTTTGTCTCAAAAAATAACTTAACATAACTCTATTTTCTCGATTGCACAGTTAAATTCATGGTAAAAATTGTTTATAATGAAGATCATATCCGCAACTGAAAGTCCAAGCACTTTGCAAAATAATACTTTATTGCTATAATATTCTTCTCGATATTAAAATTCAGTTTTCAGTACAAAATAGTGCACCTATGTAATATGCATATTACAGAAGCAAAAACAGTCTTACAGAAAATATTTCGCACTAGTAATTACTTAGTTTCAATCAAAATTTTAGCCATTTTCTTATAACACTTACTAAAACTTTAACAATCTTTGAAACCCTAATCACCTTAGTTACGAAATTAGTTCTCAAATTGGATTGATGTCAGTTAAATCTAATAAACTAGTTTAAGACGTTTTGGACGCTGGGTTGCTCTAATTTTAAGAAAATTAATAGAAAAGTTCTTGAATTTTGTAAAAAATAAAACATTTTGAAGTGACATTAATATTCGTATCTACTTAACTAAATTTTATTCATTAACGTTACAAGAATCTTTTCGGACTAATTGAGTCTTATTATTTGAATTAAGTAAACTTACCTTTGTATTAGAAATTATATCGTTACTAAAATAGTTTGCCATAATTTTTAAAAGCATAATTATGATGAAAAAGTCTAAGAAAAAAGTCTTAAGAAAACTTCAGAGGAACTAACCGCTACCACGCTACTTTCCTAGAAACTCTTATTACTATAAACACTTTACTCCAGTGTTTAAAGTAGCAGAAATAAGAGAACACCAACTGAGAGTAAGAAATAAAATCTATTATTTCAACAGCGCGCTCCAGTTTTCCCTGACCTATATAGATAGGAACCATTGAGCAAACGCTTTATATATGTACTTCAAATGAAAACTACGCCAACTAATACTCGTAAACACTACTGAACTAGGATTTTAGTATTTATGCTGCCGGAGTGGGTAGCTCCTAGCCTAATGCTCACTTCTTTATTCTCGCGGCTGAGCTCAAATCTTGAGTCATTGAGTATTAAGGTAATTGCACTATCTAGCAGCAAAATGTGGGCTTTCCTACTGAACTCAGACTTAATACTTAACATAGGTAATACGTAGTGAGCATTTGGTTAAAAATTTCACACAAGATGTTACAAAAGTTGAAATACCATCTCGCGGTTGTCATAATATATTCGAAAAAAATAAGAACTTCCATTATTTCAAACCCTGCTTTACCCTCATAGTGGATCAATTTATGCAACAATTGTCAGTCCATAAAGATTTTAGGTATTAGCCTCTATCTACAATATTTTATCTAAGAGATGTGGATTTTAAAACTTAACACTTTCCAGTCTAGTAAAACCTTTTTTTAACTCATTTGTAGGTTATTTACTGAAGAGTTTGAAATGATATTGATATCTTATATTTTATTAAATCGTATGATTTTCGTTTTCAAAAATATTTAATCGTTGTAGAAGCTCAACTACAGGGCCCATATGTAAAAGCAATTACTTAATCATATGTTTATACATTGGACCATGTAATAACACAGTAGCCCACTTTTACCCATTATACAAACCTAAAACCTTAACATACGCTTACTGCGAATTTTTCCATGGCTATATAGCGATTAGCTTAACCTACACTAAAACTGAACTTTATTTCTAGACAACAAGATTTAGTTTACCATAAAGTATTGCAATAGTGGCTTCGACAACGAGTGCTTTTGCGAAGCCGTTGAGTATTTCCAAGTAAATGTCCTTATAGGGTGTTGTGGGGTGTGTCAACACTGTTTCCAGAAACGTTTACGTTATATTTGAATGGTGTTATTTGTTTGCACCGATTTTCTTTTAACCCAATTGTGCGATTCTATTTCATGTTACGTGAACGATTGATCTGAAAGAGTTTTCGCTTGTAGAAATGACTGTAGTTACTATGGCTTTCTTTTCATGTGTTTACATTTCGCTAGCTTTGAATGTTGTTGAAAGAAATCATCAAAGAAAACATTGTCAAACGTGATTCCTGGTAGACATGGCTCATTAAATCTCTATGTTTGATAGTTCCCTCAAATTGGCCTTGGGCTTTAAGAACCACCATATTTACATTGGTACAATCATAAAGTCAAAACATTAACATTGACATGAATGTTTTGACCAAAAAGTTATTTTTGTAATAATACTCTTAAAAATCAATAAGCTTTAAACTCATAATGCCTCAATAAATACTACTATCATCATTTTAGCCGTGCGACATCCACTGGTAGACATAGACCACCTCAATGGCTTTCTAGTGATTGAAAGTAGCGGAAATAAGTAAAGGAATAAAAACATAGTAAACATCACAAAAACAAATCTTCATCTAGTTAGGCCCCGATTGTGATTCGCCAGCCCAATTCTTTCGCAAAAGAAAAATTACCTTCATCAAGTCACCGTAACCCAGAAAGTTACGATTACTTTCGGGCACAGATCTAGGCCTAGGTTAGAATACAAACTAGCACGTAAGGCCCATACTCCACAGAAGCAGAGACGAGCTGAGATATCTGAAGCTAGGCAGTGTTGTAGACCTTAAGCATATTAAATATTATGCTATTTCTTTGTATGATGTAAAACAGAACTCGAATTGAATTGTTAACTGTTTTTTTCGCAAATATGGAAACCGTTATGAGTTCTTAACATTTTATGTATCGAATTACATGCCACTGATTATTCGGTTAAGAAAAGGACAACATCGTGAAGCCCTGCATAAGCCCGTAGATGAAAGTCATGTATGTGAATCCACCAATGCGTCACGATGTTTCCCTTCACCAAGTGGTTAAATGTCAAATTATTGCGTGGTATTGTCTATATTTGCTATCAAGAATCATTTCCGATTAGGCCCAACCAACCACGCTGACCCAGTGAAACATGTTGGATTCTCTAACTGCATCTAATTTCTTCTATGGACCATCGATTTGGTATTTTTTCTGTTTCCATATTGATGTACGGATGAAACCTGCATGGTTGTCTTTCTTTAATAGCTTGTCATATTTGCTTGGTGAGAAACAAAATGTAAACCAACCCAGGCTGAGGTATTGTTTTGGTCATTTTGAAGCAGATGTGGAATTTTTCTCGCCACAGTTTCAGTGGAGTCTAGGTCCAATTCTGCCGCCTACAAAGCCCTACGTGATTCGGAGCTCGGATTCCGTGCGTGCTATGTTTACGTGCCTTTAATTAAGTGACACTCGACAATTTTCGCGTCACAATGTTGAGGAAAATTGTCGGAGCATTTTGTAGAAGCTTAGTCTTATGGTAGTTGTAAATGGAAGTTTTGTTTTTACTCTCCCTCTTTGTTTTTGTGTTTCTATTTGGTTACTGTCCTAACTAACATATAGGTGAAAATAGAACAAAGTAAGCTCGGATTTACATTAATTACTTAGTTACACATGAAAGCCAATGTTAAGCTAATTACACTAAGATAATATGATACATAACTGTATTATTCTATCTTACTTGTGAGTATTTCTATTTAATTTACGATGTTATCATTACAGTGAAATACCTCTTTGTTCTACAGCTTCAGTGCATGGTAAAGTTAATTATTGAATTACTGCTGCTCTATTTGAGTTTTGCTAGACAGCTCTCACACTTGTTCCATCTACCTTAATATTATAACATTTTAAAGCCCATAAAATAGTAGTTTATGCAACTGTCATATAATGAAGGGTAACGAGTGTGAGTTTATGAAACGAGCGCAGCGAGTTTCATAATAGTAACGAGTGTTTTAATACCCGTGTTATATGCAGTTGCATACACTACTTTATCTTCACTAATAAAAAAATTAAATAAAAAAAAAACATATTGCGAAACATTAAATTCACGCGTACGTGTATTGTCACAGTGAACTTGGCGCCATTAAAATCTAACGAATGAGAGCGCAGCTGCGCGCGCAGAGCCAATCAGGATCGAGCGCGCGATGTTATAATGAGATTTTACGATATCGATGTGGATATTATAACATCATGTGAAATCGCTTAAATTGAGTGTTTTGTTGTCTGCGCTATAACAGTAGTCATTATAAGTCAAGTATTGAAAACATATGTAGAATGTTACAACATTAGTGTAGATAAACATTTTTATAAAACTGCTAGTTTCCATAAAATTATACTATCCAAGCGCTGTCATGAAACAAAAACATTAAGGCAATTGTGAGGCGCCAACTTGTCCATACAAAAACAATAGGCTGTTGTCTACCTCTAAATAGTCACTTAGTTAAGACTCTAGTTTGTAAGAACTTATGTTGTAACAGTGCATTGTGCAATAAACGAATATAAATAAAATATAAATATAAAATACTATCCGATTTGAGTGGTTTTAATTTTTCATGTAATCAGCATTTCAATCGCTAGAATTATACGTCATTTTTTCTCCCGGAACGTAAATATTATCAAAAATGTACCGCAGATTTTCGCGGTGTTCTACAGAAAACGCGAAAACATTTGTCGAATGTCTTAACTATTATCCTCTTAATCCTCTTAATTATTTCTTACTACGTTTCTGTTACCATTTGCCAGACTATATCAATGTAAAAGTTAATTTCTTAGCAAATTGCCGCGCCCTGAGTACACCGTTTATAGGCTGACGTTGATTTGTTTCTCTGTTGTCCAATAGAGGTGGTAAATCGTAATTACTGCTTGACGTAGGTCTGACGGCGTATAGCGGCCCCTGGACGGTTTTCATTTGTCTAATAATCCTATTACAGGGTTGGCTTGTACTTTATTGTACTTGATTATTTCTTTTTTTTTTTTGGTTTCGAAAAAAAAGCCGTGCGGAAAGTTTTTAATTGTAAATACCTAAATGTAATAAAGTGTTGTCTCTATCTTTACTGTTGTATAAGTACTAAATATTTTAAATGTAAGGAATTAACGTAATATAGTGTGGTACCAACTAGGACAGCCATCCTTTATCTGGTCATACTGTAAAAGGTTAGAATGGTTTTCCCTCCGCTCCTCAGGAGTAAGTATTTGGGTTTTTACAGCGAGTCACTTTTACTTTTTCACAACGAATAACACTCAATCAGTAAACTAGGTATCTTGCGTCCCGATTTCTGATTTCTGCCAGCCCTGTCAAATATTGTCTACTGTTATTCGAACGAACAACAGATACCTATACCAACTTTACTGTCCAGTACACTGTAATATCGCCTAGAAGTCACTGGCTACTCCCCGGTGAAATAAGAACAAATTGTCTGGGATTACGAAATACTAATTTGAATGATGGTCCACTGGGCAACCCTTGGGCGATTTTATTCATCCAATAAGTCTTATAGTGTGACGCTGTAACCTCAATATTGCTAGTCAAATAGACGGCCCTAATCCCTAATGGGATTAGAACAAACTGCGACACATTTTATATGGTCTTTTTTTTTAATTTCACAGTCAATATTAGACCCAGACTCAGACAATTCAGACAGAGTGGAGACGTGCGTAGGCCGTAGGATAGCAGGATAGCGTTGTAGTTCTTACGCCTATAATATAGCGGAAATATCATATCCGCTTTTAGAAGTTTGCGTCGTGCGATCAAATTAGACGTGAGAAGATCCGTAAAAGAAACAAAGAAACCGACATAATGCCCGCTGCATTATGTCGGTTACTTTGATTCTTGATTGGCAAGCTGAAGGCAGTGGGTACATTATAGCTTACATGACGACCGCCCACAAAGTCATGACGATGACTAAAACTGCAGAATCGCGCTAGATGAAAGCCGCTTCCAGCTGGTCTTATTGGAGAAGGAGGTCTTAGCCAATGTTCATCAGCAGACGTCCAATGGCTGAAACGTACGAACTAACGCATTAAGTTAATACAAAAACAGAAACTCCTCTCCGCTCACAAATGTGTACTGTTGCTCTATTCTGGGCCTCAAATTCTGTTAACAACAGTAAAGTAAAAAAAAACATTTAGCAGCTTTTATTCAGAATTTGCTAAGGACTGTTTCAGTTGCATCAGTTTTCTAGACAAAACGCATCAACATCGCGGGTTAAAAACCAGCTTATACAGCATATTGCTTCAATCTTAATCACGGAAAGGAGATATTGCAAATATGCATAGAAATTGGGCCAGTAAAGGGTACAACATTTCATAATTTACTTTGTGTCTTTCAGAAAATGATTTTCCCGTTATTTTTTACAATAACAGTGTCCATTAAAAGTAATTTCGTGTATTTGGGTATTAAGGTTACATGTAACCAAAATGACAGTAATTCAATGACTGAACAAAAATCAAATTGGAAAATGTGAAATTACTCAAAAATTAAGCATTTGATGCGGTTGTTTTACTCTGCGCATTTATTTGTTATAGTTTAACGGATTTTTTGAGCTACTGTACCTAGTCTAAGCCCATTTTGCATTATCTCCTTTCAAGTAATTAGGTAATACAGGTATTAGAACTCTACATAATTTTATAATTAAATAATTCACTAACGTTAACCCGGGTCAGAGAATAGACTAGTTAATGAGAAATTTAATATAAGCTGTGTTATTCCAAGCCTAAATTAATTAGGTGTGTTCCAGGAAATTTTCTAATTTGTCGGAATCCAAAACCCTATCGTAATTATTTCACAGAGCCTTTGTTACAATGAATATAATTACGAAAGCTTCGGCTAGGGCAAAAACCTTTGTTAAAGCTTTATAAGTAGAAATAAATACCCAAAAGTATGCTCAGTGTACAAATTCTAGAGGCAAATAAATATTTTTTTAGGGTTTTATACTTATGAAAATAAAGTAAAAAAGAGTGTACAGGGTTGATCAGAAAGAGTGTACTAAAGTCAAAAGGGGGTTATACGACAAATTCTACTACGTCCCATTCTGATGATACAATTATGTACCTACCAACGAATATATATAACGCGAAATTGTTACAAGTAAAGTGTGTTTCGTTGTGAAGTACCAATTGTATTTTAACCTCCTATGTAAAAAGGTAGTAGTAGCGTACGCAATTGGGGTGGCTGTTTATTGCATCGTAGCAATGTTATGCTACGACGGATTGCTCTAGATACTTTTCCGAATAACTTTGATTGAAATTTGCTTGTTTCAACTTCTTCACAAAACGGTTAGTCATTCAAACATCATGCGCTGCTCGAGTAGCCCAAGATTTTTAACTAAATATTGTATATTGTTGAAACCTTATTTTGGAAAACTTTTACACTCTAAAATATATGCACTGACGACATCTGAAAAGCTGTCTTACTTGTTCTAAATTGAGATTTATACTTAAACTATCAGAATTAATTCATAAATAGGGTAGTTATTTCATAAATAAGGCTTTGGGCGGACATAACGAAGTTATAAGGATTCCTCGTTTTACTACGGAACCCTAAAAAGCAGATCCTCAGTTCGACTGAAAGTTTTTTTGTATGTGCATGTTAAACGATTACTCCAATTTAATCTTTATGAACCAATTTTGATGATTATTTTAGGTAGATCATATTTCAGAGGTGGCCCCATTGAAATTTTGTTGGAATCAGCTGAATTATTTTCGAAAAAATCAACAATAATGTGAAAATTACTACTCTGATGGTATTGATCCGCGCGAACTATTCGAATTCTGTACACGATTGAAGTCGGCTATGCCTTTTTTGGTCAAAAATAATTATGCTTGAACCTACAACATTTGGCTTTTGAAAGAGGCTCTATGTGGTATTTTGATAGAGCTTTTTATTTTAAATCTAAATGTATAGGCGGTAATTTCTACAAAACGCGAATTACTTTTGTTTTTTATTTTTTATCGGTTGCTTTACAGTTAATTATACCTTCAAACGACCAATTATCGTATATTTATTTGTTTCTCCAAAATTCGGATCTCAGAAACGACTTCAACGTGAAATGTAGTATTCAAATCTTTTCTTTATCAGTTAAAATAAAAACTTGAATTGTTTTTGATTTAAATGTTTGTGCCGTTTGCCGAGTTTATTCGTTCTCTAGTAATCAGTTGAACTAGTTTAGGTAATAAGCATTATGCAGTACCTACCTAGTTTAGCTCTAACCACAAAGTAACGGATCCGTGTTGCACGCGCGTACGTATTATGTGCGCCTCCTACACTATAGTGTCCACTATATGATCTACCTAAAATAATCATCAACATTGGTTCATAAAGATTAAATTGGAGTAATCGTTTAACATGCACATACAAAAAAAACTTTCAGTCGAACTGAGAATCTGCTTTTTAGGGTTCCGTAGTAAAACGAGGAACCCTTATAACTTCGTTTTGTCCGTCCAAAGCCTTATAACTACCACATTTATGAATTAATTATGATAGTTTAGTATAAATCTCAATTTAGAACAAGTAATATTTTTCAAATAGTGTATTTAGGGGGATGACATTTTTTTTAACCACACCCCTTCATGTGATGTATCGATGAATAGGGTTTTTAAAATGAATGTTAGGTTGCATTGAGTTTTTTTTGTTACGTATTCCATTTAGGAGATTTAGGTCGCCAAAGTTAAATAAAAAGTGTCCTCCCTCCTTAATTTCTAAAGTATACTAACAAACTTTCTGTGTTTATAGAACATAACAAAAACTATCTTTTGAAATTATTTTGTGGAATGATAGCTTTTGAGTTATAAAGGAAAATCGCAATTTCTAAACTTGCATATAGCTATTGGTCATTGACCTCACTAACATACTTCTCATCCAATTATGTTTTTACAGCAGTAAACCATCGAATCACAATAAGAATTGGTTTTATCATCGTCACCATCTACGGAAGCCTATCATACGCGTGTCTTGACACGCACTTAACAACTTTTTTGAAGTTTGTACAAGAGTTCTAAGTTTAAAGATGCACTGAAGAAGCTAGATGGAAAAACTAGCACATTAATATAATTCACAAAAACAATAACAACCATGAACTCAAAACGCTTTTTAGGCAACGGTGTAGCACACTAAAAGGATTTCCACGAGACTTTTAAAAGTTTTTCATTAATAATTAACAATAACTTAGCTTTTCGCTGTAATTTTTATACTCAGCAGAATAGTTAAATTGCATTATCTTGTTAATGCAGCGGCTCGGACATCAGTTTGGACACCAAATACTTTTTTAAACTATTTATATAAAATATTGAAAGGAGTTTGTAGATTTTGGTCTAATTCGTAACCTAGTACAACAAATTGTCATCCCCGGTCAGACAATCAGAGGTAGACTTTGTCCCTTTGCACTAGTTCTGTCAATCTTAAGACCAAGTGCAAAGGTACAGGAAAAGAGAAAGTACAGTATTTCCAGACGCATGTCAGAGGCCTTCAGGCGGCCTAAAAACTCTGACACCAGGGCTAGCCCTATGGATGATAAGGCTGCCACTTTATAATCATATTTTTGTCGTAAATGTGTAAATAGTGTTTTGTTTTTAAATTGTGGTCCTAAATAAAGAGTTTTGTCTGTCTGTATGTCTAGCCACCCGGCCTATACTCACTTAGTATTTCTAGAGACGATATCGAAGACCGAGCAAAATGAAAGATAATCGGCTAAGTACGAGCCGGACTCGCGCACGGAGGGTTCCGTACTGTAAGGGAGCCCCCCTTAAATATTTGTTTTATTTTAATTTTATTATTTATTATTGAAGTGAATGTAAAATAAAATATTCTGTAAAAATTTCAAGCATCTTTTCCTGTTACCATAATTAATATAGAGCGAAATACGTCTAAAAATTCAGGTTTGTTGTATGGGAGCCCCACTTAAATATTTATTTTATTCACTTTTTAGTATTTGTTGTTGTAGCGGCAACAGAAATAAATCTGTGAAAATTTCAGCTGCCTATCTATCATGGTTTATGAGATACAGCCCGGTGACAGACAGACAGACAGACGGACATCGAAGTCTTAGTAATAGGGTCCCGATTTTCCTTTTGGGTACGGAACCCTAAAAAAACGAGAAAAGATGGCTCCACTTACAGACAAAAAGAAAGCAGCAAGAGAGAAATCGCTGTAGGTACATAATGACACTTCATTACGTTTTCAAAGTAAGTGTACAAAATGCAAATAATGTCAATTAGCACCATAAAATCATAATTGTCCTAATAAATGTTTAAAAATAGCAATTCATTAAGACAGTTTCAGTTCCAACAATTGTTCTAATTTATTTTATTAAAATATGTAAATCACTTACTATGAATATCGTATGACATAATAGGTATTTAGTACATATAGACATATCTCAATGTTATTGAAACCGCCTAAGAAAATTACAAAAAAAGGGGCCGCGATAACCCAAAAGTGCAATTATCTTAGTAATTGCACTTTTTACCTCCATAATTGCACTTTTTAAGGGCGCCTTTAAGGATATTTATTACACTCCATGTTGATAGGGTTAAGCCGGGTAAACTGGGGTGAATTTTAATTGCTGTTTTGTTACTTTGTTAATTTAAATATTTCCGCTTAATTAAAACAGTTCCGCGTATCTTTATTGTGCGCCCGGATTAGCGGACACTCGTAATCTTGGAAAAAAATACTCACAATTTCATAAATACTTGTACCACTTATTTTTAGCTTTGCAGCTGTCGTCAGTGCATATATTTTAGAGTAAAAAAGTTTTCCTAAATAAGATTTCAGCAATATGCATTATTTAGTTAAAAACCTTGGGCTACCCGAGCAGCGCATGATGTTTGAATGACTAACCGTTTTGTGAAGAAGTTGAAACGAGCAAATTTCCATCAAAGTTAATAGGAAAAATATCTATAGAGCAATCCGTCGTAGCAGAACATTGCTACGATGCAATAAGCAGCCACTCCAATTACGTACGCTACTACTACCTTTTTTACATAATACATTTTTAACCCCCGACGCAAAAGAGGGGTGTTATAAGTTTGACGTGTCTGTTTGTGTGTCTGTCTGTCTGTGGCATCATAGCGCCCGAACCACTGAACCGATTTCAGTTAAGTTTTTTTTGGATGAAAGGAGACTTAATCGAGAGTGTTCTTAGCTATGTTTTATAAAAATCGATTGAGCCGTTTAAGAGTTATGGTGGGTTAAAGTGGGGATGGAAGAACCAAAATTCTACAAATGTGCCCAAAATGGTTGTCAATGTGTCGGGGGTTTTTTAAATTTTTAATTTATGTTTATTTACATAGGAGGTTAAAAATACAAATGGTCCTTCACAGCGAAACACACTTTACTTGTAACAATTTCGCGTTATATATTCGTAGGTAGGTACATAATTCTTTGTGTGGAGATAGTAAAGTGAATTTAGCCTGCGGCAGGCAACTTAAATATTCACGGTTTTATTGCCTCGTACCTCACTAAATATCGCTTTAATTATGCTATACAGATGCTTATTTTCCGAAACGGCCCTATAAAATATTTATCAAGCTGATTTACGACCATTTTGGTCCGATCTCCCTCTAAACAATGTTTATTGTTAACGAAGCATCGGATAGCACTTCGATGGCTCTAAAATATTTTATCTTCGGTGTCTAGTAAAGTGCCTAATAAAGTGAAAAGTACCTGTGTACCTAGTGTTCACTGAATTTTAAACTTCACTTTTAATATATATTTTTACTGCCTCTCTAGATTCTAGCAATGCTACAATAATTAGGTTTCAATCCAACCTCAAGTATGCGTACAGCGGTCGTGTGTCAAGTCACGGTGCACCATCGACTTGGCATTTTTTAGGGTTACGTACCCAAAGGGAAAAATCGGGACCCTAATACTAAGACTCCGCTGTCCGTCTGTCTCCAGGCTGTATCTCATGAACTGTTATAGCTAAAAAGCTGAAATTTTCACAGACGATGTATTTCTGTTGCTGCTATAACAACAATTAACTAAAAACAGAATAAAATCAATAATTAAGGGGGCCTCCCATACAACAAACCTGTTTTTTTAGCCGTTTTTCGCTCTATATCAATAATACTCGCAGTAACAGGTTGATGCTTGAAATTTTCACAGAATATTTAGTTATAAATTCACTTCAATTATAAATAATAAAATAAATATTTAAGGGTCTGCTCCAATACAGTACGCAACCCTCCGTGCGCGAGTCCGACTCGTACTTGGCCGATTATTTATATTCCATATTGATGCGGCGCACTCATTAGAGTGTCCGATATATTTTTCAACAGTGTTACATTTTGTTCTGAAAATCTTGTTGTAGTTCGCTGAGATTGTAGAGAGATCTTCTAAAAATTCGCTATCCGTTTGATAACTGCTTATCTACTGTTATTGTCTTGGAAATGTTTTTCAACATCTGAATTGGAACTATAAAATCTACCTATCTTCCATTTTAGCTGCTGAGCTCAGAGTTTTACGTCAATCGCAGCAAATTGTAAGTATTTATAAAAACTTACTTACATTTTTTACTTCAAAGCTACTAGACTGTTTGAAACCTAGTCAAGCTATCATAACCGCTTTGTTACCATTTCTAAAACAAAATGTTGATAACGCCAACTTTCATAAACCATAACGTAACATTTGCCATTTCAACCACAGCTTTTATCTCCGAAGATTTTTCTCGCGCCCCACAAATTTAGTCGACATTTCTATATGAAAGGGCACATCCATCAGACGGGTGACGTCATCCATTTATCAAATGAAAGGGTTGATTGAATACGAACGATCCCTCACGATGGGATGTCGCGGAAATTTTTACGGAGGATTAGTGAAAAGCGAGATTATGTGGGCTATTTTCGGTGATCTGCTTTGTCACGCGTGTCATGAAGAATCGGAGATTACATTTGTCTGGTATTTTCATACGGAGTGAGATGGAAATAGTACACTCGTGCAATGAGATTCGTTTTTGATTTTTGAATATAACAGATGTAGTTACTTGAACAGTTTTAACGCATTTTATACCTCTTTTGTTTTTGTACTTTTTCTGGTACTGTCCCGTACCGTTACTGTACCGTTCAATGCAGCATTTCTGGAACAACCGACCTACCATTATTAACCTACCTACACGTTTACGTGTTTTTTAGTTTACTTATTAACTGACTTCAAAACAGGAGGTTTTAAATCGTCTGTTATTTCTTTTTTTGTATGTATGTTATGTACGCGATTACTCGGTGGTCCCATTGAAATATCGAAATCAGCTGAGATATTTTTGGTAAATCAACAATAATGTGAAAATTACTTACTACATCGATGATACATCGATCCGCGCGAACTTTTCAAATTATGTGCACGGTTGAAGTCAGTTATGCCATTTTTGGTGAAAAATAATTATTTTTAGTTCACCTTCAATATTAATATTAAAAATAATAATATTGATAATTAAACTTCACAATATTATTATTTTTTAGTAAAGAAGTTAAGAATTTTTAATTACCATTAAACATAAAACTGCAAAATTCATAATGATGTAATTTATTAGGAAGGCTATCTATCAAAATACAAGTGTTCTCAAACCTAGTTTGATGGCCGTGGCTACATATTTCACGTATTGTACTGAAAGAAATAAATTATTTTTCATTTTCACCTTTTAAAGTAATTGAGAAGCGAATCGCTGTGACAACGAACAGTGTTGAATGTTGAAACATTTTCGACAAGTTATATTTCCATCGGCCAACAAAGGCCTACACAAGATTTTATAAGGTAAAATCCTTAATTCTAACGAGAAATTAATTAAATAAAGTTTGAAATACTAATTGACCACATTGACATCAAGACAAACAATCTTAAGTATTTTACCGTACAACACGCTAATACTTCTTAAGTTTCTTATATTTTTGTCGAGAAGGTCAGCTCAAATTCATTTCCTCAACGACGCAGATATTAATTAGCTTGCAAACTTTCAATTAACGCCCTTAAAAAGTACCCAACTTTTTAAAACACTTTCTTATCAAATTCACGCTTGACCGTCCACAGAGAGCTAACAAACATCAATCTTGGTGTCATTTTCTGGCAGTGGACTTTAGAAAAATGACTTCATCGGGTCTACATCCTCTGAGAAATTTGAAAGTCATTAATCTTGCGCTGGGGGGATAATTTATATTAGAAACTGTTCATTTTTGTTAGGTTGGTACTTTGCACAATGGAGAGTTGACATTTCGGAGTGGAGTTTCGTTACCCCTCTGAGAGTTTGCAAGTGTTTGAATTTACGCTTGACACTTTCTCGTGTCATACTTTGTGTTGAAATAGCGATCCTTGAAATAAAATTTGCGATTGCTCTTCTGTCTCTAGCATATTCATTATAATTTAAAGTTAAGTAAGGTTGCTCGGATCTTTTAATTTTAATTAGAAGAGAACATCGTTATCATAATTAAAATAAATCGTAATGAAAAAAAACAAACAGTTTTCTCCAATAATGTTAACTTTTTGTTGTGTTATCTGGAATAATGTACTTGGTATGTACCAATCCGTGAAAAAAAGTAACCTTCTTTTTGTTGGTAACCATATTCCTTTCTATACGAAATATTTCAAAACTATTTTTTTCTTTATACTAGCATGAATGCGGCATTTGCCAATAATAAATTATAATTCATGGGTATTAATTTCAGCTGCCTACTGTAAAGGCATATTTTAAGCTCTGCTGCTTTTATATGTACAGTCTGACCAAGCTAATAAAAAACGCGTCACATTGCGGGAAATTCGTGCTTTTTGGAGATAAATGAATTTGTTCCCGCACTGAATGTAAAATTTCGGAATGTACACATTAACGCGGTTTAACGCGTCCGTAACACATATCCGGTTTATACTGGTTTTAGCCGGTCGGTTTGTTTTAACACGGTTAAAGCGAGCATTCGGTTATGATTGTTGGACCGTTTGGCAGCGTTTGTGTATTTACAAGCAAAGCCGGGTAATCCTAGTGTGGAAAATGTATGGACTAAAATAAGACAATACCTATGTATATTATTTTATGTGGGATACGTTTGCGCACAAAAGATCCCTGTATAAAATGTAAAAAATAAATGTATAGAATGTATATAAAACGCAACTATGAAATTTGTTGATTTCTTAGGGGCATTTTTCATCATTTTATTCATTGGGTCAGTCTATATTTTCTTCAGCAGTGACTTATTATTTACACGTTTGTTCACTGTTGCCATTCACAGATTTCATAGTTGTTTCGCATAATATAAGTAGGTACACTTAAGCTCAATTAACAAAAATGATTACTTTTTCTGTTTTTACTCTGTAATAATAAAAGTGTGCGTGAGTGTGTGTGTGTGTACTGTCTTGTAAGTAAGGGAAAGATGAGCCATATAAAGCGATCCCACAAGCACACTCTGCGAGGTAGTTAAATGCTTCAATTAAACATGCTCCATTACAGACAGTAGGATTAAAATTTACACGCATCCACGGGCTATAAGTCTTCCTTTACGACCCCGCCAGTCACATTTACCGCGGATTTCATTTTGAAAGCAAATATTGCACCGAAGCCGAGTGCTTTACCGCCATTGCATTCTTTACAATCCATTGAATCTTTAGCGGGCAAACAACAAATAAAAGCAGTTTCATAGAGCTTCATGGATGTGTGGATGGCTTAAGGGTCACACCTGTGCCGATATCGTGACTTGTCGTATTGAAAATCAATATGGTTTGTAACGGCAATATTCTAATTTTCATACAGATTATGAAAGTTGCAGATATCACCAAACCTCTGAAAACCTCTCGAAACCTCTGACGGGAATGTAAAATGTACATATTATTCAAGGTAACATGTAAATTGGTAGGTAAATAGCTCGCACCACGAAAAATAGAGTTCAAACTTCGGAACCACTGATTTTATAAGATGTGTTCAATCGAATTTGAATGGAATTATCATTTCAAACCTTTGATTGACTCTTTGAGGAATAATAAAATGTACTCTGCAGTCGATCGTCCCGCTTAAGCTTTTACTAAGCGTTAAGCGCAATATTCCGTGTGCTTAACTGGCTTTCGCCCGTGTCTTTGCGCCTCATTTAGCATGAATGACACTTGAGAACATTTCAGAGTTCACACGGAGCGAGAGGCGCCGGCTGTTTGGCAGAGCTACAAGATTGTGGCTTTAAAGCTACATTAAGAATTCTGCTGTAAAGAAATAAAGTTAAGATATTTTTAAATTTATTTTGCGGAAAATATTTTATTTAAAGTAAAGGCAGATGTCATGTCGTACAGGGAGGTAAATAACCTGGCAGAACCACCGACAAGAGCCTTGCTCTTAAGTTCCGATGGTGATGTTTCACTTCTGAGTAATTTTATTTTATGTTCTAAATAAGTCCGCGTTATTATTACACTATTTCAGATACTTATTATAAAATAATGTAACACGCAATTGTGGTATTTTATAACGCACGAATTCGCTTACGAATAAAATGTTAATATCGTACCTATCGTACATTCTTCTCGCATCAAAATATTCACGCGATATGCCACATTTTTGTGTGACAAATTTTTATGCAAATATAAATAATGTAGAGCTATGATAGGTGTGGCTTTTCAGGATTTATTTATACGTTCGGCCACTTTTCGACAAACTGCTGTTTCTCTATGCTTAGAGAAAGATTTTTACATCGTTTTTTTGTCTACCTTCTGTATCTATAAAATATGTCTTTTTTATTGCAACCAAGTCCACGTTTGAACACCATCTCTCCTGATGGTAAGCAACAATTTGATCATTGATTCATAGATACCCAAGATATAAAGCCCACAGACTTATTAGATACTTTTACTTGTCACGAATGATAATTTAATTTCCGTCTAGATTTTTGGTTTTGATATATATTATAAGGATGCGGTATATTTGTCTACAGCCACAAATTCACTCTAATAAATTATACAAAAAAATCCATAGATTGTTTTATGTGAAGCTGTTGGTTCCTACATGGAATACAGGTCAAATAAATATTTACCCTTTCAACTAGAGCGTCGATATTGACGTGTTTCTCGTTGTTTGTTTAATAATGAAGACAATTTTATTAAAGACGAAATCGAAACTTCAACTTTCGTCAGATATTGCTTAGATGACATAGTTTAGAGCCTGAAAAATATTTTTGTTAGCCTCTTCCTTACTCAAGTGAAAGTCCTAAACACTAAAAGTGAAAAGACGTTACACCCAAAGTTATTCAAGAAAATCCTTTAAACACAAGTCGTAAACGTTTGCCTTTTAACAGCTGTTGTACCTCTTTTCACAAGTTTTATATCTCTTTAACACCTTACAGCAACTAGTTCGCATAAAACTTCCAGAAGCGTAGGCCTAACTTTCTCCCATCAGCGTAATAAGAAACTGTCTCTACCACGTGTGATGGCACCTAATTCAAAGGCAGGTAACGTCCTCACTTTTCTTCTTAACTCCTATTTCGCCCCTCGATTCCCGAGAGATGCTCACATAGGGAGTAACACCTTTATATGCGGCCTTAAATGAGAATTAGGGAGATACTATCACTATCTTGTTTGTTCAACTGAAAGCGCAAGTAAATATAGTTCCATTTTTACTCCGTCTCAGAAAGATATATTTTTTTAAATTTATTATGTGCTCCCTCTTCTACCTCCATTAGGTTTAGACATTATAATTTCATACAAACATATTTGATATTTTTATCTCTAGAAATTTTACTACGTATATAATTGTCCATAAAACCTCTACATAACTTAATGTTTTAAATAAATAAAATTACTGTGTGAAAATTTAGAAGTAAATTTTCTGTCTTTTTTTCCTCTATATATCAACTAAAATGCTAACATTATAAACTAGTAGCTTTGCTCCTGATAATAGTAGTTTATGCAACTGTCATATAATGAAGGGTATTTAAACACGAGTGTGAGTTTATGAAACGAGCGCAGCGAGTTTCATAATAGTAACGAGTGTTTTAATACCCGTGTTATATGCAGTTGCATACACTACTTTATCTTTATTAATAAAAATAAAATAAAACATATCGACTACGGAAATATGAATTAATGTAAGGGACATTTTGGTGATTTTGAGTTATATACATCGTTGGATTCAGAATTCCGAGCTCTATCGAATGGTATATATAACTTTTTAATATCTTGAAAAAAATGTCGCTTACCACAAAAAAAAAGTGAGCAAAAATATCAAAAATAAGGGGTAAAAAGTACGTTAACAGACATAAAAAATGCAATATGCCTCATACGTTAAGTTTATCATCCTATTAACCAATTGATTTCCCTTACGCTATTACAAATTACGTTTTTCAAGTCCGATGTGCCTCTTACATCAATTTACAAAAATATACACTGGCCCTTACGCAGACAAACAAACATTAATTGAAAATCAAACAAACCAGAGGTTTTTATAGGAAAGTGGTTTAATTACAGATTTATAATTTTTGCAGCCTCTACGGGACATGTCCTATAATAGTTGGCGTCTTACATTAATATTCGACTACGGAAATATGAATTAATGTAAGGGACAAAAGGCCATTTTTCAGGAGAGCCAAAAAACGATCGCAATTTTTTTTTGTATATCTTTTTTGCTTCTTGTCTGATTTAAATGACTTCTAGGGCGAAATTGCATAAAATTTTGAACTGTTTATGTTAAAGATATCATTATTTGAGATATCCCTGTAGTTTAGGAATTGACATGTCCCTTACATTATTTTTTTCTGTTAAAATGACCAAAATTTTTAAAACGTACATCTCATAATCAAATACGAGGTAAAATTGCAGTGAAGGACATCGCTTCAATAGGTTTTTTTAAATAAATAGCCCCAAAAGTTTATCATAATCATTTATTTTCAATGTAATTATATTTAAAAATGTGTCACTGACGCTAAGTTAAAAAAAACAACATAAACAACTTCTTATGTAATTAAAAGTCTTAAGCAATACTTTTAAGTAAGTAATATCACAATAAAATGCGTTAGAAAACTTTTTAAATAATGAAAAAGTAACGTTCATTATCATAAAAAGACCGTGTAGGAACTTTTACATTCAGTCTTCCATAATATAACAATAAAAGCTTCCAAAAAAAGTTAAACTACGTATAAATCTTTGTAAATTAAAAAAAAAAAAAACATAATATAGTTCTGAACCATGTAACAAGAATAGTACTTATTAAAATTAAATTGGTTTCTTTTATGGCAACTGTTGTTTTAATTATTTGTGGAACTATGATTAAGCTTATCCTATTCGTTTGACAAAACAAGGAAAGGCATGATCATTATTTCAATTCACTAAAGATGACTGCAACGTACTAGGCTTGTATAGGTATAATATGACTTTTCAAGACTTTCCTTGTGTTGTCATATTAAATTTACAAGATGATATTAACTTATGTATTTACGTATAATAACTAATAAAAACAACATTTAATAAATAATAAAAACAACATTCCCAGAAGATTTCACGCGGATTACCTAAATCTTCCGCATGATGGTGCAGTTTTAGACACTTCATTGGAAACAGACGAAGAAGATGAAGACGCACAGTAAATTTTAGGATTATCCTCAAATGAATTAATAATCATTTAAATAATCAATAAATCATGAATAGATGATGATGAATAAGCATTTATTTTTTCTTCACTATAATTTAATCATGAAAGCATTGCTACAGAAATGTTGACTAAGATTTTCTCATTGTTTTGATACTCGTATTTATGTTAATTCTGGTAAACATTATTAACAAGTTATTATCACAGTTAAGATAATTCTTGACTTTCATTGGACAATACGAGGAAAGTCTTGAAAACATATAGCTAATTTGTAACTGTCACTTAAAAGCGTTTGAATCCGGTTTTTCACGTCTTTCCTTTTGTTGTAAAATAAAAGAAACTTTCTGGATAAGATTCATCTTACAAATAATTTACTTGCTAAAATCGAGGTTATTGTCTTGTTATTTTTTAATAGTTTGTTATAGGTAAACCATGGATATTTAGGTGCCCTATTTGTTTTTGTTTAATTTTGACTGAACATGTTTCTAGGCATAAGTATTTTATCATCTATTTTAATAGATTTTATTGTTTCTTTATGGAAGACTAATAGTAACTAACTAATAGGTATAACATGACTTTTCAAGACTTTCCTTGTGTTGTCATATTAAATTGACAAGATTATATTAACTTATGTACATATTTACGTAACACTACTATGTAGGAACTATTGCAATCAACCTTGCCTTACGCCTTTTATGTGCCTGATTGCAATAGGCAGTTCCTACATAGTAGTGTTACGAAAATACATAAGTTAATATAATCTTGTAAATTTAATATGATAACACAAGGAAAGTCTTGAAAAGTCATATTATACCTATACAAGCCTAGTACGTTGCAGTCATATTTAGTGAATTGAAATAATGATCATGCCTTTCCTTGTTTTGTCAAACGAATAGGATAAACTTAATCATAGTTCCACAAATAATTAAAACAACTGTTGCCATAAAAGAAACCAATTTAATTTTAGTAAGTACTATTCTTGTTACATGGTTCAGAACAATATTATGATTTTGTTTAATTTACAAAGATTTATACGTAGTTTAACTTTTTTTGGAAGCTTTTATTGTTATATTATGGAAGACTGAATATAAAAGTTCCTACACGGTCTTTTTATGATTATGAACGTTAGTTTTTCAGTATTTAAAAAGTTTTCTAACGCATTTTATTGTGATATTACTTACTTAAAAGTATGGCTTAAGACTTTTAATTACATAAGAAGTTGTTTATGTTGTTTTTTTTTTAAACTTAGCGTCAGTGACACATTTTTAAATATAATTACATTGAAAATAAATGATTATGATAAACTTTTGGGGCTATTTATTTAAAAAAACCTATTGAAGCGATGTCCTTCACTGCAATTTTACCTCGTATTTGATTATGAGATGTACGTTACCTTAACTTTTTTTAAAAATTTCGGTCATTTTAACAGAAAAAAATAATGTAAGGGACATGTCAATTCCTAAACTACAGGGATATCTCAAATAATGATATCTTTACCATAAACAGTTCAAAATTTTATGCAATTTCGCCCTAGAAGTCATTTAAATCAGACAAGAAACAAAAAAGATATAAAGAAATAAAAAAATTGCGATCGTTTTTTGGCTCTCCTGAAAAATGGCCTTTTGTCCCTTACATTAATTCATATTTCCGTAGTCGATATTGCGAAACATTAAATTCACGCGTACGTGTATTGTCACAGTGAACTTGGCGCCATTAAAATCTAACCAATGAGAGCGCAGCTGCGCGCGCAGGGCCAATCAGGAGCGAGCGCGAGATGTTATAATGAGATTTTACGATATCGATGTGGATATTATAACATCATGTGAAATTGCTTAAATTGAGTGTTTTGTTGTCTGCGCTATAACAGTAGTCATTATAAGTCAAGTATTGGAAACATAAGTACATAGAATGTTACAACATTAGTGTAGATAAAGTAATTTATTTAATATTCGTGCAAATAGTTATGACTTATTTACACGGACATGAGATTAATTGCTTTATCCGGAGCAAAACTACCTACTAAGTTATTATGTTCTTCTTCTTCTTCTTTTCAGCCATAGGACGTCCACTGCTGGACATAGGCCTCCCCTAAAGACCTCCAATAAGACCGGTTGGTAGCGGCTTGCATCCAGCGCGATCCTGCGGTCTTAACGAGGTCGTCCGTCCACCTTGTGAGTGGGCGTCCTACGCTGCGCTTGCCGGTACGTGGTCTCCACTCGAGGACTTTTTTTTTTCGAGTTATTATGTTAGCAATTTTAAAACATTGCATTCATTCTTAATGTTTCGGGTCCCCCATTACAATATTATGGTTATTCCTAAGATTTAAAAAAAATAGTGACATATGGGCAATAATAATTCAATTTATACATACCTATAGATAGATATACTCTTTATTGATTCACATTCACACACACATAAGGCAGAATAACTGAGAAAAACAGATGCTACAACATGTGAAGCAACCGGCGGGCTTATTACTTTAAGTGATAAGTCCTTATCAGTGAAGTTTCTTCCAGGCAACCTTAGCCATGTAGGTGTTGAAAGGATCAAAACGTTTGCTTATGACAACAGGTCTGCGGTACCCGAGTTCAGAATTCTTGTCATCTTGAGATGTACGATATCAAATCGCCATTTCGCTTGAAATTCGATTAGTCTAATGTTTACCTGTAATTGATTAACATGTCTAAGTTACCAACTAGATCATATTTACAACGCCTAATAATTTTAATGCATCAACGAAGAACAGTCAGTAAATGCTTACGATTATGACGATTTTCACGCGAACACTTAACTTTTATCGAAACCGAACTAACACTTCTTTCCTACACCATTCCAGTTTGTGGCTAATAATTTAAGGAGGGTTACCTTGAGTATAACTATCTGTCGGTAAACAGAGGGGCGTTAGAAGTAATAGCTGCAATCTGGGGGCGACGACTGCGTCTCTAGAATTTCCCATGGGGGTATCATTTTTCGGTACCATAGGTTCACATAGCAAATCGATTACGGGCAGGGTGGAAAGATGATAGTATTGCTATGGGGGTTTTAAAGTTAAACGATTTATTGTTGAATAAGTATTGCAAAATATGCGTTTTATTTTTTACAGCAGTAACTTTTTCTTTATGGATAAGTTTTGAATCATACTTTTTTTGTGACGAGCTTTAGCCGATGTGTTGTGTTTGTGGGGTACATTTTTACTTTATTCAAGCTACACTATAGCTCACAATCAGTTAAAATGTGCTCTCATATAACTCTACCAAGATTCTAGATCTAATTCATCTTAATCATTTTTAAACATTTCAACATTTAATTGCTAATGGTATTTCAAGTTCAGTAAATCTGTATCTTCAAAGACTATACTTCATCTTTGACCACGTTCTCTTATTCTTTCATTCAAGTTATGCAAGGTGGTTAAACGCGAATAAATTAGTGATCACAAAACTACTAATACAGATTCCATTACAGAGTTATGGCGACCTCCATTTTCAAATATGGTATGATTATATATTACGCGCAGTATTCAACCGTATTATATACGATATCGTTGATTCGTATTTTCAAGTTTCTCAAAGCAAGTTTCTCGATTCATTTTGATAGCTTAGTTTTAACCAATCGAATTCATGTAGTAGATCCCAAATTAAAACTGACGCAATAACATCTGCCCTCGGGATAACAACCTCGAGCGATGTCAACTATAATTTTGCAATTAGGGTTCGGTGACTAATTAATTTGTTGTATTTATAAGGGTAAGTTAATACCGTGAATAAACACCCACAAGATTGACAATTTCGATTGTGTTTTGTTTGTAATATGGGTATGGGGAAATAAGAAGGTTACCACGGGTAATTAGAAGAAATGATCTGGGCGTAGATCAGTTTTCAAATATGACGATATTCATAGTTATGGATTTAAGTGCAAGTCATTGAGATATAATGGAAACTATTTTGTTTGCGTTTAACCACAAGCTACCGGGTGTTAATTAAACATAGATTTGGTCTACGGTATTAAAATGATGGATTTGTAACACGATTGGATACAAACGATCTAAAACCAATTTGAAATAGTACGAGTACGTAGGTACTGTACTGTACCAGCCTTTTTTCAAAAGTCCACTGTAGGACGTAGGCATATCCACAAAGGGTGATTGGGCCAAATCCACCACGTAATCTTAATACGGGTTGGTGGATTCACTTACGCCATCGAATTTCTTCGAAAGACCAGTGGTGTGAAATTCTGTTCATAAATTCCACAAAACGCACTGGTGCGGGACCGGCATTTGAACGACTTCACGATTATAAGGCGGTTACCACTACCACTAGACCACCACGTAACGAAATAGTAAGTAAGTACTCGTACCTAAGTACTTAAGATGTTTTTGAGTAGAGTACAGCATAACCAAATTTTCACGATTTTATATTGTTATAAATCATGAACCAAAAATTTATAGACTATTTCTTAAAAGAAAATAACGGTCTCCCACAACATACAATGTACATAATAATAAAATTCTTATCATGTTTTTACCTTCACGAATGTAATGTAAATGAAAACACAAGTCTTGTTTTAGGACTCCAATAATATTATAGTAACCATAAAAAGTTACCGCTTTTTCTACGACTTTCAAAATTACACGAAAAGAATCGTCTGTTTCCGCAAAAACTAGGAAAAACTCGTAATATTTTATGAGAGAATGAATATTACTTTTCGAGTGTTTGCAGATTTCTAGCAAAGTTTACGATTTTCAAGTTTTTATTTCCGACGATTTCGCGTAGAACTAACTTCATAAACATCCATATAATTATTTTATTATTTGACGATTTGAATGATTTAATAATTCGTGATGATTCATTTTCAGTCACTGCACTTGGGTTAGTAGTGTTACTAAGATGAAGAACCGAATTATTTCTATGACTCTTCTATAAGACCTTTTGAAGAGCACTGTTATTGAAGTTGATTTTGCCGATAAAAGACACTGCTCATAATATCAGTATTGAGACAAATGTAATCTTTATCAATGCAAATAGTCATCTAACTATATTGTAAAGTGTAATTAAACTTCATATCTCGAGTACACAGATTTCTCTTAAAAAAGTATGTCACTATGTATCTTCTTACACTTCTTACAAATTACGATATATGTTTATGATATTGTACTATACTGTACCACACTTTATAAAAGTCTACTCTACTGTTGAGTAAAGGCCTGCCTACTAAGAGAGATTGGACTATTATTTATCTCGCTGGCCCAGTGCGGGACGATGAATTCACATACTCCATCGACTCTCTTCAACGGGCATTTATGCAGATTACCTCAATGGTTTCTTTCACCAATAGATAGTCCATAGTAAGTAAATTGGTACATAAATCCCAACGAACTCATTGGTTCCGTAATCAGGTGGGCAAACATATAAAATTTAAGGCAAGCGTTCTCTTACTATGCCATCTTGCCTTTTACTACAACTTAGAAAATACATAAGTAAGGCATGAAGGCCTCTGACATGGCTAAACGGTTAAACCAACCGGTACCTACAATTTAACGTGTCATCTGAGCAACGGTAGTGCTCAGTTGGAAAATGCCACCCGCGGTCACCAATCCAAATACTGACCGTGCGGAACGATGCTTAATTTCGGTGATCGCTGACAAACACCTAGTCAAACTACACTACGAGCGCTACAATAATACATCATTAACGCATCATAATATCGTAACTAGATCCCAACTAAAAATAAAACACGAAAAGTAACAGATTATTTCTTCCACCCGTGTAGCCGTAACACCTTGTGTCGCAATAGTGATGAGAAAAGTGTCACTAAAGAAATCGTACCGCAATATCGGAGCGACGACGAAACGAAATGAAAACGACGGTAATGTATAATTAAGGCCTGATAAGGGTCTGACAGTCGTATTTGGGACAGGAAAGCACCATCTCACTAGCAATTTGGAAAGGTGCACCTGAGATAAACGATATAAATATAATGTACCCATTGCGACCATTCGTATAGCAAGCGACAGAATTAACACTACTGCGGTATTAGCATTCTCTAGCGTCACCACAGTTAATTACGAACAGTAGTTATTACCTATTCTTCGCTGGACGTGTCGTGTATGCACTTTTATTTCTAGTAAGTAAGTAAGTTCGTATAGGCCGGGTGGCTAGCCCTGGTGTCAGAGTTTTTAGGCCGCCTGAAGGCCTCTATTTTAAGTTAAATACTAGGTTTATATTTACGTATGAAAAACGGCGCCAAACTAAAGCAAGTGACCTGTGAGAGTAGGCGAATGCGAGTGGTCGCGCAGTGGATTTGTATGCGCGTGATTAGACTCACTCGGTACCTGAGATCTAGGATACCTTTCCGATCGATATTTTACCTTTTCTCGCTCTAAATTAAATCGGCCCAGTGCGAGTCAGACTCGCGCACGAAGGGTTCCGTACCGTATGGAGCCCCATTCCTCTTGCCGTTATTGATAGCGAGCAAAATCACGTTTGTTGTATGGGAGCCCCCCTAAAATTTTTATTTTATTCTGTTTTTAGTATTTTTTGTTATAGCGGCAACAGAAATACATCATCTGTGAACATTTCAGATGCCTAGCTACCATGGTTCCTGAGATACAGCCCGGTGACAGACAGACAGACGGACATCGAAGTCTTAGTAATAGGGTCCCGTTTTTACCCTTTGGGTACGGAACCCTAAAAAAGTAATACATTAAACTTGCCATATGCCCCGCATCAATAAAGTACAAACCACGCCGCCGACAAAAACATCGAAATGTCAATAAGCTCAACGTATTTCCAAAGTCCCGAAAACGACACATCGTTCGTGTCACCTCATGAACGAAGGGCACATCGTTTTATAAAGTTATTTGTTATAAATGCCGTAAGCGTGCCTAATCTTAATGTTATGAGCGAGTTCGTGGTTATTACCTGTTAGATCTCATCCGTTATAGAAAAGTAACGTTTTGGCACACCTAAAATATTTTTCAACGCAAAGAAGTATCTATTTAATGAAGTTACGATAGCGGTTGGAGCTAAAATAGTGTTGAAGGGGAGATATCTATTTTCTGATAACGTATACCATAAAATCTCTGAGTATAAAAGTAAAATGTTATGTAGCACATATTACGCTATTATTTAGGTGTGGAAAACTTTGTTACTACATGAGAGCATGATTTTCTACTAAAACTTCCAAATAATGTAGCCACGCTTTATTATGCCCGCGGTATGCTAGCGTGGCAACATTATTTGGATGTTCGTATGCTAGGTTGGAGTACAATTTTAAACGATACTTTTAATTGAACCAAATGGTGTAAATTCCATTACATTTTTAAAAAATACTCTTTCTCGTATTCGAACGTAAATTAAAAAAAAAAAACATATTTAAGGTGGTTTCACTAGGTCAGGGCGCCAAGTTCAATTTTTTGAGTTTTTGGCACTTACAGTTAAACTGTTCGTTATATCTATCTATATTAATAATTCCGTGCAGGGGTACGGAAGACTCGATCGAAACCTTACCTGAATGATGAAACATAAAAAATAATGATTTCGAGTCGACAACATATATCCGGAAAATTCGGATTATCGTCTATTTTAATAAATTATTACCTTACTGACAAGCAAATCGTAGTCGCCATATTGACACCGGATGACACACAGAATGACATTTATTGAGCAGCAGTGCTGCCAACTTTTTTTGGCAAAAACGCGCTATCAAAACTCGAAACGCGCCAGAAGCGCTAAATGATACCTACGACGACTGGTACGAAAAAAACGTATATTCCACCTCAAAACGTAATCCGGAAGTTTATAAATAGTATAAAGACTTTTTTTAAATAAGGTTTTATCGAAATGTGATAAAAAAATAACGTAATCCGGAAGTTTATAAATAGAAAAACGACTTTTTTTAACATAAGTTTTTTTGAAACGTGATTAAAATGATGTCGAAGTTAAACAAAATGGTTACTTATTTTTAACCATAATCATGGCACAGACACTATGTCAGCGTCAGAGTATGGTAATGAAATACTTTTGTTGCTACGATACATTTATTAAGAGCGTGTTTTTGTTAATAAAAAAAAAATATATGTTTTGTTTTACGCTACTGCAGTACTATTTCAAAAACGCGCCAGATTTAGCGCTAAGCGCTAAAACGCGCTTTAGGCCAAAAAAGCGTTATATCTGGCGCCGAAAGCGCTAAGTTGGCAGCACTGTTGATTTGTTAATCTTTTTTTTTTTCATGTTTTGGCGTCGCATTGTTGTGCATTTGCCAGTGTCAAGTATTAAGTTTAATTTTTGAAAATATTTTATCATCGTCATAGTCCAATAAAGTCGCGGTCAAGTCCAAACATAGGTCCAAACATAGTCCAAGTCATACCTCAGTAAAGCAGTGGAGATTTTAATAGAGGCGTCCATAGAGTTTTGCTAACGAAACGGAACAACATGACACGTCACACTATATCGCTTGCCTATGCACGTAAATCAGCTCATAATAAACGAAATACCATAATTTTTCACTAATTATCACTGATAATAACACAAGTTTAACAAAATAATACATTGCGGTGACAAGATTATTCCGCGTTCCCGCCAATGCTATGAGTATAAAAAAACCTTTCCGAACCCAAAGGGTAAAAATGAGATCCTAAAACTGAGACTCCGCTGTCCGTCTGTCTTTCTGTCCGTCTGTCACCAGACTGTATCTCATGAACCGTAATAGCTAGACAGTTGAAATTTTCACAGATCATTATATTTCTAAAACTAAAATAAGGGGCCTTGGTTCCCATACAACAAAAATACTTAGGTAATTTTGGCCGTGTTTTGCTCTATATCAATAACGGAAACCGTAGTCACTTGAAATATTCACAGAATAATTATGTAGTTGATTAAGCAGTTTAATAATAAAATAAAGAAAGGGGAGCTCCCATATAACAAACGTGACTTTTTACACTATATTAATAACGCCAACAAGCGACTACTTCAATATTAACATTAATAAATAAGAATGTTTAGTAGTATTATATTCATTTTAGAAACAATTAATTAAATTAAAATAAATAAGGGGGCTCCCATACAGTACCTACGAAACACTTCGTGCGTGAGTCCGACACACAATTGGCCAATTATTTATTGTTATAGGATTTACTATTTTGTTTTGTTGTGTTATTTTCAAAAATTGAGCCCTTCCTACGAATTTCAAGTTTCCAACCAAGAAATTTTGTTTATTAGAACAAATTCTCCCGATTTTCTACCGAATTTGAAGTGAATTAATGATCCGAGACGAGACGTAAACTAGGATAGGAGTGTAGGCTTTTAATTTTGTGTAGTGATAAGACTCCACTAGAGGAGCCAAGGATTTGGTGACTACAAAGACCAAAAATAAAAGTACATAATTTATAGTTTTAAACCAGAAAATCTTCTCATACCGATTTTTGGTTCGAATATGGCGATTTATTTAGCAGTTCTACCGATTTCGCATTTCGTCGTTCGAGACCAAATAGAACTGTACCTATACATTCTCTTTGTGTAAAACCATACGTACCAACGTGCTATGGAGAGGGCTACGAGTATGCTCGGTGTCTCTCTGCGGGTCGAATCAGAAATGAGGAGATCCGTAGAAGAACCAAAGTTACCGACATAACCCGGATCAGCAAATTAAAGTGGCAGTGGGCAGGGCACATAGTTCGATGAACGGATGGCCGATGGGGCAGTAAAGTTCTCGAATGGAGACCACGGGCCAGCAAGCGCAGCGTAGGACGTCCATCGACTAGGTGGACTGACGATGTAATAAAGATCGCAGGAACGCTCTGGATGCAGGCAGCATCCAATCGGCCTTATTGGAAATCCATGGAAGAGGCCTAGGCATGCCCAGAAGTGGACGTCCTACGGCTGATAGATAACCATAGAAAAAATAATACTGGCCATAATCCTTAAAGTTGAAATTGACTTTCTTTTCGTAATATAAGAATGTACATTTTCAGTAATTACCTATTCGTTTAGTTTTGAGTTATTTTAATTTTGAACAATAATTTTTACTTTGGGATATTGTATAACACCCATCATGCCGAAAGTACCTACTTATTTCTTAAAATGAATGTCTTTCATTGGTCTTTCATCATTGTTTTGCTTGATGATACCTACATCATTTTGCAACCGAATCTCCTTGCATTTGGTAAACATTGTCATAATGTAAAAAAAATGATCCAATGGGCTCTTTGTACCTAGAGATGGTGATTGAGTAACACCTAATTTATTTTGAGTGTGTGTATTATGAGTCACATTTCACCCGAGCGAAGCCGGGTTGTCATCTAGTGTTTGAATAAACTCACCGGTACCTCAACAACCTCGGTGTTAACGAGGTAAATACATCTAGAAACCAAAATAGTGGCCAATTTATGCACAAGTGTCCACTAACTAGAAACTCAGGTCGAAATCAGTTGATATGCACTTTCATAAACTGACCACTAATTTGGTTTTTAGGGTTCCGTATCCAAATGGTAAAAACGGGACCCTATTACCAAGACTCCGCTGTCACACAGACAGACAGACGGACGTCTATCTCTCGTTATTAATAACGGTGACATGTAGATGCTTGAAATTTTCACAGAATATTCAGTTAAGCATTTTCTTTAAAAATAAATAATTAAAATAAAATAAATATATAAAGGGGCTCCCATACAAGTAATATTCTTTTTTCTCGATATTAATGACGGTAACAGGAAGATGCTTGAAATATTCACAAAATATTAAGTTTTATATTCCCTTCAAACATAAATAGTTATAATAAAACATATTAAGGGGGGTTACCATACTATACAGAACCCTTCGTGCGCGAATCCGGCTCGCGCTTGGCCGATTATTTAATTAGGTGTATGTAAGTCATAAACGCTTACTCTTTGTGGCCGCTAAATGAGTCTTCGTAAATTTAAAATTATTTGTTTATTAGTTTTACTAGTTAAGTTTATCTGTAAAAGGCAACAAAAAAATAACTTCGCGCCCTGAACGAGACAATCAGCTTATAATATATTATGATAGGGCATGTCACATCGTTTTACAACAAACAATCTATTTCATAGAAACTGTTTTTCTTTCTGTTGTTTAACACTCATAGTAATATTATTTAGCCATCATCGCCACGAAATGATAATAAATTATGTGTTCTACTTAAATTAAAAAATTAAATGATTGCTAGCACATTTTTTCAACAGTCCATTTCATTTCAAACTGCAATTTCTTTTAAATCCAACCTAACGGCTTCTAAAGCGTCAGATTTCTTTGGCACTTTCGTCATATCACCTTTAAAAACTCAGTTTCGGCTACAAAATATGAAAAGGTCTAAGGTGGGGACCGAAAGGGCAAGCAGGCTTAAGTTGAATATCCAATATACTAAGTAATCAATCATTACTTGACAAGAACAGGTTCCCGATACGAAAAAGCTAATGGTAAATTGGGAAGCAAAACATGTATTAATAATTATGTAATAAGCTCTTTATACTATTACCAATATCATCAAGAGGTAGAGCCAATTTTGTAGGTAAAATGGAGATTGCCAAAAAAAGTTATTTCAAGTATTTTTTTCTCCAAACGAAGAGTCCGTGTTTATTCAACATAGTTATTAATTTTTACTAAAAATTCTACTCCTATACCTAATAGAAAATATATAACCCTACCAATCAGAATAATTAGTCGATATAGATTTTATTTTGAGTAATAAATTTGTTAGATAGATACATTATCATTAACATTGAAGCACACCTATTCGTATTACAACCATTACTTAAAACATATTAGTAGGGATTCGTTTTAATTTCTGCTTTGTAAATAATCAAGATTTACCCTACCGCCCGAACTAGTTTAAACTGTATCTCGGGCGGTTTTCCTCTCGCTCACTTACTAGGCAACGTGTAATGTGTACGACGGAGACGGACGACTTCAATGGATCAAGGAGAATGTAGTATACGTACACAAATCAGACAAATGTTTGAACCGACAACAGTAAAATAAAGGTTATGTGTTAATCCATCTAATACTCAAAATAAAAACAAAACAAGTAACGCGTATATACTCTTAACTGTCTCTAACTGTAAAATAATGTGAAATTAAATATAAGACCAAGTCAGCTAGTCATCATTATTATCTATAATATGAATAACTTAACCGCAAAATTCAGTTCGATACTTTGACAAAATGATTGGTGTAACACATCAATGAAATATCAACAATTGATTATAATAAGCAACGATAGTATAATTAATCTATTATCTGTGAGAATTTTTCTTCGATCATTTATTAGTTCAATTTAAATTGATATAAAAAGATCTTAATTAAAACATAGCCACGATTTAGTCTGACCACAAGCGCTTGGATTCATATTAAATCGCTAGAGGACGGTTTCAACCACAGAAGAACTTTATTCAACTCAAATACTCTGCCCTCAGTAAACGAGTTTTCATGAACTACTACCAGTATAACTGTATTAGCCACTTTGTTATATTTTACCAGCTTAGAAATGAATTGTGTATATTCACAATTCATTACATTTAATTTTTAACAACCTGTTGCACCAAATGTCATGAGTTGTCATGAGAATATTTATTTAGGTATCTTAAAATAATTATATGCTTCATTGCACAGCCTTTGTTTAAATTTTATTTTAGGAAAAATCTTATGTTTATTAACGCTATTTGTGCTACAAAATTTCCAGTGAAGCTAGTTGACTAAACTCCAACAAACATTTTGTTTGTTACCCGAATTTGCAACCAGTTTAAATGTTTCATTGGCTCATTTACGCTTCCATCAAGTTCTATTGTTTTGTTTTATCAAGTTAATTCTGGCTGAGCTATTAAGGCCTGCCGTCCACTGGGGTATAGCTTCACAAATACTACAAAACACGTCAAATATATGCGGCTGCGCAGCCTATCGATTCCTTGTCAAGGCGTACTGCACGCGTTTTCAATTATCTGAACTTTTGAAGCAGGTCCCGCCATGTTTACAAAAATATGCACATGAGTTGAGTTTTTGTACGCTCAGACGTATGACTTGAAATGCGAGAGGCGTTATGAAGCAAGTGTACAGCGGTGCGTGCGCGACGTTGCCGCTCCGTCGTAAGAGTTACATAGTTTTGTATGCTGCAAACAGGCGTTAGTATACCAAGCGTAAAATGACGAATATGCGTCTCTTTAGCTACCTACCTGCGCCTCCTGAACAGTTGGAGCCGCCACTGCTCTCTGCTTAAACAAGCTATGATAGAGTCGCTTTACGAGGAAGTCCGTCTTTAAGACAGACTCCTGTTCCAGTTTCCACGAAACTCCCGATACAAAAAGATACAAATTCGTATTCCACTTTCCGGGAAGATACTGATAATTATTTCAAAGTTTTCCAAAGCTGCGATTCCCATCTTCAACTTCCTGTAAAAAAAGATTAGGACTATAACAATCTTGCGAAAATTCTGCGCCCAGCGTCGCGCCTCCACAATCCATTTCCTTGTAATCTCTTTTAGGGTTAATGCCTACTCGCTGGCCGAAAATGCTTATTATTTTATTACGATTTTACTGAGCCATTGCCCTTTGGCCCGTACGGTATGGCTTCGGAATGGATATCCTTAATGCCGGCCATTTTTGGTTGATAAATTGATCCTTTTAAGGTATGTAGGCAGTTATGTTAATGTACGCGATTGTAACCTTTTGCGGGGCTCTCTGTTTGGAATATAAAAGTTACGTCTTCAAAGACGTTTTAAAAAAAGAAGTGCTCTATTTTTGGAATGCCAGTACTACCTGCTCTACTTTGTTATGTACAACGAATTTTCTATAAATAATTCCTATTGTAAAATCTGTTTTTCTAAAACTATTTGACATGTGCATATTTGTATGAGCAGGAATATTTGTTTGTTAATAAAAAATAAATATGTAATTATTCGTTATCATTCCCAACATTACTTAAGTCGTAGGATGCCCACTGCTAGACCTAAGCCTCCCTTATACATTGTTAATAGGATATATAGGTAGGTGATCTATTTAAGACCGTAGGATCCCTCGCGATGTAAGCTGCTTAAAATTTAACCTATTGGAACAAGTGAAATAAACTGACTGACAAAAGTAAAAGTGATTTTTATTTTTGTCCCAAGCTTTGCTTAGTTCGGGGTCAGAGGCCGTGTGCAATATGTCCCCAAATATTTGTTTAAAACTTATTCTATGCTCACTATACTCAGTAAATATCATATAGCCAAAATGTTAAAGTTGAAAAGATAAATTCATGATATGTTCTTATATTCACGCATTAGAGACTTCTCCAAGAAATATTTTCACACGTAAGATCACACAAGAATTTGGCATAAATGAGGTACGAATACGTCTTTACGACCGAAGGTACTATTATAGGGCATCGTTATTCCAACCACGAATGTTATGTAACACATTAATTTCAACCGAATACGCTGAAAGTGTGGAAGTAAATGGATTTGGTATTACGTACCGAAATAGACTGCGTCAACTCAAATACTCGTCGGTTATTTTAAGACGTAGATCTTAGGTCTAGGACGTGTGTACTGTACGCTGCCTGATTTTGAGAAATATCTATTTATAAATCTTGTAGATTGGTCGTAAAAAACTTATAAATTGGTCTAAATTCCTTATAAATTGTAGAAAGAATTATACATTTTTTGCTCGTTTATTGCACGATAGATATAAACCATTAAAGTGGCTTACAAAGCCTTTCTAAAGAAGTTAAAATAGCACCGATTTTTTTTTAGTAAGTATTTAGGTCAGTTTTGCTAACGATGAACCTAATAAGTCAATTAAAAATTCAAAACTGATCAATATGATTTAAAATGTGATAAAAAGTGCATCTAATATTTTTTTCCAAATTTAAGTATTTTAAGTACCTAACGTATACTGCGAGACTAAGGATAAAAAGCACGACGTCCTGCATAAGCAACTGATTTTTAAAAATGTCAAGTGCTCTTATTTAACTATTTTTTATTATGTTTTTGACAGCATATTTTATTATAAGAAATTGTGCGTAAAAAACTTAAAGTTCTTTATCAGGATTACCCTCGAGCTCCACAGCTTTCTAACGATTTAATATGGTAAATTACTAGCAACATAATATGTGCACACATGCAATATATTATGATTCAACTAATCACAAAGCCCCACACATATCATTACATTAAATCATGTGGCTAGGAAAACGCTTTTAAATTCCAAACAAATGGCCATTGCAAAAGGATATTCACCCTCCACAAATTATTAGTCATTTTGAAATGAGCTATTCATGTCTTTATATTAACACTCCGTATTTTTCCGACCTGTGGTGGTCGAGAAAATTATTTAATCGTGAGAAAGAGCAGGTGCAGCGTTTGTACCCACTAGTATATTATATTTTTGTGTAGAAATTATTATTTTTTATTGAATTATTACACTCCACAAACACCAGTGTCTGTTTTCTTTAAGATATACATTATTCATTATTTTTTAATTTGATTTGAACAATATATCTTATAACTAAAGACATTGCAAGAGGACTCTACACTAAAATAAATCTAAATGTAACTAAATTTTTAAACTACGATAAATATGTTGCGTATATACCGGGAGCAATCCAATTCTCACCAGTAGTGCCTGTTCACGAGTGTGACGCGTGCGCTGGCACGCCTCTTTGACCACGCTGAATGGAATATTACGAGTATGCTAACCTCGACAGCGGTTACATATTTGAGCCATTTGGTGTAGAGATATCATATCCGTGGGGCTGGGGCTTACCTTGTTTTCTAAAAGCTTTCTAAACGTCTGGCGGACGCCACGCATGACCAAAATTCTGGTGTTTATTTATAAGAATTGTAAATTTCAATGGCAATAAATATTCAAGTTTTCATATAGGTACATTAAACATGTAAAAAGTCGACTCTATCATCCAATCAGTTTCATAACAACAATATGATAATAATTCACTATCGTTTGCATTTTGTAATTCTAATTATTCATTAAAAATAGACAAGTCTGTCTATACGACGTAATTATTAAATCTTAACTAATGCAAATGAGTGCTTTACATAATGAAATAAAAGACATAATTCTTCCAAAGCATTTATTTTTATACATTATTTTTCATTGTAACATCGTAAATATTAAATGAGTCCTTGATGCTTTATTAAGGGTCTACTCTGAAAATTCAATTTTCGTAGAATTCCTACTTAAGGCAGGACAAATGAAAAGAAAATAAGGCTGGTCGTAAATTGTTTTTCAGAGTAGGCTTATTTTTATAAAACGTCCTTTTAATGTTCTGTTAAAATTAATTAAATAAATGTCACGGTACTCAAGTTACTATATTCTAAAACAAACAAATACAATAATCTCATATAATATAACATATTAGCTTTAAATACAAGACAAGAAAAACACGACAGATGATCACGCTCAAAAATTGAAAATTCTAAAATATAGTAGTTTGTAGCGCGCTCTTTATGTCTTTCAAAGCGAAGTGAAAGATATTATCGTCTTGGCCACGGCAAAGCTCATTTGTAAATACCACGGTCACCCATCCGGAGACTAACCTTGTCAGACGTTGCTTGACTTTGGTGATCACTGAGAAACACCTAGTCAAACTGCGCTATGAGGACTAAATATAATTATTTCTATTATATAAAAAAAAAAACATTCACGTTTCAGATAATTACAAATTTACTCGACTCTATTCGTTCGTATATAAAATTTACATACATTGATGATAATATTTGCTATTGTAATTGAAGTAATAAACGATTCTGTAGATTGGTTTTATCAGTTAATCAAGCACTTATTACTAAAATTCATAAACAAAACATATTTACATAAACGTTTGAACAATATTGTCTTAGTCAACATCGTTATTCAATTACCATATTTACATATACAAGATAAATATAATTTGTATTTACACATATTACCTATTGAGTACATCTGCATGTAACGTCTCGTACAAAATATTTACATTGCCATATTATAAACAACTCCTTTGACTTCTCGATTGCATTTAGATTGGGACCGCAGAATTTATATATTCCATTTTGTTTACATGAAAAAGAAAATTACACGATGTTGCGATTCGTATACTTGATACTATTTATAAGTTATGATATAATTAATAGAGAATGTGTCGATGTGAGATTTTGACGTCTACATTTTTGTTGTATAATTAAAAATAGACTGTAATTATTTTAGCTGTATATAAAAATAATATACTTTCTTTTAAAAAGAATGGAAAATTACTTTGACACAATAAACCATTATGCATTAGTATAAAAAACATTGTTAGAAATTGGCATCGAACGCAAGTTACAAAATAAATCAGGCAAAATAATAAAAACGTAATTGTTATTATATAAAATTATACAATACCGACTAATTAGTAATTTCTGTGACTATTTTTTTACAAGTACACTTATTAAGAAAATAAAGTACAAAATAAATACACCACCGCATTAAAGTTCAAAATTACAACAACAGCACAATTATAACTTGGCATCAAAATCCACAATATTGCAATCAAAAAGGTTTGTTATTCTCCATATTATACATTTGCATGATTGCTAATTGCAACACAAGTCATCAACATTATGGGTCATTGCCTCATTTGCGTTATCAAGCCAAATTATCACACAAACGAGGAACACAAAACGTAAACTGGCACTACGGTTGTCAACTCTCGTGCATAACAAATGGTCCCCTAATAGCAATTTCGTGGCTACCTGTATGTTATCGTCGAGGCCCCAATCTAATTTCGCGCGAAAACCATTTATTTTTATTTGATATAAGGTATGTTCGGAAGAACGTCGGGTCTCCGCCTATGATGGGCCCCATGATGCCTCAAATGTATCAACGCTTCCCGCATTTTTTGCTCCCTCAACGACCGTATATACTCTTCATCCACCGTATGTCTATTTTTCCCTCTTTCAGGCTTATCCGCCCGCTCGCCGTCCTTAAAGAGAACACACCATAGAGACTTGTCCTTATTGTCCCACAACAACGACTTTGTGTACTCTTTTAATCTCCGGCTGTTTTCTTCGACGCGACGCATTGCTATCTCTATTTTAATCAAGTCTTTATAATGATCCGACACCGGCTCGGTGTTATTCACGTCGCTTTTAACGGCGGTTATATTAATTCTCGACAAGTAATAATTTTCATATTGGCCGGCGGTGGCCCTCGTTCGCAGTAACCAGACGACGCTGGCAATAAACATGCACGACACTAGGAAAGTTAGAACGAGGAGAGTCAATCGGGATACTACTCTCGAGGACGCACAACTCATATCACTATTTGTTTATGTTTGGGGACGCACTTTGTTTGTGTCTCGAACATAACGCGTCGGCGTAGCAGTTTCGCTACAGCGCTACGGGCGTCTGCTCGCTACGAGTGCCGGTTGGAACTGGCGTAGCGCGTAGACCGCCTACGAGCTGACGCGACTGTAACGGCTCTGTTTATCTCTGTCGCTTTGTGTAGTCAGTATTTTGGAGATCGGTCGCTGCGTTTGGCCAGATCGCTGATATTGGCCTGTTTGGACGACATAATGCAAACCTGCAATAAACAGATTAAACAGTATGGTTACATTTTGCACCCTGAAGCGCAAACAAATTTCTAACACTACAATAATTATTTATCAGCATTTGTAAAGAATCAATCAAAGTTTTCATAACTAAGCATAACAATAAAACTGAAGCACGTAAACAAAAAATCAATATTCAGAACAAGAAACTAACACGTTCTGAGTTTTTCGTTAACATAAAATTTTACACGGCATAATATTGCTCTGTAATTTGCAGTCCAAAGCTGTATCCAAGTTGCAGATGCTTTCAGATCTCTTTGTGCAGGTTTCCTTTGCACTTTTGCGCTGTCATTGTGTGTGGACTATTTAAATTTTACCGCAGTCGTAGTGGAAACGGAGGCGTTTTGCAAGCTTTTAAATAGAGATGTTCTCGTGCATTTTGAAATAAGATGGCTTTAATGAATACAGATACGTTTGAAATTTTATAAATATTTTAGCAAAGTAAACCAGAATGCTTGTAAAGTTTTGTTGCTATTGTTTATGATAATATCGCAACAACAACTCGCAATTGACATCAAAACGTTTAACACAATGTAGTTTAGCACAAGAGAAAACAATACCGTGAAATAATTTTTTTGTTTTATTTATTTCATATTTTATGACTCAGAAAATAGGTCTCAAAACTATGAGTTTTTTTTTCTTTTCGCACACTGCAGTCAATTGTGTGAACAAGTACCTTTTATTACTGATAGTATATTAGAGTTTTAACGCTCTTTTTTTTTCTAGAATAGCAGTGTCCGTCATATAGCGGCCATAATACAACTCATATCTCCAATAATATTACGGCTGCTATATGAAGGCACTGTTATTAATCTGATAGGCTAAATGACTAAAAAAAATCACGTTTGTTGTATGGGAGACCGCCCTTAAATATTTATTTTATTCTGTTTTTAGCATTTGTTGTTAGTTTTATTATAGCGTATTATTATATATTGTTATAGCGGCAACAGAAATGCATCATCTGTGAAAATTTCAGCTATCTCTCTATCACGGTTCATGAGATACAGCCTGGTGACCGACAGACAGACGGACAGATGGACATCGGAGTCTTAGTAATAGGGTTCCGTTTTTACCTTTTGGGTACGGAACCCTAAAAATATCATGTGTCCGACAGATAGATTATCAAAAAATATTAGACATGTATTTTTACTCTTCTCAATAAAACAAAAATTAACGAAGATATAGCCTGTTAAATTTTTGCGTCATGACAAGACTACAGAAGTAGACTTTTTACAGAGTAGTGACGTCACGAGCCTGACTCCCGAACTTTGACAAGGTTTATCTTTGTCATTTATTGTTTGATGATTGACAAAAGAAAAAATAAGTGGCTAACATTTTTTAATAATCTAACTAATGGACTAGTTGTAATAATGATTTTTTTCACCCAGTCGTCATGCCTATTCAGCTTGCAACCTAATCAACAACACTACTTTACTACATTACGAATAAGAAGCTATTTCTAGCATTCATTCCGTAATGTGAGTGTTGGCGTTGATAACGATCGTGTCGCCACTGCAATTACTGGGCAATTTTTGATGTCAAAAAGGCTATACTTTAGTTAATTACAGAGCAAATACGCCGACTCATAGTAACTCAATAGAAGCGGCCTAAAATATAGCTTTTACCATTTTTGGTGCAATTCTGGGAGCGGCACCGTTTTATGTAATGGCTTTTTCGTCAAGTTCAATTTAGCTATTAAGCTATTATATATGTGTTATATAAGAAATTACTTTATGAGTGGACATGTTTTGAAACTGTGTGTATGGTAAATTGGTGTTTACTGGCAGTACCGATGTACATGTAGTTGATAATATTATACATACGTGATTTTAAAATGTTCAAAGCTATCTAATTTTATTTAAAGCCCTTGGGATATTAAACTAGTTACGTATTTTGACGAGTTATTTGAACTTAATCGAAATGTAACAAACAAATACAAAGTTTCAAGGACTTTGCTTAAAACGCCTTTCCATCTTGTGGACGCCATACGCTACGCTTGCTGATGATTTTTATTTTATGTAATTAAATGACAAAACGAGATTAATGTTAGCCTGATGTCAAGCTTTAAACAGGTTTGCCACCAACTAAAATTCAATGTCTCTATTCGAGAACTTCACCAGCCCCTCAGTCTATAATAACAACAATTTAAAATAGCTTTTTCCTACCAGACTAGATTGTAAACGTACAAATTTCGAGTCCATAACTTGAAACGAGATTGAAGTCCGACATTAATTTTACTTCCCCGATTTCCGAGTAAAAACGCAGGGCAAACTTTTAAATGATATTCATGAATAGGTTTAAATTCCAGACCGGTATTCTCATTTACCTAGCTAAAAAACTTTGTACAAAGAAGCTTCTGAATATGAATGAAAACTCACGGTGTGCCGGTCAAGCAGTCCGGTTGCTTCACATTTATTATCCGTGGGGAACGTGAAAATATCCTTTCGCGCTTTGTGTACAGCTAAGCAATACAACTGACTGCATCATTTTTCTCTGATACGCTCTGAAGTTATAGTTTCTGAAAGTATAGGCACAAGTTCGTGTATACTTATAGCATAGGTTTGCGTTTGGTCACGTCCTGCCTGATGGTAAGCAGATAATTGCGATAAAATTAAAATGTGGTCTAAAGTGTACCACGCTTTCCTACAGAATACCTAATTACTCAGATTCTGAATGTTTCTACGTTGAACCTTACTGGGAATTGAAAGACAAGAATAATTTATAAAAAAAATTAAATAGAAAATCGCATCAAAAATCAATTTATTCGTTAGGGAGCCATTTATGCCTACAGACCTACAGAAAACAGAATCATATCCCAAACATAAAAAAAATGAATTAAATTTTAGCTAAATTTTGAATTAAATATTGATGATTTCATACCTACGGTATCCAACAATCTGCACTGGATCTGGTAATCGTATTTTCAACAAAATGCTATTAGATCAAAGGACTGAAACGGTCGATAATTACTGTAATAGTTAACTTATACAGATACCATACTTATCTCTCACAGTCGTTGTTGCTTAGGTGTGCTTGTAATTTTTTACCCAGAGAAAAAGCTAAAATATCATTTTAATGGAACATAAGAGCGGTCGCATGTTTAAACGTACGGGAAATGAAATTACGTGGTTTCAGCGCCGTAAAAATATATAAATGCATTTTTCTTCTACAGTGTCAGACTATAAAGAGGTCTTTGGTTGGAAAAAGAACAAATAAAGTTGTAAATATAAGAGTAAACGCCACCGCGTCCAGATAATACTAGGTTTGTTTGTGTTGTGTGTTTACAGATTATGTACTGTATTTGTGTGATAAGATTTTTGACACACGATTCGCTCTAAGCCAACGTGTGCTTGGTTATTATTGGTCAAGTGTAAGTACCTACATAATAAATATGAAACTCAATTGTCTTGTGAAGTTAAGTTTATTTTTATTTTCTTTCATGATTCAGGCTATTTAGAATACGTATCAAAGTCTCAATAAAATAAAATATAAACTATCTTCAAAATACAGACTTATAAACCAAACAAGTTTATCTATCCGTGTTAGACAAATGCTGAGACAACAACTGTCAATACGTCTCTTGAGGCTTTTCATTTTAGTTCAGGCTAGTCTCAGAAGGTTTTAATCGCTTAAATCATCATCATTCCGTGTCGACCCACTGCTAGGTGTAAGCCTCCTTTCTCTTGTCCCATTTTCAGCTTCTTTGTGTCCGTCCGTCCGTCCGTCTGCCTTCCTGTCCGTCTGTCCGTCTGCCCATCTATCTGTCTGTCCGTCTTCCACAACTGCGTACAAAATTCTGTACTACGTATTACTAGGTAGATTGGAGCCGTACTCAGAAAAGGTGATTATCAGTGTGGCTTCAGACGTAATCGTAGTACGATACTCGTAGACCAAATTTTTCTCCTTAAACCGTTAATGGAGAAAAGGTGGGAGTAAGCACAAAGCATACATTCGCTGTTTGTTGATTTCGCTATAATCTACGATAGCATTGATAGGACTGCACTCTACGTGATTCTTCGTAACTTTGGAATCACATCCAGGCTCGTTCGCATGGTGGAAGTAGCTACAAGGGAGAGCAGAGTGATGGTGCGCATTGGGGCCAATCTGACTGAGGAGTTTGACGTGGTCACTGGGCTGATACAAAGAGACGCCTTGTCACCTGTTCTGTTCAACTCCGTACTTGAATATGTCATAAGAAAAGTGTGTACCCTAAATGGTGGAGTAAACGTTAATGGACAACACAAGGTGATACTATACGCCGATGACCTTGCTCTTCTAGGAGAGAGAAAACAACATGTCGTCGATTCTGTCAGCTGTCTCCAACATGAAGCTAGTAAAATCGGTCTCAGTATAAACCACGAGAAAACAGAGTATCTCCACATGCGCCGGTACAGAAATGTAAGATAAAAACGAGAAAATCTGGCTGTAGGAAATGCAATCTACAAGGAGTGGCTAAATTCCGTTATCTTGGTTGCGCTGTGACAGATACTAACGACAGGGAAGATGAAATAGAAATACATGCGCAAAACATCTGACGTTGCAGTGCAGCTCTCCATTCAGTTCTAGTGTCCAGGTTGCTGAGCACACGTACCAAGATTGGAATTTATAAGACGGTAATCAGACCAAATCTTATGTATGAATGTGAAGGATCGACGCTGACTCAAAAAGAAGAAAATAAACTTCTAATTACAGAGAGAAAGGTACTTCAGAAGATACTGTCACCAGTGAGAAGAGAGGATGGTAGCTGGCGCGTCCGGAAAAACCGGTAGGATCTGGAACTGGAGGATCTGTTTGGTGAGGCCAAAATCCTGAAAGAGACAAAAGTGCACAGGCTGCGGTGGCTCGGTCATGTCGAGCGGATGGAGGAGGATCGGGCCGCCAAGAGAGCTTATCTGGCGCCCCAAGTACCGCTGGCTCGACGCAGTGGAAAAGGATCTGCGCGACATGCAACAGCCAGACTGGCGGAGCACTGCGCAGCGCCGTGACGACTGGCGCCTTTTCGTGTCGGAGGCCAGGACCCACTTTGGGGTCATAGTGCCAACGCTGTAAGTAGTAAGTAAGTAAACTTTTAAAAATATGTATTTGAGGGGTAGCTCCCATACATGCAAAGTGAGGATGAAAATTTTATCAGCCCCATCGTGTGGGGTACCGATGGATAGGGATTTTAAACATGGTTATTTTTATTTTCCTAATCATTGTCACCATCTATGAAAGCCTCGACTCTTACGTAGTATTGGTATACTCTTTGGCCTCGACGTGTGTCTCGACACGCACTTGACTTATTCTTGTCTCAAGTTAATCTTTAAATCCTTACCTTTACTAATTTATAAATCCGAAAGTGTGTTTGTTACTCTATCACGCAATAATAAAGCGGATTGAAAAAACGGATTGACTTGGTTTTGGAATACGTTTAATGACCTAAAAGATTGAAAAGTAACATAGGCAACTTTAGATTCCGAGAAAAAATTAAATGATGATTCAAGCTCTCTATTGAATAAAATAGATTGTTTTTAAAATATAAACTATCTTCGAAACAGCCATCCAGACCAAGCAATACAAAACGTTTATCTATTCTAAGCATTGATCGGGCCATGTTAGCCGAGATAACGACTGTCAATACGTCGGGTATCCGATGCAGATCGGACAGCAGTTAAATATTCATCCACCGCCGCGCCTACCCGGCCGCGCCTGGCCAGATAGGGATTTTATTTTATTCATTTCACTATACCTAGCGGTGGGATCCCGAAATGAATAGTTGGAAACTATTGAATAGCAAATGTGGGGCACGATGGTGTTTGGAAGTTTGGAAGCCAGGAAGAGTCGGTTCACACGTGGCGCTTACGTGGTGCCGCTCGGTCGTTGTAGGCCGCGTATTGACTTGCGAGTATGAACGAAGTGGCGAGCACAGATTGAGTTGCTTCACTAGAAAAAAACTACAGAAGCTTCTTGACAAGCAGACCGGTGCAGTGTCGATATTCGAGCTGAACCTGATCACTGTCACTCGTTTGTCATCTACTGTCGTTGTTTTATGGATGTTCCTATTCTATATAGGAACATATACGAGACGATACGCAATATAATGCCAAATGCACCGCGCTGACACCAATGTCAGGACCCACGAAATGAAGCGACAAGGGATGCATGCAGCGCTTTGCCGTTGCGGCAAAATCAAACAAAATCCGTTGCGGAGGCACCGCGCCGCCGTGTACTTACCTGCCTATCCGGAAAAATCATAGACGGATAACCGCCCACGAGGCACCTTGTGAACCGACTCTAACCCAGCTCTTACAAAAGCAACGCACGGACTTTTACAGTTACGGGTTTATTACGTATGTATGTATATTAAATATTTAAGTTAAACTTTTCACTGGGCTCAGATAAAATTTTGTTTTAAATTACTATTTAAAACATTCAACAACTAGTTTTAACGCAACAACACACAAAGGCTTTTAAACTGCGAATACCTAGTAAATTATGACTGAGCGTTTAATTTTTATATTCTCTTTTCAAACACAGAAAGATTTCAGTAATATTTGGGTTTGTTTTACTATTTGCAGGCGTATGGTGTGACATACACAAGATTATTTAAACACTAATAGGATCGTGTATTGGAAGTATTTTACTAACTTTTATATATACCTAGTCAGATCATAAGTATTGTCACACAGTAAAAACTTTTCTTTTAGAATGCTGGCCACAAAGAAGTTTATTAAATTCGAATTTCGAATTGTTCATGAAAATAAAATGTATACTTTTATAGAATTATACTCATTTTTAAATATGGAGTGAACGCTTAAAGATGACCGTGTTGCAGTTATTGCGTTGCATCGTTGCGGTTACGCGCCAATTCAAATTTTTGACATACTGAAAATTTTTAATAAACTTAACCAAAAGATTAGTTTATCGTACCATCAAACGATACAATGAAGACTCTAGTGTAGATGACAGGTCAAGAAGTGGTCGCCTTCGGTCTGTTAGGACTCCAGCAGTGATAAAAGCTGTGAAGGCGCGAATTCAAAGAAATCCCAAACGTAAACAGAAACTGTTGGCCCTTCAGATGGGGTTAAGCAGAACCACGGTAAAAAGGGTGTTAAATGAAGACTTAGGGCTTCGGGAATATCGAAGAGAAACAGGACATCGTTTAAATGCTCGTCTAATGGACCTGAGACTGAAGAGATGCCGCGCTTTGTTGGGGCGGTACGCGGGAAAAAATATCGGGAAATTCTTTTTTCGGATGGAATTTTTTTTACCGTAGAAGAGAGCTACAACAAACAAAATGATAAGGTGTAGGCACATAGTAGTGAAGAAGCGAGCAACCGTATTCCACGTGTCCAACGAGGTCATTTTCCATCCTCGCTCATGGTATGGTTGGGAGTTTCTCATTGGGGCTTAACAGAGGTACATTTTTGTGAGAATGGTGTAAAAACGAATGCAGTTGTGTCTCAAAATACAGTCCTGACGAACCTTGTGGAACCTGTTTCTCATACCATGTTCAATAACAGGCACTGGGTGTTCCAACAAGATTCGGCGCCAGCTCATAGAGCGAAGAGCACACAAGACTGGCTGGCGGCGCGTGAAATCGACTTCATCCGGCACGAAGACTGGCCCTCCTCCACTCCAGATTTGAGTCCGTTAGATTACAAGATATGGCAACACTTGGAGGAAAAGGCGTGCTCAAAGCGTCATCCCAATTTGGAGTCACTCAAGACATCCTTGATTAAGGCAGCCGCCGATATTGACATGGACCTCGTTCGTGCTGCGATAGACGACTGCCCGCGCAGATTGAAGGCCTGTATTCAAAATCACGGAGGTCATTTTGAATAAACTTTATTGTCATAAGAATCTATGTTTTGTTACGTTCATTTTCGTATATAGGTAAATGGTTACATAATGAATAAACTTGTTTCAATTATTTTGTATTAAACATGTGACAGAATTGATGACCTGAATGTGTATCTTATTAAAAATCGATCGCAAACAAGCAGAGTAGGCTAAAGTCTAAATCTGACGCTATTTAACCGTCACACTGGCACTATTACACTGATTTAACTGTTATTTCTAAACAGTTTTACAGACTTCCAAATAGGAGGAGGTACTATGTTCGTGTGTTTGTATTTCTTTATTATTCATTTTTTTATTTTTCAAGTTTTCATTAATGTTTTCGTCAATTGTGAATTGTCAATTGAATTTATTTCAAAAATTATCTTTTAGTTCCAAAAAATATCCTTTTTTTTTTATTTATTGTTATTACTTCCGAGGTGGCTCCATTTAAATTTTATCGACACCGGCTGAGACCTTTTCTGATAAATCAACAAAAATGTACATAGATGTCACATTGATTCGTGCAAATTATTCGAATTCTGTACACTGTGAAAGTCGGTGTTGCAATTTTTTGCGAAAAATATAATTATCTTATTTCAAAATAATGTCATTTTATAATACAATTTCGCGAGTTACTTATAACAGAGCTTTATCGCAGACCACAAAAAGCAATCAAAGTTACAAATACAAACGTATGAATAGAAATTGGGTCACAAAAATACTGTTTTATTATTCCACTGAACATTACGCGGATAAATCCATCACAAACAAAATCCCTAGTAAAAGGTCAGCGCATTATCATACAAATCCATATTTATTCATTAGGCATAATATTTCATCAACATTAATATTCACAAACACATTAAGCCCATATATGCAGTCTTATATATATGTAGATATTGTACGTATTTAGGTTTTTGGGTCGGTAGTCGTCCGACTTTGCGAAACAGAAATAAGGAAAGACCCACATCATACTGACTTGGTGAAATTCATTTATCATACAAACGTATGATGTCCATGCAAGACGTCTGAAGGCTACTTGTATATTTGTACAAACGTTTCTCGAAATAAGAATAGCTTTGTCACGGATTCACGATTAATTTTCGAAAAACCATACCCGATCCACCAATCGTTTTCAATTAATGGCTGTCATTAATCAAAATCCAACCACATCATTAGCTGCCGAAAACATCTTTCACGCCATCATCATTTCATACGAAATTGACCATAATTACGGGCTAAAAACTTTATCTTAGCTGAGATCTGTAGTTTTCCTTCCAATTAACACCTTCGTGTCAACAACGTGACCTCGGGTTTAAAATGCGATGATGGCAGTTAGTTGTTGATAAAAGTACTAATATTTAATCAATGTATAGTCAAGGTATAACTATTATGTTGTGGAATACTTAACTATACTAAAATGTTGAATAATTATAGAAAAATTTAAAAGTTTTCTACATGTGTACTTATATTCTTCTTCAGAAGTGTAACTACGAGTATAACACCGCACAACAGCATCTTTGTAGCATGAAATATTTTACAATGATTCTAGTAGAACGAGATTGAATGCATTTTTGACGTTGAATTCAAATACACGTATGTAATTAGTTTTTCGCTATCAGCTTTAGTTTTTGATTTATAAGCGAGAGTATTTTTATGAAAAAAAGACTCTATCTCTGCACAGAAAAGATTTACTATCAAAAAACTACAGAATTTTTAGTGATGAAGTGCCATTCTGAGTACTCCTAAATTATTAATATTTTTAATTAGTTATTAATATTTTTAATACCCAATAATTATTTTCATCCATCCATCGTGTACAAAATCAGAATATTTCGCTCGAATTGTTTAAGTACATTACTGTAGGCCCCGGTTGTTTTAACCGTTTAGCCATGTCAGAGGCCTTCAGGCGGCCTAAAAACTCTGACACCAGGGCTAGCCACCCGGCCTATACGAACTTACTTTTAGTTCATTATTGTTGATTTTTCAAAAACGGCTCAGCCGATAAATTTTATTCAGTATCAACAATAGCAATTTCATACAATCTTGACAAGATCAGTTCGTATTACTAAACACATGTATGCAAGCCGCAGGCGAAATGTGATAAACTCAACCAACATGTTCATTTCTTTCCATTCGAGATGGGAAGATATTAATGTCTTCCATGTCAGCTTTCCTGGTATTGTGTTAATTCTGAACGAATAAATAAAAAAAAACTTAGTACAATAACTTCATCAATTTTTCTGTCATAGTTATTGGTAAACCAATAACGAGGTTACAATATCTACAAGTACATGATTTTTCACATGTACTCGTATTAACAAATATGATCCAAATATGTTTTTGTGTTAAGTAGTTCCTGTCATCTTATGCCTTTTCTACACAATTACTTACTTTGAATTAGGTTGTACTAACGTGTGTAGAGCTGCCTATGATATTACTGTGAGCAATATTTTTATTCATATTCTCATACTCATCACTCTCATTATCTCATCATCACACTATGTGTATGTCTGAATATACCTAAGTCTCTCCTTTATCAAGCATTAAGCAGTTTGAATTCAGTTGTTTCATGCAGTAAGTAGTGCGCCGTAATTGCAAGTATTATTTGTTACACGCATTTATTTATTTATTACTGTACAAATCCTACAAAGTGGCGTTGCCAATGCTATGATGACGCAGTGGGACATTACCCAAATTGTCCAAACAAAATATCTGCAATTTGTTCACGTGAAAAGTGACAAATGAACCAAAATCAACTTGCTGAGTGAAAACCGATGAAATTGAATTAATAGCTGCTGAATATGCAGAGCTGGGCTTTCAAGAGCCGATCGCTTGATTAAACTTGTATTGTTTCGATTATACCGTCCATAGATAAGTAATTAAGCTGAAGATTGTAATAATCATGTCAAATTTGATCTATTAATAAGTAGGGATGACTTAAATGCTATTGCGGTAACTAAATTTAACTCAAATGATTTATTTTTCTTAGCACTGAATTTTGTTTGCTTGAAATTTGAGACTCTGTTACCATTTATCTACTGGATTTATCTGTATATGATACTAATGCTGAAATAATATAAATATCACTAGATTAGCCCGGAATTGGCTGCTTCTTGTTGTCGCTGTTGTTGAGCAAAATTAGTGAGCCTGCGTGCTTCATTTTAGGCTTACTTATTTTGCTCTTAGACGGCCTATTCACTCCGACCATCAACTTGGCATTTTTTCTCATAGAAAGCTCTACTATCCTTAGGATAGTTACGACAAATTTGATAGTTAGATATTATTCCTTCTAGAGACTCACAAATGATGACTTAATGATCAAACCTGACAACAAACTGTATTTTTCACGCTAATAATATCATAAATAATATCATAAATAACTGTCTAATAAAATTATTCGTAACAAACAAATGTATACTCTGCAAAACAAGGAAAACATCCCGTAAACAAATTGGCATTAATTTAAAAAAAATGCGTTGAAACTGTACCGATTCTCGGAAGCAAAATTATCACGAAAAGATGAAACCACACATTTTTATCCTTCTTGTTCTTGATTAATAAAGGAGCCGTTTGTTATTCATTTCTCGATTTACTCAGACGCAAAACACAATTTGTGGATCGAGGGATGAAATTGAAAAAGTTTCCAGTTATTTATTTGGAACGTTTTGCCGCGGGCTTTGCCATTGAATTTTATTTTTCAACTCCCTCAAATCCTTTCATTAAACGAAAATAAATATTTGTTTTGTGTTTAGTAAAAATGTTTTTTAATATTGGTTCGCATGAGGGATGGTTGCAGGTATTCATCGGTCAGACAGGTAATATTTTTCTTTTGCTAAATACTTGGTTTCAAGTAAAGGATGAAATGTGAACATTACTTTTTCTGTTTTAATAGAAATTGCAAATTGCATAGTCATAAGTCCAAAATCTGAAGCCGATTCGGCGATACGAATACGCATTAGTCATCTGAGAGAATCTGATATAGGATAACAAGTAAGCGTTACATAACAAAGAGGTAAACAATTTTTTTTTTTTTAAACTGTGACTTTTAAATCTAAAATGATGTCAGTTTATATTAACTTTGTAAGCACTCAGCAAAAAATTTGAAAGGACCTTGCATTCGCCGAGTCCTTTCAAATTTTAGATGCTGTATCTAAATTTATCAAACGATTGATCAATCTTTAATGCAGACAAATGCTTCTCAAAGCCAAAAATACTTCTTCTAAAATTACTCTAAACACCCACACACAACAGCAACTTTCCTTTACACGTTATTCAAAATTAACTTCAACTGTTGATTTTCTGCCACCACTTTGCTGTTTTCCCTTTTCAGTGCATTTTAAATTAACCTTATTTTACCGCAACTCTCGCAACAAAGCTCATGAGCATTAATATATGATGAGCAGCTAGGTTACTTTGTTCAAAATTCGCTTTAATTTGCCCCATCCCGGTAAACTAGGTGTACAGGATGTTTTGTTATTTAATAAATGTGTAACATGATATGACAATTTAAAGCTATTTCAATTACTTTGGTGTCTCTTAGTGTATTCAAAGTGGTGGTTTAGACACAGTAAGCGGCGCGTGGCTCGTCCGTCAGAAAGGTGAGCCGACGATATCGTCAATATTTCGGGTCGGATCTGTATACGATTGGCAAAGGACCGAAGCAGATGGCACTACCAGAAACAGTTCTATTATACACCCTGCAGGTAGATAACGAAGGTTGTGGATGATGAAAAAGATAATGATGATGATGAAGATATTACATTATATTATTCTCTAATTATTATGATCGACATGTTAGGTAGAATAATGAAGATATTACATTATATTATTCTCTAATTATTATGATCGACATGTTCGAAAGTTTTTATGTGGACCTACGGAACTCAAAATAAAATGTGCTTAATAACTGTTTTTACAAAATGCGAGACTTCGTGAGTTACTTTGTGAATACTAACTTAATATCTCGTATGCTTGACGGACTACAATTATGTGTAGGTATTTTCAGACACATTCAGAATTATATCTCAGATCTTCTTAAGTAAATATACGAGTACCTGTCATTGTAACAAACAAATGCGTTTCAACTTTCAATACATGACAACAAAGTCTGATATATCGCTTAGGATCGTTAAATGTATTTAGTCAAAACCCAGTGGATAGGTATAACTACAGAGCTATTACAACCAGAGAGATAGCGCTGTTGTCGGCAAAAATGTATGGGCAATCACTATCAGAAGTTGTCACTGTCAAAAATAATTTTGTTTTCGACTACACTCGTAATACTAGTTTTTAATGGGATGCAATAATTTTAGTAAACACAGTCCATATTACAAAATTAAATGAATAATTGATAGTCATTACAATATCAATAATTACAAAATGAAATGTAAAAGGTCAAAAAAATACGCAAACAATGTGTCGAACAATCCATCGTCATAATGAACTTAATCGAACAGCCCTCCCCTGATAGTGCCCTGGCCGAAGGTGCCCATTATGCTAGCTGCGTTGCCGCGCTGGATCGCCAGTGATATATGCTGGATCAGATAAAATTATATTTATTGTATTAAATCCATGCATCTCTTTCTGTCTATTCTCGATCGATCACATTATCCCTCTGATATCTGTGGATATTACGATCAAAATTTGTATATGAAATGGATGTATTGGTCAAGGTCATGGTCTAACCCATTTCCTAATGTCTCTTTTAATCTAAATGTAAAACATCTTTGGGGTCACCTTTAACACTTTTCATCTCGATCGTTTGAAGTTAGTTATCACGTACCTAAGTATCTATATATTTATTAGAAATATCTGTTGAGGAAAAGATTGTAAACCAAATCATTTTATAGGGATTCTGCAAGAACACCACACAATGAGATTAAATTCTCAAAATAACAAAAAGAAACAAATGAAACGAAATTCGCACGTCTGATCATAAGCTTTCTCCAAAGGGTCATTGAGATCAAACGTAGAACTCTGTAGCCTCAATGGGTCTACTTAAAGTCATTGTGAACTTACCTTGACCACCTTACGGGCGTCACGTTGAAGTACTTAGGAGGTATTGTTACGACTTAACAGCTTTTCTGCTTAACCTGTTACGTAACTGTCCCTCGTGAACGGGCTCGAGGACAGCCGTCTTATTATTTTTGTGTTTGATTAGGTCACAAAAATATTCGAAAATATAATAGCTGAAACATAGTTTTGTTTTATTTTTTTACTTTTACACCATCTTGTTCTTTTGTTTTCGGGTACTGCGGCGTTTCGCCCCGCAAGCGGTGCGAACCGCAGGGCGAATCGCGCAAGACTCTTTTTGAAGGTCCGCATTGTTTGTAGCGGGGCGAAAAGTGCCATTCAAAAAGAGTTTTGGGCGTTTTGTTCTAGGAGATCATTACATACAAACATCCTTACAATTTTGGTCCCGGAGAAACGAAAAATTCGCCTGGACCTTTTGAAAAGCTCTCTGAGATAAATTTAATAGAATCATAATATTTTTCACTTTACATCAAGTTACGAGTAAATTACGGTGCTATTTAATGACTGGGCGGTAAGATTTTTAAACAACAGTTTTTTTTACACCACATTTGGCTACCATATCGCCTAGATCTAGATGAAACCTTTTCACTCTTGCCTTGAAGATATCCAGATTGTATATTGTTAAAAAAAACTAATTTAAGGCTTTATTGATACCTTGATTGGAATTTACCAGGACAAGGTAACTACCTTGTTCTTGATGTAATGGTGATAGCCTCTAGGCTTTTCCCCGTCTCTGTGGCGCCTTACTGTTCTTTCTAGCCACCCCTATATGAACTTACTGTTATTTATATCTTACAGTACCTACACTACGGCAACGTTCGGCACGGGCCAGCCTTCGGGTGGGTGAACGCGGGTGGCATTTAAAACTGAGCGCTACCATGGTTCGGATGACACGTTAAATTGTAGGTTCTGGTTGTTTTTACCGTTTAGCCTGCACGCGGCTTAGGAACTCTGACACCAAAGTTAGCCACCCGGGCTATACGAACTTACTTTAGTACTGTAAAACTTTATCTCACACATTCCTTGTTTTCTATCTATTCCACAGGATAAATAACAATAACTACTCTTACTTGGACGGCCTCTTCGCTGAAAATGACAGCGAAATAAAGACGATGTGACGTGCACGCCCCGCCCCGCATCATGCGTTCGTGATCACTGACGTGGCGTTATTTATGGGAATTCGGTTGATTGATTACGTCCCGTAATTTCCTTACATGTTAAGACAAGCCCTTTTCGTGTCGGGTATGTTTTAACGCAAGTATAACTTTAATGCTAGTGACAGGCCTTGAACTTTAGAATAACTCAATTAGTTTGAAATGTTGTTTAGTCCGCTCAAGCTTTGTTTAATCAAGGTGAACTGTGAAAGACTTTAATTTTTTTTACTTAATTTGTATATCAAATTATTGAGATGGTATGTATGTACGAGTAGGTATGTGTTAAGTAAATCACACTCTCCATGATCTACTTTATAGGAAACTTAGAACAAAAATGTCTTGTGAAGAATGACAACAACTACAGTTGTAAACAGTCACATAAGTCAGTAAATACTTTAATCAGTCTTCTATATTTTATAAGTAGATAGTTTTTTTAACTTTTAGTGGATTCAGAACGTTCCTGGTTTATTTATTAGGTAATCGACGAATTCTCCGTGGAGCAGTTACTCCTCCGAAACGTCTAAATACAACTTTTAATAATCCCATTTCCTTGCAAATTTTTCAATTTTAGCCGATCTTCGAACTTAATTAAATTCCGGAAAGTTATAAATATTATTACGTAAACATGGAGATGGTTCCGTTCCTGTCACGTTTTAAGACTGCGCTGCGGGTCTCTTCCTGACACTTGTGACAACTTGAGATTTTCCCTTGGGAAATGTTTTTTTTATAAATTGTCTGATGAAATTGTGTTCAATTTATACATATTGATGTCATCGTCATGTCTTGATACATGCATATTTTTACTACGAAACATAAAGTGAATCCATGAGTTTAAAAAACATCATATACTTTTAGCTTTACGGTTCTATTAGTACCTACCCATAGAGTTTCGTCGCTTCAGTCATAGGATGTCTACTGTCAAAAATCTCTTCTAAAAAATGTCCAATAATATACATGAACATACTACGTGTCCCATTTTTAACAACTTCTGATCTTCTGGCTTGCATCCAAAGTTGACCCTACGGTCTTCATTAAAATATTGGCCCACCTTATCGTTAGACGTCATGTATTGCGCTTGCCAGTACATGCAAACATTCATACGTACATACTCGTACCTTATACCGTACCGTATATGGAATGGAAAATTGTAAGTAAGTTCGTATGGGCCCGGTGGCTAGCCCTGGTGTCAGAGTTTTTAAACTGCCTGAAGGCTTCTGACATGGCTAAACGGTTAAAAAATCCGGGGCCTACAATTTGACGTTTCATCCGAGCCACGGTAGCGCTCAGTTGTAAATGCCACCCGCAGGCACCCATCCGAAGACTTGCAATTACAATTGTAAGTTGTACAATAGTAAGAGACGAATATGGTTTTATTTATTCATAGGTTGGAAGTATTCTACGACATAACATTTTGAGGAAATTACTTATTTTACGTAGCACCCTGTTATGGTTAAAAATTAACTTTTACGACAAAAGTAAGTTACTTCACAAAACTGTGAACGAGATAGTTATTCAAAATGTTTACGATGACTTCCCATAACAGCTCAAAGCTACGAAGCCAAAATGTTGTATTCCAGTTCCACAATGAAAGCCTGTTGTTAATTTTAGTTTATTATTTTGATTATAGTTCTTGTTGTTTCCAATTTAGACGAAAGTTTGAAAGCAAACGAGGTGCCGTGCTAATGGACAAGTTAGCTGTGTTCGTTTATTTATCTCACTTTTACTGCTAGTGATTACTGCAAGCTTTGATTGTTAATAGAGGTTTACTATTCTCTCTTATGTTGACTACACAATTACTGGTGGTTTTTGGCTGGAAAAATTGAACATAGTTATTTTATTTTATGATTGTATGAAATGGTATTTTTATGAGAGTGAAGTATACGTGTGGCGTATAACAAGCTTTTGCTCGGAATTGAACGGTTACTGTCTAAAATGGTGAAGACGATACACGCATAAACGATATGTCCGAAATGGTAGTCACGTAGAATTACCTAAATGCATAATGCAAAAAATATCAGAAAAATTTAAATACTAAAAAGTTTATAGCCCGGGAGGTAAGCGCAAAAATCAAGTACTTTCTAAAAGCTGATTTTATGTTATTAGGTAGTCATAGTGGTGTACAACAATACCCCGGATTCAGTCAGGTGGGATGCTTAGCGTTTGGATGTGACACCCGTTTGAAGTTTAAAAAAAATAAGTATCTTGCAACTACCTTTAAAAAAGCTGAAAATTGGCGTGCGGGTAGGTATCTTAAAAAAAGTTTAACCACAGCAAATTACCTGAAACAAGTAACAAGGCCTGATAGTCAGGTTTTAAAGTAGCTTTAAAGCCTGACTGAGAAGCTCTATTACATGTTTTGGGTTATTGACTGTGATTAAACTCTTTTTAAAGTACTTATCTACCGGTACACCAATTTTCAGTTTTTAGAAGTACTTGCAAGCTAGTCATTTATGTTTTTGAAAATTCAAACGGGTATCCCCACCAAACGCTAAGCATTTCAGCTGACTGAGTCCGGGGTATTGTTGTACACCACCATGACTACACCTAATACCAAAAATTATATTTTAGAAAGTAGTTGCATTTTTTGCGCTTACCTCCCGGGCTATTCTAGGTAAGTCACGGACAATAAATATTAGATTGCCATGCATGTGTGAGTAACGATGTAAAGTTAAGAGTCAACAATAATGTGCCAAGTACGAGATAGACTCGCGCACGGAGGGTTCCGTACTGTATGGCCCCCATACAGTACGGAACCCTCCCGTTAAATATTTATTTTATTTAATTTATTAGTTAATTATTAAAGTAAACATACAATTAAATATTCTGTGAATATTTCAAGCATCTACCTGTCACCGTTATTAATATCGAGCGAAAAACATCTAAGAATTCAGGTTTGTTGTATGGGATTAAATATTAATTAAATATTAATTTTATACTGTTTTTAGTATTTGCTGTTCTAGCGGCAACAGAAATACATCATCTGTGAAAATGTCAGCTTTTTAGCTATAATGGTTCATGAGATACAGCTTGGAAACAGACAGACGGACAGCGGAGTCTTAGTAATAGGGTTCCGTTTTTACCCTAAAAAAATTGGTTGCCTGTAAAGTCGGTATACGGGCGAAAGTTTTACGTGACAACGACTTTGAGACGAATGAGACGAATGAGAGCGCATGAAGTGTGAGCGGAGCGTAACGCAGTTTCTTGAAGTGTCACCCGGCAAACCAATTTATAAGACGTTGTCACGTCAAAAATTATAAAAGTATAAAAGAACTGCATGAAACATGATACACAGTAAACAAGATAACCTAAGCCAAGTACTGTTCACCCGAGTTATGTATTTAGAGGCATAGCGTAACTCTTTCTAACTAATCAAAAAGCGCAAGTCTCTCACTCAGAGTTCATAAATAATATGCGGGGCTGGATGGTGTGGCCTTTATAAGCTCCTCTACCTCTACAGAATTAAACATACAAAAATGTAAAAACAGGTCGCATATAGCTTAAATAAAAATAAAAGATAATAATAGTACACAAATACTTGTAAAAAATAGTATAAAATAATTAAGATACATTTCTGTACACATTGGTGCTAAATTATTATACACCTGATTTAACGATTTAGCAGCAATATGTATAGAAATCTACACGTAGAAGCATATGAAGATTTCTAACGGTACCTACATGGCCATGCGTTTGAGTTGGTATCGTGAGTTGGTATAAAAGCTTAGGGCTACATTTATTGGGACGTTATATTGTCAATTTAATAAAACAATCGTTTTTCCAAACGTTATGTTTCATAATGTTTACTAGTATTATTTCTGAAATGTTGACAAATTAGTGAAACCTAAGAAAAAAAATATTACCTACAACTTTTCAAATCGATAATATGAAGGCAACACTTTTCATGCGACCGGACTCTCCCTTTCACGGATAATCTCCCAAGCGTAGTTTAATTTCTCTTTGAATAAAGGAATTATGTTAAACAGTACCTTAGTATCCTGAACGCAAAGAGATTGCTATAAAAACTCTACAAGCTTTTCTTTGTCGTAGTAAATCTCTTTGTTACTTATAATCACATAAATGTGAAAAACATTGTAGATACTAGAGTTCCCATTTAAATGCCTTGATTACATTCACAGAAGAGAGATAGTTCTGCTGTCCTGTGGTTACATTAATTACTAAGATTTTCAGATTTTGCTTTTTATTATGATTTAACGTTTAAATTTATTTTAATATATTTCATGTCGTTTGGTTTGTGTTTTTACCCAAATTTCCACAAACACGCATTGTCAATCAAATCATTGGGCCAATCAATTTATTGGGCCATCGTGGTGGTTATGGCCCAATCACCATTCGTGGTTAGGCCTACGTCATACAGTGGACTATTAGACAGGCTTGCAAAGGTTACGACAATATGACTTATTTAATATACACATGTGACATGATATTTAAAGTGGATCCCTTTGAACCAAACCATCACTTAGCATCCAGCGAAAAGTTTCTAACTTGCCAACAAACCAAAAACAAACTTTGTACATGTGTACCTTTTTTGCTCTTTTTGCTGCGTTAAAAATATTCGAAGTGTTAATATTCCGTACCGAAATTAAAACCGTAAAATTTACAGCTCTATAAAATAAAATACGTTCATTACTTAAAAAAAGAGCCTTTAGAACTTCAAAGTACAACATTGTGCCTAATGCCATCAAGGTGAAAGGTACCGACTCACTCACCTTGCTCAAAGAGTCACTAAGAACCGTTAACAAATTGAATACTCCGAAGTCTAAAGAAGTTAGATGCTCTTCACTTTATGTATTTCTTACAAGTCTGTGAACTCAATTTGCTTCATCGGAATTCCGATCGCTTGAAACATGAGCAACCAAATGTGCCCTTTGGTTGAAGTCAAAAGGTTTTTATTTAAAATAAAACATTGAACTGAAACTAATACGTGCTATCAATAGACTTAGGAGATGAAAAATTTAACAAGACGTGTGTTGGACGACATGCAAATTCAATTATGAAATAGTACTTTACCGGTGTGCATATTATATTTACTACCAAAATTAAACAGAGTATTATTTTCATATTTTTTTATAAAAACAAAATGATATAAATTATGTTTTATTCCTGGCAACTGAATATCAAGGCTTATATACCATAATATATTTTCCGTTTAGTTTACGTCCGAGTCGTCTGACCATTATCTCGCCTGATGGTAAGTAAGCGACGTTGTGGTCGATAATGAAGCATGCAGACTTAGAAGAATATAAGAAAATATATAAGAAAACTACACACAAGACAACGCGAAAGGAGGAGAAAAGGAAAAGGATGATAAAGATTACAAATATATGTGTCCCATAATTACTTATCTGTTTTAGATGAGTCATATTTGGGGATATGGATTATTTCTTCCCATAAAAATAAGAATTAAGTGGCTTACTCTTGAGGCAATCTGTACATCATGAATGGCCTTTATCTTGTGTGATTAACATCATGATTACATAATATGATTATTTTTCGCAAAAAATGGCAAAACCGACTTCTATCGTGAACAAAATTAATAGTTCCTTCGAATTGATGTATATCTACAATTTTTACATTGTTGTTGATATTTCAAAAACGGCTCAGCAGATTTCGATAAAATTTAAAGAGGACTACCTCGAGTATACCGTTTCGAACTAAAAATATTTTTTTATTCATTTCACCATTGGTGAAAGTATCGATAAACATACACTAAAAAATACAAACAGTCCTCCTACTTTTTGGAAATCGGTTAAAATTGAGGTTGTGTGCATTAGAGAATACGAGTAGGTATATTCCGCTTCGGTTTTGATTCCAGTTGGTTCTACGTAAGTCCAGGTTCTAGGTCCAGAATATTTCATTCTGTAAATTGTGTTCTACTATGGCTTAAATATATATTTTCTGCTACTAAAACTCATCTTAGTCATCTCCCTGTAGGGGCTGTTTATATGTATATTGTTTGTTGTGGACTAAATGTATGATGGGCTAAAGGGGAAGAAGTTTTGATTAAACCGCTAATTCTCCTAACTTGTTTCTTGCAGTAATCTTACAGAGTACGTATGAATGCCGCCATGCCGTGGAAATCCAACCTTCCTAATCGATTTGTAGCTTTGCCTGATTCAGGAAAAAGTGTGTTTTGTAATGAAACAACAGTCCCACGCCTCCATTAGAAAAATGAGCGTTTCTGCGAACTGCAATCGTAAGTGTAGAGATTTTCAGTCCAGATACTGAATCTACGACTTGAAGTCGAAACTCCTTTGATTGGTTCCATTTATCGACTTACCCTGACCTGTTTACTTAAATAATCGGCCAAGTGCGAGTCGGACTCGCGCACGATTTGGAAGTACAGTATGAAAGCCCCCCTTGATCAATTTTATTTTTATTTAATTATTTATTTTTGAAGGGACTATAAAACTTAATATTCTGTAAATATTTCAAGCATTTCTCCCTGTTGTCGTTATTAGTATCGAGCAAAAAAAGCGTTTCTTGTATGGGAGCCCTCCTTAAATATTTATTTTATTTTAATTTCGTTACTTATTTTTATATTGAATATTTAACTAAATGTTATGTGAATATTTCAAGCATCTACCTGTCACCGTTATTAATATCGAGCAAAAATCGAATAAAAATTCAGACTTGTTGTATGGGAGCCCCACTTAATTAAATATTTTGTTTTTTCTGTTTTTAGTATTTGTTGTTATAGCGGCAACAGAAATATATCATCTGTGATATTTAGATTTCATTTCAGCTTTCTAGCTATCACTGTTCATGAGATACAGCTTGGAAACAGACAGACGGACAGACGGACAGCGGATCCCATTTTTACCCTTTGGGTACGGAACCCTAAAAATATGTTTTAAAAGCTATTTTGTCATCTTGTCAATATGATGTGCTTAGATGCAGGGTAAATGAATGAATTAATAAACACTTTATTCTTTACACTAAAAACACAGAATACAGTAGAATATATAGAAGAAAAAGAATTCAACTTAAAATTTAATGTGTGCAACAAAGGGCGATCTCATTGCTTATAGCAATCTCTTCCAGGTAATCCAAATGCAAATTTATTTTTATAAATTCCTCTCTTGATGTAACTAGAGAGGAATTTATAATAAGTAAATATTCGAATCGGTTTAGTACCTACAATACTGCATCCTAATACACAAATAGCGAATAATATAAGATACACTAATCCATATAATTTGATAAAAAAAACTAAATATAAAAATAAATAAGAACAAAATAATTATCACAACAGATTTATTGAGTTAGCGCCTGTGATATATAAAGCTTTTGAACGCTTTCCTTAAAAACAGCAAGAGATGAGGCTTTGCGTGTTGAAATGGGCAAACATTATTATTTTTCAAGGGCGTAATTGTAAATCTTAACCTAGTTCATAAATTTACTACCTATATATTTGGTGCTGTTTATACCAATAAGAAAGTATAGTTACTTATTTTCAGAACAGCGCTACCTTTAGATCTACCTTTGTATAATGTGTGCATTTGTAGGTATAGATGTAGATAAAATACACAGTGCACGAACTAGCTTTTAGTGTGAGCAAACATTACTTAAACGTCATCCGGCTGTTGACTCCAACACAAAACACATTAGGGACCATACAAACCAAACATGACACCTATCTATGACATTGGTTATCTAGGACAAAATAAAACCGAAACAAAATTAGGTCATTTAGGTGAAGTTTTTAATGTGACCTAATCTCGTCTAAAGTTGCCTTACTTTAAAATGGAAATAGATAGTGGAGAAGAGAGTAAAAATAAAAATAGCCATTTGTAAAACATTATTTTAGTTTGCAACAAGACAAATATTAGGTTAGTATTTCACAATCGACAAGTTTTGTGCATATGTGAGAAAACATGCTAGTAGAAATTTCATCATCCATCCATCCATCAGCCATAAGAAGTCCACTGCTGGACATAGGCCTCCCCTATGGATCTCCAATAAGACCGGTTGGAAGCGGCTTGCATCCAGCGCGATCCTGCGGTCTTAATGAGGTCATCCGTCCATCTTGTGGGTGGACGTCCTACGCTGCGCTTGCCGGTACGTGGTCTCCACTCGAGAACTTTCCGACCCCATCGGTCATCAGTCCTCCGCGCTATGTGCCCTGCCCATTGCCATTTCAACTTGCCAATCCGTTGGGCTATGTCGGTAACTTTGGTTCTTCTACGGATCTCCTCATTTCTGATTCGATCTCGCAGAGAGACTCCGAGCATAGCCCTCTCCATAGCTCGTTGGGCTACTTGGAGCTTACTAATAAGGCCCATAGTGAGAGACCACGTTTCTGTGCCGTAAGTCATCACTGGCAACACACACTGGTCGAAAACTTTCGACTTGAGGCACTGAGGTATGTCGGACGAGAAGACGCTACGCAATTTTCCGAACGCTGCCCAGCCGAGTTGGATTCGGCGATTGGCCTCTTTCTTGAAGTCGGACCTACCTAACTGTACTACTTGTCCTAGGTAGACGTACGAGTCAACGACTTCAAGAACCGAGCTCCCAACAGAGATCGGGGTGGGTACAACATGGGAATTACACATGACTTTCGTCTTGTCCATGTTCATCTTAAGACCCACCTGTTGGGAAACCCGATTGAGGCCTTCGAGCATCGTGCTGAGCTCTTCCATCGATTTTGCCATGACTACTATATCGTCGGCAAACCGAAGGTGAGTGAGGTATTCGCCATTGACATTGATGCCGAATCCTTTCCATTCCAGGAGCTTGAAGGCGTTCTCCAAAGTAGCCGTAAACAGTTTCGGAGAAATGACGTCTCCCTGTCTTACGCCTCTTTTTAAAGGGATCGCCTTGGAACTCTCTTCCTGTACTCGGACCGACATAGTGGCGTTATTATACAAGCACTTCAACACTTCGATGTACCGATAGTCAATACGGCATCGTTGGAGAGACTCGAGCACAGCCCAAGTCTCGACCGAATCAAAGGCTTTCTCATAGTCCACAAACGCTAAGCAAAGTGGCAAGTTATACTCTTCGGTCTTCTGTATAACCTGCCGCAGCGTATGAATGTGGTCCATGGTGCTAAAGCCCTTTCGGAAACCGGCTTGTTCGGAAGGCTGGAAGTCATCAAGCCTGCGCTCGAGACGGTTCGTAATGACCCTTGAAAACAGCTTATAAACATGGCTCAGAAGCGAGATGGGTCTGTAGTTCTTCAATAAGGTGTTGTCACCTTTCTTGAAAAACAACACCACCACGCTTCTGTTCCATGCTTCTGGCGTGATGCCCTCGAGGACGACGGTGTTGAAAAGCTTCTGGAGGACTTTTAGTACCGGTGTTCCACCCGCTCTCAGAAGCTCTGATGTGATACCGTCATCACCCGGCGCCTTGTTGTTCTTAAGCTGATTCAGGGCCATTCTAATCTCGTACAGGCTGATGTCCGGGATATCTTCGGTGAAGTGTCGGGTCAGCTTGGCTCTTGGATCTTTGGCCGCGCTGCTAACAGGCTTAGCGACCGAAGCGTATAGCTGTCCATAGAACCTTTCAATCTCCTCTAATACCTCTGCCTTGGTCGACGCTATACTTCCATCTTCTCTCTTCAGCTTTGTCAATTGGCTTTGCCCAATAGACAAATCTCTTGCGAACACTTTGGAGCCTTTGTTTCGCTCTATTGTCTTTTTAATGTATTCAGTATTAAAAAGACGGATGTCGTGCCGCAAGGATTTCGAAATTTGTCTATTGAGACGCCTATAAGACTTTGCATCATCGGAAGACTGCAATCTTAGAGAGCGTCGTTCGGCCATGAGATTTACAGTGTGATCGGAGAATTTCTGCGGTTTATTTGAACGGCGGGGTCTAACGAACTTAGCACCCACCGTTTGGACAGTTTCTACGAGCCCGTTGTTGATCTCCTCCACCGACGCAAGGTTCTCTCGGCAAGCAAAACGATTCGAGAGCTCGAGCTGAAAGTCCTCGGGGTTTTGGATATGTTCACGAGTAGGTCGGAGCGTGGACTTCATCAGGCGGGACCTTTCGAGCTTAACATTAATATCTAATGTGCCTCGTACAATTCTGTGATCGCTGCCGGTTTTCACCCTGTGGATCACGGAGACATCATTAAATATTCGTCTCTCGGTCGTCATGATGAAGTCTATCTCGTTTCTCGTGGAACCATCAGGGCTCATCCAGGTCCATTTCCTGTGAGGCGGCTTCTGGAAGAAAGAGTTCATCATAAAGAGTTCCTCTCTCTCCAGAAAGTCAGCCAGCCTCTGGCCCCTAGGGTTCCGTTGCCCATATCCAAATTTCCCCACCCTCAGCTCATCATCGTTTTTTCTGCCCAACTTTGCGTTGAAGTCCCCCATAACAACAGTGAAGTGGGTCTTAGACATATGAATGGCCCGACTTACGTCCTCATACATAGTCTCCACTTCATCATCTGGGTGTGACGATGTCGGTGCGTATACCTGAATGACCTTCAGCGAATACCTCTTGGATATTCTGAGTATTAGGTATACCACCCTGCTTGACACACTTTCGATGGTAATAATGTTGTTGGTGAGGGACTTGTGAACGAGAAAACCAACACCACCTTGGGACCGTTGGTCACCTTCCCGGTAGTAAAGCAGGTTGCCGGAGTTTAAGGTTATCGTGTCCTCCCCCTCTCTACGGACTTCAGACAACCCCACAATATCCCAACGCAACCTACTCAACTCTTCTTCCAACTCAGCAATCTTCTCGTCAGTCCTCAACGTGCGCACGTTGTGTGTTACCAGGGCCAGTCGTCGTTTACAGGAGTGGTAGCCGGGCGTCTGCCAGCGATTCTTAGCACCCCCTTCTCCGCCGTTACCGGGGCCGCTACCGTAACCCCGGGCTAGCGGAGCTGCTGGGGACTGGGGGCCTGGTCTATTTGTTGTTTCCATATTGGGGTTTTTGCCCATAATCGCCGCGCTGGGCAGGCGTGGTGGCGATCGCAGAAACGTAGCTTCGCGAAATTTAATCTCTCGCAAAAGAGTCTACATCATAACTCTTTTGTATACCATGTTAAATTTGATTCCAGTTGCCAAGAGGATGCACTCCTGTCATCCAAGAAAATGTACGGCGCACGCAGCGGCTATATCACTGCCAAGTTTGGACCAACTCCAACGACTAGTTGGGTCAAACCAATATCACTTGTGAAGTTTCATTTCCAATAACGCGGTGGTACAGTTTGTCAAGTAACAATTCATAAAGACAATGTTGTGCATTTAGACGATGCACGAAAGCTATTTTCCTTTAGTGACATAGAGATCTTATTCTAGATCGATCGTAATAATTTTACCGACAGGGTAGCTAGCTGCAACCGGCCTTCCTGGTTGTCTGTAGGGGAGACCATTGTCCGGAAATGGATGTCATGTTAGCCTTTCATTATTAATTTATGTTTCAGTCGTTTTTATGATAGCGAGTACAAAATATTGGGCACAATATTGAGTCACAGCGCAACTAAAGGCTTTTTCTTATTTTTTTTTTTGTTGTATAACATCATTGATTGAACAGCTGAATTAAATTGAAATCAAAATACTCGTTTGAGAGTATAACGTGGGTATAAATGTATATTTATAAAGACTACATTTATAGGAGTTTGCTTGCTACATAATTCTGTTATTTATATAGTACATATAGCTATACTTTGTAACTTTACTATGGAGTTTTTCCAACACAATGTTCTGTACTCTTTGAAATACAACAGCCTCCCGTAACACGTAGGGCGGCCTCGTCATCCCTTCAGCGCCAAATTGAGTTACCCAACAGAGTTAATAAAGAGATCTAGACGTGACTCGAATACCAACACTGGAATAACCGCTAAATATAGGCCAAACGGAAATTAGAAAGAACTTGGCTACAGACTTGTCGTTTTGCAATTATAATTTTATATTAATTTGATAGCTTAAGAAATATGAATAACAGTAGAAAATAGTACTTTACGCACGATTGACCATGCTTGAACCTCAATTCAAAGACTATAAGCGCGACCAAATCCTAGGCGTCAATTTTGATTAAATTTTATGATTACTTTTTTGAGTTATAACTACTACGAGTACAAGTACAAATGACAAGTAACCGAGGCGCATGACATTATTATAACTACAGGGAAGACCCACGCCCAGTTTTATCATTTCAAAATTATCGGGAATTACCTATAATTTGAAGTTATTATTATGTAAATATATGCAATCAATGTGTGAATTTGTTTTATTTGTTTGATTAAAAAAACGTCAGCCATTGACGGAGAAACTAATTGAAAAATTTTACCCATGCGCTATGAAAGTAAAACTGTTTTCAATTATATATTTTTTTAAAATACAAATATCTGCTAGATCACGCGTTAACAATGGAAAAAGACTTCGTAAAATGTACATTAAATTAGAAAAAGCTACGGGTGTGTGCAAATGGCCCCCTTGATAGCTGAAGCCGGGATTTATGCGATCACAGATCGAGGACTATTACGGAATTAGCAGGGTCCGGGAGATAAGCCTACTGGGCTTTGGTGAAAATCGATGGACTGCTCGTTGTACGGCTAACTTGCTCACAGCTCACAGAAACCAAATGTTAGCCGATGATGATATAGTAATTGTTCGCAAAAAATGGCACAACCGAGTTCAATCGTGTACAAAATTCTAATAGATTGCTTGATTCGATCTATACCTACAATCATACTCATACTCATACTCATGGAGTTTTTTTGAATCTTTACACCATTGTTGATTTTTTATAAACAGCTCAGCCGATTTCGATAATATTTTAACAGCATCACCTCGGAAGTATGTTTACTCTATTGAACTAAAATAGTTTTTTTAATCGGTTCACAATTGTTGAAAATATCGATGAACATACACAAAAAAAAATTGGTTGCCTGTAAAGTCGGTATACGGGCGAAAGTTTTACGTGACAACGACTTTGAGACGAATGAGAGCGCATGAAGTGTGAGCGGGGAGCGTAACGCAGTTTCTTGAAGTGTCACCCGGCAAACCAATTTATAAGACGTTGTCACGTCAAAAAATACCACAGGCGAACATAGAACCTCCTCCTTTTTGGAAGTTGTTTAAAATTAACAGATATCTTATAGCAACTTAATATTTAATGAACTTCAACTTAACATTTAATGAACTTGATGTTCCCCACGAGCGCGTCTGCCCGAGGGAACCCTAATGCTGGTGTGGAGCTTGGTGTTTTCGTCTGAGGGGAAACTACAGGATCACCGAAATCAAAAACCCTTTATTTTTCTTCACAAACTTATATACACTGTTTTTCTTTGACAAGAAAGAGTCAAGCGCGAATCGCACTAATAATTTTGAATTTGGAATATTTTGCCGAAAGAGTTTGCCAAATAAATAAAGAAGATCGTAGCCGTCGTGCACACTTGATTCGGATCTCATTTCAGATTTAGATTAGGTTTATCATGTTTGCGGTTAGTATTTTTGATATACGCGTATCTGTTATATTTATATGTACCAAAACTCGGTTGGCAATAAGTTTTAAAATCATTTGTGTTTTTACAGGGTTCAATGTATCTTACGTATACTTAAGTAACTTGTACCAAATTAGCCCAAATAAAGGGCGAATTTTAATCAACTATTGTTTTAGTATATAGATTCAATATTTTCTTCTCTTTGACAAACATTTTCTATCACCGTCACTTCAAACGACTATTTTGTTGCTAACCCTGTAGATCATCTTGTATCAAAACCTTACCGTATTATACTTTACATTTGCTTAATATCACCAGTACGTAGTATTTTTATATATTCTTTGGTATCACTACATAGTATAAAACAAAGGCGGATCCCGCTGTCTGTCCTCATGTATACTTACCTATATCTTTAAAAATACGCAACGGATTTTGATTCGTTTTTTTTAGTGTATAGAGTGAAACAAGAGGAAGGTTTATATGTATAATACACCTGTGCGAAGCCGGGGCGGGTCGCTAGTGGTAGATTATTAAATGATTAAAAAAAGACCTGATGTACAAATGAAAGCTTTTAAAATGTATTAATGCCTTATAAAACATACAGAAACAATTTTGCTTCTGCCACATAACGACAGCAAACGTGACTTTTGTTATAATCTATCCACGTCAGTGACCTTTAATTTTTTGCTACCACATCCAGGACCTCAAACCACACAGATGTTGCTCTACTTTTCCTACAATGTCTGTATAATAGGTATTGGAGATATTAAACTGAAACTGGTATTATATAACCAAGTAGACCGCAAACCGATTTCGGAATTTGATTTTTAATAAATAGTTGATTTTTAATTAAAAGTAAACCGATCACATAGCGGGGACCAGGAGACAACCAGACTCACTGAATACCTCAGTGAGGCGGCGGATGCTGCTCAACTCAGCTACCCTTCGGCCCAATTAGTGATCCTGGGGGACTTTAATGGCCACCACAAGGAGTGGCTACACCCATACCTAGACACTAACCATGCTGGGCTTGAGACGCGCAAGCTTGCCTTGACACTAGATCTTACCCAGCTGGTTCAAGGCGCCACACGTGTACCTGACGTTGACACGCACACAGCCTACTGCTTGGACCTTCTGCTAACCACCGATCCAGACCGTTATTCAGTGGCGATTTCCTCACCGTTAGGTTCATCTGACCACTGTCTGGTGAAATCTGTATCCGTCTACTCCCCATCAGACCCCAGCCCCAAAGGGCCACGGCGAGTGTGGCGGTACAAGTTAGCGGATTGGGATGAGATGCGGTGTTTCTTTGCATCTTACCCTTGGCAGTCTGTTTGCTTCTCTTCCGATGATCCTTCTACGTGCGCGGATGCCGTGACAGATGTGCTTCGTACCGCCATGGAATACTTCATCCCATTTTCGGACGTGCCTCTGTCTAGCAAAGCTCGGCCCTGGTTTGGACCTGAATGTGGACGCGCCGAAGCGCAAAAGCATCAGGCATACCTGGCTTGGGCCGATGCTCGAAACCGTAAGTCGAGGGACATTCGTCTGAGGAAGAAGGCATACAATAGGGCTGCTAAGTCCTGTAAAAAGGTTATGCGGAGGGCTCGCTTTGATCACATTAGTCGAATAGGCAATAAGCTTGCTTCTTACCCTGCGGGTAGTAAGGCATTCTGGTCCCTAGCTAAATCGGTTGAAGCGAACTTCTGCCGCCCCTCACTGCCTCCGTTGCTGAAACCCAATGGTTCGCTGGCCCATACCGCGGTTGAGAAAGCAAATTTATTTGCATCTCAATTTGCTGAGTCTTCGCGTCTGGACCCCGGTAGTGCGAGACCTCCAACCTTGCCAAATTGTGGCTCTGTAATGAGTGATATACATATCCGGCAAAAGGAGGTTCTCAAGGTTCTCCGCAGTCTTGATGTGAACAAGGCCAGTGGCCCTGATGGTATTCCGGCCATTGTATTGAGGACTTGTGCGCCTGAGCTGTCGCCTGTGCTGACTCGCCTCTTTCGCCTATCTCTGAAGACAGGTCAAGTGCCCAAATCTTGGAAGCTTGCTAACGTGCAGCCTGTACCCAAAAAAGGTAGCCGTGCCGACCCTGCCAATTACAGACCGATTTCGATCACGTCCATACTTTGCAAGAGTATGGAACGTGTCCTTAACAACAGGCTCCTGGCGTACCTGGAAGCGAATGACCTACTCAGTGACCATCAGTACGGCTTTCGCCGAAACCGGTCTACTGGGGACCTTCTGGCGTACGCCACACACAACTGGAGTGAGGTCATCGAAAAGCACGGGGAGGCGCTGGCTGTCTCCTTGGACATCTCCAAAGCTTTTGACAGGGTCTGGCATGAGAGCCTAATTGGCAAGCTTCCATCTTACGGCCTGCCTGCTGATTTCTGCGCATGGATATCAGATTTCTTGAGGAATCGGTCGATACGTGTGGTCGTAGATGGCTGCTCGTCAGATCATATGGCTATCAATGCCGGGGTTCCTCAGGGGTCAGTGCTCTCTGCGACCCTCTTCCTACTGCATATCAACGATCTGCTAAAGCCCGGAATCTTTGGGTACGCAGACGACAGTACAGTCGTGGAGAGCTACACATCCGATGCAAGAACCAGCGGGCCACAGATCGAGTCTCACAGAGAGGCTATGGTCGAGCGGCTCAACTTGAGTCTGGAGGCGGTTTCTGACTGGGGTGATGCTAACCTGGTCAAGTTTAATGCCACGAAGACTCAAGCCTGTCTGTTTTCGGCCAAAAAGAGACCCTTCCAATTGTCTCCCGCTTTCCGTGGTGTCTCCGTTCCGGTAACTGACAGCTTGGAACTATTAGGCGTTTCACTCTCATCGACTCTTAACTTTGGCTCTTACATAGAGTCAAAGGCCCAATTAGCTTCCAAAAAACTTGGTGTTCTTTCTAGGGTGAGACGGTATTTCACACCTGAGCAACTGCTTAGTCTGTATAAAGCTCAAGTCAGATCGTGCATGGAATACTGCTCTCACCTTTGGGATGGCTCCGCCAAATATCAACTGGAGGCTCTGGAGTCGATTGAGAAGCGAGCCAAGAGGCTGATCGACAACGACACTCTGACTATGTCGCAGCTGCAAAGTCTCGAGCATCGACGTAAGGTAGCGTGTTTATCGGCCTTTTACCGGATCCACTTCGGAGAGTGCGCCCAGGAGTTGCACAATCTGGTCCCACCTGCCCCTTTCTTCTATCGTACGGCTAGACAGACGCGACCAAAGCGCCACCCTTTTATGGTGGACATACCGCGCATTAGAACCAAGCGTTTCGAATCCTCATTCCTCATACGAACAGCCAGAATGTGGAACGCTTTGCCTGGGTCTGTCTTCCCGCTAAAGTACAATGTGGGCGTCTTCAAATCCCGAGTAAATAGGTATCTTCTAGGTAAGCGTGCTACAACCTAGACCGCATATCTGCTTAACATCAGGCAGTATGTGGTCAAACGCAAACCTATTAAGAATAAAAAAAAAAAAAAAACTGTTGCGACGGTAAGATATCTCGCTATGAGATCAAATCAGATATGAAGACATCCGTAGAATAACCAAAACACATACATGCACAGACATAGCCTAGCTGATTGGGAAATTGTAAAGCCAGTGAGCAGGGCACAGTGCAGAGAACCGATGAGTTTGAAAAATTCTGGATTGGAGACAACGTACCGGAAAACGTAGCATAGGACGTGCACTAACCAGGCTGGAGATGGAGAAGGATGGCCTTATTAAAACTGCGTCTTCATGCGGGATGCAAGCCGCTTCCAACCGGTCTTATTTGTGATCAGTGGAGAGGTCTATATCCAGCAGTGGACGCTACATTTTATGGCTGGAACGACGGCGATGAAAACTCTTGCAAAGACGGAACAGCTTTCTTTATACTTGAGTCACGTAAGATCAGGAACTTAACCACAAGATGAGCGCATCCCGTTCGTAATGTGACGTTGTAGCCCGTCTGTAAGACATCTACTGAAATAAACTATATCTGTTTTTCTGCTTCGGAAAAAATACAAAAACATCACACGTTTTCACGTCATCAAACGTAACGGAAACGTTTCTTGACTGCTTCCGCGAAGAAGAAATACGTGTTAAGTTTACGCACGTTCAGTTCAGGTGCGTCCTTAAACCATTACCCCAGCACGATGGCCTTCAGGAGGACTAAAAACTCTAACACAACTGGACCTGTACGAACTTACTTAGCACGATGAGCTCATATAAGTAGGTATTGTGTAGAAGTAGATATTAAATAGGTGTTTGAATTATTTTAACACCGCTGATTTGACCGCAGCATTCAGTGAGAATCCCACAGTTGTCAGACTTCAGAGCGCGCATTAGTTCGAAACACTGAAGTTTCAGATGATAATTTAATTTACAATTTATCCACAACGCAGACAAACTAGCAACGCGAAAGTTATTGAAACTTTGATCTAACTGCTGGCCACTACGAACCTAAAACAACAAAATCAGAACAAGCAGCTAGAGTTCAACAAGTTCCGTTATTTCTCAAGCTGTTGAAGCTGCAGGTAATTGAAATTTAATTAACCATGCGCCAGCTGCAACTGATGTATTTTGATTTACTTGGGAAATCCGTGCCAGTCCCAGATAGAACCATGCTTATACAGCTTGTAACTATTCTTTAATTATACAACTCTACTCCACAATTACTGTAGTAGCCTATACCTAGATAAGAACTTTAAATATTCATTCTTCTTTATAGATGTGTTATATCAGAAGAGATCGTTTATTTATTACAGATATTTGTTTCATTTTAATAACATATCATTATAATTTCACTATGGAAACTAACGTGGTTTTCGTACATTTTAATTAACCTCTCGCACCGCTCGAAGCGTAGTTTGACTAGGTGTTTGTCAGCGATCACCGAAATTAAGCAACGTTCTGCACGGTCAGTATTTTGGATGGGTGACCGCGGGTGGCGTTTTTCCAACTGAGCGCTACCGTAGCTCAGATGACACGTTAAATTGTAGGTCCCGGTTGTTTTAACCGTTTAGCCATGTCAGAGGCCTTCAGGCGGCCTAAAAACCCGGTCTATACGAACTTACTTACTTTTTTTAATACAGCTTAACGTTTGAGATTTGAAGAAACTGTAAAATGACTCATGATTATATCAATCTTGACAATTTTTCTTATCTTCAAGATTTTTTTTCTTTGCCATCTGGAGATATGTAATATTTTATTTCACCACAGAGCAGTAGTAGAAGTGCAAAATTTTATAGGTGGTCGTACTAAATAACGTTACTAACGAGGAACTTACATTGTATACAATATTTTATCATGTTATATTTTTCTGAAAGCATTGAATAACATTATTGGAATACACCCGTTAGAGCATTACTAAGCTCTGAAACATTTTGCTATGACGTTGTATCTATGAATTACATATAACTAAGAGCTAATAAAATAAGCCACCCAGATATTTCGTAGCAGTGCAATTTGCGTAGCCGGGTAAGGCGACATTTATTGCCGAAATGCTAGAGTTATTAATGATTTGCGTGGAACTGGTAATGTTTTCTTCGGAAGTGATGAATTTGGGTAATTCATTAGTAACGTGAGATCTTTTATGTATGTAGGTAGGTAGACTTTGCGTCGTCGTAAAGATAAGCTAATATGGTGATTTTCTACGAAACATTCCCGTACATAAATGTTGTGGCTTAAGTAATTAATGACTTTATATATTTTTGCGTGCGAATACCAGCACGATTGAATTCAATCATAGCAATTTGCGGTCAAAATTCAAATAGTTTGCTAGTATCGTATGTATACCATTTTCAGATTATTGTTAAAAAAATTCTCAACCGATTTCGATAAAAAATTATTGAAACTACCTCTTATTCATAATAATTAGAGGAATGATCGCATAACATACCTAAATACAGAAAAAAAAACATAAGTACGAGCACATTAAAATTGAGAAGTTCCCTCTTTTTTTGTGGATTAAAAATCAATTTTATTTGTCCTACATACAAAAACACATAGGTTTCATTCAAATTGAAATCTTCCCTCTTTTTTGATGTTGGTCATAAATCAATCATTTTTCCTATTACAATTTACGACTTAAAACGTGTGTCACTTATTTACATGACATTTTGTAAATAAATATTATTGACCGAAGCGAAGCGAAGGTGGCGAAGGTCTTTGTTTCAACTCGACAATTTTGCTTTCGTCTGCCCGGATGTTGATTTTCGTCTTTAGGTTACGTTTTTTTTCTAGGTTACGTAATCTGTGCAAAACTTGGTACACAAGATTAAACAGGGTTATTCCTAATCTATTAGGGGCTTGTTCTGTACATCAAAACTAACAACTTTTGTTCTGCGTCTTTTGTCAGAACTCAACAAAAAAAACAGTTGGTCCATACATTTTGTCGTGGGTGATCGATATTTTTCTATGGAAACAACATTTTTTTTAGTTTTGTCAAAAGTCGCAGTACAAAAGTTGTTAGTTTTGATGTCCAGAATAAGCCCTTAAAAGGATGCTAATTGATTATGAATAACTCTCTATATTATGTAATGTTTCTTTTTTGTCGTCGGTGATTTTTGACAGGACCCAGTAATTTCTCCAAAAAGGGGAAAATTTTTGCTGTCGCGCTACTTATCAGCCGATCTAGATAATTAATATTTGGCAAGATTGTTTAGTATCTCAATCCTAACAAGATTTGCGAGTATTAACCAAAACGATCAAGAGCGAGACGAGATAAAGGTTTATGAAAGTTCAATAAAAGAGATGACTCGCGAGGTCTAATGTTCCGAGAACTGCTAGTTATAGCCAGCACTCTCAGGTTCCCGTTTTGTAGGGTTCCGTACCCAAAGGGTAAAAACTGGACCCTATTACTAAGACTCCGCTGTCCGTCTGTCACCAGGCTTTATCTAAAGAACCGTAATAGCCGTTGAAATGTTCACCAATGATGTATTTCTATATTCGCTATTACAACAAATACTAAAAAGAATAAAAATAAGTATGTAGGGTGCTTTTATACAACAAACCTAATTTTTTAGCTGTTTTTATTTCGATATAAATAATGGTAACAGGTAGACGCTTGACATATTCACATAATGTTTAATTTTATATCCACTTTAATAATTGTACGAAGTACATGCATTGTAACTTTGTGCCGATGCCGCAAAACCGCGTGCGGCGGTGTCTGTACCTATCATATTTTCTATATTAATAAATCAGTTCGCTTTCGACGATGAACTCGGGTGGTTTCATTTACGCCGCTCTATATCATTACTTTCCCCGGTTATCATTTCGAGTGTAAGGGCTTACAACCCCTACATTGGTTTGGTCCTTCGAGCACTTCTGGTGCGGGACTGCGCGTTTTTTTGACCTTCGTGCGTGTGTTGGTCATTTTATCAGACTAGCGTGGTTCACACTGTGAAGATAACAAATCAGTGCAGTGAGCTATCGGACTACAGTGACATAACTGTGTATATCATTATATCATCTTATCAAGCGTCTTGAGTACAGAGGCTCAGGGCGCGAATATCATTATCAAGCGTCTTGGGGTCTGGAGACCCAGGGCGCGCACCTTATCAGTTTCGGGTGGAGCCCCGAAACCAGCACCAGCAGCTCGGGCTAGTAACAGCTCGAGATATCATCATATCAAGTAAGACCGTTCCATATTACTTTAAATAATGGAGGATCTTATACAACGACAATCGGAGATCGTTTCTATCATCAGTGGCATTAAGTCGAATTTCGGAAAGGATTCGGCGTCTCGTAAAACTGCTGAATACCTAAAAAAGCGGTTAGAGACTATTGACAATCTCTGGGGAGAGTTTAACAGCAATCACACCAAAATCTTCGTTGGGGAAGGAGGTGTGCCTAATCACGATCATAAGTATTTTAAAGAAAATATTTATCAGTTTGCCAAAGATTTGTATGGCGGATTGCGTAATACATTATCTTATTATGACAAAACAGAAACATCTACTCAACCTGATGGCGAGGTAGATGAACTACTACGTTATCAAAGAACACATTTCAGGGCATTTGATAGGACATTGAGACGCATACATTTGGAAGACATGACAGAAAGGTGGGAGATAGAGGATAAATTAAATATAATTCAAAATAAGTGGAAGGTAATAGAGGAGTTACATATTAAAATCGACAACATTTTGCGTGGTGGTGACGTCGCGTACGATGACGAATATGATCATATTGAAAAAAGTTTTGACAACATTAAACGTATATTGAACAGAAAATTGTCTTCAAAAATTCACCTACATAATTCGACAGTTCAACTAGAAATTCCAGTTTTCACAGGAAATTACACTCAGTGGCCAACCTTTTTTGACTTATTTAACGAGGCAATTCACCAGAACAACTCGCTTACAAATGCTCAAAAACTTCAATATTTAAAAAGTAGAATCAAAGGGGAAGCGGAACGGCTCATTCAGCATCTGCACATCTCAACCGAAAACTATGACACGGCTTGGGAAATTTTGATACATAGATACAACAATAAAAATGTTCTCTTTTCCAAACAAATAGAGCTATTTTTAAACCAGAGTAATATTCAAAAACAGACAGCGTACGAGTTAAGAAAACTATACGACTCGACAACAGAATGTATTCATGCTGTCCATAACCTTGGGGTTGATACATCCTCATGGGACCCGCTGCTGGTCCACCTACTGTGTAAAAAATTGGACACGCAGACATACTCCGATTACAAGGAGTCCCGAAAATCGCCTAGGCAATTAGCCAGCCTAGACGAGTTTTTAGCATTTATAGAGAGCAAATTCATTGCATTAGAGCCTATCTCTAGACGGGAAAGAGAAGCACCTACACCTTCTACGTCATTATCAAACAACGCAAAGGTTCCACCTGCAAAGAATTATCGACACTATTATCAAGCAAACAAGAACACTAATTATCAAGCTATGACATCGCTTATAAAGAAGTGCCCTTTATGCAAATCTGAACACGATTTATATCAATGTGTGAAGTTTCTTGATATGACACCGGAGACTAAATATAATACCGTTGAGAAACTTCGCATTTGTATAAACTGCTTATACAACCACAATACAAAACAATGCACTTCTACAAAACGGTGTAAAACATGTAATGGGTATCATAATACGATCCTGCACGAAGCGTGTGAACATTCTTTGGACATGAAGCCCAACTTATCACCATCATCATCTTCAGCACCAAATCAGCAATACCAACAACATCAAAATGCTTACATCAAACCTGGTCCATCAACAGCTTGTCAACAGCCTAGCAATCAGCGACATGTATTTCATGTTGCCACCGAAAACAGAGAAACTCTTCTACCAACTGCGGTCATCCAAATTCAAGCAGCAGACGGTACATATGTAACAGCTCGCGCTCTTTTAGATCAAGCAGCTCAAGCTTCACTCATATCTGAAAATCTAGTTCAACGCTTAGGTTTGAAACGACATTACCCCCTGTTGCCGGTATCGGTATCTGGTATTGATTTATGTGAGAAAAAATGCAAGGGTATCGTGCAAGTTAGAGGAAAGTCAGCCTATGACGATCATAAGTTTGACGCCGAGGCATACGTCGTGTCCAAGGTCGCCTATAACTTACCTCAAGTTTCGTTTGAACCCGAAACTCTGGCGCATCTGCAAGATCTGCTGCTAGCAGATCCACAGTTCAACGTATCACAAAAAATAGACCTGCTTCTGCACAGCGATGTCTATTCAGAAGTCATCAGAAAAGGTCTTATCAAGGGTCCGCCAAGGTCACCAATAGCACAGGAAACAACATTGGGATGGATCATATCAGGGAGTGTAAAGACAATGAACTGTTTTAATGTCGCGAACAGTAAGCTTGAGAGCAATTCATTATCATTATCAACTTATCATGAAGCTCAGACCACGGATAACACAGATTTATCTAAGTTCTGGGAAGTAGAGGACTTTAGTAGTACTTCGTGCGTCTTGACAGAAGACGAGAAGTACTGCGAGGAGTTGTATCAGCAGACAACAGAACGATTAAAAGACGGAAGATACGTGGTTGCACTACCGATGAAACCAGGATATGAAGAATACTTGGGGCCATCAAAAGCAAAAGCTGTTGCTCAATTTAGACAACTTGAAAATAAACTGAACAAAAACACGGAATTGTCAGAAAGCTATAAGCAATTCATGAGTGAATATATCGCATTAAACCATATGCGCCCAGCAGAACCTTCAGATAAACAACAGCATTTTTTACCTCATCATGGAGTGCTCAAATCAGATCCAGAAAATCCTGAAAAGGTAAAAATCCGTGTAGTGTTCAACGCATCATCAAAAATCGCTAAATCAGTCAAAAGTCTTAATGACTTAATGTATGGCGGTTCTAACCTTCAACAAGATCTTCAAGCTCTAATTTTGAAATGGAGGTTGTATAAATACGTATTCACGGCAGACATAGAGAAAATGTTCCGTCAAATCCTTATCAGAGATGTTGATCAACATTTACAAATGGTGGTATGGCGTGAATCTCCGTGTGACCTTTTGCAAGAGTATCAATTAACTACACTCACATACGAAATGAAAATCAGTCCATTTTTGGCTTTGAGGACATTACAAATGCTGGCCAAGGATGAAGCCAAGAACTTCCCGCTCGCAGCGGCTGCCATTAAATCCTCATTTTACATGGATGATTTACTATCAGGACATAATTCGCTAGAAAAGGCAAAAGAATTGCAAAGCGAATTCATACAAATATTCCAATCTGCCCAGATGAACCTCCGAAAGTGGAGTAGTAATGACCCGCAGTTACTAAGCAACTTGACACTCGATCAACTCAATGACAACTTTCAGTTTAAGTGTGCGGAATCTCGAAAGACACTTGGACTAAAGTGGGAACCAACAACTGACTGTTTCACCTACCAAAATCCAATCACAGCTGACAGTGATAAACACGTTACGAAACGGCAGTTGTTATCAGAAATATCAAAGTTATTCGATCCCGAAGGCTGGTTATCAGGTTTATCAATCAGAGCAAAGCTCCTTTTTAAAAAAACTTGGAGCAAAGATATGACATGGGACGAAATAGTATCAGAAGACATTCAAAAGGAATGGAATCAACTTAGTAACGATCTCAAGGAGATCGGTGACTTCAAAATATCACGACATATCGGTGACACAGACAAGGAATGTCACCTACATGCATTTTGCGACGCAAGCGAAAATGCCTATGCATGTGCATTATATATGGTAACAGAAAATAAAGGTGTGATCACATCGAAGCTGCTAGCAGCAAAAACAAGTTTGACTCCACTGGCTAAAACGATGTCCCTGGCCAGAAAAGAACTCTGTGGAGCTCTCCTTCTTTCTCAATTCCTAAAAAAGGTTTTAGAATCATTTCACGACATAAATATCAAGATACACGCCTGGACAGACTCAATGATCGTTTTGGGATGGCTTAACGGAGACATATCACGCTGGAAGCAATTTGTTGCAAATCGAGTGCAGCAAATAAATGACGTCATTCCGCCCTCGTGTTGGGGTCATGTAAAATCGGAGGAGAATCCCGCGGACTGCGCAACACGTGGATTGACGAAAAAGCAGTTATTAGAGCATACATTATGGTGGGAAGGTCCTCAATGGTTACCTTCATACAAATCAACCTACAAGAACATCACTTATGAAAGTCCAGGACTAGAGTTAAAAAAAGCATGTGTACAAGCCACTTTACAAAATAATAAGTCATCACTTGTAAACGAATTGCTGATGCAACACAACTCGCTCACTCGTACTACAAAGGTACTCGGCTGGGTGTTACGTTTCATCAGCTGTGTCCGCGATAAGCAAGGTGCATCGAGAAGCGAAACGCTATCGTCATCGGAACTAAATAATTCTTACGATATCATTATCAAGGAGTGTCAGCAACAGGAGTTCAAGGACGACCTAGACCACATCAAACAACAAGGACAAGTCAGTTCAAAGAGCAAAATTGCGTCTGTGAATCCCTTCATTGACAAACCGGGTTTGTTAAGAGTCGGTGGAAGACTGAGAAAAGCAAATATATCAGATTCAGAGAAATATCCCATGACATTATCAGCCCACGGTCGGCTCACAGACCTCGTCATTCATCAAGCGCATCTGACCACACTTCACGGCGGAGCTCGGCTGACGCTCGGCTTAAAGACAAGCAACAACATCATCAAAAGGCCAGTCAGCAAATTGATCTCTCTACCCGTCCGAGAAGAAGATCAGAACCTTAATCAGCAGGCACCAACTCAGCCTAATGATCAAGCACCATCACCATCACCTCAAAATACAACCCCTTTGCCACAAAGACAGAGGCAGGGGGTATTTAACGTCAGGAACATCAAGAACTTTTTCATGATTATCATGCTGATGACTATAATATCACCAAGCTCACAAAACGTCGATCAATCAATCTATAATAAAACTATTTTGAACGGCACACAAGGACTATTTTTCGACAAGGTAGCCGACCTGTATTACGTCAAGGACAATTGGAAACTCGTCGTTTATTACAACCTATCTACATATTGGCAAGGAATGACAACTATCGAAAACTATGTTAACCACCTTCAAATCATGTCACAAAAACAAGAACCGCATTTAAAAGGTATAACGTTACAGTTAAAACAAGATCTGAATGAAATTGAGCATTACAACACTCTGCTAAAGGGACAGAAAACTAGAAGACAAAAGAGAGGATTTATAAACGGAATCGGCAACATTGCAAACTCATTATTTGGGGTATTAGATAGCACATTTGCGGAGAACTACAAAGAAGATATAAAGAAGATAGAGAAGAATGAAAATCATCTACAAGAATTGTTAAGAAATCAAACGTCAATCATTGAATCAGAATATAATATTTTAAGAAGACACGAAGACATAATGACTAAGCAATTTCAATTTATAAATGAGCGGTTAAATAACATGTCAATAAAAATTAATCGCATACAATTTGACAACGAAAACTCGATGTATATCACATCATCAGCACTAGCAGCCAGTTTCATTATATCAAACCTGAGACACATACAACAAACTTTAATCGACACCATCACAGACATCTACCACGGCCACATTGACACGCATTTATTACTTCCGGAGCAACTAGAACAGCAGATGAACATAATATCAGGCCAACTTCACGGAAACCTGATGCTACTCATGGACAATGATATCACGGAGCTTTACAAGTTACTTAAAGTATCGGCGAGGGTAATCACTGACTACCTAATTATCGAGGTCAAGATTCCACTTCTAAGCAACGATGTATTCGAACTTGATAAAATTATCTCCTTACCACAACAGAAAGACAACAATACCTATCATATAATACCCATAATGCCCTACATTGCCTACAACCTTAAAAAGGACGTCGCGGCATTGATGTCCGAAAACGACCTAATGACATGCACCTATGTCTCTAAAAACAAAATATTATGCCAATTAGACATGCCGTTTTACAATATTATATTAAAACAATCATTATGTGACATTCAATTAGTAAACACCGCCGCTGATAAGGCTTGTTCTACAACAATAACAACCTGTCGGGATCAGTGGATCAGGTTACATGGCAACAACCAGTGGCTATTCACGTGCTGCGCGGAATGCCACGTCCGCATTCACTGCCCAGCTGGGATGTCAATAGAAGAGATAAACAACACTGGAATCATATCATTAAATAATGGATGCACTCTAATGGGAGAAAGTTATTCAATTTATGCACACAATAATTTACAAAATAAAATTAACCACAAACCCCAGACTGTCACAGCCCCAGAGATTTCGATGCTAAACAAAATGGTAAACACTCGGCTCTCTGAGACAGACCTCGAGCCTATATCAGAGCCAGCTTGGAACAAACTGAAGGCCGAGATCGATAATGCAAAGGAACAGTCTTCAGGGAATCTCAGCATACATGACGTCCATCATTACACTACATCATACATCATCATCGGGTTGGTGCTCGTCGGAGGCGCTGTCGCCGCCTACCGCAAGTTCAAGGGCAGGGCGCTCTTGGCGCTGCCGGAGCCGGCATGTGCCCGGCCGCAGCCACGTGCGCGGCTCTGCGACTCACGTGTCAGTGTTAGTGATTGTGTACAAAGTGCGCGAAGTGTAGAGTGTCAATATAGGCACGTCGCCTATGCCTATCAGGGCTCGTTTCGGTATCAGTGAATAGTATATAATACATGTGTGTGTCAAGAGAATTAGACTCGTTTTATAATCACTTTTCATGTGTACTTACTAACACCTGACATTGTTAATCATCATTGTATCATCTAATATTTTAGCATTATATCATTTAGCACTTATTTTTCATTTTCCTTATTGTTTAGCTTATCAAATCATCTTAGGCCTATTTGAGTGGGCAAGATGTACGAAGTACATGCATTGTAACTTTGTGCCGATGCCGCAAAACCGCGTGCGGCGGTGTCTGTACCTATCATATTTTCTATATTAATAAATCAGTTCGCTTTCGACGATGAACTCGGGTTGTTTCATTTACGCCGCTCTATATCATTACTTTCCCCGGTTATCATTTCGAGTGTAAGGGCTTACAACCCCTACAATAATTAATCATGAAATTAAAATAAAATAAATAATAAGGGGGGTCCCATACAAGACACGTCATTTTTTGGCGCGATATTAATGTCGCCAACAGGTAGACGCTAGAAATATTTACAGAATATTTTGTTGTATATTCATTTTAAAAATAAATACCTAAATAAAATAAAATGTATTAAGGGTAGCTCTCGTACAGGACGGAACCCTTCCTGCGCAAGTCCGGCTCGCTCTAAGTTTTTCTGTCAATGATTTCGCTTCCTTCTTTTCTTTGATCTGGCCTAAAAATATTGGTCTTGTTGTTCATGAACTTTTAGATAAGAAACTCGAGATTGTTTTCAATCACGCCGAAATGGATGTCCAAAAACAGTGAGACAGTGATGAAGTTTGTTATAAAATTTCTCGGCTCAGTAACTTTCAGCTGTTGAATTGGAGACAAGTAATAAGTAACTTTTCACGGTGTGTTTGCTTTTGTCCAATTTTACTAAATTGAGAGTAAGTAATGTTTTCTTATGAACGGATAAATATATTTGTTTGTTTGGACGTTTACTCTCTACATTTACTCTTGTTAGGTTTATCATTTATTTCTTTTTATTTGTGTGTCCCAAGAACACACGACCAATGTTGATCATTTAAGAAGTAACGCATACACCTACGACACGAGATGATTTCTCAGTGTAGGCTCTGCAGGACTTTTGATGGATTTCTCCTAAATTTAAGTGTGTATACTCTTAGTGTCATAATGAATTTGTAAATAAACTATTATTATTATTATTTTCAATCTTATGATATCCACTTCTGAACATAGACGTCTCAAACAGAGCTTCAATGAGATATCTTTACAGCTCGTTGGGCTACTTGGAACTTATTAACTAATGTTCGTCATTAACTTGGTACAAAATTTGCCTTAGAAATAAGGCATATTATATCATCTAATTAGCTTATATCTAAGGCAAATTTTTGTACCAAGTTTTTGTTTTGTCTTTTGATAAAAAGAAGCTTTAAGACGACAAAAAACTTAAATAAGTTTTTAGAATCGGTTAGAGTACGATCAATCTCGAAACTGAGATAAAGTTTAATATGTATATCACTATAGGTACAATTGCATTACAGTAAACTCATTTTATACTTACAGATATCTAACCTCAAATGAGCAGTAAACTTTGTCGAACAGTGAACTATTAATTTTCAACAATTTCAATAACATTACAATTAAAAAGATATAGAATTTTAATTAATGTTGTTTACACAGGTCTGTAAACAATGAATGAACCAAATAGTGATTTAATTACCCTACTGCCAAGAAGGGTTAGTTATAATTAACAGTATTTTTTTTTTATAAATAACAAACACATGATAATAATCTATCTATCTAACTGCAATATGACAGTGATGAATTTAGGCATTGGTAGACGAACAGTTGTCCTTAGAAATAACATCTCTTTTTATACTCACTATTGAGAGACAGTGCTTGTCGCATTTTAAAAATAACTAATTACAGGTATGTTTAACTATATATTACAACTACTATGCTATATGTACAAACCTAAACAAATTAAAAATAACAATCAAACACTCGAGCTAAAAAAAAATTAAGTATGTATAGATGACTATGAAAACCCTAATCTAAAAGCCCACTACCAGCGGGCACAGTTCCCAAAATGCTGGCCCCATTACCCCGTTGGATAGCAATACTGATCCTTTGGGCAAAATAGAGGCCAGCATTTTGGTCACGTGTTGCGTCGAGCAGGCGTAATGAAAGATCTTTGTAAATGTTTTTTGCTCCCGGTCCCCACGGTCCTAAAGTTTCGACCCCAAAAGGTTCAAATATAAAACCACTGTCAATGTTAGCATATTTGTTCCTTTTGAGGCCTTCTGCATACTGAGCCGCAGCACCAGCCCTACTCTGAGTCCTTGGAAGATGGGACGGAGCTAGAGTATCAACGCACGTGGCGTCCCATACTAAAGGCCGTCCCATCTTCCAAGGAATCAGGGTCATCCCATCGGGTCTTTTACCATCGCTGTTTGGTACAGAACACTAGCCTGAGAATGATCTCGGGAGCTGGCTGGTTCGTTCGGAACGACGTACTAGCACAGGATTTGAAAGCCGAATCGGTGAGGGAGTTCGTGGTCCGGTTGGCGCGCGGGTTGTACGATCGCGCAGACAACGGGCCATACCCTCACCTACAGAACATCGCTCCGCATCATGCTCGTCCACCCGACGTAAACGAACGAACCTGGCGCTCTCTCCCTCGAGACCTTCTCCTAGAGGAAGGCGAATAGAAAGTAAGCGATCCTGAATGAGGCCCTCATAAGAAGACACAGACCACCACGCCATGACGGCCCTCAAAGCCGTGACGGCCATCAGGCTGAGAGGGGCTTGAGGTACCAATCGCCCTCGCGGGCGTGTCGGACGCTCGCCTCTCCCATAAAGCCAGCCTACCCTCCCCCCCGTTCCCCAGTTAGTCCCCCCCTTCCTCCCCCCTCTCCCACTCCTGCTAACCGTTGTTACAGGCTCAACAAGCCAGGAAGGTCACCAGCCAACCGGCTGAGATGGTGTTGGAGATACCACTCGCCCTCGCGGGCGGGTCGGATGCTCGCACCATCAGAAAAAATTCCCTGCGGGCAGAGTTCCCGCAGCGTCCAGCCGCAGTAATGAGGGTATCCTCGGGGCTGCAACCTCGCTCCCCCCTCAAGGAGCAAGATGAAACCAGATGATGATGACCATCGCTGCGAGCGAGGCCACTTGGCTCTAGGATAGCCGCGCAGTTAGCGGTGGTTAGAGCCCGGCGGATGACGTCATTCAGACTGGCGTGGCGCGGAATTCTGCCTGCGCTCTTAATGCAGGAAAGACCGTGGTGTCCAAGGTGGTCGACCGCAACGCCGCACTGGCAATGATGGGGAGCACAGCACGGTGCGCCCAAGCGGAGACAAGTTGCAATCCTGAAAGTGGATGAATCTATTAAAGTGCCGGTGTTCGGTGATGGCAAGACCTGTAGCCACAAACCCGATTCCCACTCAGCAGCCGCTAAAAGACGGGCACGATCTGTAGAGCTTGAACACGTATTCAGGAGTTTGTTCCGTGTTAGCTCACAGATCGGCCCATCCCATAAACGCTGTGAGGATGGTGATTTAGGGAAATTGGTATTTGGGCACAGGACTGTCCACGCATCTCTAGCCTCAACCATGTTTGATATTTTTACAGCACTTTGGCAATTTTGAAGAATTTTGCAGATCAATTGTTGATTGCTATGGACTGAAGAGAGAAAAGCAGGAAGAGCAACACCAGAAACAGAACGAACACCTAAACCTCCAAATCGCACTGGAAGTGATGCTTGCAGCCACTCTCGATCCTTAAAATTTATATTCAGGGTAGAAGAAGCCAAAGTGTTCCTAATGATTTTATCTAAATTATGTTGTAGATCTGGATACTTCCATAGCTGACAACAACGCACAAGGTATGTAAATTTAGGTACAAACAAGCAGAAGCGTATGATGGTAAATGCCATGTGGGTATTAATTTTGGCTAAGCGGTCCGAAATTTTCAAAAATTTTTGAATTTGTTCATCAATAAAGAAGGGAAACGATTCATCCAAGATAGGTGAGCCCAATAAACGAAGTGTGTGGTTGCTAACTATCTTTATATTTGGGGCCAAACTATTAAACTTTTGTACGATCAAATCTTTATCTGGGAGTGAGTCAGAAATGTAAAGTTCGCATTTCGAAAAATTTAAACTTAGGCCAATTGAGTGAAATTCCGATATCAGAAATGAAAGGTCATCTAACAAGGTGTTTGCATCTCCACCTAAAGTCCCATCGTCCAAATACCATACGTTGAGCTTTGATTGTAAGCGCTGGACGATGGGATGAATGACAAGGCTGAAAACAGCCGGTCCGAGAGGGTCACCTTGTTGACAGCCTTCTGCAGAAGTAATTTCTGCATCACGATAAGTCAATTTTGAAGAAGACCCGTAACATTGCCAAAGAAAACTATACAAATTTGGAATTTTTTCCTTGACTTCGTTTAACATAGCACACCTACTTACTGAATTAAAAGCGTTTTTAACATCTACCTTCAACAGCAGATCTCCATAATTTTGATCCAAAAAAGTTCTGACTGAATGGACGGCGGCTTCACAACCTCTTCGCGATCCAAAACCCAATTGCACTGGTTGAAAAAGGCTTGTTAAACTTGGTGCCATCTTTTTACAACATATTTTGGCAGCAAGGTGCCTATATGTCATGCCAACAGCGATTGGTCGTATACCGCCATCCTTTTTTTTTAGAGCGCATAAATTGGCACCGTAGAGAATTTCGGTGATGTCACTATTAACGCGTCCTGATAACGTTAGGTTTATTAGATCTGTGAGATCTTTTAAGAGAGCTTCTCCAGCTTCTCCAGACGAACCACAGATTAAATCTTTAAGATGTTGTGGAGTCAGGGCATCCAGTCCACCAGCGGATCCACTTTGGAAGGACATAACGGCTGTTGAAATTTCTAAAGCCATCACTTCAATAGTGACATAGTGATGTCACTATTATATATAGGGAGTGCCCTAACGGTGCCTCAGGAAGGGATCGATCCACTGCTGAAGGGGGATGCTTCTCTTGTAAGATCGAGAGTGTTTCAGCATTCGCCGGGGCAATTGTGTCGCTGGAAAAGAGGACACGTGTCGCACCTTTAATATCACCGTCGCTAATCTTACTTTCTACAAGTTTGTATAAAGCAGACTCAGAAGACGGTCTCGAAAAAAATTTTGAATTTTGCGTAGAATCAATGTTAGAATACAAAACACAGTCTTCTTGTGAGCTGTATTTCACGCAGTTTTGTTTAATTCTTGATGTTAAAGAGGTCTTGTTGTTGGCGTCAGAGCTCACGTGAAGCACAGCAAATGGGAATAATAATAGGTGTTCCCAAGATTGCCTCGTATTTTTTTGTATCACTTTATCGCGTGGGACAAGGCCATGGCCACAGAGAGGCGAGCACCTCGAGGGATGCGTTTTAAAACAGGTTTGTTTGTTTTATTTTGCGCAAAAATTTTCCAAAAAGGTAAATGTAAAGAAGTGTCCAGAAATTCGTTTTGATTTGTAATTTGTGCAGAAAGGGGTATATTATTTGCCTTATGGCATCTTGCTCTGTGTATTTTTAAACCTCTCTGTCCTCTAAAATACCGTTCTTGGGAACAATCGCGGCAACGTACCTGATCTCCCTGTGACACTGCCCCGGACGATTTCCTGGCTTCCACTTGCGCGCATCGTGGCGATGGAGATGGAAACATGAACTTAAATATACTATATAAAAACACGAATATAAAAACTGTCCAAATCAACATATAAATTCAAAATAAACTAATATATGACAGCTGGCTTCATTCTTCGACAGGTAAATGTTTGACGTTTGGCACATGCGTGCAAGATCTGCGCAATGCGCAGCTCTATTTTTCTATGCGCACCACGACTCGGCGCCATGGTAACCAAGACAACTGCGCAGTGTTTTCGTTGTCAGAAATGGTCGTCTGTCACAATAAAATCAGCTGATTTTAGTCAAAAAGCTGAGAAAACTTTGAGCCCACTGCATAAAATCATTTTGCAAAAAATTTGTTATCACGCTTTGCTCACTAAAAAGCGGGGCGAAATATTTTTAAAATATTTTTCAATGTAAACGATGTTTGACATGTTTGACATTCACATTCATTTCATATTGATAATAATTGATAATTAAATTGCTATACAGTAAGATAATGATGCCTAGCATATGGCCACCAATTTTTGTCAGATTAAAATGAAACAATGATGGTGACAATAGGCATGATGACTAAGAAAATATAATTAGTCCATCAGAAGAATCTGCGTGACATCACAAATCACTTACAAAATCAAATACCTCAATAACAACATCAGTATTCTCTATCGGTGAAGGCAGCGCTCGCGTCGGATTTCCGTCGTGGGGACACAGGAGCGAACGCCACCAAGATAAACCTTGTTTGACTGCAATTTTCTAAGTCTTCCTACCGATGCAGGTACAGATTCTGAGAATGTGTTACATTTTACAATATTTTTCGCATCAATTTCAAATTTAACCCGAAGAAGATTTTTTTTTATACTCTAGGACTTATTGCGCAATAAAATAGATATAGGTAATAGATTATATTTCATGCGCTCGCGTGCGCGCGTGTGGCTAGACATTAATTTACATTTAGATTTTTATGACATAGGTACGTCACATTTTTAGCTAGCTTCAAATTAAAGAAAATATTTTATTTGGGGGCGTATGAACATAATTTATTCGAAATCCGTTATCGATGTTTTCATTTCCCCTGAAAAGATTAGCGTTGACAACGACTTTTAATTAGTTGTTAGTGTTTTTACAGTTTATAGTACCAGTAACGTGGACAGCAATTTTGCGTGGAAATGAAATTCCGCCAATTCGATGCAAACCCAAAGTTCACGCTGGCAATCGAGCGATAGAACTTGGTTTTATAGTAGAGGTACTGAAACTGAAATCACTTACCTATATGACTTTACCGATAGTCTATTGATATAAATCACTTTGCCAATGGTTAATTGATATTAAATTAAACGATTGTGTCATCAATAAAATTGGTTTTTATTTACATTACAGAGGAATTGTACCAAACCTTAACTAGCTAATTACGTGTACATTTCGTGTACTTTACATACGCTTTACGTGCCTGGCGGGTGGTGACTGGAGCGGCGCACCCGCGCTATGCATTGCTTCCCGCTAGATCAGCCGCATTCAATACCTGCTATAATGTGTCTCTACATGACTATAGGTATGCTGTGTTTTCTCTGAAAGCCGACAGTAACATTGTAAACTGGCACCAGTTTAAAATGTTATTGTCGGAACAGAACCAATCTCTAAAACATTCATAATTGAGAATGGAGTGATTTCGAGTAGCAATGGATGAAAATGTGATTTATCCAGCGGGCGTTCATTCGTTAATTGCGTTTCTGGCTGCACTACCGGAAAATAAAATGCTAACACGTTCCGCGTGTGGAATGTAAAGGAGGAAATTGGAGTGTCTGTACTTTTATGTCTTTTGAATGTTACGCAAGGTTAAATCAGTCCGGTGAAGTTGTAGCTTGGAAGAAATCGCCATGGGTGATAAGGCCGCCACTTTATAATGATAATATACAATGGCACTGGACTTAGTCTGGGTACTTAGGTTTAAAGTTCATGATAGCACCGAGTGCTCACGTCGAAGTAGTTAAAAAGCACGGAGTATTTAACTGGAGGGAGGGCTTCTCACAGCGGCGGACCCCGAAGCAGAGGAAGACGGAGGCCTCAGCAGAAGCAGGCGAAGGCCCTTGCGCCGCGGTTCAACAATTCCTCAGGTGCTCTCGCGAACAGTTATAGGTGGTCTTGCGGGCCGCGAAGACGGCGCGTCAAAAATCTGAAAAGGGTATAATTTAGACTAAAACTCAGACGGTTTATGCAGGACCGTGTCTTTGAACCATCCAGACTTTAAAGGTCCTGAGGGTGGCCAGCGTAGGCACTTCCTCAGAATAAGAAAAAGCAAAAATCAAACCAAACAATCCATTTTGGACTAAAGATGGCTCTAGACTTGACTGATTTTAATTTTTCTGATTGACACTGAAAAATTAAAATTACAAACTGAAAGATTCAGATTTTTAGTACGAATCTTGTACCAATGATACATAAATCTTTAAGTTTTCGGGGACGTAATTCGCAACGATTCTCTTTGCTTAAAATCGCAACTATGCGTAACGCCAATTTTTCATATGCATTCGCAAAACTTCACTGCATTCTGAAATGTATGTTCGTTAATACACATTTTGCAGTATTTACGTAGTTAATGCACTCTATATACATTCTAGGTAAAGATAATTATTTTTCGCCAAAAATAGTATAACCGGCTTCAACCGTGTAGAGAATTCGAATAAATCGCACGGATCGATGTATCATCGATGTAGTAATTTTCACTTTGTCGTTGATTTTTCAAATACGACTTAGCTGATTTCAATAAAATTTAAATGGGACTACCTCTGAAGTATATTCTATTAAACAAAAATCACCCAAATCGGTTCATAATTGGCAGATTAATCGCGTAACATACATACAATAAAAATCATTCAGTCAAATTAAGAATTTTTGAAATCGGTTAAAAAGTCCCTTCTAGATGACGGATGACTTGATTCTTTTTTGTAGTATTGCTGGATATCGGATGATTTTCAGTAATGCGTTTGTGGGTACAGTACAAAAAAATAGTACTCGTATTTCCCAAATATTTTCAAAAATATGCCCGAGAATAAATTCACCACATTTAGCAAAAATATATATTATTTTGAATTTATATTTAGGTATTTGAGTGACTAATTCAGTTTAGTCATACAAAAAAAAGATTTGATGATATAAAACTTTAATGATTACTGTAATTTATAGAGATCCGTAGAAGAAACGCATAAAAAATATTGTGCCGTCTCGATGTGGTTGTTTGCTGTATTATTTTAGATGGTACTAAATGGCTTTATGGATTTTTTGTATTTTAAATTAAAAACAAATTATTGCTGTATTATTTTAGATAGTACTAAATGGCTTTTTGTACTTTTTGTATTTTAAATTAAAAACACAAATTATTTTGTGGTTGTAGAAAGATGGTATAGATAAAATAAAAAGATATGGTTTCCACCTAATATTTCAAGTAAAACTTACTTACTTCTACTAGCCACCATCATAAATAACACTGTAGTTATCTACTGAACCCACAAGTAGATTGCAACTATGAGTACGTGGTCCGTACTTTACGAGCTATAATAAACATTTTGCCGATTCATTATGATATCGCATTAGAGCTCGTTGATTTAATATCTCAGGAATGATAAGATAGCTATGTTTCACTGTTAATATTATAAAAAGAAGATAGTATTTCAAAATTGGTCAATACGACCCCTTGTTTCTAAGTCTACACAAGATGAGTTTTAAAGGAAAAGTTGTGATAGTGACTGGCGCTAGCTCCGGGATTGGCGCCGCTACTGCCATAGCCTTTGCATCAGAAGGTGCCCAAGTAGCAATGGTGGGAAGAAACCAAACCAAACTAAAAGACGTCGCTGGAAAATGTGAGCAGCAAGGCAGCAAACCACTCGTCATCATAGCTGACGTTTCCAAAAACGTAGCCAATATTAGAATTGTGAACGAAACCTTAGCTCGTTTTGGGAAATTGGATATACTAGTAAACAACGCTGGTATGTATGCACAATCAAGCATCCTCGATCCCAATGCAATGGAAGTACATGAGAAAATAATGGCGACCAATCTTCAATCTGCTGTGCAATTGACCCATCTAGCAGCACCGCATCTCATTAAAACTAAAGGGAACATAGTCAACATATCCAGTATCGCTGCCATTGGTGTAGTGGTGGACCAGAGTTTCTCTTATTTGACATCTAAAGCTGCTATGGATCACTTTTCAAGAGCAGTAGCTTTAGAATAAGCCCCGAAAGGCGTTAGAGTAAACGCGATAAATCCTGGTGCAGTCCGAACTGACATTAATGAATCTCTTGGTATAACAAAAGAGCAAAGAGATGCTATGTTTGATGGATTAGGTCAACTTTCTCCTTTGAAAAGAGGAGGAGAACCAGAAGAGATTGCAGATTTGATTTTGTTCCTAGCTAGTGACAAAGCGAGGAGTATCACTGGATCAAATTATGTTTCAGACAATGGAGCCCTACTGGCTGGACTTACGAGTATAAAGGTGCCGTAAAATATGACGTCTTATAGTGTATTCTAAATTAGTGAATTTTACTAAGTATTTTATATTAATTCGTTTGTTCTTCAGGAGCCAAATACAAATTTCGGTATAGGTTCACATTTCAAATGAAATTCAGTTTTATTATAAAACTATTTTAATGATAAATTTTATTTAAAGTTTATGTCAGTGTCACAACAAATTAAATCTTATCATAATTTAATCAGTTATCGCATTAGGTAGACACTGTCACATAGCTAGAAGAGATGCCAAGTTTTCTAATCGAACCATAATTATATTATATCAATAAAATCGAACATACGCCGTCTTTGCGCAAGCTAGTCAGACAGCCTGATGAAAACCACGCGGCCATGGTGAATCCAAGCCACTTGCAACCGGCCCATGAAAAGTGTAATATAGGTGTAATAAAACATGCTCAGCCATGAATAAGGCCTTTTGCACCGTGGTGCGAACGAATGAGAACCACTTGTGGTGCGAACCACCCAAAGACTTCTCCAAAACCAGTCCGATAAATAAAACAGTCTTAAATGACTTAAAAAACATACTTTTCCTTAGTACAGACTGTCTTTAAGCAAGGTAAACTTAGACTTGGCCAAATTTTCATATTGAGTAGTATGCAGGTTAGATTATTCTATTAGACTAACTTTTATCAATATCCTGCTACATTATGAATATAATCTTACGAAACATAAGATAATATTTTCATTAAATACTAGAAGTTAATAAAAAAGAACCTTGTATTCGTTTTTTGTCAATACTAGTCGTGAAGTGTTATAAACAAGATGAGTTTTAAAGGAAAAGTAGTTATAGTAACCGGTGCTAGCTCAGGGATTGGCACAGCTACTACCATAGCTTTTGCAGCTGAAGGTGCCCAAGTAGTTATGGTTGGAAGAAATGAAAACAAACTACCAGACATCGCTAACAAGTTTGAACAAAAGGCACCAAACCACTTGTAGTCATCGCTGATGTATCTAAGAAGGAAGCTAACACACAAATCTTGAATTTATTTAACTCACTTCGGAAAACTTGACATACTGGCAAACAATGCAGGTATGTAAGCTATGGCAAGCATACTTGATTCCAATGCTATGAAAGTTCACGAGCAAGTTATGACATCTTAAGTCTGCTGTCCACCTGACGCATTTAGCAGCACCTCATCTCATTCAAACTTAAGGCAATATCGTCAACGTATCCAACGTCGGCGGCGTTGGCGTAACAGTGGATAACAGCCTCTCGTACTTGACTTCCAAAGCGGCGTTGGATCATTTTTCAAGAGCTATCGCACTAGAATTAGCCCCTAAAGGAGTCAGAGTAAACGTTGTGAATCCTGGCACTGTCCAAACAGACATAATTGAAACTAGCGGTGTATCAAAGGCACATAAAGACGCTGTATATGATACCTTAGGTCAATTTACTCCTCTAATGAGAGTAGTTGAACCAGAAGAGATTGCAGACTTAATTTTATTCTTAGCTATAGTCTATTCGCCGAGACGAGATAGTATAGTGCCTTCTGTTTCACACATTATCATACAAATGACAAGGACAAAAAAAACTTTTTTATGGTCAGTAGGCGTTAACAATACCTTAGAAATGTGAATGCGCGTTCACACTGCGCTTCTTAAAAGTTTGCTTAGTTTATACCTGCGGCTTCATCTGTCGTATTTGAGAGCCATTTAATTTGTTTTTTTTTTAAGTATGTAACTTTTTAATATAACTGATGGATATAAAGGAAAGCAATAAAATCGAGAGTTAATCATTAAATTCACTTAATTATATTATAATATATAAATTTATAGCATATCATCACTCTCCGACGACTTATCACTACTGTCGTCGTTTCCTACATTTATTACGAATCTTTCTGTCCTTACTTCCACATTTCTATCCATGGCATCCATTTTGGGCTCAACCATTTCTATTACATGCTTTATCCATTTTTTTCCATTTCCTTGCGTCAATATTTTGAATAGATTCCTTGAATACAATTTTTAATACTGCCATTTTATGAGTTGAGCATACAGTCACAAGTAAGAGCACGTCTGCACAGTAGAGAATAATGAGTAGACTAAAAAGTACTCGCACTGTGTACACCGTCTTAGCGTTTATCTCTGACTAATCGCAGTTAAAAAATTGTGTGAGTGAAATAGCGCTCTACTAACTCGTCTCGGCGAATAGACTTAGCGATAATTCCAGGAGTATTACGGGATCCAATTTTGTTTCTGACAATGAAGGTATGTGGTTTAGTGAAAATGTCTTAAAAATTTAGCCAAATTTATCTGAATATATAGTTGTTATTATATTTCATTTAGTATTTTATTTCATGCCCTTTTTATACAATACCTATGAATGGTGTTTCAAGATCCAGAGATTGATCCAGAATATTTTTGTCTAAAGTATTGAAAGCAAACCTGAAAAGAGCGTAAAGAAAACTATTTTCGATAATAAAATCGAAACGAACCTTGCAATTCGATAGACGCACAAAGCGTTATTAGAACCAGAAGGTGCCGCTTCATCTCCCGATCACATCCCTACAGATATGACTATTATTTTCTATTCCTCCTTTTGTTACATCCCCATTGATTTGGCTGTTCGTATTTTTCCTGTTATCGTTTTAGAAATTGAGGCCATATTTTGTACCCGTATTGGTAATATTTATTGGGTGTATTTTTGTTTATGTACATAATCCTATGTATTCAAATTTTAATCCATTACGTACCTACAAATAAACATGATCGTTTTTAAATGACTTTAATTCTATAAATCTAAAGAGCAAGTTATATAATTTAACGATAAATTTTAACTTAAAATAATATTATTGTACTGACATTGTAACTCATTTCTTTACCTGAATAAATGACTAGTAAAAACCTAACCTCAAATCAAAGAATCAAAGTTGCTAAAGTTGTTCAGATTTCTGAGTGAAATAAATAACTTAAAAGAATAGATTTATTACAACTAAACCTAACTAATTAAAACCAATAAAAATATTATTTGAACAGTTTTTGAAAAAAAATCTCCGATTCCACAAACACCTCAGGCGTAATTACTTTTCGCAAAAAATGGCACGAATGATTCAACCATGTACAGAATTCGCGAATAGTTCTCACGAACCGATGTAGTAATTTTCACATTATTGTTGATTTATCAAAAATGACTGAGCTGATTTCGACAAAATTTAAACCAACATTGACGTATACCCTTTCCTTTACTTTTTTTTATCTAAATTGTAGCGTAAGAAGTTAAGCGTGGCTATCCAACAAAAAATAAATACGCGTTAACATGAGTACCTCCTTCGTTTTATCGTCTGTCAAAAAATAGTCCAATAAGTGAAAACATACGCGCACAGGCATTTTTACTGCAAATGCTTCACATAATATCCCGCGAACCTTTTAAGCCGCAAAAAAGGGCAAATTAAACCGGCATAAAGTGCTCGCCTTATAAATAATGTGGTGATCAAGTCCTGTGGAGACGCCAGAGAGAGAGGTTACTTAAAATTTTACTCCTGCCATCCCGCGAGCTATATAACTCTGAGAATAATTATGTAAATACGGGGAACGTTTAACCAAAATAAGGTACTGGTTATATCAACTCAGAGCATAGAGATGTAATTGAAACGAGGGGCGAGACACCCGTTTAAAATTTCATACTGTTTACAATTTATTCCGGCAAAAGAGACTAGTAAAAAATTTGTTATAAAATCGAATAAAGCCCCGGGGCAGAAATGTCTTGTGGTGGGTAAATTTTAAACGTGGCTTGAGATTTACATTAGTTATGCATTTAAAAGTAAATGGTATGTAGATACTTTATGGTGTACCATACGGACAAAATGTAAATTTTAACTTAGTTAACACTCTTAAGTATACCCAAAAATGAACAGTTCAGTTTTGGTTTTTGGCCTTTTTTGTTATCAATATAATTACTTTGATAACTTTGTTTCATAAATTATCTAATGTCAATTGATCTATCGAAGCACCTAATACCTAGAACCTAGTGCCAGATCATATTATGAAACAAACACGGGAAATTAAATACTAGTACTCTTATAAAATTTAACAGACGAAAAGTAATAAGTATTCCTAAGGCATTAACATAGCCATGCTTAAAGCCAAGCTAATATGCTATGTGATATGGTTATACAGTAAATTACCAGGTCCTATAGCTATGTTATGTCTATCTTTCCTCACAAAAAATATACCTAGATCCTAAAGACTTTAAAAGTATGAAAACAAACTTTTTCCATTCCATTTAAACTTGATTACGTTAAAAAAATATTGTTAACAAATACACTCTAGGTTCAACTAGGTACATCATGAGCCAACTGGAGTACAGAAACCCGAAGACTATATATGATACTGAATCCCTGAAAAGGCTATTTTATACTCATAGTTATAACCACAATTCCCACTCACCAATATTATTCAGACAGCGATCCATCACATTTGTGGTCAAATAAAAAATTCAAAGTGTCTATAAAACTGCAAGAAATATACTGCTTAAACTTTGTATCCAGCTATAAACTATATTCTCTAAAATTTTATGCTGCACGTTTATCACTTCCACGAATGCCGTCCGCCCATAACCGTTCATAAATTGTTTTTAAACTCGGTTTTCAGCAGAAAGTGATGCTTAGACGCAAGGCCCACCGATAGTGGCTTTAAAATATTATTATATAAGATTCTCTAAGCATTCACCCTCAGAACCAATAAAATGCAATGCTGGTATTAAACTTACAGCACCAGTATTTTCCGCACCAGAGTGTCTTTTTGGGATATTTTTATGCCATGGTGATATAATGCGCACGTTTTCACGTACGAATGCGTAAGTAATTATCTGGTGCAGTGACTCTGCAATGACATTATTGCACGATACAGGGTAAGTCAGGGTAAGTGCGTATTTTAGAGGTATACTAAGTGGTAAGGAGATGATTCAGACCATAATTAAGAACAACTTTTACTAAGGGATTAACCCGGAATTCGATAAAAATCACTTGTTTCATACATTTTGTAAATTTTGAGTTTTGTGATAGCCGATTTTATTCTCAAATTCGGTTTTGGAAATCTATGCGAATCGATGCGAATAGTCTACGAGACTATTAAGTCTTTTTGCATGTCAGTCATATGTTTTTAGGTTCTGTACCCAAAGGATAAAAAACGGGACCCTATTACATAGACTCCGCTGTCCGTCCGTCTATCTGTCTGTCTGTCACCAGGCTGTATCTCATGAACTGTTATAGCTAGAAAGCTAAAATTTTCACAGATTATATATTTTTGTTGCCGCTATAACAACAAATACAGAAAAATAGAACAAATTTAATATTTGAGGGGGGCTCCCATTCAACAAACCTGAATTTTTAGCCGTTTTCCCCTGGATATTAATAATAGTAACAAACAGGTGGATGCTTGATATATTCACAGAATGTTAAGTTGTATATTCACTTTGTAATAATAAAATTGAAATGAATGGGGCTCCCATACATTAAGGAACCCTTCGTGCGCGAGTTCGACTCGTACTTGGCCGATAATTGTAAGTTTCAGTGATATTTGATTATTTAATTTCTTGGACGATTTAAATAACACATGTTGCATCTAAATGAAACCATTGAAAATACACAATAGTCACAGAATATGCCACTATAGGTAAGTGTAGAGTGCCGCAGACAGAGCTGCAGAGACCAATTAGCTGAATATCTACGGGCACAATAAAATGGCTGCCAATCCCCTACGTTCAGGCTGGTTAATGGCTTTTAATGTTGATTCAATATCATGTCAAGTTAAATGCACCGGTATTGTAGAGCTACAAGCTATGTACATAAAATTTTTGACGTGAAACTTCTGCGACTTCCAACAAGGTTGCGTTAAACGCTTAACGCTACCATGGAGGGGGTATGAAAGCATGTTGCGTCGAAGTTTAATTTCTCGGAGGGACTCCACTTGCATTTTTTATTTTAAAACTCTCTCAATTTATAGACAATAGGCAAATTTTTCTTCAAAGATAATAAAATAAATAAAATAAAATAAAAATAAAAGCCTTATATTTCCGATATCACAACACAATTGGCAATTAAAAATTTACAAAAATTATAAAATAAAGAGTGTCGTGTATATCAGGAACCCCTCTCAGGTGAAGGCCTCCTCCAAAGAATGCCATGATTCTCTATTTTGGGCTATTTCGTGCCATTTGGAGCCAGCAATTTTTTTGATGAAGATAACAAAATATAAGTAAATATGATAATAAAAATATAAATAAATAAAAATGAAAAAATTAGCAGCTATACTGCCCTATACTTTATTTTCATCAGCAACCGATCCCACCTCTGCATGGCATGATTTGAGCACATTATTCAAATTATATGGGGCCAATCGTGCACTCAAAATACTGTACTGTATGAGCCATTATAGTTGTCCACTGCCGAACGTAGGCCTACCGACGACGGGTGATACACTCAAATACGAGTAAATACCTCATTTTCCCAATGTTTCCATCGACTTGCATCAATTGTGGTCAAGGTCAAGGATTAGTACCGTAGTATACACAATTGACGATACATTAAAGTTTTAATGCCAGTTAAACTTGAAATGCCCTTAATATGTTTTATGACGTCAACGTTAATCTATTTATGTAGAGCAATTAATGGGTACTTACATAAATCTATTTCTAATTACAACCCAAATAATTTTGGTACTATAAATAAAAGCCAATCACACTTACTCACCCTTCATAACGTAATTTACTTTAATGAGTAATCACAAAATTTAGTTCTTGATGCAAATTTTCACAAAATAATTTTTGGCTTAAACTCTACTCAGCAAGATTTAATTTAACAAATGGTTTTTATTATAAAATCAACAAGCTTTACGAGCAGCGTTAACAAGATTCTCTGAACTTAGCTGCAAAATTAAGAGTATGCAAAGACAAGGCGCAATGAAAATGTTTGCAGTAAGTGAATTTTCAAAAAGGCACTTGACTTTGCCAATTCTTGTAATGAGAACTCGCTAAGTGAACTAAAACGAGTCAATCTGTTCAAAAATCAATCTTTCAAACTTGCAACAATGAAAGCCATTCATTGCTACTAAAAAAAATACCAAGTCGATGATTATACACATTATAAAACTTCAACCTTAAAACATTATTTAGATTTGCCTAGTTTTTTACTTGCTGCATAAATAACTCTGCCAAAATGCCCAAGGGTTTTATTGTGAAAAAGGCTAAATCAGTTTGCGTAGTGCATGTGCATGCAGACATGATGGGGCTAAAATTTTTAGTGACGTGCACTAAACAAAATAACATACATGTATACAATTTTCACTTAACATCAAAAGCGTATAGCAAAATTCTGGCGTCCAAGTCATGACAATGACGAGATTTTTCTATCATATAAAAGAAATAGGCATAAAGTGTAAAATTAAAATAAAAACAGAAGTACCAATGCAATGCTCCCTGGATGCAAGCCGCTTTCAACGGGTCTTATTAGAGACCTATAGGGGAGGCATATGTCCAATGTCTCTTGCTCTTGTTTTTTAGACGAAGGATATTTTTTTATTAATTATGTATTTAGATAACACGAAAACGTTACAACCGACTTCATACAAGCTCTGCCAAACCTTTACCAAATTGAGAACCTCATCTTTTTTTTTCAGTTCGAAAAGAAGACAATTCCAACTCATCATCACCCGCAGCCTTCTTTGTTCCACTGCTGGGTATAGTGCTCTCTCTCTTACGGTGCCATTTGTCTCGGTTCTGAGCTAATCGTGTCCAGGTTTGACCCGCAATTTTTACTAAATCATTGACCCATCTTGCTGCTGGATGACCAACGCTCCGCTTGCCTTGCCTCAATACCAACTATTACCAAAAAAGTAACAGCTACTCTTCTAGTAAGTACACGTGTCAAAATCAGACGAAATCCAGTATTGCAACTGGTTCCTAATCATTTGTTAAATAAAAATGAATTGTAACTTCTCCACTGAATTTCTTAAATGCATTGACACTCTTTGTGCTTTCACGTCCCCCCTTGATCCCGTCTGACGTTACATCATCCTTTTTTGCTCCACGCAAAATACATCCGGGGGCTCCTCTGATACTCGTAATACACTTACTAACAGTAAGCTAAGTGCACACGGCCCTAATTAAAGTCACGAAGTTTGCCAATTTTCGTGTTTCCAAACTCAATTTCCTAGCAGTGGTTTGAGTAAGAGAGAAAAACATAACGGAAATTGCCCAGAAATTTAATTTTAATTTGTATTGAGGAATATATCACAAATAGGGTTCCATACCTAAAGGGTAAAAACCGGACCCTATTACTAATATTCCGCTGTCCGTCCATCTGTCCGTCTGTCTGTCTGTTTATCTGACTGTCACCAGGTTGTATCTCATAAACCGTGACAGCTAGAACGTTAAAATTTTCACAGATTTAAGTTGCCGCTATAACAAAAAAATACTAAAAACAGGAAAAAATAAATATTTATTCCCATAAAACAAACCTGAATTTTTAGCCGTTTCTTGCTCGCTATTGATAACGATGACAGGTAATGCTTGAAATATTCACAGAATATTTAGACCCGAGTTCACCAACGCTTGTTTAAGTTTAACAGTTCCTCTGAATTTACTTCAACTAACTCTATGTTCTTGTCACTTACAACAGAAAAGGAAGTTAGAAAGATAATCAAAAAACTACCTAATAAATTTAGTTGCGGCCCAGACGATATACCATCTGCCTTAATCAAATTATGTGCCCAAGAGCTGACTCCAATTATAACCAAATTGATTAATCAGTCTTTTGAAGAGGAATGCTTCCCAGACCTTCTGAAGATTGCAAAAATAAAACCAATTCCTAAAAAAAGTTGTAAAGCGGATAACATTAACAACTATAGACCCATCGCACTACTCCGTGCCATCTCAAAAATATTTGAGCGTGCAATATTCGATCGCATTTACAGCTTTTTAGAAAAATACGAGCTACTTGACAAAAACCAATTTGGTTTTCGTACAAAATCATCAACAGCTTTATTTAGCAATATTCCATTATGTTCAAGAAATCCTTAACAACATGCGAGATAAACATTATTCCGTTGGACTTTTGCTTGACATGTCAAAGGCCTACGAAAAAGTGTCACACACTATTCAAAAAGCCCTGTTTGACATAGGGATACGAGGTAAACCACTCAATTGGATTACCCTGTCAAACAGAAAACAATTCGTGCAAATTAATTACCACCGAACAGACATAGGTGTCATAGAAACTATAAAATCTGAAATACTGACAATTAATAGCTCTATCCCCCAAGGGAGTGTATTAGGATGCATTCTTTTTCTAATATCTATAAATAAACTACCAAAAATCACAAAATCCCCATGTGTATTATTCGCCGATGATCTCTGTTATTTAAATGCACAACCAATCCTGATTCATTAAATTTCATAAAAATACATTTAACGACATCAAAGCATGGTTGGCCGCAAACAATCTTGAGATTAACACTAATAAAACCAAACTTATCCAACTTACTTAGGTAACGATTGTTCCCTACCAAAAAGATACATTACAGTTAAAATCATTTGCAGAGAGCCTTAACATTAAGGAAGTTCATGACTGCACACTATTAGGCCTTGATCTTGATACAAATCTGACATGGAAAAAAAAAACCAAAAAAGTTAAATCCAAGATGTCACAATTTTCCTATGCTTTAGCGACTTTAAAAAGTAACAGTAATATAAATACAGCTCCCACTGCGTATTATGCTTATGCATATGCTTGGCTCCGCTATGGGATATTACTATGGGGAAATAGCACTAATGCTGATCAACTTTTCATAATGCAAAAAAAGTGCATACGTATAATAGCCAACATCCGCACACCGACTAGTTGCAAATAATAACTCAAAAATCATAAGATACTTACACTCCCGTGCATCTACATAATATACGAAACAGCTACATTTGTCAGAAAACATCTTTATCTATACTCCCCCGAAACAAATCTTCGTAGACTACAAAAACTTAAATTGCCCATACCTCGTTTAGAAATTTTCAAAAAAGGCCCCATGTACACCTCAATAAAAATATATAACCATATACCCAATCAAATAAAAAATGAAACAAATAATAATACCTTCCAGAACAAACTCCGCAGTTTTCTTATAGAGAAGTGCTATTACACTATCAATGACTTCCTAGAGGATGAAATTAGAAATTGATAAACTGTATTAAGTTAAGCGATAAATATTATAAAATCGATATATGTTTAAATAACACTCGTTGTTTCTACCACAAAAAAAAATGTATCATATGTAGAAGCGCTTTCACGATAGCACCCGTTCACCTGACGTCTATGTGTGCGTTTCTCAAATCCGCTTCTGTCTCGCTCACTCCTACGCGGCGCGAATCTCATAAAAAATGTACATGTAGGTATTGTGATTAAGAAGCAAATTCTTAAGCAATAAGCAGTTAATCAATGCCACTGTTGGTGTCTAAAATTATAATGTAAATTGTCCTTGCTTAATTGTGTAAACAAGCAAGAAAGAAAAGTCGAGAGAGATTTTGACAAGTGACATTAGTAACAAGACCTTATTATTATTATTTTTTCATCGTTTAGTTTACACCAACAGTGTATGTACCTAAGTTAAGTAAGTGTGTAATATTGTAATTGTAACTTAAGTTTGTACTTGCTGCGCCCTCAATACAGGGTACATATGACATATATTTAGTTAAACTAGTTTTTAACTGAATTATGTATATATTTGCAATAAATGAATGAATAAAGTTAAACGTGTGATTACTGTATTTCAACAGCGGTTAAACTCGGGTCCTATGCCTGAGTTCACCAACAGATGTTTAATTTATTAACCGTTGCTTAAATCTTAAACATCTTACAAACGAAATGTTGCTGTTCATCAACCACTAACCGTTGTTTCAACACAGTAATACGTTTAACTTAAACAAGCGTTGGTGAACTCGGGTCTTAGTTAAATATTACCTTCAAAAAGAAATACCTAAAATAAAATACAAATTAAAGGGGGGCTCCGCATACAAGAAACACGATTATTTGCTCGATATTAATAATGGCAACAGAAAGGTCTTTTGAATAATCACAGAATCTTAGGTTGTATATTCCCTTCAAAAATAAATAGTTAAAATAAAATTTATCAAGGGGGTTTCTATGCGGTACGGAACCTTTCGTGCACGAGCCCGACTCGTACTTGGCCGGTTATTATGTAGAACTGATAAACAAGTAAACAATATAATAGATTTTAGTCTTCAGTTTGGATAGTTGACATTTTTGCTATACATACTTCAAACAAACAATTCGACACGATTCGTCATTCAAGCTACATGATAAGTAGGTACTTAAAAGAAACCATCATTCGTTTTCTTGACATTGTCAGTAACCATTACTGGAATCAGTATTTCTGTCGCTGAATGACCGTGATCTGTATAAAAAGTATCTCCCTCTAATCATCTATTCATTGTCATTCTATTACTTGAGCTTTTCCAGCAAAGTCTGATTAAACTGGTCCAGATTAAAACACAGCAGATCCCTTACTGCTCTATTTTGTAGTATCTCCCAGCCATAGCAGAAAAGGCTTTTAGGGAGGGCAAACATCATTGACGCATCACGGGGGTTAAAAATGCCTGAGCTTTTTGTCCCACTCTTAACGGTGAACCGGACTCATCCGCGGTGAATAGGCTTTCTGAATAGGGATAGGTGGTTAGGATTATGATGTGGCGGCTTTTCGGCTTTGAACTATAAAGCTTTCCGCAAACAGCCGCGGGTGTGGCTGCAGCCTAATCGTCCACCAATTACAGATCTTTGATTTAAAAATGTTAGGCTTTGTGATTGTTCGAACACTAAGACGCTTAACGAATGCAATTTTCGAAACATTGCGTCGTTATTAATCGTAGCCAACAGTACATTGGTTTTGTGTTTGTGGTTTTATTAGTGTAAAACGTAATATCTCTAATACTTCATAATTAAATAATTTGGTCAGTCGTCGAATCCAAAAAAGGAATAAAATTTACTGAAGCTCAGCAGCTAGAAGAAGTTATCCAGAAGTCATCCGCAGCTTGTAGCTGAGATATTTATAAGAGCGGCTAATATTATTTGACTCGAACTATAACATCGGTAAAATGAACGTAAGTAGCTAAATTCCTGTGATATTGACTCACACGTGTAAAATCAATAATACCAGCGTTCGAATTGGAAAAGTTTCTTTCAAGTTGGCGAAAACGTCTCACGTTAGTATAATAGTGACAGTATACAATACACGGGTGAAAGTTTTCTTCGTATTCTAACGCGTCATGGGAACCATGATTTAGATTTTTCTTCCGAAAATTACCAACTTCCGACATAGCTCAACACAATTATTTGTTTTTTAACGTAACTACAAGTACAATGAATTATGAAAAATAATTAGAGACTAGAAAAAATAAATATACCCAACTAAAATAAATTCCATACATTCCAATCACGACAAGTTTAGGGAAAACCTTTGCAGACAGATATGTGTAAGATAACAACAGATATATTTCTAGTAGGTGGGTACTCGGCTGGCTACCCCCCCGAGTGGGTTCCCGCCTTGTCGTGGCGGGGGGGCTTAGTAGCCAGGTCTCGCCAGCCTGGTGAACCAAGAGGAACCCGAGGTGGGGCCGGCCTCTCCGGGTCTTGGGCCTCGACAAGCCCGTGCGGAGGCTGGCCAGTAGGTCGCAAGTCGACTGAGGTGGACTGCGGTGTCGCGCTCGTCGCGATACCGCGGCCGAGCCCATCGAGGCGGGGGCGGCGACGGGATGGACGGGCGGCGTGTGTGCCGCTGTCTATCCGTCCTGCCGTCCGCCTGGTGCCGCCAACGTGTTGGCGGAGGCGGTGGGGCTGCAGGGGAAGAGGAGTGTCGGTATCGCGATGGCCGTTCTCCCTATCCTCCGCAGCCTTAGTGGCAGGCGCGGGGCCACTTTAATTGACCCGTTGCATCGGGACCAGGGCTGTCGGACACGGGTGCTGTCTGACGCCCAGTGCTGGTTGGTCCCAGGTGGTGGATGACGATGTGTCCCGACACCAGGCGCAGTGGTGGAACACCCAGGGGTTTTGGTGGGTATACTGTCCAGTCGGCAGGACTCCCACAAAACCACCCACCTGCCCTCGAGGTGTGGTGGTATCTATAAAAGATTTCCCCTGGTAAACAAAAAAAAAAAAAAAAAAAAAAAAAAAAGCTGGCTACCGCATTATTACACTGAAAGTCACTCACCAAGCACTCAGCAATTATATACGAGTTTGTTTCTTATTTATAAACTTTTTTCACTTCAGTGCGTGATGATGTGCATCTTTCAGAAGCGCTGTAACTAACTAAAAAAATCTTCAGTCAATTTCACAAATTTTAACCTTTCTTCATGAAATTGTGTTGATTTAACTTTTAAGGATTTTAGACTTTGTATGTAAGCTTTAGGTTGTTTTGAAATATGTCCTCATTTTTCTACTAAAGTGGTCTCTTTAGCGCAATACTTGTTTAGCACACGTAAACTTGTAACTGAGACGAACTTGGTGTTTACTTAAAATTGTTAAGTCCCTCCAAGTTTATAAGTGAAATAAAGCGCTGCGAGACTGATTCACGTGGCTCTATGTAGAGCAAGCAAATTGAGTTTGTTTTGAAGGCGCAGTTGTAAGTTTAACGAGCTATATTGCTGTTATAACGAGCTCATGCAATTACAAAGTTATGTTGATTAGGAGTTGGATTAGCTCTGAGCCATGTTTCTTGCGATTTAATGTAGAATAAGACTTCCATTTTCCATCGTAGTCCGTTTCACTTAAAACGGTGCATTTATGACAGTATATTTTACTAAATGTCCTTGCTGCTACATTTAGTAAAATATAAATTTCGTATACTTTATGGATATTTCTTCTCGTCACATTTCTCATCGTAACTTTCGTGACTTTATATTTTAACAAGTGTTAAGAATCTAAGCTCCAGGGTGGAAATGTTACACCTCTCGACACCCAAAGCCGTCCACATCAATGTTGCCCCTCCGGCGCCAACTTACGGTAGCCTTTATGGGGGCCCATTTATTGGATGGCAAGTCACCACTTACCCAAAACATTGAAATGAGGCATTATTTGGCGGGTGCCGCACCTCATTCCATAGACCAGCTCTTAATCATTTAATAATTCATTTCAGTTTTCCTCTCCCTCTCATCCACAAATAGTGTTTTAAAAGGCTTTTTATAATATTGTATAAGGGCCTCTTGGTGTTAACTTCAGCCCCACTTATACCTTTCAAAGTACCGGGTCATTAAGACCAGTGTATGATTAATAATAATATAGAATTGGTTTTTTTTTCATAAAACGGCACCACAGACTTCCACCGTGTACAAAATTCGAATAGTTTGCACGAATCGACGTGACATCCATGTACGTTACCTATTGTAGATTTAACAAAAACGGCTCAGCCCATTTCGATAAAATTTTTATGAATCTATTTTGGAAGTATACGCTTTTCAATATAAGAAGATTTCTTTTAAATTGGTTCACAATTGGCGAAAATATCGATGAACTAACACAAAAAAAATACATACAGACGAACTTAGTACCTCCTTCTTTAACTCCAGTTGCTATCTCAGTTTTGTTCATATTTCATTTTAATTTATTCATACAATCAGTATACAGGATTACCGGTAACCAATAAGCACCCTTTTGCACATTCTATACATCAAAACAACCTCTTGATCTACGACTTCTGTAAATTCATATTTATTTTTGTAAATGCGATTTTTTAGAAAATTTAAAAGAAAAAACTTTGACCGGGCCAAACATAATGAACTCTATGTAAAAGCACCCGCGAGACTTGGACCTCAGAGGACATACTGTGTAAATGTGCAAACAAGTATATACCTACATATTAGTTGGGTGGGTATGTAATAGACAATTATTTGTACATACCTATGCTATTATCATTTTTAAAAAAATGGATTTTTTTTACATTTGGAGACCCTTAAAAGGATGCTAATTGAGTACCAATAATCCTGTAGATTTATTTTAAGATTGTAATATCTGTAGTCTAATTTCATTTTTATCGAGGTCGTGGGTTCAAATCTCGGTCCTGTGCCAATGAGTTCTTTAGAATTTCACACCACTGGCTTTTCGGTGAAGGAAAACATCGTGAGGCAACCTGGATACGGCCGTAAGAAATTCGATGGCGTATGTGAATCCTCCAACCCGCACTGGACCAGCGTAGTGGATATGGCCCAATCACCTTTCGTGGGTAGGCCTGCGTCCTGCAGTGGACTTTCAAAAAAGGGCTGATACATGTATCGGCCCTTTTTTTAATAGTCCGCTGGGAAAGGAATTGGAAAGAAAAAATAAGGAAATATCGTAGGTACCATCAATATACATATTAAAATTTCCTTTAACGCAAATAATTCCGCGCTTGACCACCAACTCGTTAGATGGTAAGCGACGTTGTGATCAAAAATTAAGCACGCTGTCTTAGAACTTAGAAAATAAGCCTCAGATTATATTTCTCAGGGAACAGGAAAGCTGGATCGAGAATTTCGCGGGGATTCAATCTATATAAATTTCACAATAACGAATGCTACCCAATATTCTTTTGCCAACAATCCTCTCCGTTTTTCCAATCCCAATCAACATTTTTCAAGTTTAGCACTATTCTTGTAGTTCGAAATAAAATATAAATAACCTATCATATATTTTTTTCTACTGCAATGATTTTCAACATATAAATACTCATAATTATGATGAGTCTAATCAACGTTAAAAATAGGAGAAAAAAAACTTGTCGGCCGATTATTTATAATTAGGTATATTATGTTAATTAATTTACGAATGGAAAAAACTCTTACTATAAGTATATCTTTTTTACATTCATTACTTTGTGACATATAGTTGAAGTACATAATGTAGGTACTTAGATAAAGATAATTTAGAAATCAATTTCCTGGGTGCTCTTTAGCAAAATCACAACTACTTAAAAAATATCGCTGTCCCTTATTGGCGCGCAAACAAAAGAGACAGTAAATTTTAAGTATCTGGCTAATAAATTTTAACGCCCTGAAAATAGACCACTTAGGTATTTAAAAAGCCATTTATACACATTTAATTTTACTTGTGCCCCCGTAAAACTATTATAATTCTATGCTATATCGACCATTTAAGTCTTTTAAAACTGCATGCAGCTAATATATGTATGTACTCGTATGTACCTAAATAGATTGACATAACTGCAATTGCTAGATTTGAGTCTGTATTTTCACTAAAGTACCGCGTCTTCAAATCTCGAGTAAATAGGAATCTTCTAGAGAAGTGTGCTATATCTTAGACCGCATATATGCTTAACATCAGTTAGTATGTCGTCAAACGCAAACCTATTATAATTTTAAAAAATTATAACCAGCCCATAGCCTAGAGTGTCGACAGGGCTCATTTCTGCCAACGACGTGAAGCCCGATTCCGCCTCAGCAGTTTGTAAACCGCTTTTTACAAACTATTTCCAACTTTTTCCGACTATTCAACTGTTTCAATGGCTGTCGCAGCAGCTGCAGCTCGCGTGTATTGAATCTCTGCCGCAGTATGAAGCGAGTTGGTCGAATCTTTCCGAGTGGATTGAAGTTTCTTGGCAAGTTGTTAAATACTGTATGTTCTATGAAAAGAAACTGTTAACGATAAGTATGAGGTGTAACATAAGAGCACATGGCCATCAAATCAAATAAGTGTGTTTAAATATCAAGTTAAACATGGTCTCTTGCCAAAAATGTCTAACGCTATCCTTTGAGGACACAAATGTTATGAAAATGCTCATTCTTCTGCATTAAGCCTTCGACATAATCGACATATAGAACTATCACAGACATTAACACTATCTTCAATCATGATCAAGCTCATGGTTAGATAAATAATACCTATTTATTTACCATGTATTTTATAGAAGTTTATATACCTACATTTTTGCGCAAACTTAACATGAAGCACTATGACTTATTGCCCTGAAACGTGGTCTCTTACGATCGGCCTTATTAACCCCCGACGCAAAAGAGGGGTGTTATAAGTTTGACGTGTCTGTTTGTCTGTCTGTGTGTCTGTCTCTCTGTCTGTCTGTCTGTCTGTCTGTCTGTCTGTCTGTGGCATCATAGCGCCCGAACCACTGAACCGATTTCAGTTTAGTTTTTTTGGATGAAAGGAGACTTAATCGAGAGTGTTCTTAGCTATGTTTTATAAAAATCGATTGAGCCTTTTAAGAGTTATGGTGGGTTAAAGTGGGGATGGAAGAACCAAAATTCTACAAATGTTTGTTGAAGTGTTTTTGTGTCGGGGGTTTTTTAAATTTTTAATTTAATTAGTACTTGTAATAAGTTCGGAGTCTCTTTACGGGATCTAATCAGAAATGAGGAGATCTCACTATGAAAACTAGCGTGGTTTTCGTACATCTTAATTAAGTAAAACACAGGTGTTACTCACGTTTGATTTTAGTAGGAAACGGCTACTATAGTTTTGATCGCATTTGGCGATCTTTCTCAAGGTTGGAGTACTAGCACGCGGGCTCGTCTCGCATAGCACACTTATTCCTACTAAAATCAAACGTGAGTAACATCTATTCTGTGTTTTACTTAATTAAAAATGAGGAGATCCGTTAAAGAACCAAAGTTACCGACATTTCCCAACGGATTTGAAATTTGAAATGGCAGTGGGCAGGGCACAAAGTGCGGAGGACCGATGACTGATGGGATTGAAAAGTTCTCGAGTGGACAGGCACATACCGGCAAGCGAAGCGTAGGACGTCTACCCACAAGGTGGACGGATGACCTCAGGATCGCGCTGGATACAAGCTGCGTCTAACCGGTCTTATTAGAGATCTATAGGGGAAGCCTATGTCCAGCAGTGGACGTCCTTTGGCTAGTGAATGGATGGAAGGATAACATTAAGCCCACAAGGTCAGACAATAAACGTGTTACCGATTCACACTCAAATACAACCAAACACCGGAATAAAATGTCCACGAGACAATCATACGTACACAAATCTAGTTAGGTACAAATGGCGTTCATAAATTCTGAAATTTAGGTACCTATTCGCTATCGGAACAACGTGTTATTCATCTTGGAACTCTGCCATGTTGTTTTGAAAAATTAGAGAGGGCAGCGGAAAAGCGACAGCCTCGGTTCCTACTAGATAATATTTTGTGAGCTGGTGTAATGCTGCCACATTTGGGAAAGCTCTATTTTAGTAAAAATATTATTTTATATCTTCAATGCAATAATAAGAATGTTATAAAATATCCTACTTGCGGATCTCTGTATCATTATAATACTTATCTAACGTCCAAGTAGAACTTTAATGAAACTTACCTGTATATAGATATTTTCTCTTGAGAATTTTATAATTATTTTTCGCCACAAATGGCACACGCTGACATCAATTGTGTGCAACATTCGCATAATTTTTACGAATCGGTATAGGTATATAATTGTGTTAATATTTTTGAATTTTCTTCTAAGCAATGGTTGGTTGAATACTAGAACCGCAGCCGCAGGACGAGATGCTTAGTTAAAAATCTTCCGGTTCAATTTTTTATCCCAAAATACGTAAATGGCTGACTTTTTAGAAATTCCCTGATACCCATCTGGCAATACAAACTTGGTAGGAAGCCAAGAACTCCCGCAGTTATGCGCTATGACAGCTCTCTGATAAAGGCAGCCGAGCCGTTTCGGCCATTCGCCGGACAGTTTCATTTATACTCTCCAAGTTGTTAAATGTCGTTTGGCTTAAACTGTGCCACGCCTAAAGGCTGGAAACGTCTTGCTTTGTTCGCAGACTGTTTTATGAATTCCACGTCTTTTGTCTGCTGTTTAAATAGAAAGCTTTTTCGGGATGGATTTTGGATATCTGGTGCAGTGGTACTGCATGATTTGCATGATTTTAATTCCAGTATAGCTCAACTGTTGTCTTTAGTTATTACGTGAGTACATCGCTGTATCTAAAACACAATACAGGTTTATATTCGATTCCATAAATAAACGAAGTACTGATATTCGCGATTTCAGTGTTGGTCCCATAGTAACCTTTACTCATAATGATCAGTACCACGGTTGTAATCATAGAATGTATTGGCCATAAAGAAATTTTATTTTTATGTATCAATTTAGAGACTGATTTAAGAACAAAAAATATTAAAATGAATAACCACAAAAACATCTGAAGGAATTACGACCAAAATAACTTTTTTGCTCTTTAACAAAACAACAAGTTTCCAAAAGAGGAAAGCTCACTGGCAACTTCAACAGAAATAATATCTATCCATCCAATCAACGAAGAAGCTCCACTGAATAGACCGAATATTCTACTTCAAAACGAGATTTCCTCACAAAACGTCAATTTACAAAATATACCCGGCAAATGTAAATAAAACATTTTCTCTTGAATGACGCGACTTTTGATCCTAAACCACTTACACGGCAATCTATAGAAAATTATTCTTGCCTTTTTCATTTCCCCGTAGAAACGAACCTTTTACGGAATATCCGGAGAGTGAAAGCAATAAAAGTCAAATTACTGTTCGAGTCATGCATCACGAAAGTTTCGGGTTCGAAAGTTACAAATTGAATAAAATTAAGGTCAGTATTTTGCTTACGAATGTGGGGGCGTCAGAGATGTGGGCCTTTGGAGCGCAGTACCTATCTACTACTATCTAGGTACAGGAAACTACAGCTGTTGTCGAGTTTTGGTCAACTCAGTGCTTTTGGTATTTTTATTTTTATTGTTAGAAAACAATAAATTTTTTGTGGCAAAAACTGTAACCGTTGTATATAAATGTATACTCAAATACCCTACAGCTTGGAAAACTGTAAACTGATTTAAAGGAGATCTATTTCGAAACTAATTTATAGTTTATGTACGTTATAACATTTTCCATTTCTTCATTGTACCAGCAATAAAAGAAGCACCTATTTATTTGTCTATTTTTTTAATAAACAGACATTAAGGTGCAAAAGCTAAGAAGCAAGGTTAAGAGTCAAGCCGACTTAGAAGATACTAATGGATTCACTCTGACTTTGAAAAAACATGGATAGGCACATCTTCTTGGAAGCAAAAAAGCTACGCTTGTTCTATTCTCTAAGTACACACAAGTTTTTTTGTGTCTTTGTTCGACTTGGACATCTATGGATCAAAGGTGACAAAAGAACGTGTTTGTTCTCAACATAAAGAAATAATCGGATTACAGATTGTAGTACAGAACACAATGCATCTCATGTCTCACTCACCTAGATTACAAACGAAACAAACTACGGTAAAAACTCTGAAAGAAAACACGAGTAGAATAAATGTGTTACTTCTTCAACAATACTTCACTTAGACATTACCTACAGGATCTAAATTTTATCTTTATATTTCAACTTAGTTTAATATTGGAGTGATGCAGTGTACTTTAAATTCAAATTCAGCTGAAATTTGGTGGTCACAGGTGAGTGTAACAAGTTTGCCTCTTGTTATTTTTATCGACTGCGTCACTGTACTATTTAAATTTTTTAATGATTAAGTGACGAGACGAGCCAAGTAACATCATGATTTTTAACAATACGCATACCCATGACAGGACTGCACCACCCTGCACAATACATTTTGCAGGTTACCAGAGCAGTTCCCTGCGTCCCTCGCTCCGTTAAATTAAAAATCATGTTGCCCAGAAATTTCGCTTTAAACGTTGCCTTTCAATCTGGAACACAGTATTTCTTGCACATATTACTGGATGGCGTTTGACTACAAAGGTGTTATACTTTTCTAGACAGGCTCTGCAAAAGAGCTATACCACTAGAAAAAGACTTAAAATATATTAATGCAAGGGAGGCACTGCCTAAATGCAATTAGTGATTGCCGTTCTTGAACATGTTGAAGTTAAAGAAACAAAAGTAATTTTAAGAGCGTAGATTTTTTCGTAACTAGAAAAATACTTAAAGTATAACGATGCAAGGGCGGTAGTGCCTAAATGCAATTAGTGATTGCCACTCATGAACATGTTGAAGATAAAGAAACCAAAGTATTTTTTTAAAAGAATTGTATATTCTTGTAACGTATACTAGAATCTCTAGTCTCCAAAATAAATTCTCAGGCATAAAAACAATTATTCCAGAATAAATAAAATTCTGATGCTCAATATAAGCTCCCATAAGTTACTTTTCAAACATAATCGAGCGACACTCAGTGCGATCCAGAAGAGAGTATGGTCCAAAAATTAAATTATAATTTCATGAGCAGCCATTGAAACGTTTTAAATTTTTTAATATCACACCCAAATTATGCCCCTAATTTGTATGTACATAATTGAATAACAAAATGCAGCAGTGTTGTAAAAATGGAGTATCATCAACATCATTATTTTATTTAGGCACAAATTCAAACAAATTATATAAGTTATTATTCTATGTTGTTTTCGTGTTTTTCAATTCTATTCTTATAAGAATTCCATACTTTTAAGGCAGGTTAAGCCGTTTAGCCATGTCAGAGGCCTTGAGGCGGCCTAAAAACTCTGACACCAGGGCTAGCCACTCGGCCTATACGAACTTACTTACTTTAAGGTAATTAATATAAATCTCAATTAATTAAAAACTTAGCTGTTAATAGAACATTCCACTCTATTTAAGTAGTTTTCTACTCGATACTCGGTTTCTATTATATCGGTTATTAGTTACATGCCAATAGGTACGTATTCTGATTTAAAAATATTTTCTTTTAAAAAATATGTTCTAATTTTTTTTCTAAATACAGCTAACCCGTAAATTTTGGATTGCTTATACTGTAGGTAACTAGGTATACTACATGTACCTACTTATAAACTAGGTATACTACATATACCTACTTAGAAACTGAGATAACGCATAAAACATGTATAAAAAGATGAATAACAATTATTAAAATGTAAAGCAACGTTAATAACATCATAATTTGTGCTAATGGTCACACAATTCAGCACTAACGCTGAACTAAGCACAAGTCTCAAGTACTAAGTTTAAGTTGTGAAAGCTCCGCAAGTATCCGAGTAATGTGCTCGTTTATAGCTAAATTACTAGCAATCTCAAAACTCCTTTAACATCTAGTTAAAGATAGATAGTTTTTAGGGTTCCGTACCCAAAGGGTAAAAACGGGACCCTATTACTAAGACATCGATGTCCGTCTGTCTGTCTTTCACCGGGCTGTATCTCATGAACCATGATAGCTAGGCTGCTGAAATTTTCACAGATGATGTATTTCTGTTGCCGCTATAACAACAAAACTAAAAACAGAATTATATAAATATTTAAGGGGAGCTTGCATACAACAAACTTGATTTTTAGGAGTTTTTTTTCTCGCTATTAATAACGGCAAGAGGAATGGGGCTCCCATACGGTACGTAATGTAGTGCCCTTCATGCGCGAGTCCGACTCGCACTTGGCCGATTTTTTTTTTTTTTGTTCACCCAAAAAATATACAGACCATACAAAAAATATAACAAGTGTATAAAATAGCGGTCTTATCGTTTAAAGCGTTATTATCTATTAAAAAATAATCATCAATCGCATCGCATCAATATCCGTTGCGTAGTTTTAAAGCTATAAGATAAGCATACAATACATAAGGACAGACAGCGGGAAGCGACTTTGTTTTATGTACTATGTAGTGATACAAAGCGCCCATAATATTACAAAATAATTTCGAACTAGGAAAGACGAGCGTGCGCTAACTAAAATAATTCGTATTTATAAACCATACACATCTTCTCAGCCATAGGATGTCCACTGATATACATATGCCTACAATATAAATCGCCATAAGACCGATCCGTAAAAAATATGAACATTGCTAGGGAAAGCACAGGAGGGTGATGCTCACCATATAAGTAATCTTCTTTGCACCAGAACATCATTACACTTTATTTTTTTGAAATAGGCAAAAGTAGGTTTTCCTAGAGAAAAATAATAAAATTAGGGGACAACTTACACACTGTCTCTGACCCAAAACTAAGCAAATCTTGTGATATGGCTGCCAGAGACTGATATAAGTACCTACTACTAATTATACATATTTTTAAATACACACATACTTTTATAGATAATGATACCCAGCCACAGAGCACTTACGTCTATCACATTTAAGCTTGCCCTGGATGGGAATCGAACCCACGCCTCTTTGGCCCAGGAATACTGAGCCAGTCAAATCTCTAGCCACGTCAATGTAAATGGTGTAGAATGTCTGATCGGGACGGGGCAGTGCAACTAGTAATAGTATTGTTCAGTTTTTTTTTTCTTATTACGTACTCGTAGGTTATTACTTCACATCAAATCTTTACGACGTATTTGATATAATGTGCTCTCGTCAACACCCCAATGCTTTTAGTATATTATCGATTTATTCTTCTATATACTTTTACGTCGTCTGCTCTTTTTTATATTTATTTATCCATTATTTTGGAGTAAGTAATAAAAGGATCGTAAATCACAAATTGAATGTTTCGCTATTTAATGTTTTTATTATTTTGTTTGTTACTAATTCGTTGAGTAGAGAACGTACAGTTTTAGCTATTTGCGTAAATTATTAAAAATATCTTAAATTTTATTAACATTTTAGTAGCTTTAGGTCAGGCAGGAGACGAGTGACAAATTATCTAGTCTAAAATAAAAAGTAGTTTGCTAATTATTGAGTAGGGAATAACACTAGCTAGTAGGTACTAGAAAGTAGATACTTTGTCAAGATTTTTCTAACATAAATGTTCTTTCGCCTGTAGGTACCTGAAGCTTACTTTGGCATTTAAACCCACGCTACGTAACGTTGCCAGCACCGCTAAACTATACATTTGAAACTATATACATCGATATGTACCTACATATACATGCGTGGGCATACATCATCATCATGTTTATCAGCCGAGGATTTTCAATAAGTCCAGTTGGAAGCGGCTTGCATCCAGCGCGAGGCCTAACATACAGGGTGGAGAGTTGACACCGACATTAAGTGAAATCACATGTTTGGCCTTCTGTTTTAAAGTCTTCGTTACATATTAAGAATGCAATAAATAAAACTATTTACTTGGTTACGTACAAATTTTCTAAAGCAACATTTTGGAGCAACCTGTATCTAACCAGCAATTTGAGATATTTTGTCATTAGTCGTAATAGCGGGAATAATAGATTAGATATCTGTGCGGCACTCTGAGATACCAGAGGGATGATGTGGTCGATCGAGAAAAAAATGAAAGAGATGCAATGATATAATATGGCATGAGTTAGAAAAAGACATGAAAAATATAGCGATTGTGTGGCTAGTTGCCGTGTTATCTCTCAGTAGTGTCAAATTCCAATACATATTTGACAGTTTTGACAGCCCTGAGTCAGATTATCCATACATTTTGTGAATGAGAATTGCCTCAAGCGATAACAGCGCTAAATCTCTAGTTACAATAGCTCTGCGGTGCGTGAATAGTTATTTTGATTAGTCTAATGTCAAAATGGCATTAATGAATTTGTTATTAAGTATCATGCCTAATTACTTTTTTTTTTGTTGTAAATTTTATTTTCTCAATTTAAGCGCTTTTTTGCTTTTTGATTACTATAGTCACTAGTATCAAATTATCGGCGTCAGCTATCCATCCTGTATAAGCTCTCCTAATTATATTGAATCAGGTGATTTCTGCAATTTGCGTCACTTCAATATAGGTACCATACCTAATAACAAAGCATGTTATAGATTGTTCTGTTCCCATCAACGCGACTATACCGGTAATTGCACATCAAAGTACTTCTAAATAATTACACAGGGCGCCGCTGAAATAGCCACACACTATACGTAAAGTGATTATAGCTGTATACAAAACGGAATAATCGCAGCTGCAATAATAGTTAAGGTAATACTACGTTATACTGTACCTCTAGTACGAGTTTGTCTAGTTTCTTACGCTATCGAAAGAGTCTGAGTAATCTACCCCGCCGTCATAAGCCCAAGAGCGCTATAAGTTAGAAATACTTTTTCTAAGATACCGCCCTTTATAAGATACCCACATATAGCAACTACAATTTTCTACAGAATTTGCACTGCTCAATTTTGTGTTGATTTGATTTGACGATGTTAAATTTTCATTCTAAGTTATTGTTTTTGATTTAACGTTTACTGAGTTTTTTCAAGTTGAAGTTAGCGTGAACTACGTTATTATAGGATATGCACAGCGCCATCTATTGATGTCAAGTTAGCGTTGATTCATTTCCATGCAAAATTGTTATCAGACGGTTCACTAGAAAGAACGTTCACTCCAGTGAAAGTTTCATTTTTCTTTCATTCCATGTTCATACGGCTAAGCTAGAATGACATAAAAAAGAACATTCACCTGTTCTTTTCCTTGAACATGTGGTCGAATGAAGTCGCGGGCCTTGGAATTAGTTTAATTTGTTTTTTAAAGTTCTCCAAAAGCAGCAGCGTATTTTGATCATTCCACTTGAAAACCATGTTGCTGCGACAGTTGACGTGACCAAAGAGAATATAACCGCGACGCGACGTGACGTTTGCGCCTCAGGGCTCTAGACGAAATGGCAGAATCCGAGTAAACGTTTTCTTTTGTGTTCAGACCGTTCATTTTTCGTTCATTCGGAATGGGAGTAAATGATGTCGAATGTCAATATCCAACATTTTCAGATCGCTTCGTTAATGAATTCATTCGGAAATCAGTTTTCATTTTGTGTTCAGACATTTCATTTCAAGTGAAAAGTACCGAATGAAAGGCGAAAATGAATGAAAAATGAACCATTTACGTTAACTCTATCGGGCGCGTAAAAGTCTCTACAAGCTCGTACTATGGGTACAGTATAGGGTTATTCTCAATTATATGTCCTCGTTATTTTGCCACTCGTTATAATTAACTGCTGTTCCAAACAGAATTTCGATGCGTTCTTCTTGAAAATGAGCCACAGTTAGTGCTTTTGTTGTATGGAAATTTCTGAACTTTGCCACATATTAAATTAAACTATAGACTAGGGATCGTCGCAAAACCCACAGTCGCAACAAAGTTTACAATTATTATACATATTTGGTGTGCTCTTGAAGCTAGAACAAAGAGTGGGCCTGTAGCATTTCAACTTCATGTAAAGATGAACCGTGTACAAAACTTGTGGAGTTTTACGTGGTTTTCACACATTTTAAACGATATAAAACGGGACTCACTCACGTGTTCGTATAGTCATAACACGACCATAGTTTCGGTCGCGTTCGGCGACCTATCTCAAGTTGGCGAGTGCTAGCACGCGGAGCCGTCTCGCAATGCACTGCGGGCTGCGGCGCGTAGCGCTCGCGATGACAGCGGTTACGGTGGCGGGGCGAGGGCGTGTAGAGAGGATTGTTGTGTCGGCGCGCACTGAATATCCTCTTCATCGATATCACGGTATCCGTAGGGGATACTCCATCACACTGAGCTCACTATGTCTCCACCAGTCCCACGGTCAAGTCCTCTGGTTCCCTAAAGACACGGTCTCCACGTCGGTGGCAGTGTCCATCCCCCGTCTCTATTGAAGTTAGGGCGTCTGCTATTCTCAATAGCCTCCCTAACTTTACGGGGCACGAAAAACTTCTCTCGTGCTAGCACCTTCGCTCCTAAGTGGCTTCAAATCTAAAGAGTAAAGGTTCATTAGACCGCCTCTTTGCTTACCATCAAGCCAAATGTAGGCCAGTGTATGAGGTCAACGGAAACATTAATCATTTTAGTAAAATTGGAGTCTTCGAAGCCTAAATTTCACTACAGCTGATCGGAGCGAGTTGGGCGGATCATTGCAGTCGGTAAATCCACTGCACAAATACTGTAATAGGTATGATGACTGGGTAATACAATCATTATTATAAATAGTTCGTTAAAAAATATAGAACACATTTTTTTTCTTTTGTCAATCAAGTAACAAATGACAAAGAAAAATCTAGTCCAAAGTTGACGTTTGGGAGTGGGGGCCATGACGTCATCTCTCTCACAAAAGTCTATACATTTGTTTGGCACTTGTAAAACTCACGCGTAACGTTGACTGGCTATATCTTCATTAATTTTTGTTTAATTGACAAATGAAAAAATATGTGTCTAATATTTTTTGATAGTATATCTGACGGACTAATTATATTTTTTTAGTCATCATGCCTATTGCTTAGCGAGAAACAAAACGTAGCTCCGCTTTGCTCACGACTGTGTTTTGTTTGACGGTAAGCAAATATAGCGGTATAGCATATATGCAGTAGATTTGCGGACTACAAAGTTCCGGCCACATCTGCAGTCTAGACTTCAAGAAAGAAAAGCTACTGCTTTTCTGAAATTTATCATAATAATGTTAGATCACTATTTTCTTAAACTTTCTGTATTCGAATCCTTTGTCAATAAAGTTATAAATCGATTGTCCTTATGGAAGTCTGTCTGTACATCTAGTAATGACCATAAACTCGATGCTGTTAATCAATCGCCATCGATCTGCGGTCGCATTCGACAACGGCCATATCTCATCGTGACCACAACGAAGTTACTATCAATCGACTATATTACCTTGTTTACTCTGACATCCACTAAAGTCAAACTAATCGATGATCAACCAACCATTAAACCGAACAGAATGGGCAACATGGACTGTGTCTAATTAACAATGGGGTTTTCAGAACAGATACGTTCAGTAGAGTTGATAATGAGTATGTCTTATCCGAAAATTTATTTATTCTTAGTCGTAGAAGGGTGAGTGGGTACAGCATTAGGATAAAGAAAGCTGCGGATAATGAAGATGGTAGTCGTAGAAGAAAAAAGTTCTTACAGGAACGTAAATGTACTGAAGCTCAATGCTCGGTCCTGGGGCCCTATTGTGTAAGCGCTCTGGCGTTCGGTTTCGCTTTTTTCTCCTGTGTGTCAGTTACTCACGCCAAGAGAGCGAGCGGGAGGAAAGGCGAAGCCGAACGTCAGAGCGCTTACACAATAAGGCCTCTACTTCGAGATTGTAAACCGGGCCCGGCCATTCTTACCGGGCCGGTCACCGGACCCGGTAATCTAAGTTGTTATGACACGTAGTACTTTAAGCTGCGTTATTAGTTTCTTATTTAAATACTATGTTTTCAAATAGACACTATACAGAGTATAAAGAAAGACCTGCCTGTTTAAACTATACATAATAAAAATGAATAATTACTAATACTAACGTTACTTTTCCGTCCATAAGTAAAAAGAAAACCAAGTAATCAATTTTTGAAACTTAAACGGGAGTTGGGACTGAATATTGTGATAATTGTTCATAAGACAGTTTGAAATAAATATTAACCATTGTTTTTTTCATTCAAATATAGAAAATTTTCATAAAATACTTTGAGGGTTTCATCGCTAAGACGCTACCCGGGCACGAATGCAACCGGGCCCGGCCGGGTTGAGAAACATATTGGGTTGTTGTATTGGTAGTTTCGCATCGGTTCAAAAATAAAGCCTCTGTATTGTTTGAGCCTTATGTAACAGTCGAGTGCTGAGCTAAATACCACGCTAACTTTTCTTTTTTTTTTTTAAAAAAAAGAGTAGTTAGGAAGACATAAAATCCGTACATGAAAATAAATGAACGAATCATCATCTTCTTGCTCTTATCCCACAAGGTGGGGTTGGCACAGCACACTTCCTTTCGCCACTTTACTCTATCATACGTAATCTCGTTTTTAACTCCTTTCTCTCGCATATCATCTTTCACACAATATATCCACATTTTTTTTTGGATTTCTCCTCCCACTTCTGCCGATTACCATCATATTTTCAGTTCTCTTAGTCACGTGACTCTCCTCCGATCTCATGATATACCAAGATAGCCTGCCACTCTTTAATTTATGTCACTGGCTCTACATTCGGACTTCCCCTAACATACGAGTACTCATTTTTAATATTATCCATTCTTGATAAATGAACAAATCATAATGTCAAAACATAATTTAGAAATGAGAATTGATCGATTTGAAAAATGTTACATGTCACATCCCTATTAAAGGCTTTCGAGTAAAATAAAAAAATACGCCTGAAATCCACTCATGCGAGTTGGAAACCAGTGCGGCATCAATTTTTAATTACCGCAACAAAACAAATTATAAAACTTTGTAGGTAACTGGGTCAGTTAATCAACAACTACGGTAATTAAATGTGCTTTAGGAGAAGTTCGTCCTTTTTACGAATTACCGTAAAAAACAATAATGATAGTTATTGGAAAAGTAATCTATGGCTTACAAGTTCAATATCCTCAGGTCGTGTAGGTACTTTATATTTTTAATTTGGAGATACGACTAAATTGTTATTTTTCTTTCTTTCTTCTTTTCAGCTATAGGAAGTCCACTGCTGGACATATGTCTCCACTATAGATCTCCTGTTGTGAGTAGTGACCTGTTGGAAGCTGCTTAAATCCAATATGCATTTTGTCATGTCTGTGGTCTTTAGGTCATCTGTCCACCTAGAGTGTGAACGTGCTGCGGTGCGCTTTCTAGTATAGGCCGAATCATACAAGTCGGCGGTTGTGATGTTAGCTACAAGTTACGGATAACCATATCCTGACTGAAGTTTACATTGAGCTGCGCGTTGACCACTCGCGAGTTTACTACCACACGAACACGACCAAAGTATACAAATGTAAGTATTAATGCTTTTGATTTTTTTTTAAATATCTTTTCTTAGTTGTTAATTATTTGGGTTTGGTGCTTGTGATTTCAAAAGATACTGCAAGTCTTCACCTTGAAACTCACAACCTACATAATATCATACTCAGTATAGTTTAGTAAAACTATCGTCAAAGAGTACTAAGCACTATCTTCTACACTATACCCGAACCTACTAAAATTCGCGAATTTTCTAGTTCATATATAGTTCGTAAATGACTTAAACGTTTAAGTTAGTCCAACTAGGATTAAGAACAGAGAGCTTAAATAAATCTGGTTTAAGAAATTTATTTTCTCAAAGAATAACATACAATTCAAATTTAATTTTACAATTCAATTTTCTCAAAGAATAACATACGTTAGCCTCAGTGGCTCAGTGGTTAGTGACCCTGACTTCTGGGTCAAAGAGGCGTGGGTTCGATCGTGATGGATATGGCTTAATCACCCTTCGTGGGTAGGCCTACGTGGGCTATTAAAAATCGGCCAAGTGCGAGTCGGACTCGCGCACGAAGGGTTCCGTACCGTATGGGAGCCCATTCCTCTTGCCGTTATTAATAGCGAGCAAAAAACTCCTCAAAATCACGTTTGTTGTATGTCCCTTAAATATTTATTTAATTCTATTTTTAGTATTTTTTGTTATAGCGACAACAGAAATACATCACTTGTGAAAATTTCAGCTGCCCAACTATTACGGTAAGGTGACAGACAGACAGACGGACATCGAAGTCTTAGTAATAGGGTCCCGTTTTTACCCTTTGGGTACGGAACCCTAAAAAAGGCCAGTACAGGTATTCATCATGTTTCATTAAGTCATTAGAAATTTAATTTCGATTATTCTGAACCCAATGACAATCTCGCCCATAACCGTTTACGCGGTCAAAAGTGATCGAGACACTTGTAGGACTTTCAGACTGTAATAAACCTCAGATGGTTTGATCGTCCACATCTGAGTAATAAGGCATAGGAAGAAGGCATTCTTGTAGGTCAGGAGTCTCTCACATGAGGATATAATTCTTTCTAATATTATCTAAAGAAACTTTCCATTCAAATAAAACATTTTAAAAAAAGCAACAGATCTTCAATCAAGGTATATAAACTCTTTACAGAACGCCTTGCATATAACTAGAGAATTTAAAATAAGGAAAAAAAGAACAGAGAATTTGACGGGACTGACAGGAAGGACTTCACTTGGAAAAGTAGTAAAAAAATATTGTAATTTTCTAGATTTTAGGTGATTTTTAATTTAGTGCCGCAAATTCTTGAAGGGAAAAGCAGAGAAGAGTCTACTAACTGGGAGAATTTTGTTCCTGCTGGGCAATTCTGTTAACCGATCTCGTTGCTGAGGTGACGCGTTCTTGAACTTCTCTCGTTTTTTTTGACAGCTTTGAGCTATCAAAACTGTCAGAAAAGCGAGAGGGGTTCGGGAGCGTATCACTTCGGTGACGAGATCGGTTGACAGAATTGCCCCGCTGGTCTAAAAAGTGGAAGTTGGAAGAAAGTTGTTTTCGATCAAAGGACGAGGATGTTTCTAGAGAATTTGGTTTCGTATATACGTATCTCTTTTTAAATAGATAAGTCTCAATGTAGATATAGAATATGTTCTGCGGTTAATATTCGTCCTGATCAGCACTGCATTAGACTTTTGAATGATTTACTATTAAATTAATGTATAAAAGGATATCTGTGGAAAAAGAAGGTCTATTATAGGAAGGCCTATAATAAAGGCCTATGTCCTCCACACTGGTTCGATGCGGTATGGTGAATTCTCATACGAGGTTGAACGAGAATTTTACGAAGCTACGTTACACTTTAGAGGCAGGAATATACTAACTACGCAGAACAGTTGCGGGTTGAAAAATACACATACATCTTCAGGTTCCTATGGCGGTCTTGCATAAGTTGACTTACGATGTTTCCTACTCTATAGAAGTATGTTACTGACGAAACTATCCTTCATTGAGCATTTACTCACGAGTAGAAGCTTGTAACACTCGCCCTTTATGATTTCTATGTATGAATTACAAATGTTTTAATTATTTGTCTTTTTCAGCTTCGACTATATGTGAACATGAAATCATATTATTCTATGTGGATTGAGAAAACAATTATAGAATACAATCAGACTTAATGTGCTATACTTACAACTTGCGAAGGACAGGGTGTTCGTAGATGAATTTTATTGCAATTTATTTATGTTCTGAGGATCGCAGAGTCGGCTGTTGCTGTACCACATAATTGCTACATCTCATTATTTAAATACTAGCCGTAAGTGCTACTCGGTCAATGCTGTATTTTCATTAGTGTGCAGAACTCTTTAAGCCAGATAGAGCTTGGGCCAGTGTTTCTCATTTCCGAAATGGAGGGACAACCCGTGTCCGTATTAAGAGTGTAAATTCTGATCACTTTGAAATAAAGCTATTGATAGCTTATTGATTTGAATAATATTTTATAAGGCGAAGTCGATTCTCGAACCTTTATCTATAGTAATCTTGATGCTTTTCTTGAGAACACTCTGGAATTCATGCAAGTTTTTAATTTCCTGACTTTTTGAAGTAATGTAGATAAGTTGACGAGATGACTGACTATAGACTAACAGACTCTCGCGACTCCTGGTTTTTTCTTTCCTGCTTTCTTTTTCGGTGTTAGATTTACGAAAGCAGAGTAGAGTCATTTTCATGGTTTTCAGCTCTCTCGAGCGCCATGACTAAATAATCAGAGATAAACATAAAATAAAATAAATCTCTGATACCTAAATAAAATTTGAAATATTAAAACTAACTAAACTGTCAGAAATAAATTAATACTATTCTATCTGGCAATCAATCTTTTATTATATTCGTAGATTGATAATAATATTAGTTCAATAATAGAGTTTCTTTGTTCTAAAGTAATAATTTAATGGAATTTCCTTCTCATCTCATGTCTAATATTTTCTTAAGCAACTAAATTAATATTTTATACCTAGCTTTATTGAAGCTTGTTTACGTTATACACAAATATTCTAAATTAACACCATCTATAACAGAGAAGCTCTAGAATCACTAATTCTATATAGCTCTTGAGACATTATTTGGGTACTGCATTTCACTCTGAGATTAGTGATATACTTTCAAGTTCAAAGATGTTCAAAATAGGTAAAACATAGGGTTTTTGTTCTGAACTTAGGTCAATTATCAATAGGTAGTTATGTATTAATCAATCAGGTAGTTTTGTATTTCGAATCACCTTTACCTAGGGTTTATGCGGTCTATAAAGAAGGATCCACTACTAAACGATCACTGGCCAAACTAACGTATAAATATGTAAATAAATTAGGAATCACTTTGCAGAGTACTAGTATCAAAATGTAGACTGTTTTTTATCAAGCAGATGGCGTTAGGAGTATAATTCTACCTTGAACCTGCGAGGTTCATAGTTTGTTTTTTGTATTTCTTGATATTTATCATTACGAAATGTAAGCTGGGATCATATTGAATGTCTGTATCAATATTTAATGTATTCTTAATATTTTAGGATATTTCTTTCATGAGGTTCAATTTATAATTTGTTCAAATTCAAGTAGAATCAGGACGCATAGCTAGTTTGACATAAAGCTAGGAACCATTGAAAGCAAATTAAGGTTCTATAATCATTTTCTCTGACATTTTATTTTAGGCAGGTTTCTTAAAATAGTTTCCGACTCTTCTTAGGTTTATAAATGAGGTTAATTAGGCAGGCTAGGCTAGGCATGTTACATTTCGGTGTCAGGCTAGGCTAGGTTTGTTACAAGACATTCTCTGACCAAGTACAGACGAAAAAGTAGCACACAAGAAGGTACATTTTATTTGAAAAATACATAGCGCACCTACATCTAGACGACAGGCATGTTCTAGGATTCCATAATACTCATCATTTGACTAACTCTTACTATGGTACCAACCCAGAAATCACGTAAATAAAATTAGCTGTTCAACACAAAAAATTCATCGACCCGCGACAAAATGTAAAGAATAGGTAATTTTCGCTTTTTCAGGGTAGTTCCCATAGTAAAGTAAGTAGTTATTGATTCGTATGTACCCTAAGTTCAAGTCTATTGGCTCACAAAATAAAATCGTTCATAAACTATTAGGGGCTCATTTTGCCCCTATTGAAGGATCTAAATTATCTCAATTTAATTCTAGATATTTCACTACATTTAAAAAAAAACGCGATTAAGTTATTTTTCACGCTTATTTAGGATGTTTGGTCTAGCGTTAGACAAGGAATCCGGGACTTTTCCCAGAACGTTAATAGTCCTGTATTAGTTGAAAGGGTTAGCTATTTTCAAACAATATTGCATCGGTTTTCGAACAGTCATTTAGTACTTTTTTTAGGAAATTGATATCCTGAAGGACCCACTGAAATTTTCCGGGATAGCAGTACCCAAAGTGGTAATTTGTGTTATTGTCTAGCGTCGTACCAAATTTCGTTAGAATTCATTTACCCCTTTTATCTCAGCTTTTTAATTGATTATTTTGGCTATTGCTAAGAAACCCTATAGATTTTCCGGAATAAAATAGTTACTGTATTGAAACATGTTGTGTGCTTTCTACATACCTACCAGATTTCATTTATAACCGTTCAGCTCGTCTGATGTAATTATTGATGCTTTTTTCACCAACTTTGGGAACTTATCTGACCCGTTAGGTAAGGAAAATTCGGAAAAACAGGAAGAAACGTAACTTTTATTTTATTTATAAAGCATATATACAAAGTTTTAAGTCAATCGGTAAAGGTAATAAAAAATTAGATGCAAACAAAAAGGCCCCGTTTTACCCCGTTAGAGGTCAAAATTTTCGTCCTTTGTGCTTCATTACGTTGTACATTGTACCTATGTTCGAAATTTCAAGTCTCTATCTTTAGTGGATTGGGTTGTAGCCTAAACTGATTAATTTTGGCTATCCCTAAGGATCCCCATAGAATTTCCGGGATAATAATAGTTCGTGTGTTGAAACATGTTGTGTGCTTCCTCCATACCAGATTTCATCCATAACCGTTCAGCTCGTTGGATGTAATAGACGCTTTTTTCACCAACTTTGGGACCCAATTTGACCCCTTAGATAAAGAATATTCGGAAAAACAGGAACAAACGTAACTTTTATTTTGTTTGATTAGCATGTATACAAAGTTTCAAGTCAATCGGTAAAGGGAATAAAAAGTTACATACAAACGAAAAGGGCCCGTTTTACCCCTTTAGAGGTGGATTTTTCAAAATTCCGTCCTTAGTGCTCCATTACGTGGTCCAATGTATCTTTGTTCCAAATTTCATGTTCCTATCTTTAGCGGTTTGGGCTGTAGGCTGTCTGTCAGTCAGTCACTCAGGGAAGCCTTTTATATAATAGATAAATAAAATAAAAAAAATATCAGTCTCTGGCAGCCATATCACAAGCTTTGCTTAGTTTGGGGTCAAAGACCGTGTGTAAGATATCCCTTATACACCACTACTTTTTATGAACATCTAAAAAAAAAATGTAGGTATCAGTACACGATGTAAAACATATGTGTACAGTTAAAATTTAAAAAAGATCTTAGGTAGCCTATTTATTTAGGTTTTATTTTATCCGAAAATTAGACTAAAATTATGCACATAATGTCAATTTCATTCATGTATAGTGTAGTAATGTAGAATAAGTACCTACGGTCTTGTTTACGCAAAACAGCTGTAGTTGGAGTCTAATGGATTAGAATAACCAATTATTTCAATTTTTAAGGGATAATTTTAGGATATTGATTTATTAACTTTTTATTGCATATATATGTTTAGTATCGTGCACTGATACCCCCAAATTTTTTTTAGATGTTCATAAAAAGTAGTGGTGTATATATTTATTTATTTAATTCACTTATTAAGAGAAAATACATGTTAGATTAAATAGCAAGTGTAAACACAACTTATTATAATACATAATACATAGCTAAACTATTATCTAGTTTTACAAAAATATGGACTCACGAAACGTCAAAGTACCGACTTAACAATAATATTTTATACAGTATGACATGACTAGGTACTCAAAAGTAATCAATACAACTGAAGTAGATACCTACTATAGACTAAGGTAGGCAAATAAACTTCCATGTGTGGTGTAGTTTACTACGTCCATCCATGAGAATCACGTAAGTGGCTGTAGTTTCGAAACACATTAAAGTGGCATTGATTACTTCCTAGCTGGTAATTAAAAATAGTATGTTCCGTTGCTTCCGACCTCGCTCATTCGACTAATTACTGCATATCGCTGGATCCATGGAATTCAATCTCACGCCAGGATTGGATCGGATCGGATCAGGTGCAAAGAAAATTAGAAATCGGTCCGAATGCAATGGAAGGAGGAAGGGAGGCCTTTGCCCAGCAGTGGGACAATACAGGCTCAAAATAATAATTATGATAAATAAATAAATAAATAAATATTAGAGGACATCTTACACACGGTCTTTGACCCCAAACTAAGCAAAGCTTGTGATATGGCTGCCAGAGACTGATATACTACATAGACATATTTTTAAATACATACTTATATAGATGGTACCTAAATAACACCCAGACACAGAGCAAACACCTATGTTCATCACATAAATGTTTGCCCTGGGTGGGGATCGAACCCACGCCTCTTTGATCCAGAAGTCAGGGTCACTAACCACTGAGCCAACGAGGCAGTCATAAGATAATTTTATATTTTGTCATTTAGTAAAAATTGGTTCATCATCTAAATATAGGTATTGTTTTTATCATCGACTTGGCATTTTTACCGACTTCCAAATAGGAGGAGGACTATGTTGGTCGGTATGTATTTTTTTGTGTATGTTCATCGATATTTCGCCAATTATGAACCTATTTGAAAATCTTTTTTTTAGTGCAAAAGATTACTAAAAGATACTTCCGAAGTGGCTCAAATCAAATTTTATCTAAATCAGCTCAGCCGTTTTCGATACATCAACAAAAATATACATGGATGTCACATCGATTCGTGCAAATTATTCGAATTCTGTACACGGTGGAAATCAGTTTTGAGATTTTTTGCGAAAAAATATTATTTTATTCGATATTGATGTTTCTTGTGTCACTCTCCATAACTTTGACTAATATCAGAGCTGACATATTCCAACCTCGTCGAAACGTGTCTACGTTTCCAAAACTCGACCAAAGGACTACCAAAAAAGCCATGGGGACATCAAACAAACGGTAAATTATCCTAATTCAATAAAACCCTACGTAAAGTACGAAGGGACGTAGTCACAGGACCGTACTAACTCGATAATAAAGGTCCCAAACATTTTATCATTATTTGTGAGGATAAAAAAATAGAGATAAATACTTTATGGGAGGCGAGGTGAAAGCTTTATCTCTATTTACATTCCATTACGGACATGTTTTGTACTATTGACAGAGGAAATAAAAGCATATTGAGTTCTAAATGATGTACATCCATTACCGAAACGAATCGTAACATTTTATGCATACAAATGTATTGAAAACTTTCGAAGGAGATTAAAGTAGGTACTAAATAAGTGAAAGCCTAACTTGCGAACCCAACCTAATCCTTTAAATCGAATTAAGTGCTACGAGTACGTCGTTTTAGAGCCAACGAGTTCTTCGAGGTAAGGTACTTACAGGTACTTAGATATATAAAAGTTATAATAACAGATATCTCGAGGTGGTGTGGCACGCACAAAGCTCTCTGCTTAAAAAAACAGCTACATACACAGCTATACGACAGCTAACGTATTGGCAAGTTGAAATGGCAATGGGCAGGGCACATAGCGAGGAGGACTGATGACCGATGGGGTCGAACAGTTTTCGAGAGGAGACCACGTACCGGCAAGCGCAGCGTAGGACGTCCACCCACAAGGTGGACGGATGACCTCATTAAGACCGCAGGATCGCGCTGGATGCAAGCAGCTTCGAACCATTTTTATCGGAGATCCATAAGGGAGGCCTATGACCAGCAGTGGACTTCTTATGGCTGACGGATGGACACAGCTATACGTGTATCTAATACACGATGGTATTGCCAACATATCGGTGTCGGATCCGATTTCCGAAATCGGGCCGGACAGGTACTCATACATTTTACTTACCGCGATATCGTGTCGGCGTCCGACACCGTTATCGGATCGGATAGTGTGAAAACGCTCTAACTCTATTAATTATATAATTATTTCCTACCATAACAAATAATACAAAAGTGCATTCCGTTTCGTAAACATACATTTTGCGGTGTACAAGCATTAGCTGCATATTCCTATTACGTAAAATATCTCACAACCTGTGTTGTATGTAAAAACGGAATAATCTGCATGCCGCGTAAGTTACAACATATTTTAAGCCTTCCACAAGATGGCACAGAATGAAAACCGAACCAGTGCGGGAAGCATGGCAAAGGGACTAATAGTCTTTCCACCATTATATCCCCTCGAAGTGGAAATAATGTATGGATTGACAATGACATCTGACATTAAGAGTGGATAAAATGGTTTTCTCCCCTTGCCGTGCTACCCGGGCAGTGTTGTTAGTTTATAGATAAATGTAGTTTATTGCAACTACCCTTTCTTTAGTACATTTACGTAAATTTATATCAATTATTAGTTTCCATTTTAGTACTTTTATATTAATGTATTATTTAATGTAATAATTTATTTACATAAATGTTTGAGAAAATTGAGAAAAATGTTTTTAGTTGGCTATTATAAATTTCGGTGAATAATATGTGTGTACCCATAAATTGTCTATACGAGTACTACCTACTTAACTATTTTAAATCGTGTTTTTGTTTGCATATTGTGTTGACGTTTTTGATTTACTTTTTACTGGTTTATTAACGTTAAAATTGTTAATTGTTCATACATAAGTTAAATAGCCCACCTATATGTGCATGTTACTAAAATGTAGTATTTAAGATTATCACATAAGTGAGACAAAATGTTTCTTGTGATACAACAATAAAGATCTTTGAACCTAACCAAGTAAGTCGCTCGCCACAAAGTCCATCCCTGTGAGATTTTATTGCCGTCCGCATAATATAGTTGGTGAACACAATATTTACCGCCCGCTCAGGCTGTTTATCAAGAACAAAACTACTCGCCAGCGCTTTCCCTCTTTCGCTTTCGGGCACTTTTGCTAAGGCTAAAGGATTTAGTATGAAGCAGAAATATAGCACATTTTTCTTCAGATAACTTAGTTTTCTTGAGCAGCTTGACCAACTTTTTAGGATGCAGTTTTCATGAAAAGTAATTTTAAGATCATACTATTTTGAAATACCTATATATCTCGGGAGTTCTATACTCCTTTAGTGCTATGCACGTATAGAAATTGTTAAGAAGAGACCCACCCACCCCATTTCCAATCTGATAAACAGATAATCGTCTCCGATTATAGATAGTGAAGATGGACCAGTCGTTATCAATTTTAATGATTGTGTAGACTATTTCAGTATTAGAATAATATTTTTAAATAAATTTTCATTTTTGATATAAAATTTCCAAATAATACCCCGGGGTAGCGGCCACAACGGGGGGATCTATGTATACTATCTGTAAGAAAACGACAACAACTACAATACAAATACACGAAATTAAAATAAGAAATGATAAACTTATTATTTTTGCGATCTTATAAGAACTAAGCAATCATAGAGACAAAACATAAATAGCCATTTTATTTTTAAAATCCAGATAGTCATCAGATTTATGTAATTCTAAATAATGTAAATAATTCAAGCATTGAAATTACTGCCGGTTCAGCGTGCAAGCAGAGACTGACAGTCAACCAAAAATATTTTTCTTTCATCTATCACGTTTCTTTTTCAATCAGGAGACGAACGAACTCCACGAAAAATTTGCAGTACCTAACTTCAACCAGTGAAAGAATAAGAGTAAAACATCGAGACAGCGTATTGCATGGAACAAGTGCTTGGGGCCATTTCCAATCATATAAACCTTTGCATCTCTCTGGTTAGCAGCATAGAGTCGATTTTCCCTTAGCAGAAGATTTACAGCAAATTGGACGGTCGTTATTTTGGATGTACGGTCTCCTGGCTGCGTCATCCCATGTCAATTACAAAAGTGTAAAATATGTAAATGCTTACAAATGCGTTTTGGTTTGCTGTCTGGGCGTCTGCATAGTATTTGATTTAGTAAGTTTGTATCACAAGGCTGTTTCTAACTTGTACTCGTAATAAGCCGTGGTGGTCTTGTGGTAATGACACCGGCCTTACCATCATGAGGTCGCGGGTTCAGATCCCGGTCCCGTATGGTCCAATAAGTTCTTCGGAATTTACATACGGAATTTCACACCACTGGCTTTTCGGTGACGGAAAACATCGTGAGGCTGCGTCCGTACGTCCGTAGAAGAAATTCGATGGCGTATGTGAATCCACCAACCCACACTGGACCAGCTTGGTATATCACCCTTTGTAGGTAAGCCTACGTCCTGCAGTGAAATGTTAAAAAGCTGTTACAGGAACTTGTACTCATATCTTTTAAATGTTCCTTCTTTTACTTCAGAATTGAAAATAATAGGTTTATTTTTTGATGCAGCTAGGCTTCGAATGCTAATAATATCGAACTTTACTATAAGCCGAATCAAACATAACGATATCTGTTAACACAAGGCAAGTCGTTGCACAGTAGACAATTCATTATGTCAGCGGCAGAGAGGAGTGAGGATTTGTGCAAGTTAAGTATGTGTAGAACGCTATTTGATACGGCCCATACAAAATAATATCGTATCAGTGAGAAGAAGGTTGCGGATGTTCACTATAATGACTCATCATCATCATATCAGCTATAGGGGAGAACTATGTCTTATACCCTAGGATTACCAAACTGCTGGTGCTGGTGACAGTTTTTTTTTTTTAATTTAACTTATTTTATAGTATTGTAAAAATTACTAAAGGATAGCGAGAAAAAATATATTCAACATTTACATGATAGGGCTTAAAAGATGTAATAGCATAATCATTAATCTTTGTATCTAAGGGAATATACACATATTAATGAACTATACATGCAGATGGATAATAAGAGAAATAAGAAATAATGAGTATAGTAGTCAAATAAAAACACAACAAACATTCAATAATTATGCAATAACAAGATTTATCTTCTATGATAAATGTCACCTTTCCTAGATACTATAGAAAGAATACATTTTAACATTGACCTTTATTCCTCATCTTTACGAGGTCATTTCTATAATATGCCTCCTACAACTGAGAAAATATTTTCATTGCGGTTTTTTACTAAGACTCTGCTGTCCGTCTGTCTGTCCGTCTGTCTGTCTGTCACCAGGCTCATGAACCGTGATGGCTAGAACGTTGAAAAATTTTTCACAGACGATGTATTTCTGTTGCCGCTATAATGATGTTTGAAATATTGTCAGAATATTTAGTTAAATATATACTTTAAAAACAAATAGTTAAATTAAAATGAAATTAATTTCAAAGGGCCTCCCATACAAAGGCATCCCAAACGTGATTTTTTTTATAGATATGAATAACGGCAACAGGGACATGCTTGAAATATTCACAGAATATAAAGTGGTATAATAAATTCAAAAATAAATAATTAAATTAAAACAAAACATTGAGGGGGCTTCCTTACGGTACGGAACCCTTCGTGAGCGGGACCGACTCGCACTTGGCCGATTATTAGTAGATAATTATGTACTTATGTAGTTCGGATAGATTATTAAGAAAGTATAAACAAACAACGTTGACACTCTCTTTAGGGTTCCGTACCCAAAGGGTAAAAACGGGACCCTATTACTACTTCGATGTCCGTATGTCCGTCTGTCCGTCTGTCACCGGGCTGTATCTCATGAACCATGATAGTTAGGCAGCTGAAATTTTCACAGATGATGTATTTCGGTTGCCGCTATAACAACAAACACAAAAAACAAAATAAAATAAATATTTAAGGGGGGCTCCCATACAACAAACCTGAATTTTAGACGGTTTTCGCTCTATATTAATAATGGTACCAGGTAGATGCTTGAAATTTTCACAGAATATTTAGTTTTATATTCCCTTCAACAATAAATAATAATATTAAAATAAAATAAATATTTAAGGGGGGCTCCCATACAGTACGGAACCCTCCGTGCGCGAGTCCGACTCGTACTTGGCCGATTATTTTATCCGATTGGCTACTTAATGTGGCCAATTAGTTATGAGGGCGTCATCCTAAATTTAATAGCAATTTAGAATATTGCTGTTTCTTTTACTATATTCATTTGAAAGAGAGAACAATATTTAAAATTGCTATTAAGTTTAGGATGACGCCTTCATAATTGGCCAGAACGTCAGTGGCTTCCAGGTGGCTTAAAACTCAGACACCAGGCTTAACTACCTACTCGGTAGCGCTCGTAGCGTAGTTTGACTAGGTGATTGTCAGCGATCACCGAAATTAAGCAACGTTCCGCACGGTCAGTATTTGGATGGGTGACCGCGGGTGGCATTTTCTAACTGAGCGCTACCGTGGCTCGGAAGACACGTTAAATTGTAGGTCCCGGTTGTTTTAACCGCTTAGCCATGTCAGAGGCCTTAAGGCGGCCTAAAAACTCTGACACTAGGGCTAGCCACCCGGCCTATACGAACTTACTTACTTACTTACTACCTACTCGGTCTATACCAACATATTTTCGTATCTTCACAACAAAGACTCTCAACACGATGCACTTTGACCAGACTAAGCAAGCTACAGAAAGTTACAGACATTTCAAACTTCAATTACAGAAACTTAACAATTGTTCTGAGGAGCGCTTAGAATCTGAATCGCTGAAATTGAATATCGTCTATTGAAGCCCCGGGGGTTGGTTGCGGGTTCAGATCACGTCGCTAACTATCTCCAATCAAGCACCAGTTCAGGCTTCCGGAACAAAAAGATTTCTTTTTAAGTTCTGACTTTCTGTTTTACTCGTAGCTACTGGTGTATTAAATACCTCCTGTATTAATTACGTTTAACGGAATTTTCGAATCGAGATCAGTTAAAAATTAATACTTACGAGTACTACTTATAGGTATATGTTGCAGTCATAGTGATTAAATAGTTATTATACATAATGACTGGTCATTATGTATAATATCTACTCAATTTAGATAAAGTGATAATTGACACAAAATTAATCACATTAACTAGCAATTTTATATAATATCTTCGAAGACTTGGATAATGTAATAAAACAAACTCGTAATAAGGACAGATTGTCTCTGGCGCTTCGCCGGCCGCTGCCGCGGCACGCTCGCTTCGCTCGCTCGGCTCGCGCGTTGTTGTCACTGTTCAAACCTAACCTAACCTAGTAGGCAGATCAAGAGTCCAAGGAAAACTATTACTAGGTTAGGTCAGGTTTGAACAGTGACAACAAAGCGCGAGCCGAGCGAGCGAAGCGAGCGTGCCGCGGCAGCGGCCGGCGAAGCGCCAGAGACAATCTGTCCTTATTACGAGTTTGTTTTATTACATTATCCAAGTCTTCGAAGATATTATATAAAATAGCTAGTTAATGTGATTTATTTTGTGTCAATTATCACTTTATCTAAATTGAGTAGATATTATTTATAATGGCTAGACAGTATATATAATATCCAGATTTATTACTTTGGCTGTAACATATATATTATTTGCGCTGTAGCATGGTGCGGGTGTTGTTATTTCTACATTTTATAGGTTAGACGTTAAAATGTTTGTAGTTTGGCAATTTTGGGAATCCACAGTAACCAATAGTCTTTTTTATATTATAGTAAAAATAACTACTGGAAAAATCAAATTTTCTTAACCGTCTTACAAAACCATTCATGAGATACCTCTTGCTCGCACTTAATTATTCCCACTTTCTTACGCAGAAAATCCTCAAACCTCACGCCCTTGAAACATCCATTACCACAAACGTAATTATTTTTCAAAGTGAGCTACTTATTTGTGACTCATAGTCTCTGTTACAAAGAACAGGGCTATAAAACTGCCACAGCCATTTCAAGTAGCAGATTCCGAATAAGTGCAAAGTAGTAAGCCACGAGCAAACGACACTGTACCATCAAGATCTCTTGAACGTAGACTTAAAACCAAAGAACATAATCTATATATATAAAATGCTTTGTCCTGAATGACTTACTGACGGATCAACGCAGAGCCCAAACCGCTGGTCGGAGGAACCTCAAATTTGGAGGGTGGGTTCTTTGTATGACGTAGGCATCCGATAAGAAAGGATTTTTCGAAATTCTAACCCTAAGAGGGTAAAAAACGGGGTCCAAGTTTCTATGGAACATCGTGATCCCATGGTTCAATCGACTTGAAAATTGGCATAAACATTCTGTAATTGAATTGACGGAAGACGTGTTTCGTAGTTTATTGAAATTCATCCCTTATCGGGGTTAAAAAGGATTAGAAAGTTAATTTGGGGGTGATTTGCTTCCAAGGTGACATCAATACTCCTTGGCAACTTATTAATAACTTTGATTTAAATTACTTTTTATTTTGACACATGAAAACTCAATCCGATTGTATCAATGACTTGAGAAAATAGAGAAGGCGGCCACAGGTTATTTATATAAGTTATTTGACATTTTGCTGCCTACACTTTAGTTATAATATGTTCCCATATTTCTTTGGTAATACATACTGCGTACTGCGAAAATAATTGGGTTAATAGTGAGTGCGAGCGCAAATTTACCTAAGAAAGTGCGGGAATCACATTGTCATTATGCATGAGTGCATAGCAATATTTATAACCGACTTGAAAAAAGAAGGTTCTCAATTCAGCGGTAAGTATGTTTTTTTTTGTATGTAAGTAACGCGATTATTCGGTCAATTAAGTATGAACCGATTTTGTTGATTATTTTTTTGTTTGCTAGATCATAGGTACTTCAGAGTTAGTGTCATTTGAGATTATAAAATAAACAAATATATTAAATAATGATAAATCGAAATAAGTTTAGCAGGTTTGTAAAAATCAAGAATAAACTAATTACATACCTAAATGATGTTGTGGTTTGTGGTTCCATTCATTTCATCATTTATTTATGAAAGATCATCATTATGAAAAAATGGTACACATATTATCGATTTGAGCAAATTATTTGAATTGTGTACCTACTTTTTGTTTGTAAGTATGTAATGGCGGTCATATTGAGTCCTATGTGTCATATTTTGTAATTATTTCAAGTCTATATACTTATATGTTGCCATAGAGTTTTGGTTGCTATAGAGATATTTGAGTTGTTGATTTTGTATGTCAAAATGGAGTAGATAGTTTTGTATTTTCTTTGTAAACTAAAAATGTTTGCTCATTATTAAAAAGACTCATTATTCGAGATATCCATAAAACTCTAGATTTAATATTCGTAAAAAAGTGCGTAAATCGTGGGAAAAATCAAAGAGTCATGGTCATGTACGAGTAGAATTGCTTAAGCGAGAAAACTATGATTCCTGGCGTATTCACACGAAAGCTGTCTTAACAAACCAACACTTGTGGGACCACAGCTTGATCGGATCGTTGATGTATCTATCAATTACAACAAGGCCAGATATTACGTTTGCCGTAAGGTATCTAAGCCAATTTAATACTTGCTACGGAAACAAGCATTGGCAAGCCGCGAAACGGGTCACATCATAGCATCCAATTGCAAAAACGTGATCTTTTTTCAAAAATTACTGTATATACTAGCGGACCCACTGCAGCGCCATTTGCCGGGCTTATTTGTGAATCTAAACTTTCCAGGGCGCACCTAAACGCATACGAAACAATTCATTCAAATTGGTCCAGCCGTTTAGGAGGAGTTCAGTCATATACACACGTACAGCAGAATTGTAATTATATGTTTAAAGATAATCTGTTGATCAGGTGCTGGAGACAATGCTAATCGCCACAGTGTAGAGTTTTTACACAGTCTCGCTCTAATTCCTCTCAATCCTACTAACATTATAAACGTGTGAGTATGTATGGATATTTGTTACTCTTTCATGCTCAAACGAATGAACTAATTTGGATGAAATTCGGTACGAAGGTAATTTAGATTTTGGATTAACACATAGATTACTTTTTATTTCGGGCTAACGCGGGTAACACCGCGGGGCGCAGCTAGTATACATGCAAATAGGTAAGCCGCTGACATCGGTACACGTACTCGTAGGTACTACACAGCAGAATAGGGAGTCATTGAGAGAGGGGAGTAGGTTAGTTTATTTGAATCGATACTCGATTTTGCCGCTTTATATCGATGAAACATTTTTTTTTTTTCAAATTTGGAGGAAACATAATTCAACGTCAACAACGTTAATACATACACCATATCCTTACTAATGTTATAAGTTCGAAAGTGTGTTTATTGGTTTGTTCCTCTTTCGCTCAGCAACGGAGCAGTTTGAATGACGTAAAGTTACCCAAGGCCACTTTTTACCGACTTCCGAAAAGGAGGAGGTACTATGTTCGTCTGTATGTTTTTTTTGTGTATATTTTTAGATATTTTCGCCAATTGTGCACCGATTTAAAAAAATCTTTTTTATTTCGGAAGTATAAGTATATATACTCCCGAGGTGGTCCCATTTTAATTATATCGAAATAGGCTGAGCCATTTTTGATATATCAACAATAATGTACATGAATGTCGCATCATTCGTGCAAACTATTCGAATTCTGAGCCCTTAGTCCAAGTTTTGCGTAGTTTACTTAAACTTTCGCGTTCGTGTGTGACGCCATACATTTTCATTAGTTCTTCCTCGTTTCCGCCAGGGGCGCTGTCCAAAAATGTATAGAGCCAAACGGAAACAGTTGTAGTTTCATTTTACGTGTAAACTTGGACTAACCCCTCTGTACAAGGTGGAAGGCGGTGGTTCCATTTTTCGCGAAAAATAATTATTATCCCGAAAAAATCGTGGTTCCCGTAGAATAGGCAAACACTTTTTTATAAGCTTACCAACGTATTCATATCTATTTCTAATATAGATAGGCGAAACGTTAATGGATGATAGATAGGTTGCAAAATTATATGAGACGGAAGTAAAGTAACCTACTTCCTTCTACCTCACTACCTTATTCCTTCTCAATATTTTTTTCTTTTTTCTAATAAAAGAAACACTAAAAATGAAAGAATGGTAGATATTCTCATACTGATCCTTGTGGTGTTTCGTTGTTTAATTAGCATTTAATGCGTGTTGGTATTATATGTTGACCTACCACTAAATAAAAATAAACTCAGGCTCTGTCTTCAGGAATTAACTATTGATCACTTCAGGAATTCACTATTAATAAAAACGTACGTATTTGAGGTACGATTTTATTAATATTACTGAATCATCCCAATTAATCTGGTACAAATTAATTTTATTAACTTTTTTTTTTGTCACTACTCGTAATAAAAGGATTTGTACAATTTTAGCATCGATACAAAAAAAATCGTTACACTCTGCATGTCCTTAGTCTCGAGGAAACTCTTACAACGATGTACTAAAGTGGGTTGTTGCACAAAATCTGGGGATAATGATCGTGATCCGACACAGAATGCTTCCCCAGTAAAGATGGAAGGATAGAAGGGGTGTGGCCTTCGTTTTTGAGGGAAAAAAGGACTTATTTACGATACTCTTTAGAGATTTTGTTTTAGATTCCGTACTCAAAGAGTAAAAACGGGACCATATTACTAAGGCTCTGCTGTCCGTCTGTCTGTCTGTCACCAGGCTTTATCTAATGAACCGCTAGAACGTTGAAATTTTTTTCACAGATGATGTACATATTTCTGTTTCCGCTATAATGATGCTTGAAATATTCTCAGAATATTTAGTTAAATATATACTTTAAAAACAAATAGTTAAATTAAAATAAAATAAATTTTAAAGGGCCTCCCATATAAGAAACGTGATTTTTGCTGGATATAATTAACGGCAACAGGAACATGCTTTAAATATTCACAGAATATAAAGTGGTATTATCCCTTCAAAACTAAATAATTAAATTAAAACAAAATATATTAAGGGGTACGGTACGGAACCCTTCGTGAGCGAGACCGACTCGCACTTGGCCGATTATTAGTAGATAATTATTTACTTATGTAGTTCGGATAGATTATTAAGAAAGTATAAACAAACAACGTTGACACTCTCTTTAGGGTTCCGTACCCAAAGGGTAAAAACGGGACCCTATTACTAAGACTCCGCTGTCCGTCTGTCCGTCTGTCTCCATGCTGTATCTTATGAACCGCTATAGCTAGAAAGCTGAAATTTTCACAAATAATGTATTTCTGTTTTCGCTATGATAACAAATACTAAAAATAGAAAAAAAAATTTAAGGGGCCTCCCTTAAATATAAAAAATACGGCCCCCTTTTAAAAATTTATTCTTAAATTTATTTTTATTTTTAAAAAATTTGCATGGGACGGCTCCCATGCAAAATTTTTAGCCGTTTTTCGCTCGAATTCAATAATGGTAACAGGTAAATGCTTGAAATATTCACAAAATATTTAGCTGCATGGCTTCTTTAATAATAAAAAATCAAACTCAAATAAAATAAATATTTAAGGGGAGCTCCCATACAGTACGGAACCCTTCATGCGCGAGTCCGACTCCTACTTGGCAGATTGTTATAATTATCATAGGTATAATAAATGATGAGCTCAAAGTATAACTACGTACCCGACCTACTCTATTATAATTTGACGTCCCATAATACCATCGTTCTCTTTGATGACACTTGTTTATTTTAATCTGGCCCTAAAGCCAATTTCAAATTTCAGTTTCATATTAAGCTAGTTTACAGGTAGCCGCAAAATGAAACCGCTGTATTAAATTTTGATCGTGTTTACTGTAAATCGTAATTAGAATCTGAGCTAGTGTTGTTTCTGTTAGTTACGCTAAGACTAATTTTTAACCGACTTCCAAAAAGGAGGAGGTTCTATGTTCGTGTGTTTGTATTTTTTTGTGTATGTTCATCGATAATTTCGCCAATTGTGAACCGAATCGAAAAAATATTTTTAGTTCGAAAGGGTATACTCTCGAAATGATCCCATTTAAACTTTACAGAAATTGGTGAGCCGTTTTTGAAAAAAAAAACAACAAAAATGTAAGTAATTCGAGCGAAATATTCGAATTTTATACACGACTAGCTGCGCCCCGCGGTGTTACCCGCGTTAGCCCGAAATAAAAAGTAGTCTATGTGTTAATCCAAAATCTAAAATACCTTCGTACCGAATTTCATCCAAATCAGTTCATCCGTTTGTGCGTGAAAGAGTAACAAACATCCACACATACTCACACGTTTATAATATTACTTAATAGGATTGAGAGGAATTAGAGCGAGACTGTGTAAAAACTCTACACGGTGGCGATTAGCATTGTCTCCAGCACCTGATTAATAGATTTTATCTTTAAACATATAATTACAATTCTGCTGTACGTGTGTATACCACTGAACTCCTCCTAAACGGCTGGACCGATTTGAATGAATTGTTTTGTATGCGTCTGGGTGCGCCCTGGATAGTTTAGATTCACAAATAAGCCCGGCAGATGGCGCTGCAGTGGGTCCGCTGGTATATTACAGTAATTCTTGAAAATAGATCACGTTTTTGCAATTGGAGACTATGATGTGACGCCTGGTTGCCTCGAATATGAATTCCTTAAGCAGTTTCATTAGGAGCAAAGAACATTAAAAGTTTCTATTTTATACCAACTATCTATTAATTTGGGTTGCTGGGTTGCAGGTGAAGGCTTTTAATTTTAATCATAGACATAATGATAATAATGAGTATTTTTGATATTGAGCACACATTTTTATTTTTCTCCATTTTAACACAAAAAATCAACAAATCAAATATGATGACCTCGGGGTCTCTTCAGGTCTGAGTGACTCCCAGTTTAGTCCTCAAAACACTCCGTGCGTAAACACAATTTTGAAATACTCGTACACAATAGCCCTCTTAAGCCTTGGTTGCGGTAGTGCCGTGGTAAGGAGATCTGCTTCCATGTTCTCTGTGTACTCTGCCTATAAGGCTACTACTCTTTGTTTCTTGGCTTCATAACTTATCCATCCACCACCATATTTGAAAATATATCCCGTGTAGGATCGTCTATCCATGGTGCAAGCTGCCCAATAAGCGCCTGCCATGCCATACTACTTCATGCCACTGTTTTATATTTTAGTCCAACCTTCTTGGTTCCTTTAAATAACGGATGACCCGTTTCGCGGCTTGCCAATGATTGATTCCGGAGCAAGTATTAAATTGGCTTAGATACCTTACGGCAAACGTAATATCTGCCCTTGTTGCAATTGCTAGATACATCAACGATCCAATCAAACTGTGGTCACAAGTGTTGGTTTGTTAAGACAGCTTTCGCGTGAATGCGCCAGGAATCATAGTTTTCTCGCTTAATCGATTCTATAAGACCATGACTCTTTGATTTTTCCCACGATTTACGCACTTTTTTACGAATAATAATTCTTGAGTATTATGGATATCTCGAATAATGAGTTTTTATTTTACAAAGAAAATACAAAACTATCTAGGTACTCCTTTTTGACATACAAAATCAACAACTCAAATATCTCTATGGCAACCAAACTCTATGACAACATATAAGTATATAGACTTGAAATAACTACAAAGTATGACACAGGACTCAATATGGCTGCCATTACATACTTACAAACAAAAAGTAGGTACAAAATTCAAATAATTTACTCAAATCGATAATGTGTGTACCATTTTTTCACAGTGATGATCTTTCAAAAATAAATGATGAACTGAATGGAACCACAAACCACAACATAATTTAGATATGGAATTAGTTTATTCTTGATTTTTACAAAACTGCTGAACCTATTTCGATTTATCGTTATATACCTAATATATTTGTTTATTTTATAATCTCAAATGAGACTAACTCTGAAGTACCTATGATCTAGCAAACAAAAAAATAATCAAAAAAATTGGTTCATAAGTATGAACCCATTTTTTTGATTATTTTTTTCAATTAAGTAATTGACCGAATAATCGCTTTGCTTACATACAAAAAAAAAACATATTTACCGCCGAATTGAGAACCTTCTTTTTTCAAGTCGGTTATAAATATTGATATGCACTCATGCATAATGACAATGTGATTCCCGCACTTTCTTAGGTAAATTCGCGCTCGCAGTCACTATTAACCCAATTATTTTCGCAGTACGCAGTGTGTATTACCAAAGAAATATGGGAACATATTATAATTAGGTGTAGGCAGCAAAATGTCAAATAACTTATATAAATAAGCTGTGGCCGCCTTCTCTATTTTCTCAAGTCATTGATACAATCGGATTGAGTTTTCAAACATGTGTCAAAATAAAAAGTAATTTAAATCAAAGTTATTACTAAGTTGCTAAGGAGTATTAATATCACCTTCGAAGCAAATCACCCCCAAATTAACTTTCTACTCCTTTTTAGCCCCGATAAGGGATGAATTTCAATAAAATACGTAACACGTCTTCCTTCATTTCAATTACAGAATGTAAATCCAAAATTTCAAGTCGATTCATCCAAGGAATCACGATGTCTCATAGAAACTTTGACCCCATTTTTCACCCTCTTAGGGTTAGAATTTCGAAAAATCCTTTCTTATCGGATGCCTACGTCATACAATGAACCAACCCTCCAATTTTCAGGCTCCTACGGCCAGTGGTTTAGGCTGTGCGTTGATCCGTCAGTAAGTCATTCAGGACAAAGCATTTTATATATATAGATGAACACCGATAATTTCGCCAATTTTGAACCGAATTGGAAAATTCTTATTTAGTCCAAAAGGGTATACTGCCAAGATGATCCCATTTAAATTTTACTGGAATCAGCTGAGCCGTTTTTGATAAATCAAAAATAATGTAAACAATACGGGCGAAATATTCGAATTTTGTACACGGTGGAAGGTGTGTACAGGATCACACTCGCTGTTCACATATAAATAGGTATCTATATGATGCATGATTCATGTAGTAAACTATGTCTCCCACTAATAGACTAAGTAGTTACATTCATGTATTAAAATTGTAACAAATTTTAACTAGATTTTTGTTAAATAAACTGACAGGTACTAGAATAATGCAGTGAACGGAATATATGACATTATGTTACCTTTATTAATGTGTTACCACAATAAAAGAAGCGCTGGAGAAGAATTGAATTAATGATCCAGGAACTTCAGGCGAACAGAAAGTGAGGCGCAGGATTCAAGTGGAAAAGAACTTGCTTCTTTCTTGTAAAATCCACAAGCTGAAATTAATTAAAACAGTCACATAAACAAAGTCAGAAAGACATGAGAATTAACAAAATGTTTGTGAACATTCAAGGTGCATTTCAAACAATATGCTGAATGATATTATTCAGATTATCAAGTTATTCTCGACTGAAAAACTACAAGTATTTATAAAATTAACCGTCGAGATTTGCAGAGAATGAGCGATTAGAGAATTCAATCACATACAAACAAAGGATCAAAGAGCGTTTGCTTGAATTAGCAGTGATAATATGTAGCGCTAATTTGTTGCAAAAATAAATTATTGCAGCCAGGGATTGTTGTTAAAACTGATGAAATACTTCAAGAAAAAGCTACTGAATAGAAGTTAAAATGTTAAAACATTGTAGATAAATACCTTTTTCGCTTTTTCCGAGGTTATGTTTGCGAATTTTCGTGTTTTGTTCCAAGCAAAACTGTAGAATGATTTAGTTCGGTTTTGTCGTTATTTCCAAGAGAAGCCTTCTGGCAGGCTCTAGAAAGGTCAACTAATGCTTTCAGTCTTTAATTGTAACTGAAAATCCATTTGGAAACTGCATTTGAACATAACCAAACACTGAATGTAGTATCGACACTTTTAGTTTATATTTATGCAGATTTTTGTATATAATACCAGCACAATTGCTTCTTTGATACATATCTTTATTCTTGCCGAAGATTTATTTATCATTTGTATAGAAAAAACACAAATATTTAAACACTATTTTACATTTTAATAATTTTCTATTACATTTGTTTGTTGACATTTTTTAATTGCTGAGGATCAGAGTTGCTAGCTCTAGATTTGAAAAAAAAAGTTAACATTTACGGTATAATGTTTTGTTAATTAACTTTTGGTTTAGGATCACGCGGGAAAAGCGTAAAGGGTAAATAACAGACCTAATTGTCTATAGTTTTCTATATATTAATCATTCTAAAGTTTATATAGTACGCAAAGAAAATAGAATTTGTATGTGTATCACTAACAAGAAAACTGTATAAATACCGATTTGCTGCTATGGGTGGGCACACAGTGGATTTGTTTGAAAGTGACATTAGCTGGGATTTTGTGGATTTCCTGGATTTCTGGGATTTCGAGGATATGGAGCTTATGAAGCCGATGACAGATTTCGCAAACTTTCAAGAGAACGTGGATTAAGAGCTTGTCAAGGATATTAAGAACAGGTGACGAGGAAGAAAAACTGAGGGGAACGCGAGGGAAATGGGTCAGTAACTGTTGAGCGTTGATAGAGGGAGATACTCGTCCGCGAGAACGTGTGGATTATTCTTTGACGACCGGGACAGAGAATATAGAGCAATTATAGAGTAAAATACGATAACAATATTGTGACAGTGAACTGAATTCAAAGTGAAACAGATTTAGAATCAAGTTTTCATTCGGATTATCGATAAAAGTGATTTTGTGATATAGAGTTTTAAGTACTTTAGTGTTTCATATTTAGTGGACAACGAGTTTTGTTTGGATTGTTTCTTTTATTAAATCTTTAGTAAAAGCCGGGTGAGTCAATTCTGGTTATTCATGAGTTGTAAAGAGATCTAAGAATCTTGCTTAAATTCCATTACTGAAATTTAATAACGAAAATGTTCAAAATTTGCAGAATCAGAGTTTTGACTATCAATATCATTGTGTTATGTATTTTAAATGTGACATGATTATTTCTTGTTTGAATTGAAATAATATTTTAATACTTTCAATTAAAAATTAGGATGATTACAATATTTAATTTTAGCTCTGATAAGTTCAATTTTTCCCTTTGTATAATGATTGCTCTATTTTTATTATGTGCGATTATTTTTACTTTGCATTGCGAATTATGTATGAACTCATTGTTTAATTTTTTGATTTTGTTTTGCGGTATGCGACCTATATTAACTAATTCATTTTTGTTAATGAACTTAATTTGAAATGTTTGTTGTTAACATTTTTAGTACCTATTCAATCAAAAGATATCAAAAATTAAGAGCTTACTAAAGCCTAATAACATTTGAAGGAAAATGTCGTACGTTTGCGAATATGATTGAGAATCATTCACTACGAATAATTTTACAGTTCGATTCTGTAAAAAATAAATGTACACTGTTTAGTGTAATTTAATTCTCAGTATTGCTGGAATTAGTGTTTTCAAGTTAGTTTTACTTTTATATAATATTCTGTATTCTGAAAGGAATCTGAATGTTCTATCAAAGGATAATTGATACTTCAAGAACTTACAGAAGTTTTAAGAATTGGCTTTGCTCATTCAAATATTTCATCATCAAATCTTACATTCTTACTCACGAAAGTTGAGTTAGCTTAAAGCTGAGATTTATGGCATTAAAATTTAAATCTGTATCGGGCTAAAGTACCGAGGAACATAGTATCTGCGAGAGTCCTGTAAAAGGCCAGAGAACCGTTCCATGTTAACAGAGAGATAATTTACTGTCTATAAACCAAAAGCTTGTTGCTATTACAGAATTAGAATTATTACTAAGTGAAGTCTTTCTATAAACTGAGAAATATAAATTTGTTAAACACATTAGTTGTCCTTGGTGAGCATTCTGATTTTAACGTGTGGGAGACTTTAGGTAGAATCTATATTGTTTAAAACTGTAGGATTAATTAAAGTACGTATTGTAGGTTTAATCAGTACTTATGTTTATTTTAATCGTAGTGAATGTATTTCTAGATTCTAAGATGCTGTACAACATACTTGACAGACATTAAGTTTAATTGATAACAATCAGTCCACCATATAACTTTGGCCCTTAAAGTCCAGTTCATTAAAAGATTCATGAAATTTGAATCTTGTATATTTTCTCTATTAGATTGGTGTAAAACACCTTAATGATAAGTTGACTGTCTGATAATGGTCATTTCAAATGTTGTTATTAGATTCCTTTTAAATTCAGTCCAGTAGTACCTATTATAAGACTGTAAATATTTTTCCATAATATGTTTTTCATAATATAATTTTTAAATAATCTGAATGGCATTATTATTGTCCAATGGTAATCAATTTAATGAATGAAGTTTGAACTATCCAGTACAAATGATACTGAGAGTTCTAAAGTTAAATTTTGCTTTGCTTAACTAGTAGATATCATCTTATCTAACTTCTAAATAAAATAAAAATAAAAAAAATGCCATTGTTGGTGGAAGTTGGAAGGCTGTGAGGGGAGGTAAAAGGAGGCCTTTTGGGGGGACCCCCCCCCAACAACCCTTTAAATAGGGATGCAAACTTTTTATAGAAAAATATGAAAACTATCATCAGACAGTCATGACACATAAAATACCAAGTAAAGCCTCATTTATACTATGTGCATTCATTGTGATTTCATTCTAGTTATTATTGCGTATATAAGCCTCCGAATAACATTGTAGTATGAAGTTTAATTAAATCTAAAAACTTAGACATTTAATTAGGTAGATATTCCAAATCACCATCACCTGAGTTCTGCGGATCATAACGTTAGGTTTACACTAAATGATCACTGGCCAATCTTAGATTTAAGTAATCTAGTAATATTCATATAAAATGTAACATAATGTCTTAATAAAGTTATCAGGTTACAAACGACTTTTAATCTACCTGCTACTGGGTTAGCGTTAAGATTTGTAGTAGGTCAGGGTCTTCTTTAGTCAGCTTTGCGAGACAATAAGGTTCGATATTTAACATTAGATAATATATAATATAGAAAAGGAAATTAAGCTCACAGTTTAGGTAGTATAGCTCCTTAAGTATAGGAATATGTATTTTACATTTATAGTTATAGGTAGCTTTAGAGCTCTAGATATAGAGATATTTATAGTTATAGCTAGATTAGAGGGGGGTTTTATTACAGGTGGTTTTGCCAATTTTTGTGAAAAATAATTGTGTCTTTGGAAAACATACAAAACAATGTACATAACTAATAACTATACAGATATTATTATATCTCTTAGATATTTTGACATTTTAATCGGTCAAGTGCGAGTTGGAGTAGCACACGAAGGGCCCCTTAATATATTTTCCTAAAATTAAATTATTTGTTTTTGAAACTTAATATTCTGTGAATATTTGAAGCATGTTCCGGTTGCCGTTATTAATATGAAGCAAAAAATCACGTTTCTTGTATGAGAGCCCCCCTTAAATATTTATTTTAATTTAATTAATACAGGGAATTTTTGACTAAATATTAGGCCCAATTATGAAGGCGCCATTGTAAATTTAATAGCAACGTAAAAAGTGTTCTCTCTATCGAATGCCCAAAGTGAAAAAGAAACAGAAATAGTCTAATTATAATTACGATGGTGCCTTCATCGTTGGGCCTATTGTGTGAATATTTGTAGCATCTATGTACGAGTGTATCCCATCTGGCCTGGTGACTTGGCCCGGCGCCGGGCCACATGGGAAAGAAAAGTGAGTACCTGTCACCGTTGTTAAAATCGAACGAAAACCGACTCAAAATTCAAGTTTGTTGAAAGGTCATAAATATTTATTCTTTTCTGTCTTTAGCACTTGTTGTTATAACGGCCCCAGAAATACGTCATCTGTGAAAATTTCAACGTTTTAACTATCACGGTTCATGAGATACAGCCTGGTGACAGACAGACGGACATACGGACAGCGGAGTGTTAGTAATAGAGTCCCGTTTTTACCCAAAAAGAACTAGCGACGCAGCAGCCGTGTGTAATTACACGTACCATTTCGAGCCTCTTTTGACCCCATCATAACTCAAAAACTATTTAAACTACATATATGGCATTTAGCATATTTATTAAAAATTCTTGGCTTATCTAGGTTACGAAATTTCATTAATTTTGCTTCAAAAGTTAATGATATATTAATCTTTAAAAACCGGAGTACCTATTCGCTCTGACTTCTTACTCGTATTTTGTATGAACATGTCTCAAGTTTCTGCTTCTAGCTTCTTTTAGATTTAGCGTATTTGAAAAATGTTCTGGCAATTTTTAACTTTTGTTTAAATACTTACCTACTTATAATTAGTTATTCGTTAAGCCACTACAAAATTAAATATTTAAAAAACAAGGCGGAGCGAAGCAACACTAGCAAACTTTTACTACGTATTTAACTAGTCACAAAAAGGGATATACCTTTGCCAGTAGAAACATAAGGATAATTGAAAATGGTATAATCCCGTTAACGAGTTTTGAATATTAATGAGCCCTTTCTCTGTGGTAACTTTAATGTTTAATTCCATTGTAGAAATGTATATTTCAAAACGAGTTTTGTTAATTTTATTGTTATGCGACTATAAGCTTCTGAAGCTTTGAAGTATCTATCCTATTAATTAAATGGTGTAATTTTGATTAAAATTATTTTGGTGTAAGCACGAATAAAACTTTGAGAGCTTTGCAATATGCATGGAATTTCAAAGGTGAATACACCCTCTATTATTATTAGCTTTGAAGATGGGATTAATCAGCAAAATCGCTAATAATAAAACCAGCTATTCCATTTCATCCCGTTTGGTCCTGTAGTAAAGTTTGTTTACAATGATGAACACGTACACCTCTTAAAGTCCCTGCACAATGCAAAACAACTTGTACATCTAAATGTAAGGTTCATTATTATTGCTCATTCGTAGGTAAATAAATAAATCTATACCAATATTATAATTACTATAAATTAAAAATTAAAAAACCCCCGACACATTAACAACCATTTTGGGCACATTTGTAGAATTTTGGTTCTTCCATCCCCACTTTAACCCACCATAACTCTTAAACGGCTCAATCGATTTTTATAAAACATAGCTAAGAACACTCTCGATTAAGTCTCCTTTCATTAAAAAAAATTAAACTGAAATCGGTTCAGTGGTTCGGGCGCTATGATGCCACAGACAGACAGACAGACAGACACACAGACAAACAGACACGTCAAACTTATAACACCCCTCTCTTGCGTCGGGGGTTAATAAAGAGGAAAGATTCGATTGTTTGTTTCCATCGAATAGGCTCCGAAACTACTGAACCGATTTGAAAAATTCTTTGACTGTTTGAAAGCTACGCTATCCCCGGTGAACATAGGTTATGTTTTAAAAAAAAAAAATAGGGATCTTTACTATCTTTAGCCAATCGTAACCGGGACGGGCAGCTAGTATTAGAGAAAATATTAGTTGTTTCCGTCAACCCACCCGTCAGCCGTATTATGACCTATGAATTTTCGATAGGACAGGTAGGAAAGTGATTTCATACCACGTATTAATTCAGTTTTAATTATATCCTCGGTCCATTTAGTTGGTGAATGTCCTACGCTGCTCCAGGTACGTAGTTACCATTCGAGAACTTTACGGCCCCATAGACCATCAGTTCCTCAAAGTACACTTATGCTTTAAACGTAGTCGTGTGAGCATCGTAAATACATAGCGTGATAACTATTCCCTTAAATTATGTATCTTAAACACAATGTCACAAAGTAAAATATCACGAACGCCTTTATTATAATCTTTGATCCCCTCTAAAGGGGTTGAAGATAAATTTTCAAATATCCTCACTTACTTTAAAGAAATTCCCGGTGGAAAATTTCGTATCTCTATACTCACTGTTTGAGACTACTTTGTCAGTCAGAAAGTATTTGAATATTTGCTATACCTACGTAGATATTTGTGAATTTTAAGAGTTGTACCTAAGTATTTACTCATCATTTGAACCACACATGAACAACAACAAATCACATGAACAACTTTTCATGAGTCATCATGAGGGCCAAGAGAAAATTCAGCTGCTACATAGGTACATTTTGTGGAAAGGCAACGACTTATTGTAAGGAACTGCAGATATTATATTTATTACTCGATTTTGCAGTTTTCCGTAGTATAAGCTGTTCATCATCATCCTTCGCAGTTTTCTTTATCCCATTGCTGGGTATAGGCCTCTCAGTTAAAAATTGATGTAATTCATAAAACATATAGTTACTAGTCTTACTAGCGACCCGCCCCGGCTTCGCACATGTAAATTATACATATAAACCTTTCTCTTGAATCATTCTATCTATTTAAAATCAAATCGCATTAAAATCCGTTGCATAGTTTAAATATATAAGCATACATTGGGACAGACAGCGGGAAGCGACTTTGTTTTATACTATGCGGTGATTGTGCGTTAATCCTTGACTCTTTTGTAACAGATCACTCACCGTTGCTCCTGAGTATAAATGAGACACTAGAGAAAAAGTCCTATCCAAAAGAGAAAACATATACAAACTTCCAAGCTATAGCTCAAGAACTAGCTAAAGCTGACTTTGAATCTGTGTTCACCTGTAATGATGCAAATTGTGCTGCGGAAAATCTTATAAAGGTTATATCTACGGCTGTAAAACACCACACTAAAGTAGTAAAGATCTCTCAGAAAAATAGAGTATTAAAACCTTGGATTACACCTGGTGTACTTAAATGTCTAAGGCTACGAGACAAAATGCACAAAAAAGTAAAACTAGATCCTGATAACTTTATTCTGAAATTAACATATACCCGATATCGAAACTATTGCACAAATCTTATTAGAAAACTAAGACGTAATTTTAACAAAGAACAATTAGACAAATCGAAAGGCAATCCTAAAGAGACATGGAACACCATTAAAAATATAGTTGGTCTAAACACTAACGTCTCCGGTTCTGCAGATCTCCTGAGCCTAACATATGATCCTGTATCATCGGTAGATCAGGTGAATAATTTCTTTGTAAATGTAGGCAAAACTTTAGCAGATAAAATTGACAGCTCTAGCCAATCTTCCTCATGCAACTCTTCAATTGTTTATTCCTCCCAGAGCGTTCAAAACTCCATGGTCCTATTACCGACTGACTTCAAAGAGATTGATTCACTTATTATCGGACTACGCAATGACTGCGCTACAGGGTGGGACGACATACCTTCCAAAGTTATAAAATTCGCACGCTTCAGTTTAGTACCACCAATAACGCATGTGTTCAATTTGTGTCTCTCTTCAGGTGTTTTCCCAAAAGCATTCAAAAGAGCACTAGTACACCCTATCTTTAAAAATGGGGACAGGAACAGTGTCAACAACTACAGGCCTATTTCAGTTCTCTCTACTCTCTCCAAACTTCTTGAGAAAGTTATGAACGTAAGATTAACCAGCTATCTTGACAAGTATGACATCCTCGCTAACAACCAATATGGTTTCAGAAAAGGAAAATCAACGGAAGACGCTGTTTTGGATTTAACTAATAATATAGTACGACATATAGAACAGAAAAATAAAGTTCTGTGCATCTTTCTGGATCTTTCTAAGGCCTTTGACACTGTTTCTGTTCCTATCTTACTCAAAACAATGAACAGCTCGGGAATTCGTGGCGTGGCTCACGAACTTCATAAAGATTATCTTACTGATAGGAAACAATGTGTTAAAATAGAAAAACATATCAGCTCAGATAAAGATGTAACACACGGTGTTCCACAAGGAAGTGTAGTCGGGCCTACTCTATTCATTGAGTACATAAACGAATTGTGTAAACTTTCTATACCGAATTGCAAGATCTTCACTTACGCTGATGATACAGCTCTACTTATACATGGTGATAGCTGGGACTCAACTCGCGAACTTGCTGAAAATGCTCTTAGGACTGTCATGAATTGGCTAACCAAAAATGTTCTTACTCTTAACGTTGATAAAACCAAGTTTATAACTTTTTCCGCAAATACCAATTCCCAACCCGCAGAATCTTTCGAAATTAGAGCCCATATTTGTGACATTATTTCAAAATCACCATGTTCATGTCTCAAAATAGCTCGATGCACACAGCTCAAATATTTAGGAGTTACGATTGACAGAACTCTTAACTGGAACGAGCATCTAAAAGTACTGGTACCTCGAGTTAGAAAATTATTATTTGTCTTTAAAAAACTACGATCAGTTGCACCGGCTGAAGTGCTTCGACAAGTTTATTGTGCGCTGGGACAATCTATCATATCATATTGCATTCCTGTGTGGGGCGGTACATACGCTACTAACTTAAAACGCTTGGAGGTGGCACAGAGGGCGGTTCTGAAGGTAATGAGCGGCAGGCCATTCAGATATCCGACAGTCCAGCTGTATAAAGAATGTTCCGTACTCTCAGTACGCCAACTTTTTGTCCTACAAGTGATTCTACGCAAACACAAATCTTTGTCATCGACTATCGACCTAACACTACACGAAAATAAACGTAGGAAAGATCGTGTCTGCGTAATTGAAAGGCACAGAACTGCTTTAGCATGCCGTCATTTTGAAGCTATAAGCACTCGCTTATACAACGCTGTTAGCGTATATTTATGTCTATACCCGCTCTGTTATAGAGAATGTAAAAAAATCTTAACTTCTTGGCTGAAAAGTCTTACTTACGATGAAACTGAAAACCTATTTAAAATCTTGCAGTAATTTGACCTATTTTCATTATTATCGATACTTAAAATAAGGTTTTATTATACCGAACTCTAAGCTTACCTCTGTATCTATTTATTAGTGTGTGGAAAACACTAAACAAAATAATTATCTCCATTGTTTTTGTTACAGTTCAATAAATTATATACCTTATGCATTATGTTATATCTTAAAATAATATACTTAATGTCAAATCTGTACTACATATTTCTTATTCAATTTCTTCTTATTTTCTAATTCTAATGTTCAAAATAAAAGCAAAAACCTAAATAAATATGTACACAACAAAATACTGTTCCTTGAGTAGGAACTAGTTTCCAAAACACGGGTTCCCTACACCCAGTTTGGCAGCTAGAGCCTCCGAAAACTTGATGTGCTTTCGTAAATAAATACTTTTTGAATTGAATTTTGAATTGAATTAATCTCAAAGAGGGAAGGGAGGCCTTTGCCCTGCAGTGGGTCGATACTGGCTAAAATAACATTACTTATTAGTCTCAATATTTTATTAAGACTCTCTTCAATCAAATAAACAATTAAATATCGTATACAGGTCACTAAAGTTTCTGAAAGTACCGTAAATATCCTGGCCAGGTAAAATTTATTATTCTCAAAAACCTTTTGTTAATTTTGCAGCAGATGATTTTTATATTCCTATTTCATAAACCACCATACTCTCCGGCAATAAACCCAAGTCTTAAAAAGCTCGGCTCTTTGGCTCTTTTTAAACCTTTTGAGATAAGGCTGTCCTTTACATTCTCGCCCTTTTTTATGTGCATAAAAATGTCCTTCCGTCGCCTTTTTACACAATTTCAGACAATATGGCAAATGAAACCGGGAATTGTCATTAATTACATGCAAACGAAGTTATTCCGCTCCCACTTCACAATTGGAATCATGCACTGAATAAATTAACAGGATGAAGAAACATTTTTCGCAATTTGCGAACATTTTGAAACGCATTTTTATGAAATTAGCTGCTGCGTCACGCTGCGAATTTTTATAAAGCAAGATTGAAAAGTCAACACCAATTTTATTGTTCATTATAGACTAGAATATCTAATGAACAGAATTTATTTTTCTGATCTAGTTAACTATATTAAGCAATGGTGTACAAGGTCAACACAGACAAGAGCACAGGAAAAACAGCAAAGAATGGTAATTTTGTACATGATATTTTTAAATTATGAGACATGATTAAAAAAGTTCCGTACAAATTCGTAAATTCCGTAAATTCCTTCAACTTCAAGTTTGTATAATTTTGAAAATGATATCAATTTTCAAACAATTTGTAGTACGCACATGTACTTAGGTAGCTAATTACAAAACACTGCTTCATTTCAAATCTGTAGGTATTTTTACATTAAGTTATTTTCTTCTTCTCTTTTGGGGATTTATTCAGATATTTACTTATGTCCCGATAACCTACTGACATCGTTGACGTTTTAATACTTGAATACTAATGCTTATTGAGCATGCCAGCTACTCGTACTATGCTATGCCTACAGGAGGTCATTTTACGGTTGGCCATAAAATCCATCATACATCTACATTTTTCGAACAAGATTTATTCGTTTGATATTGACGGGTCGCCTCGTATTCGCATCGGAATAGAGCTTACTGTGACTTCGAATCCACCCGTTTATTTTATAGGACCAGTGTTAAAAGTTCTGCATTTTTTATGATATTTTGTAGGGATTTAAAAGCGTTCCGTAAACTTATGGAATACTCATAGAATGGTATTTGAAAGAGGCTGAGACACTTAAACTGTAAGTCTAAAACTGTGTACTGTGTGACAGGTACCTGTGGGTTTGTGTGCCTGCTTAAAACCCTTTTTAGAGTTCCGTAGCCGAAGGGTAAAAACGGGACCCTATTACTAAGACTCCACCGTCCGTCTATCCGTCTGTTTGTCTGTCACCAGGCTATATCTCATGAGCAGTGATAGCAAGAACGTTGCCATTTTCACAGATGCCGTATTTCTGTTGCCGCAACAAATACTTAAAACAGAATAAAATAAATATTTAAGGGGAGCATTAATTTTAATGTTACTTTAATCCTATCACACACATGTTAAAATTTGCTACTAATAAACATGACACAAATTTACTACTACAGCAAAAGCATGAAGCGTGCATTTCGACTGTATACTTTTAGGCAATCACACGCGTGGATTCTACAATTCTACATACATACCGGGTAGTAATTTTTCAGTGACGTGCTTCCGGCTCTTCGTGTTGTGGTGAAATATACAGCATTATATCTATATATATAAAATGCTTTGTCCTGAATGACTTACTGACGGATCAACGCAGAGCCCAAACCGCTGGTCGGAGGAACCTCAAATTTGGAGGGTGGGTTCTTTGTATGACGTAGGCATCCGATAAGAAAGGATTTTTCGAAATTCTAACCCTAAGAGGGTAAAAAACGGGGTCAAAGTTTCTATGAGACATCGTGATCCCATGGTTCAATCAACTTGAAAATTGGCATAAACATTCTGTAATTGAATTGACGGAAGACGTGTTTCGTAGTTTATTGAAATTCATCCCTTATCGGGGTTAAAAAGGATTAGAAAGTTAATTTGGGGGTGATTTGCTTCCAAGGTGACATCAATACTCCTTGGCAACTTAGTAATAACTTTGATTTAAATTACTTTTTATTTTGACACATGTTTGAAAACTTAAGTCTGTGGAAAACTCAATCCGATTGTATCACTGACTTGAGAAAATAGAGAAGGCGGCCACAGGTTATTTATATAAGTTATTTGACATTTTGCTGCCTACACTTTAGTTATAATATGTTCCCATATTTCTTTGGTAATACATACTGCGTACTGCGAAAATAATTGGGTTAATAGTGAGTGCGAGCGCAAATTTACAAGAAAGTGCGGGAATCACATTGTCATTATGCATGAGTGCATAGCAATATTTATAACCGACTTGAAAAAAGAAGGTTCTCAATTCAGCGGTAAGTATGTTTTTTTTTTGTATGTAAGTAACGCGATTATTCGGTCAATTAAGTATGAACCGATTTTGTTGATTATTTTTTTGTTTGCCAGATCATAGGTACTTCAGAGTTAGTCTCATTTGAGATTATAAAATAAACAAATATATTAAATAATGATAAATCGAAATAAGTTTAGCAGGTTTGTAAAAATCAAGAATAAACAAATTACATACCTAAATAATGTTGTGGTTTGTGGTTCCATTCAGTTCATCATTTATTTTTGAAAGATCATCATTATGAAAAAATGGTACACATTTTATCGATTTGAGCAAATTATTTGAATTTTGTACCTACTTTTTGTTTGTAAGTATGTAATGGCGCCATATTGAATCCTATGTGTCATATTTTGTAATTATTTCAAGTCTATATACTTATATGTTGCCATAGAGTTTTGGTTGCTATAGAGATATTTGAGTTGTTGATTTTGTATGTCAAAATGGAGTAGATAGTTTTGTATTTTCTTTGTAAACTAAAAATGTGTGCTCATTATTAAAAAGACTCATTATTCGAGATATCCATAAAACTCTAGATTTAATTTCGTAAAAAAGTGCCTAAATCGTGGGAAAAATCAAAGAGTCATGGTCATGTACGAGTAGAATCGCTTAAGCGAGAAAACTATGATTCCTGGCGTATTCACGCGAAAGCTACACTTGTGGGACCACAGCTTGATCGGATCGTTGATGTATCTAGCAATTACAACAAGGCCAGATATTACGTTTGCCGTAAGGTATCTAAGCCAATTTAATACTTTCTACGGAAACAAGCATTGGCAAGCCGCGAAACGGGTCATCCGTTATTTAAAGGAACCAAGAAGGTTGGACTAAAATATAAAAAAGTGGCATGAAGTAGTATGACATGGCAGGCGCTTATTGGGCAGCTTGCACCATGGATAGACGATCCTACACGGGATATATTTTCAAATATGGTGGTGGATGGATAAGTTACGAAGCCAAGAAACAAAGAGTAGTAGCCTTATAGGCAGAGTGCACAGATAAGATGGAAGCAGATCTCCTTACCACGGCACTACCGCAACCAAGGCTTAAGAGGGCTATTGTGTACGAGTATTTCAAAATTGGGTTTACGCACGGAGTGTTTTGAGGACTAAACTGGGAGTCACTCAGACCTGAAGAGACCCTGAGGTCATATTTGAGTTGTTGATTTTTTGTGTCACAATGGAGTAAAATAAAAATGTGTGCTCAATATCAAAAAGACTCATTATTATCATTATGTCTTTGATTAAAATATAAAGCCTTCACCAGCAACCCAGCAACATAAATTTATAGATAGTTGGTATAAAATATAAACTTCTAATTTTCTTTGCTCCTAATGAAACTGCTTATGGAATTCATATTCGAGGCAACCAGGCGTCACATCATAGCATCCAATTGCAAAAACGTGATCTTTTTTCAAGAATTACTGTAATATACTAGCGGACCCACTGCAGCGCCATCTGCCGGGCTTATTTGTGAATCTAAACTTTCCAGGGCGCACCCAAACGCATACGAAACAATTCATTCAAATTGGTCCAGCCGTTTAGGAGGAGTTCAGTGATATACACACGTACAGCAGAATTGTAATTATATGTTTAAAGATAATCTGTTGATCAGGTGCTGGAGACAATGCTAATCGCCACCGTGTAGAGTGTTTACACAGTCTCGCTCTAATTCCTCTCAATCCTACTAATATTATAAACGTGTGAGTATGTATGGATATTTGTTACTCTTTCACGCACAAACGAATGAACTAATTTGGATGAAATTCGGTACGAAGGTAGTTTAGATTTTGGATTAACACATAGACTACTTTTTATTTCGGGCTAACGCGGGTAACACCGCGGGGCGCAGCTAGTTAATAATAAAATTTGAGTTTTTTCCCTGAAAAACCACATTAAACCTTGTATTTTCTTCACTGCGCTCCACAGGATTGGGGCCCGATCAGGATCATCAATCAAATCGACTTATCGCGTCGTCCACGAACCGGGCCCATATATCTGGACACGGGTACACTCGCGCCGACCTCTAATTGGTATTGAATGCTATGATTGCATAATAGATTTTAATAAAGGATGGACTCCGATTTTATGTACTGCGTGTTTGTTGGAGATAAATAATGTTTATTACTTGTGAATTGCTGCAAAATGAACGTTATTTTTTTGTGGAAGAGTGCAGTTACTGTATTTATCTTTTTAATAGTCTATAGTAACCTATTAACAATTATTTGTTCACAGTCATTATATGATGGGAGCATATACGAGTATCTTTAATAATACGAGTACATTTGGATTGTTGATAAACAACTTGAAAACAGATATGGATACAATTAAATTTTAAATTGTTTTGTGGCATTTCGTCTGTGGCCGTCTGCTAAGTATTTACAAATAAATTACTTTTGGCAGATATCGGTTCTATACACAAATATCAAAATGTAGATACATTTTGCAGTAGTAAAAAATTTTTTTTAGAACAACTAATAATAGAATTTTCAAAAAGCTAACTAATAAAACGTACTGTTCGATACGACACGACGGCCGACGGCGTAATCAAAGATGAAATGGTTACTTTAATTAGCTATCAGAATGTGCTAGCACGTTCTGGTGGTCAAAGACAAAGGTGATTTTTTTGTGTTTGTCATTAGATATTACCGATAAATGATAAACACATAATTAACATGAAGTTTATTTTCAAAATAGAATCGATTACGATACAATTATATTGTATATTACAAACTTCGCTGTCCTTCTATTTCTCATTTAAAAAACATTTTCTCGTCCCACATTCACCACGACTGTACCGTACCGCACAGCAATCTACGATTGGATGTCTGTATCTTATCGAGTGGGCTTGCATTGGAGCTCTAATGCGGGCTGAGGTTTCAAACATCGGGCTACTTACGAAAACTATACACGTAGGAGAGGCCAAGTGAACAAATTGCCTCTTGGCTAATTACTGCTGATGAACTGTTGAAAGAACAAAAGCTTTAAGTAACGAAATAGTATGGAAAATCTTAGATAAACGATCTGCCTGTAATGGATGTGCTATTGCATCTACGTGTACCTACTTCTATACGAGAAGCATAATAAGCTAGGGAGCCTTCGTGAGGTTTCCTTCGTTAGAGTTAAATAGATAATGTATGCTAATCATCGACATGTCACATACTATATTCATGATGCTAATGAAATGAAATTTGATAATAAACAAAGTCAAACAACTTTGGGCAGGGAAGTGTGACAGATATCATTGTTTATTTATTTATTTTGTAATCCGTTTACCATTGTGTTGTTGGCATCTAGTTGATGCATTTTCATTTTATACAAAAAAAATCTTATTTTAATATATTATACTGTCAATATGGCTAAAATCCCAAGTAAATACGAATTTTCACGCCGACCGCAAGGTACGCCTAAGCCTACCGCCTAAGTACGCATAAAGTTAACTTTATTGAGCGCGTTTAAAAAACCTCAAAAAACGTACTAGTTCAGTGGGTTACAGTTAAAACTACTTATTTATTGTCACAAATTGAGTTTCCGTGAAGCTAGAATAGAATTTCATTTCATTTCATTTATTCATGCTTCCATACAGTACAAGATGTTAATAACAGAGTTTAGGTACAAAGTTCAGTATGGAGCACTGCACTGAATTTGGCGCTCTGACCGAATGCACTCACCTTGTCGTTAAAAATTGAAGGAAAACCACATCAACTGAATCTGCAACTCTACCACATTCCCAAAAAAACTAGACTAGCGCAAACGGGGTCAGGGAAAGAATGCGGAAACTAAAGTAGCAACTGAAACTTTTCCAATTTTGCGTTGTATGTGAGGCGGTTCTCGTATTTCAACGTTGTGTCGCGCGTTCGCATATACTTATTTCTCTCGTTTTTGTTCGAATCTCGTATCGAGACACAAAATAAAAAATATACCCAATGTTCCGGGGAAAGATAATTATGATCTATCTTTTTATTCCCAAAAATCTCACCATTCAAAAATGTAGGTACAAAACTATTTAATTTCCAAATGTAACGTCGCGCGTCGTGCTATCTTTTAAAACCGTGGTGGCTTAATGGATTGAACTTTTGCCTCAAGATCGTAAGATCTGCTTAAAGCTCAAATTCCTGTTCCGTACGTATTCCTTAGAATCCGTGCACGGATTTTTACGCCACTGCGCACTGGCTTAGCCGTGGCTGGTTTAGCCGTGGCCGTGGCTGGCGTAGCCGTGGTGGTCTAGTGGTAATGACACCCGCCTTACAATCGTGATGTCATGGGTTTAAATCCCGGTCCCGTACCAATGAATTTCTTGGAATTTTTTTAACGGAATTTCACATCACTGGATTATCGGTGAAGTAAAACATCGTGAGGCAACCTGCATACGTCCGTAGAAGAAATTCGATGGCGCATGTAAATCCACCAACCCGCACTGGGCCAGCGTGGTGGATATGGCCCAATCACTCTTCGTGGGTAGGCTTACGTCCTGCAGTGGACTATTAAAAAGGCTGGTACATACAGTACAGCACTGGGTTTTACTGAACCACAACCTACTAGGCCGATTGCTTTTTTACCGACGTCCAAAAAGGAGGAGGTACTATGTTTGTCTGTTTGTATTTTTTTTGTGTATTTTCATGGATATTTTCGCCAATTGTGTTTTCAAAAATTTTTTTTTAGTTCGAAAGAGTATACTTCCGAGATTGTCCCATTGAAATTTTATTGAAATCGGCTCAGCAGTTTTTGAAAAATCAACAAAAATGTAAATGGATGTCAAATCGATTCGTGCAAATTATTTGAACTCTGGACACGGTGGAAATCGGTGTTGCGATTTTTTGCGCAAAATAATTATCAACAATATTATAATTTGACAGAGGTAAATTACCACAATATTACCAATACTGAAACTAAAAGTATCTGAAAACAAATGTGCCATATTATTTTTTACTTAGATTATTGTTTTTCATCACAATACTCGTACTCATAATTAATTTACCTTAAACATGACAGGCATATTCTTGGATATCATTGTACGTATCATTAAAACTCTATATACACTAACATCTAGAGTGAAATACATCATATAATTAGTGCCCATCAAAAGTCCAGAACTAAACTAAAATAATTGTTTTAAATATTGAGGGACATCTTACACACGGTCTCTGATCCCAAACTAAGCAAAGCTTGTGATATGGCTGCCAGAGACTGATATATTACATATACATATTTTTAAATACATACTTATACAGGGTCATAGGTATTTAACGCAAAACCTTTAAGGGTGGGTCCAGTACATCTAGCTAGACAAACAACTTTAATACTACGACTTGGAAATTCGCAAAAAAAAAAAAAAACGATTTTCCATTCCTTTTGCTTTGACGAACTTTTTGTTTGAAAAAGCTGATTTTTTGATCGTAGTTTTTTGTCTAGATGTACTACACCCGCCCTTAAAAGGTTTTGCGTTTAATACCTATGACCCTGTATAGATAGAACCTAAACTAGAACTGGCCATCTACAAACGTTTTAAGCTTTATATTTGTAAAAACGTTTCCAAAGCCCAACTAGTTTGGTTCGTAAGGCATATTAAGTCCCTGTCCAATTTCCACGGCAGCGCCGAAGATCCCCCGGGCGACCACAGCTTAACGTATCTTGTTACTAGGCAGTCTAGTTTTCTACATGTTTTCCCTCAAGTAATCTGTATTCCTTGATATTGAAATGAAACTAGGAATACTGAAAAGATATTTCAAGATTTATAGTGCCTGGAGAATCATTTCCGATCGTGTGAGTGTATAATTCAGTGATGTTTGATGTTGTTTTAAATGTATTGGATTATCTACTAATGTTACTGTGGTTAATTTTTATCCTTGGCTTTTCCCACAGGTTAAAAGTTGTTTATGACACTCTCCTTGCAATAATTATCCCAATAATTATTTTTCGCAAAAAATGGAACCACCGCCATCCACCATGTACAGAATTCGAATAGTTTGCACGAATCGATGCGACATCCATGTACATTGTTGGTTTATCAAAAACGGCTCAGCCCTTTCGAAATAAAAAATATTTTTTTAAATCACAATTGTGCACAATTGGTGAAAACGAACATAGTACCGCCTTCTTTTTGGAAGTCGGTAGAAATGAAGTTGACCCGACGCTTCGTTGCTGCGTCAAAATGTAATAAACAAAAGAACAACCACACTTACTGTTTAATGTTAGTAAGGATATTTTTTGGCAGAGGAATTTCCAGGCCTAATTATAGCCGTATCAAATGCGTAAATTTTCACGTATTTACACACTGTTTTCATGATTACTATAACTAGACTTTTAAATACCCGACTGCTAAGGAACGGATATAGGTCCTCGTCCAACTTCCACAGCAGCGCTGAAGATCCCCGGGCAAACACAGATATTGAAATGAAACTAGAATTATTGAAAAAGTACGAAAAATGTGTTATAAGATTTATAGTGCCTGAAGAATAATTTATGATCGTACAGTGTATAGTGCGCTGATGTTTGATGTTGTTTATAAAGTTACTGAATTACTACTTAGGACAATATTACATTCGACTGCCTCGGTGGTTTAGTAGTGAGACGCGTGGGTTTAATTCTCAGACTCGGACATAATTATTTATGATGAACATAGGTATTTGTCCCGTAGCTTAACGTGTCTTCTTACTAGGTGGTCTAGTTTTTTACATGTTTTCCCTCAAGTAATCTGAATTCGTTGATATGGAAATGAAACTAGGAATACTGAAAAGATATTTCTGAATACGAAAAACGTGTTGTAAGATTCATATTGCCTGGAGAATCATTTATAATCGTAGAGTGTATAATTTGGACATGTTTAGTGCTTTCTGTAAAATTTTTGGAATGTCATTTAAATACGAGAAGAATATTGTAAGTTTCCGGAGAACTTCACATAGGAGCAATTTTCAGGTATATTTTTTTCAGTCTTTCGTGTTTGAGATTTGCGGTAAAGTACTAAAAATACTATAAATCATAATACTACTAAAACTAAACTAGCTGTGGTATTATACTTTTTCTATAGGTAGAAACAGGTTAACACATGTTAATAAAAACAACAAATTTAAAATGACGAAGCAAACAAAATGATTGTGTAGTTATTATGTTACATTATGTTACATTTTTTTAATATTGTATTTTTAATGTAATGTACCGAATTTTTAACTAATTTATTGTAAAATAGTCCTTAATAATTTTGAAAGTCAATACGTAATGATTGTTATTTCTGACGATTCGTTGGACGTTGCTTGTAGTATATTATATTGTATACTAATGAATGTAATGTTCCTTACTGAAAATAAATGGTCTCTATCATAAATGTATGTATGATGAAAGGTGTGAAAAACAAACATTAAGTAAAGCAAAATAACTTACTTAGGATTAAGCTATGCAAAACGTGCTATCCGCAACACATAAACAGTTCATTTACATCGCAATATATATACTCGGAAAATTGCGTAGCGTCTTCTCGTCCGACATACCTCAGTGCCTCAAGTCGAAAGTTTTCGACCAGTGTGTGTTGCCAGTGATGACTTATGGCACAGAAACGTGGTCTCTAACTATGGGCCTAATTGGTAAGCTTCAAGTAGCCCAACGAGCCATGGAGAGGGCTATGCTCGGAGTTTCTCTGCGAGATCGAATCAGGAATGAGGAGATCCGTAGAAGAACCAAGGTTACCGACATAGCCCAGCGGATTGGCAGGTTGAAGTGGCAATGGGCAGGGCACATAGCGCGGAGGACTGATGACCGATGGGGTCGAAAAGTCCTCGAGTGGAGACCACGTACCGGCAAGCGCAGCGTAGGACGTCCACCCACAAGGTGGACGGACGACCTCATTAAGACCGCAGGATCGCGCTGGATGCAAGCCGCTACCAACCGGTCTTATTGGAGGTCTTTAGGGGAGGCCTATGTTCAGCAGTGGACGTCCAATGGCTGAAAAGAAAGAAGAAAGATATATACTCGTACATTTAAAATCACCACAGCAAAGTAAAATGAATTGGTGCCAGTGGATCTGCATAATCCGCAAAAACGGCATGAAAAGGGTCTGAAATCTAGACGTAGGTCGGATCGTGTTAAATAGGCCGAGTCGGCCTGCCTCCCTTGTTTTGACACGTGATGGAATGATTTAGAACTCTATTGGGACATCCAGTAAACATTCCGTAGAAAAAGTAAAAAAGAAAGAAAATAAGGAAAATTTATTTACTGTAAAACTTGCTACGAAATCATTAGATACGAGTATAATAACGTTCATTAATATATTATTATGTATGAAGAGCAATTGACTTCATTGTAACACGTGCTTATAAACTCCTACGTGGTCCAGTGAGTGGTAACGATATAGGTTGAAATAACAAGGAAATTATTATGTTGTACGAATCAATGTACAATGTGCCTATTCTTTTTTCTCCTTGTCCATCGTTGCCTTTTCGACACAGAAAATTGTAGTAGTAGGCTACGCACAGATCTTGTACGATAGGACATGTCGTCCCGATCTAAGGCCCCATTCACACTCTCCACGAGACAACGCAAGCACCGCAGCTTTTAGCTAACTTCACATCTGCCGACTTGCTTAGCAATGATAAACACAAGTCGGCTGGTGGATGTGAAGTTAGCTACAAGCTGCAGTGGTCGCGTTGTCTCGTGGAGAGTGTGTTTGCGAGTATGGAGAGGATCACAATAAGACACTAGAGTCTGACTGAGTCTGTAATACGAGTAATGTATATGTCTGATTTATTAATTATTAATAACAGCTTATTTACTAAATCATAATTATTTATACATTGTGTGCTATCCATCTCATGTAAAACATCTAGAACCAAGTAACCGTGTTATCTATAGTATTCTATCGAGCTGCAACATGTGGATGGGGCATAAAATACTAGTCACACCTGTGTAACCACAATGATAACTCAGAGAGCATAATAAATCATAACAGATCACTTATCCATATCACACAATACCACGTTATGCGATATAGGTACTCTCGTATGTTTCATAAACATGAATTTTGCTGTGCATGAGTATTTGCTACACGTGTCTCGATCGCCGGATAAAAAAATAGCCTCTTTTACGATCTCTATGAGTCTTAAGCATTTTTTACTCTATTTATTTATTTATTTAATTCTACTTGATTTTGAAACTTGGACGTAGTTCTTTCTATGTCAAGGCAATTACTACCTACCTAATCAGCCCGAACGTTAATAACTGTCCCTATGAGGTCAGGTAATAATTAGCTTCATTATTACTAGACCTAGTCTTTATTATAATTGTAAACTAAATTGTCGTTGTAGGTACGTGTATTAAGATTTCAGCTTTAGTCCACATTTTTTAAATTAGGAATCAACATGGTTTCTCGTAAAAGCAACAGCAAAAATCATCATGATAGAAGGATGGTTTCTTTTTCATTAAAATTAAATTATTATTAACTTAAGTCACAGGTAAGTCTGTGTGTAATGCCCATGGTGTACCCACCGCAATATTAAGAGCTCAGTTCTTGAAATCGTAGACTCATACGTCTACCTAGAACAGTAGAACAAGTAGTCCAGCTCGGTAAGTCCAACTTCGAGGAAGAAGTCAATCGCCGAATCCAACTCGTCTGGGCAGCATTCAAAAAACAGCGTAACGTCTTTTTCAACATACCTTAGTACCTCAAGTCGAGAGTTTTCAACAGTCGTGTGTTGCCAGTGATAACATATGGAACTGAAACGTGGTTAATTCATAAGGCCCACAATAACGCCAAAGATGGTTGGCGTTATTGTGGGCCTTATGAATGAGCTCAAGATAGCCCGACGTGGGAACTCTTTGTAGGCACGTTGCTTACCCCGATAATTACATATTTAATATTTTCCAGTCATTCAATGGAGCTATAAGAATAAGTATGTTATGTATCCTCACTCGAATTTGATTTTCGAGCATACCTATTTACAATTGTGACAATAGTGGATATCCAGTATGCCTAGCACACAATTTTACGTACTCCGTGAGCGTTTGCATTCTAATTTCGTTAATTAATTACTCGTATTATAATTTTAAATCAGCCAATTACCATTCATTTTGCTATCAATACGCGGCTCTTACAGAGTTCATAAAACTTTGTGCTAACTATGCTGAACAGTACAAGTATGGCCAATATAGTCACTAAATCGTATACAAATATTTTATTAACAACTTTACAATATTACTACAAACTATAGAAGGGCCACTCTAGATAGAACCCAAAAAGTTTATGTAAATGGGTTAGAAGCATTTATATTGGGCTTAATCAAAAGGCTGATTGACCCTCTTGGATTTTGGACAAATTAATATCCTAATCCCCAAGGCACAAGATAAGTTTCGGGTCGCATCTCCATAGCAACTGAATCAAGTGATGAACTACAACTAAATTTAACCAGATCGATGTTGGGGTTATTGTCGATTAGAAACTAAAGAGAATTTGTAAATTCTACAACGATTCAATTTTATTGTACTTAACTATTTCGATCTCTCACTATGTACTTTATGAGAAAGCTCAAAATAGCCCAGTGACCTACGCAGAAGACTATGCTCAGTCTCTCTGACAGATTAATTCAGTAATAAGTTGATCCGAACCAAAGTAACCGACACAGCTAAGCGGATCGACAAGGTGAAATGCCTGTGGACAGGGCACATAGGATAGAAGGCTGATGTTTAAGTTCTTGTGTGGAGACCATATGTAAGCACAGCGTATAACATCCACCCAAGAGGTAGAAAGATGATTTAAGTAGATGCAAGCCGCTTCCAGCCGGTCTTATTGGCGATCCATTAAGGAGGTATATGATTAGTAGAGGACTTCCTATGACTGATAGATGACGATTTACTTTCAAAATTAACTAGATCTCAATTTCAAAGAGAAAGCAAGCGTATTAGTAAAAAGTTTCATTCCAAAGAAACCCAGTATACCGAGTAAGATATAGCTGACGGGTGTCAAAACAATAGCTGTATTAGCACAAAGCCGCCGTGATTGCACTCCTCATTTGCAAGTCCATTGACCGACAATATAATTTCCAGACCCTCGGGTCCGTTCATTTACGTTCATTTGTATTGGCACATTTTCATAAAATACCTACATTTCGGTTTAATTCATTATAATTGTCAACTAATGAAGCATTGGCAAAATAAACGTGAGCTGCATTTATAAATAAAAACAGTATTACCTACTGTGTTTACAGATCAGGAAAATATTTTTTTTAGTTGTAATTTGTGTTGTAGTCAGGGAGTCTTCAAATCGAGAGTAAAACATTTCTGCATTCTTTGTCCGCATTCATTAAGATCAGACAGGACGTGGTCAAACGCGAACCTATTTAATGTTTTTAAAAATAAATAATTTGTTTTTAGCCTTAAAAACTTACCACTCAAAGTATACCATGTAATGTTTGCTCTGAGATGTTTTTACTTATACGGATACTGATTTCTCTCATAATAAAAGCGGAGAGAATTATACGGCGATTGTGAGTATCATTTACTAACATATAAATCTAAAATGAACTTAGTTTCCTTCCTCGTAACACTAGTTTTAATACTCTCCTATGATTTTGGAAATTCTTAGTTTAGCTAACCAAATGAGACGTTTTTCAGTTATAGAATAAAAATATTCGGACACGGAAGAAACAGGGGAAAATTTAGTTTATAGCGTGAAAGAGTATATTATTTTAATGAATTTAAAAAATTGTGGTTTGTTCCCTTTTTCAAAATTCACGGAAAGTAAAATGAAGAAATGATCAAGAAAGAAAGATAATAAACAAGAGCCTTGGTTACACATAAATTAAATAAGTTGCGAAACACTTTATGTCAAGAAAGTGCGCTTGAATTAGATTAAATTAAAATTCCAAATTGCATTGTTTTTGGTAAAATAGTTGAAAACGTAAAGGAAATAAATCAAAGATATACTTCAAAATACTATGATAGCCTAGAGTATGTCAAGGGCTTAAAAATCACCTTGTAGAAGTAGGTACGTATTAATTTTACGCTTCCTTAAATTGGTAAAATAGTTGAAAACGTAAAGGAAATAAATCAAAGATATACTTCAAAATACTATGATAGCCTAGAGTATGTCAAGGGCTTAAAAATCACCTTGTAGAAGTAGGTACGTATTAATTTTACGCTTCCTTAAAATACTGCTTATAAATTTTCTCCGAAACGAGTGTAATGGTCAAGATAATGTTTTATTTCTCCAGCGCTCGGAAACATTAATATTTGTCAAAACGTCGTCGAGACGGAAAAGCATTGTACGACAAATAGCTCATATCTGTTGTTTTTGTGGACAACATGGTAGGACGGCTTTGAACAAGATTGAACTATTTCCTTTTCAGACAAATACTACAGCTAGTTTTTTTTTTAATAAGGCCTTTGCTAACTACTACTAAATACAAGACTTATGTAATATAAAACTACATAAACTAAACTAAACTACAATTAAACAAGCAATTGGATCATCCACAGACCCTCGAAGGTCTAAAGATAATCCAAATGCTCAAGCCCACTGCCAGTTGGGAGTGTGCCCAGCATGCTGGCAGCATTGCCACGCTGAATGGCAATGCTTATTCGTTGAGCCAAATAAACACCAGCATTTTGGTCACGCGTCGCGTCCACCAGACGCTCAGACAGACTTTTGAAAACAAGATGAGCTCCCGGCCCCCACAGACCCAATGTCTCAACTCCAAACTGATATGAAATGATGATGACTGATGACATTGAGATATTAATTCAATAAAAAACTACTTTAGAAATCAGTGCAGTAACCCAACGTTTCAATGAGCAAACGTAGTGAGTATTATGTGGAACCTCTAAAAACCACAACATACTCGTAGATTCAAAATAATGTTTTATTGTTATTACACATAAAAATATAACTCGATTAATGGTTACTACAAATATATGTTACAAGCATCATTCATTATTAATATCGTTCGTATTTTCCTTATATCCGGCGAAATGCTCGTAAAATCACCATCTCGTAGAGGCCGGAGGCCGGAGCTCGTTCGTAGCATAATGTAGTGAGTTACGCACGAATAGTGCTACGAGTGCTACGTGTCTACGGATATGGCATTCGTTTTAGATCAGGATCAACCTCCGCCAAAGTTCAACGGAGTAGAGATGTGTGGATATGAGTATAGCATTATAGTCTATGAATACACTGCATAAATTACATAACATCTCAAATCGCGATTTTGTTTAATTTCTCGATAAATAAACATGGTATTGGACTCACAGCCTAGAACACAATCATCAATCTTGGCTTATTGGTGTTTTATGTATTCGTCATTGACTACAGATTTTTAGTGCATGTTTCAAATCGTAACGACAAAGACAGTTTTTCATCTCACTTATAATAAATTTCCTACTGTTTAAGCTGTGTATATAGTTAGTTATGTTCTCTCATCGAACAGAACCACCTCTAGTACTCTAAGCGATGTACGAGTAATTCAATGTATGTTCTCACGTAACTTAATACTAGAGATAAGCGGCCAGTTCGCAGTAACAAACCGAGCACTGGTCTTATCAGTAGAGCTGACTATGCGTCTGTGAATAAGACCACCTAGATGCCTAAGTTAGCTTGTAGGATGTCTCAGTGTATTTTATTCATTAATTATAGTGCCTTTGCATCGGCAACACCTTAGTTTAATTCCTAGTTTTTAAAAACATTCTCGCGCGTTCCCGAAAATTAACTAGGTACCTTAATGTGGTACTTATGAATAATGATATAAAAATGTCGCTGATCACATAAACATACGCGTAATATGTGGAACGCATTACTAGGTAGATACTTTCTGTATTGAGCGTGTAATCTAGGCTACATTAGAGGAATTATGACTACCGTCTTCCAAGGTAAACAATGCACCGACACTTCCTGCAGCGAATACTTCTTTAGACAGCTCCCACTTTCACTTACGTACATTAATCTGACGATTTGTTGGTCGTTCATCACTAAAAACTTCTTTTCCCCAATCAACAGTTAAACGTGATTCCAAATTACCAGCACAAACGCATTCCACGCATCAAATATATCGCCAAAACTCTTGTAATAAGCACATGTATAACAGTAACGATCGAACATTACAGTAACTGAAGTTATAATTAATCCAAAGACATTAGACCTTTCACAAACAGCGAGACCCGCATAATGCGACAAGTTACGACAAGTTGCGATAACTTGTAGTTGGGTTTTGTCGCAATTTGTCGTGCTCGTAGACCTCGCGAAATAAGACATCCCGTTTAGATCTAGTGGTTACCTAATATCGCAATAAAAGCTTGACCTAAAATCACAACTACACCAATAATTACAAAATTATTACTCACAGAGTAAAACAAATCGTTCTTCTTCTTCGTCATGTGATCCTGATGATCTTGATCCTGTGACCCTAGTCTTGAAATGGTTTTCTCCCAGTACTTAGCCACTCTCATCCCTCAGGGAGAGGCCTCGTAGATATATTGCATGCACGCACTCGGGAAATGAGGACACGGAAGGAGGATGCAACTCTGCATAGTTTGCACTGTTGCTCTGCAATTGCACTGCTCTAAATTATACACACATGAACAAATTTATATGCGCTCACACAGCATTGTATTCTACAGCCAGTACCTATATATTTCGTAAACATGCATTTTTCTGTGTATTTTTGCTACATAATAAGTGTCTCGCACGCCTTGCCACGAAGCCCATTCTCTAGATCTCTATGGTCGTGCTCTATTAGTGGTGTTATGGTAAGGGCTATTGAAATAATGTTTAGCGACATGGACGCTAATAATTGCTTTTGTAGAATATGCCAGACATAGAACACAATATCCCACTAGAGTAATTTTGTGTGGATTGATCGGCTTGTAAAATCAATCTTTCTCATATCTTAGTGCTAAAATGTTCTTATATAACGTCTTTGCTAGTATCTTGATTATATGTATCTAAGGTATGATCACCTAAAACTATAATTTTGAGAAGGTGAACTGCCACTATTTGGTATTAATTGTGAAACGTATTTTTTAATGTATTGCAATAAATAATCACTATTTTCTGCTATTTTATATTTGCAGAAAAAAACAATCCCAATGATCACATAGTGAGTTCCATGCCAAGTTATGGACATCAATTTCTAATAAGATGGCCTACCTCTAAATCAATCCAAATTAAAAATGTGGTATCTATCGCATAGAGTAGACATAATTATGCTAAAAAATAGGAACCGTCAAAGTGGCAAGGTATTTTAAGATGTTTTTATATTTATTTGCGAGTTGTAGTGTCTAAAATAGATGCGCTTCGGTATCTCCTGCTTTGTACTTACATACGAGTATATGTAAAATATCTGCTAGAACAACTGAGGATAAAAAATAGCTTTATGGAATCATTTGTTGAACATTATATGCCTCAGTATTAAACGCGAGATACAGAATAGTTAATCTGTGGTTTGACTTACTCTTTCTTTGACCATTTGAAACCCCTTCTAGAAATAAAATACATATAAGTAACTCGGCGTTTATTAACTAAGCGGATTTTGCATGTATGTGTACTGATTAATTTTCCTACATAAATAACATATAAAATACTTATACGCTTTAGCAGTATTTAAAATTGTCCAAATAAGATCCTAGAACTTTGCAAGTCCACAATCATCAGAAGTTAATCTATGAAAGTGTTCCCAACGCTACAGAAAGTTGTTTTACTTGTATTGAACTCCGCCAAGTGATTCCAATACAGCTCTGTGGTGCTTCTGCCACTGAGTTAAGTAAACCTGTTTTCACTATTTGTTTAGGCAACAGTTTACAAGCCGCAGAGGAAACTTTCAGATAGAAAATAGTCTTAATATTTCCGTCGAATTGAATGAATAAATAAAGTGATCCAATAATTTAAACATTTTTAAAAAATAAGTAGGTAAGTTTGTTTAGGCTGGACTAACCCTGGTGTCATAGTGTTAAGGCTGTCTGAAGACCTCTGATATGGCTAAATGCTTAAGGCAATCGTGAAGCGCCAACTTGACCATACAAAAACAATAAGCTGCTATCTACCTCTAAATATTATCCGATTTGAGGGTTTTTTTCATATAACCAGCACTTCAATATTATATTTAAAATAAGACGTACGAACGTGCAATATTTCGACTCCTTTTTTGAAGTCGGTTAAAAAAGGGACTGAATTCTAAAATTAATGCAAACAACCTGAGCATACAACATGAATGTCAAGCAACATTCATTCACATTGAAATTCGCTATGAACATAAAAGCTTGTAAAAATACGTAGCTCTTCTACGTCGTAGCACTGCCACTGGTACTTATTCTGCGGTCTAAGTCCTATTAACGAACCGATAGCCGATTTCAAATGGAAAACAAGCCATAAGGACGGCATAACTAATTAGAATCACTTCTAGCCCGAGACGGCGGCAAAAGAAGCAAAACGCTCAAAAGTGAGGAGGGGCGGAAGTTAATTAGCTTTTTGTCCGTGTGGGTAGTTCTTAATTAGAAAACGATAATGGATGAGTCCTGTGGTGATTGTAGGCTTAGTTTAGAATAATTAAAGTTTAATTGGAATCTCATACCTAGGACTACATTTTACACCTTTTGTTGACATTAATAAAAGTTTTTGTACCTTTAATAATGTCAGAAAAAGTTTGAAGTCCATAACTAAATATTAGTTTGTCTTTATTAACTGTTTAACAAAGAATAATAAATCTACAGCTGCTACCTACTACACCAAAATCAATGATTTCATCCAAAAGGCACAGAACGTCTAGACAAAATCCAAATGCTCTGCTAGATGGCAACATGCTGGCAGCATTACCAGTTTAGCAAGCTGTATTGCAATAATTATACGTTGAGTCAAATAAATCTAACAAAAAACATTTCCATGTAAATTGGGGCCAAGACGAAACTTCAGTTCGCACTATCAAAAAGTTATCAGATCTCATGTAGAGCCAAGCTTCTAACTTTACAGGACTTAACTCTACAAGCTTTTACTTCACAAACTCTACACCTTAGTCAATATACTCGTAATTATGCGGCTTGGCTGTTTAGTCAGTGAGTCAGTGACGAAATCGGGGGTTTTTAGATATCCATAAAATCTAAAGCATAAGAGCTATGGAATTGAAACTATATATAAAAACTAAGTCTATTATGGACATAATATCCAGAGATTTTTTTTAATCTAGTGTACTCCAAACACCAAAATGAAAAAATCGGCAAGCCGCTTCGAGAAAAGGTAGGTAATGCCCTTGCGCTTCGCTTCGCTTGGCTCGTCTTGGCATACCAACATTTTGGACACGCATCGCATAGTCCAAATGCATAGTTTTTTTTTTTTTTTTTAAATTAGCCAAATATTATTATGTTTGATAGAGCATATAAATTTTCGTGTTATTATAATATATTACATTATAGGCCCAATTTTAAAGGCGCCATCGTAAATTTAATAGTTATTTGTTATACAACAGTGCAAAGTTGCTTTTTAAACGCGTGCTCAATTTTGATGACCGAGCAAGCGAAGGGTTCGAAAATTGAATCACAAGCGCAGCCAGTCAATAAATTAATATTTAATCAATTTTAAAACTGTTCCATTCATTTAGTCAATGATCTTTTGCTGTGTGGAAGTGCAAATTTTTTCGCGGTCCCGAAATTTAGTCATAATTGATCATAACATTAATGAGCGAAGAGTCTCGACCACCACCTTAAGAGGTTCTTGCTAGACGGTTGGGTCAAGGGTGAGATACAGAAGGCAGTAATCCTGGACACGGCGCGCATTGTCAGGAGGTTCCTCTCGCTGTAGCCCCAACCACCAGTAGCTTGGGCCCTGCCCCGCTGCCGGTGGCACCCTTGTTTTTAAGTTTTTTTATGATATATATATATTTTTTTAGCTTTATATTGTAAAAAACTTAGAAATTAAGAAATGAAATAATTGTGTGTATAATATTCTATGATATCCTAGAATATATCAGTCATCTCGAAGTACACCCTAACTAGTGTATTTGTATATGTATATGCTTATTATATTCTTGCCTTGCTTGCCCCAGAGCACAGGGCAATAAAACACAGAACACCGTTTCCCGTATAATTGAGATGTTGCAGTTGTTAACGCTGTTGTTAAGACTACGAGATTGTCTCTCCTGTTTTATTTATGAGCATGTGAATGAAAGATAGTGAAGAGGCAAAGAAGCATTTGCAAGTGCAATTCGTCTGAGGACGGTTCGTTTTGCAGCGAGCTTTGAATGAAGGTACAGTTAAATATTCATTTTCCTTTGTATTTGGAATGTCTACGCTTCAGTCTATTTAAATTTTGCTCCGGTCTGTTTGAGAGATGCTAGCGTATTTTGAACTTATTTTTTTTTACTTATTACTTTTAGTTTTTAATTGAAGTTGGTTGTGCCACAATTGTCAAAAAAACATTTAGTTAATATTTCTCTCACATTCACTATTACTAAAATTTCCGGGAGTAAAAGCAAAACAATATTCCGTCTTTAATTTTTTCATAAGCGCTGTTATGACGACACTGTAAATGATAAAAAATTTTAAAAAAAATATGGTATAACTACCAGCGCTCTAGAGAAAGGGAGGAGCTTTCTTTTTAAACGACGACGGAATACCTAGGTATGTAGCAAATATATATAATGCATGTTTATGAAACACAAATTGCAGAATGCAGTATTGTGTAAGTTATGATTTTTTGTATTCAGTAATGTGTTGAGTGTAATCATTGATTAATTTATTTAACTTTACACGTACAATAGTTGTCATTTATGACAATGAGTTTCGCTAGATTATATCTTTATTTTAGATCTTTTTTATCTTGGATAAACCTGTTACGTATATCGCATGGCTATGACGAAGTAATTGAGAGTAAGTTAGTCAAATAAAAATGACGCAGAAAATATAAACAGCATAAGCATTAGGTATCAGGTGACGTATTGTACAGTAAAGACAATATCAAATGAATGAGTGTGCTCGATGCTACCATCTGCTAGTTCCCTTATTGTTTGCTAAAGACAACAGAAGACCACGCGATAACATCATTAACCGTCTTTGTTTACGAATGTACCAACTTACTTTCTATAATGAAATAATGTAATGTTTTGTTTGTTCCAATTTATGTTAGACCGGGTTATAGGTAGCAATTTAATAAATGTATTTCATTGCGGCAGATTTTTCAAGAGCCAGCTAGGTATGATTTTTATGTCGAATTATGACCAAAGTGCCTTTCTAAATAAATAACATTATTATTGTAGGTAACCATTATGTACCTATTCGTGTGCCTACTATATAATATTGTAAAGAGAGATACAGCTGGACCGGATTAAATAACACTATCTAGTTGAATAGAATATTTACACCTAAAAATGTACGGCATTTCTCGCACATGATTTCTTTTGACGAAAAATACCCAAAAAAAGCCAGTACATATCCTCCATAGATATCTTAACTTAACATCAAAATAAACCATGGATAGCCTTCCAAATGGAAAAAACGTAGATAGAGCATTTCCAAACATTTTTTTTATTGAATACCCATTCGTTTTTGTAGTACTATAATGGCGCTACGTTATGAAAGACCCATATATTTTACAGCAGCTTTCAAAAAATATGGCACTGACTGTGTTGCTCGATAAAATAATATTGTTTATCAATTCGCAGGTCACCGGGCGATATCGAAAGCCGATCGCGATCCGTTTCAAAATAAGCCGTGTGTGAGTATAACCAAATATTGGGTAGGTACGAGTATATTAAGCCAGATATTTGGTTGAATGGCAACACTCTGACAAGCATCGATGATTTGTGTTCATTGGACAGTATTGATTTAGGTATATGTCTTTGTAATTAGATAAACACGTTGTTAATGGTAGATGGGTGCCATTAAGGTTTAATAATGGAGTTTGGAACAAAGGGATGGTGTCGATTTTAGGCGTTTTGTTTATTTTTGGAACCGAGTTAAATTATCACGTCTCTTGAAACAGTTTACAATAAAAAAGTAATGATCTCAAACACAATTACGTTTAACATAGTAGGCTCGTTTTAAAACGTCAATTCATGCGTAGTCGCATATTTTTTTCTTTTTTAGGGTTCCGTACCCAAAGGGAAAAACGGGACCCTATAACTAAGACTTCGATGACCGTCTGTCCGTCTGTCTGTCCGTCTGTCACCGGGCTGTATCTCATGAACCATGATAGCTAGGCAGCTGAATTCACAGATGATGTATTTCGGTTGCCGCTATAACAACAAATACTAAAAACAAAATAAAATAAATATTTAAGGGGGGCTCTCATACAACAAACCTGAATTTTTTGACGTTTTTCGCTCCATATTAATAATGGTACCTTGAAATTTTCACAGAATATTTAGTTTTATATTTCCTTCTATAATCAATTAAAATTAAAATATAATAAATAATTAAGGGGGGCTCCCATACAGTAACATAACCCTCCGTGCGCGAGTCCGACTCGTACTTGGCCGATTATTTTATCAAAATTAGCTAACCCATTATTATTGACCTACCTTATTGACTATTTTTTCTGCTACATCGACACTCACACTAGTGTTATCGTGTAATTGATTGTACCTAAATGTTTTTATCTGACGTATTTTTTTCTATAAGAAATAATGTGAGTATCCAGTAAAAGAAACTAACAACGCGAGAACTAAAATTATCCTACATAGTTCACGCAAGTTTCTCAAACTTCATGCTAGTTTGAAAGTTAGAGAAAACTACGTTTAGATATTATAACAGAGTACGCTTATGTCTTTGATAAGCCCGTATCCCGTATGCCAAACAAAACTGCTGATAGGATTCATTATCCCCAACTTGCACAAAGCCTAATATCTGAAGTTATCGGGAAGCGAAACTAAGCCTAACTATCGAAGCGCTATCTGTACAGTCCGGGACGAATTCAGAGTTTTCGCTTAGTACGATATTTGAACAATTTATTACCGCGACGAACTATAATTTTACTGTAGTTTTGCAATATTTGATTGTTTAGTTAAGATGTTAACTAGTACGCATCGAAAGGCGTCCACTTACATAGTAGACAGACGCCCTGAATAAGTTTGTTGCTAAGCTCTGCTTACGGCTCTGCATCCAGAAGCACTTCATATCACAAGGTTGTGTGTCACAACAAACTTGGCTGAAAAGCTTGGTTGAGGAGACGCTGCGATGCATTTCTGTGACGTGCCACTGGCTCCGTTGCTAGCTTGCTAGAATACCTGCCACAACTTACTAAAGTATTCCGAATCACGTATCGTACGATATTGTATCGAAACTATGTGAAATCTCAGATTTATGATCAGATTGGCATATACGATAACACGTGTGTCTACTCTACCCATTACCCAGAAGCGCTACACATCACAAAAGTTGTGTATCACAATAAACTTAGTCCGGCCGCGGTTGTGGAGACGCTGCGACACATAAATGTGTGACGCGCTACCGTTGTTTAGACACATGTCGTAGAATGTGGTTTCGGAACTATATGAAGATTAGATTAATGATTAGACTACGCACATTAAACAACACGGCTGTATACTCTACCAATTTCATTGTTAGGTATATGTTGCTAAACCCTGCCTACGGCCCTGCGTCCAGAAGCGCTTCACAGCACAAAAGTTGTGTATCACAACAAACTTAGTCCGGCCGAGGTTGCGGTGACGCTGCGACGCATGTCGGTGACGCGCCACTGACTCCGTTGCTAGAATAACTACAACTTACTCAAGTTTGCCAAGCCACATGTCGTACGATGTTGTTTTGAAACTATGTGAATGCTTGACACTGAGATTACGCACAAGAGACACAGTGTTTACGTTTATTATAGATTCCATTGTACCTATCTACTGTATGACATGTACTTATCTGCACGGCATATTTACCTAAAAATTATGCTTATATAAAAAATAACGATTCTCAGAAACTAGCATAACACATAACTAGAAATCCGTATTCCTTAAAACACGCACAAACTAAGATACAGACTAACAACACCGAGATTCAAAAAAAAATAATTCACTCATCACAAATGTCTGTCTAACAGAACCCTGGACCGCCTGTAACAAAGACAGAGGTTCTACCCACTACACCGGGAAGAAGGTTCTACTGACTAGGTTCATCCTTATTTTTATTAAATGAAATTCTTAAACCTAAAACGAGTTGTCTTCGTTTTAAATTTCCATCTACAACTCTTTTCTATAACTTGAAAGCCTATAACTTATAGGTTAATACAAAATACAGGTCGCATGGTTTATACAAAAACCTTATTCCCTAAGTAAGTAAGTTCGTATAGGCCGGGTGGCTAGCTTTGGTGTCAGAGTTTTTAGGCTGCCTGAAGGCCTCAGACATGGCTAAACGGTTAAAAGAACCGGGACCTACAATTTAACGTGAACACAACGTAAAATTCAACTGAGCCGCGGTAGCGCTCAGTTGGAAAATGCCACCTGCGGTCACCCATCCAAATACTGGCCGTGCGGACCGTTGCTTAATTTCGGTGATCGCTGACAAACACCTAGTCAAACCACGCTACGAGCGCTTCCTTGTCCCCTTTCAGCAGTTGGGTAAACAGCAGTAGACCTAAGTACCTCTGATTCGATGCCAACTTATTCCACCGTTTCCGATCGTTCCCGACTCAATATCCGATGTAAGTACGCTCTCTCCAGGAGTTATGACATAGGAAAGCTTTTATCTCAAACCATGCAACGCAAAATTGCCGATTTTCAGCTCGCGGAAAAGTACAATTTGGATTTATACATTTCGTGGAGAGTTCTTGAAATTTCCACGTTCTATTTTTGTGAATAACTAGCTAAGCATATAACCAGATAACATCATCCATTAATACTTTTCACACTTCAAACATTGAAAACTACACAATAACAGAAAATAATACATGGGACGCCAACTTTCCTCTTTAATATATTTTATTGCTGGAATAAAAATAAATATATCACCGTATAGTGCCAGATTTTGTTCTTACTGTTGTCTAATGTATCAAAATAAGCATAAAAATAGGTATGACAAACTGCAAATCGGCATTCAATACTTAGTTTATTTGTATGAACAACCCAATCGAAAAATATTTTCCTACTTAAACTGAAGACCGTTATTAAAGAAAAAAATAGCAAAATCATTTTACAAAACAAGAAGATAAATCAAAAAATATACTACAAGGTCCTCGCCTAAGCTAAAAGACATTGCAAAATGTATGGAGCAAAACCTACTGTTAGGGACATGCGAGTCGACGGATTGTTGCGCCGGATATACAAGAAAAACCTAAGCAATCAACATTAATTTGTATGTAGAATCGATTTAGTTTTCCAGCTATTTCTTTTCGTTCGATTAAATTCGAGTCATAGAACATTCCAGAAAGATGTTCTAGAACCTTCCCGATACATTGTAACCTACTTAGAAAGAAGGGAAGGTTCTCGAACATTCGAGTTCGATTTATAGAACATTCCAGAAATGCGTTCTAGAACCTTCTCGACCTACTTAGAAAGAAAGGAAGGTTCTCGAACATTCGACTTCGATTCATAGAACATTCCAGAAAGGTGTTCTAGAACCTTCTCGAAACATTGTAATGTACTTGGAAAGAAGGGAAGGTTCTCGAACATTCGAGTTTTATCATGTTCGTTTCTTAGAACTTTCCAGAAATGTGTTCTAGAACCTTCGCGTTACATCGTTACCTACTCAGGCCCCGAAGAAAGAAGGGAAGGTTCTCGAACATTCGGAGAGCTCTGATTGGTCAGGGGAACGAACCGCCAAGTAGTTGATTTAGTATAAAAGGGCTGCGCAAGCGCGCAGTAGTCAGTCTTATAGTCTTGTTAGTCTTGTAGTCTTGTACAGTGCTACTAAGTCAATCGGAACAAGTTCTCCGAAGTGATCTCAAGCCAGAATTTAAGTAGTGCTTGAACCGTAAGTCTGAACAATGTTGAACAAGTGGTTCAATAGTGATCTAAAGCCAGAGTTTAAACAGTGCTTTAACCCTAAGTCTGAAACATTGTGAACCTTTGTGTGTACAGTGTGAATAAAGTGATTAAGTACGAAACGAACTGTTTATAACTGTTAACTAGGACACCCATCTAACAAAGTGTTTACAGTCCACTACCTCATCGTCGACGCGTCTATAGTTAACAGTTTCTTGGTCCTTCGAGCCGGATTGTGAGTAGTGAACCAGTATCTTGGTCCAGATTTTGACTGAGTGATCAACTGAGTTTTGTGAAATGGTCCAAACGCGAAGTGGAGCTGGACCTGAAGACGCGTCAAGTACGCCGGTTGTTGGGTTACAAGAAGCCAACCCGGCTGAAGCGCGCCGTGCTATACGGTTTGAAGAGTCACCACGCTCTTCAAGTGAACACCGTGGAACTAACGTGCCTCTCGTCACCTTACCACGGGGGGAGGACTCCTTGATCGGAGGGCATGTGAGACCCTCCAGGGAGGGGGAAGAAATGTTTCCTCACGTTACCACGGCTGTACAGCGCGACGTGTCACCGGCACGGTCACAGGCGTCTGTGCGATCAACGGGCAGTGCATCCAGGATACGCCAACTTCAAACTGATGCGGCGGACCGCCTGGAGATGCTCATGAAGCACGTTTCTTTGGAAGCCGAGCGGATCAAGCGGCAACTTGCCCTTGACATCGAGCTTATTCATGGGTCCGAAGTGGACACGAACAGACCTGGCACTTCGAACATCGAGCAATGGATACAGAACACGACGATTGGTGAACAACTGGATGGTGAACGGCGTGCAGATCCTGAACGCGGAACTCTTCCCTGCGACCGACGGGAGGAGGTGACACGCAGCCATTCCAGGGACAGACGTTTACGAACAAAGTCACCAACGCCATCAAGATCAGCCTCTAGGTCACGAGGTATCGAACAGCTGGTGGAAGCATTAGAGAAGATTTCTCAGAACCGACCGCCACCACGACAGGTCTACGAGTTACCGCTGTTTTCAGGCGCCAGCGGTGAATGGTTTTCTTTCAAAGCCGCAATGAAAGAAACTACTCGTATGTATGGGTTCTCTAAAATTGAGAACATGGCACGACTTAGGAACTGCCTACGAGGAGCTGCAAGAGAACACGTGAGTTCTCTCCTGCATACAGTGGATGATCCAGAAATCATCATGAACACCCTAGAGCAGTGCTATGGAAGGCCAGAGGTGCTGATTGATAAAGCTATCCAGGAGCTGCGACAATTGCAGTTACGACCAGGTGCAACTGCAACCGAGCTGAACACGTTCGCAGTCAAGGTGCAGAACACGGTCAGCGTTCTACGTGCCATCGACAACAAGGGATACATCGGTGATCCTACGCTGACAAGGATCGTTCTGGCCAAGCTCAGCCCTCATCTGCACTCAAGTTGGTGCAGGTATGCAGAAGAACACGCGGGAACGTTGGATCCGGAAATCATCGTCCTTTCAAGGTTTCTCATGAAAGAGGCGGACAGAGCCCTAAAATATGGGTACGTCTCAGTGGAAACCCAAGCAGCAACCCAGAAAAAGGAAGATACGAAGTCTGTCACAGTGACCAAAAAGAAGCCAGTGTACACGATGACCGACGCCGACAGTGATGACTCTCAAGAACGGAAGTACAAGTGCGGCAAGTGCACTGGAGAACATGTCTTGGCAAAGTGTCCCAAATTCCTGAAAATGGAAGTGAATGATCGTTGGGCTTTTGCCAAGAAACAAGGGCTATGCTTCAAATGCATAGCAAGTCGTCACCGCCGTATCAACTGTAAAGGAAAACCTTGCGGGGTAAATGGATGTCGACGACCGCATCACGCCTTGCTACACGCTGACGAACTGCCACAAGCCAGCGAAAAGGAAAAGGACGTCGAGTCAGTGACCTCCACCACGACAACCACGATTAGGGAGGTAATGCTGAAGATTTGTCCTGTCACGGTCTCTGGACCACGAGGACAGAAGAAGATCTACGCGCTGCTTGATGAAGGGTCTACTATCACTCTGCTGGACGACAAGGTAGCAAAGGAAATCGGGGCTGAAGGTCCGAAGAAACCTCTCAGCATCAGAGGAGTATCCATGAAGAAGGAGGATACTTCGAGTCGTCAGGTGAAACTCAAGATACAAGGCGCTGACGGAAGGGTCCACGCTATTCGGCCGCGGACAATGAAGAACATGGAGCTTCGGTCGCAGACAATCCCAGACAAGCTGTTGCGACTGAACCATCTGATGGATCTTGACCAGAAGAGCGTCTGTTATGAGAAGCGCAGACCACAACTTCTTCTCGGGGCGGACAACTGGGACTTGATCGTGTCCCGGGAGTTGCGAATTGGGAAAAGAAACCAGCCGGCGGCATCGAGGACAAATCTCGGTTAGGTAATTCATGGGACACTACCGAGGACGGTGCTGAAACAAGGACCACACGAAGTGCTTCATGTATTCAGCATGAATGGGAACCGTCTGGATGACTTGGTAGAACGTCATTTTGAGATCGATGCTTTGGGTGTATCTCTCAAAGCAAAAAAGAACAAGTCTGAGGAGCGCGCCGTCGAAATATTTGACCAAATTGCAAAGAGAGCCGACGGGCACTTTGAAGTGGGCCTCCCTTGGAAGGAGGACGAACCAAAAATGCCGCCAAGCTACGCGATGGCATGGAGGCGGCTGAGAAATTTGGAACAGAAGCTGGACAAGGCACCTGCTACTAAAATGGAATATGAAAAGCAAGTGCAGAACCTGCTCCAAAAGGGCTACGCGGTGCCCTGCGAGGGAAGTGAGCCACAAAACCCAAAGGCATGGTACCTGCCGCACTTTGCAGTTACCAACCCCAACAAACCAGGAAAAGTAGGCCTGGTTTTCGACGCTGCAGCAAAGTCACAAGGACTTAGTCTCAACGACTTCTTGTTGGAGGGACCGGACTTGCTGCAGTCGCTGCAAAAAATACTGTTCCACTTCAGGGAGAACGAGATCGCAGTAACGGCTGACATCCAAGAGATGTTCCTCCAAGTGAAGATTCGGAAGGAAGACCAGCCGGCCCAGATGTTCTTATGGCGGGGTGATGACCGTAAAAACCCGCCAAAGGAGTACAAGATGACATCAATGATCTTCGGCGCATCAAGTTCACCTTTTCTGGTCCACAGTGTTAGAAACAAGAACGCTGAGGAATATGCGGAGCAATATCCAGAGGCAGCACTGGCGATAAAGGAGGCTCACTACATGGACGACTTCGTGGAGAGCTACACGGACGAGTCCAAAGCAGCTACGATCATCCGACAGGTTGACGAGATCCATCGAAAATGTGGATTTGTGCTACGTGGCTGGAACTCGAACAGCACTATGGTATTGAACATGATTCCGGAGGAGCTGAGAGCAAAGACCAGAACACAGCTGCTCTCCGGACATCAGCCTCTTGAAAAGACACTGGGGCTGACTTGGGACTCGTCAAATGACACACTGGGCTTTAACACAGCGCTCAATCGCGTCAGTCGAGACGTAAGAGAGTTGAGACGACCACCGACAAAGAGGGAGGCACTCAGCGCAGTGATGTCTCTCTACGATCCTCTTGGACTTCTCAGCTGCTACAGCATTACAGGGAAGATCTTGCTGCAGCAGATGTGGAGAGAGAACTTGACCTGGGATCAGACGCTGCCAAAAGAATGTGCTGAACCATTCATGGACTGGCTGAAAGGAATGGGCAGGATAGCGGACCTGCAGTTACCGCGATGCTACGGCCCAACGGGGAGAGTTGTCAGCCGACAACTCCATATATTCTGCGACGCCAGCGAAACTGCATTTGCAGCAGCAGCGTACTACAGGACTGAGAAGAAGAATGGAAAAGTAGACGTGATGTTGGTGGCCGCCAAAGCTAAGGTAGCTCCATTGAAGGCCCAAACAATACCAAGGCTGGAGCTACAAGCTGCTCTCATTGGTGTTCGTTTGGCTGCCACTGTCAAAGAAGGACATCGATGGCTAACGGACACAACAATGTTCTGGACGGACTCTACGACGGTGCTTCAATGGATCAAGAACGAGTCAACCAAGAAGCACACTCCCTTTGTTGCTCACCGGTTAGGGGAGATTGCGGAGTCTTCGGGTCCAGAGCAATGGAATTGGATCCCGACGAACTACAATGTAGCTGACCTCGCAACACGCACAGGCTACATACCGGGAAATGGGGACTGGTGGTTTTCAGGACCAGAGTTCCTTAAGGAGCCAAGGGAGTCATGGCCTCATTTCGGTGGTCCTGAGAGCTTGCAAGAGGACAATGAGGTTCTCTACATCGACAAAGCCAGTCAGACATGGGAGGGTCTCCCAGACGTAAGGAGATTCTCAAACTATGAACGACTGATACGGGCAACGGGATACGTGTTGACGTTCATAGATGCCTGCAAGAAGAAGGCACGAGGACTGGAGAGCCGTCATCTACAAGAGGCAGAACGGCTCTGGATAAAAAGGAGCCAAGAAGAGAGCTTCGAAGAAGAGATCAAAGCTCTCCAAAAAGGCAAGACCGTCATGGTCAGGAGTAGGATCTACAAACTGGATCCTGTCTTGGATGAGGGAATTCTTCGCGTAAATGGAAAGATCGGCGCGGCAAATGTATCATCAGCTGTGAAGCGACCAATTATTTTGGACAGCCGACACCCCTTTACTAAGCTCCTGATCCTACAGGAGCATAAGGCAGCAGGGCACGCGAACCAGGAACGCGTGGTTAATGATTTGAGGCAGCGCTATTGGATTTCGCGGCTAAGGCCAGCCGTGAAAGCAGTTGCAAGGAACTGCGCCCTCTGCAAAATAAAGAAATCAAAGCCAAAGGTTCCAGTAACAGGAGATTTGCCAGCGGCGAGGCTGGAACCCTTTCATCGACCGTTCACAAATTGTGGCCTGGACTTTTTTGGGCCAATGATGGTGGCAGTAGGCAGACGTCACGAGAAGCGGTGGGGAGCATTGTTCACATGCCTCACCACAAGGGCAGTTCATTTAGAGTTGGTGCACTCCCTCTCTACGGACTCAGCCATAATGGCACTTCGAAGGATGGCTGCAAGGCGTGGCTGGCCTAAAGTCATTTGGTCAGACAACGCTACAAATTTTAAGGGAGCTGATGCTGAGTTACGCACCGCTTACGCTGAGTGGACACCAGCCCTAAAGGAATACGGCCTGCTACACCGAGTGACATGGCGATTTATCCCGCCAGGGGCACCCAACCAGGGAGGTGCTTGGGAGCGTCTAGTGAGGTCGGTAAAGGTGGCTCTTGGGGCAGCGTTGAACCAAAAGGTGCCTAAAGATGAGACGCTGCAAACTTTATTGGCTGAGGCGGAACACAGTATCAACGCTAGGCCGCTAACACACGTCTCAGTCAACCCAGATGACCCCGAAGCTCTAACACCGAACCATTTTCTGCTGGGGTCTTCGGTGGTTCTACCGCTGACCGGACCGTGCGATAACGCTGACCGTCGCACGTGGCGTGCCGGACAGGCCCTTGCTGACGAATTTTGGAGGCGTTGGGTGAAGGAGTATTTGCCGACTTTGGTGCCAAGACAAGGGTCTTCGGCACCAACTAAGGAATTGAGTGTCGGTGACTTGGTCGTGGTAGTAGATCCTGGACTACCACGAAATGTATGGCCCAAGGGCATAGTAGAGAAAACATACCCTGGACCAGATGGGCGTGTGCGCTGCGCAGAAGTACGCACCCGCAATGGAGTTTTTCGACGGCCCACAACACGACTCGCTATTCTACAGATCGAGGGCTCCGCCAGGGCTTCGCCGGGGGGAGAATGTTAGGGACAGGCGAGTCGACGGATTGTTGCGCCGGATATACAAGAAAAACCTAAGCAATCAACATTAATTTGTATGTAGAATCGATTTAGTTTTCCAGCTATTTCTTTTCGTTCGATTAAATTCGAGTCATAGAACATTCCAGAAAGATGTTCTAGAACCTTCCCGATACATTGTAACCTACTTAGAAAGAAGGGAAGGTTCTCGAACATTCGAGTTCGATTTATAGAACATTCCAGAAATGCGTTCTAGAACCTTCTCGACCTACTTAGAAAGAAAGGAAGGTTCTCGAACATTCGACTTCGATTCATAGAACATTCCAGAAAGGTGTTCTAGAACCTTCTCGAAACATTGTAACGTACTTGGAAAGAAGGGAAGGTTCTCGAACATTCGAGTTTTATCATGCTCGTTTCTTAGAACTTTCCAGAAATGTGTTCTAGAACCTTCGCGTTACATCGTTACCTACTCAGGCCCCGAAGAAAGAAGGGAAGGTTCTCGAACATTCGGAGAGCTCTGATTGGTCAGGGGAACGAACCGCCAAGTAGTTGATTTAGTATAAAAGGGCTGCGCAAGCGCGCAGTAGTCAGTCTTATAGTCTTGTTAGTCTTGTAGTCTTGTACAGTGTTACTAAGTCAATCGGAACAAGTTCTCCGAAGTGATCTCAAGCCAGAATTTAAGTAGTGCTTGAACCGTAAGTCTGAACAATGTTGAACAAGTGGTTCAATAGTGATCTAAAGCCAGAGTTTAAACAGTGCTTTAACCCTAAGTCTGAAACATTGTGAACCTTTGTGTGTACAGTGTGAATAAAGTGATTAAGTACGAAACGAACTGTTTATAACTGTTAACTAGGACACCCATCCAACATAGTGTTTACAGTCCACTATCTCATCATCGACGCGTCTATAGTTAACACCTACATAGGTAAATACGAGTATGTGAAGGAAACGCTACCCAATAAAGCTTATCTATCACTAGTCTATCCAAGCTCCAGACAATACACGCTTATTCCAATTTTCGCTTATTGCCTATTCGATGTAAGGAATAGGAATAACTCCGTGCAAAGACCGTGGGCGTTCTCTGTTAACTTTTCCATAAGAGCAAGAAACTGATTTTAGAGCTTTCCACATCGCGGCGAGACGACACGAGAAACATGTGAAGTAGCGCTAGTGTTAACTAAAATATGATGCCGACGAACTGCGCACGCAACGTCCCAGGCAAAACTTTTGAAATAAGTTTGAAACTTCTATGAGTCTCAAATGGGAGTTTAAGTTTGATGTGTAAATTCGGAAAATCTCTATTCATTTTAAATTACGCCTATTAATTGTATTATATAATTTCGCCTAGACCAATCCACTGCAGGGCAAAGACCTCTTTTAATTTTTTCATTTTCTCACGATTGATAAAAGATTCGTGTTATAATACAATGAAATCCCACACAAGTTTTACTATAATAAAACCAATAGGTTGTACGTAATTTTTTATTTTATTTCCCAACAGAATGTATAACAATTTTTCATAAATGATAATTTAACCTAAACTAATTTTATAAATGTATGCTCCAACAAGTTGCAAATAAAATTCGGTTAGGTATATAAATAGCACTATCTAAATTAAATAACTGCTTACTAGGTACTAATCTGTAAGTATTGGTACATTGCGCGAAAATAATTATCTAGTTTCTACTCTTATTTTACGGTTGAAAAAAGATAAATAAATTTTTATATTTGATCTACCTTGTAATAATTATAATGAGATACAATGACAATACGCCGGTATCGGTAGGTATGTTTATAGCCTAGCCTCGCTTCCCGGCTACGACGCGACGACGCAAACTACCTGAAACAAAAAAGCGCGTTATGTAATACAACGCTCTTAATTTTATAGGAACTTTTAGTAAACCTAAGTTCCTTCATAATACGTATTTTTTACGCGCTTGGATAAACTTTCCGCCAATTTTTCGAATATCTATGTCAAACTTATTTTATTAGTCAGAAAGCACTTAAAGTATTTCCCGAAGAAAAAAGTTATCGGGCCAGAATTTACTCTACAATAGAAAAACGCTACTAATAGGTAAATTATGATAAAAATATAACTTTTTAAAAAACAAGCTTTTGAGATCCTGGATATCATATAGCAGCACAGTGTTGGCAAGTCAAATAAAACGAGCCCAAACACGACGGGTCTATCTTGTTTAGTACAAGAGTTCCTATGGCCACCTTCCGAATTCATCATCATATCAGCTCCATGATACCATATTACATTGTCACGCGGTATACATAAGCGTGCAAAATTTCAGAATGTCATCAAATTTCCACCCGAACTTACATACATACATACATAGGTACACCCATTGCAAGTTAAATAAAAGCTTGTAAAAAAAATAGATAAGTAACGTAACCTAAATACAAAGTTAAGAAAAAATACTTTAACTTATTAAAGATAAGTTGATTAGACTTTATGAAGCGAAAACATCTTTAGCGGCGTTGTGCACTTTTTAGGATGGATGAAAATTTTTAAACTCGCGTTTATGACGTAACCTGATCGAAAATTCGTAAGACGGAGGGTGCAAATTTTTACTTCTACCGGCACTCCCGGAGTGCAACCCATTTTCTTAGTATCGAAGGCAAACAACACACTCATCGCATATGATAACTTTACGCGCAATCACTTAAGGGCAACTTTATACTCATTACATCAAGATAAACAACTTTTACCAAGCGACTAACCCCCAATTCGCTTACAAAATCTGCTGTTCCGTAGGAAAAGTACATTAACTGCTATAATATTATAAACAGACAAAATGTGTAGAGCACCTTTGGATATTTATGTCGTGAGTGCGGGGTTGGTCCCATAGAAACAGTTACCTACCTACCTACCTACTTCGATGGATGTTCTTTTACAAAAAAATTGTTGATTTGTTGCTACACAGTGGCTTACAACAGAAACATATTTTTGAGAGATAATTTATAAACGATGAATTCTATAGCAACTCATTATAACAACACAAGGAAATTGAGAGCCTTTCCCATTTTGGACGTCGTCGCCGCGCCGCCGTCGCGCCAGCTGAAAATAGCTTTTGTCAAAAGCGACATCTATTTGAGGTAGTCAACACTACTAGTTTTGGGTTCAGCTTGGGCACTCATGCTGTCAAAGACAAGCAAGACTTGCCAATAGTTGTTCCCTATCATTGGTAGATGGCATTTTATCACATTTTAATAAAAATAAGTGGAAATAGAAATAATTAATTAGCAACGATGGTAATAATTAAGACAGCCTTAGTTCTAAATAAAAAACAGAAATACCCTTAAAGGTTACTCCTAATCCATTTTCTATAGAAGCGTGAAATATTTTACAGAGTTAGATGGAGATGGCGCCACAGTGTTTATATTCTCTGAAAAGTTATTTTCAAAGAGGTGGTTATGTTATAGATTCTAGTTTCTGAAAGGATAAAAAATAAATAAATAGATGACGTTACCTTTATTTTTGTAAATAAGTACCTATTGAGAAAGTGTTTAGGTACTACCTATCTAACACAGCTCATTTCAGCTTTAAGATTAAATTACATTGTACCTGTACTTGTACCAGCCTTTTCAATAGTCCACTGCAGGTCGCAGGCCTATCCACGAAGGGTTACACGCTGGCCCAGTGCGGGTCGGCGGATAAGTTAAGTTACATAACAGTAGGTTTTATTATTATTTAATTACTTAACTAAGTATTAACAACTTATACTACGGCGCCAACCCCAAATTGCGCTAATAAATAATATAATCATTCGTTCCTTACAATAAGACAAAAGGAACAATAGGTACCTAAAACTAAGTACGAATGCAGACTACTCCGAAATCTAAATAAACAATTCGCAAAATAATCGAAACACCGACTACAGTGCGACATGAAAGACCTGAAAATAAATGAGGTCGCCACTATCGCTTTGTTAGCATATTTTGCATTATTTTTTGCACAATAATATGTTTTCCTGTTCACAATCTACAAAATAACACAAAACGAGAAAAATGCTAGGATGTTAACTATGATTGACTGCTCAGGTGGTGGTTCCAGCAAAAGTGATAATTTAGTTCCCGAATAATTAATTTCATCTCTTTTGTGTCGCACTGTACCACCGTGTATTATACATACAGAATTCGAATAGTTTGCACGAATCGATGTGAAGACGGCTCAGCCGAATACAATAAAATTTAACTGGGACCACCTCGGGAGTAACCCATTCGAACTGAAAAATAATTTTCAAGTCGGTTCACAGTTAGTTGGCAAAAATATCGATGAACATACACAAAAAAAATACATGCAGACGAACATAGTACCTTCTCCTTTTTGGACGTCGGTAAAAAATGCGATCGCTCATACCTATGACTTATGTGCGGGCGCATATTTTACCGACGTTTGTTTTTTATGTCAACTGGTTTGTTTTAATTAACACCGGTAGATAACTAAGACAAGAATTGCCTATTACTCCTATTAGGTAGGTGCACGTGTTTATTAACAACGTTCGTCCTTAGCCGCGATACAGTTTTGTATTGTCTTCTAGCACGAGACCTTTGTAATGTATCACCTGTGCCCATTCCCACATAGTAACGTAACAAGCAATAGGTACAAGCATGGCTGTCGTGACGCAACAGATTACATTATCGCACGGTGTAGTGTAATGATAGGGTTTTGTTGGAGTCCTAATTATATTATCGACGAAAACCATAGGTACCATCGACTTGTTTTTTTTTGTTTTAAATTACGTATTGATGATAAGTATCTATCGTATAAAGTAAGTACTTACCTAACAACTTAGTCATGGGCGCCGGCAGCAGCAGGGGTTTATATTTGTACTCGTAACCTTTGTTATGTAGTGAAATTTAGCCAAAATCGGCTAAAATTACTCATTAATTTTGCGCTCGCTTTGCTCTCGCTTAGTAAAATAGTGAATAAATACTTTAACTAACCTCTGCCCGTTATTAAATAAAAAAATAGATTCGCGCTTGCTACGCTCGTGCATTTATTAGCATTAACCTTATTTAAATGAAATCAGTTTCAGACGGTGAAACTGAAACCTTGTGAAACTGAAATCTGGAAACTGCCATGTCATATCTGAATTTGTATAAAATGGATGCTCTTGAACGCTTCAGGCACTATTATACTTTTCATTCTACCCTTTTTTGCAAAATCTACTTACTTCGTCTTTATTCCCAGCTCATAAGGTTTCTTCTTTGCCTAGATTTTACAAGGATCAACTGCCTCGGTGGCTCGGTGGTTAGTGACCCTGACTACTAGGTCAAAGAGGCGTGGGTTCGATCCCCACCCAGGGCAAGTATTATGTGATACACATAAGTGTTTGCTCTGTGTCTGGGTGTTATTTAGTTACTATCTAAATAAGTATGTATTTCAAAATATGTATAAGTAATTTATCAGTCTCTGGCAGCCTTAACTTAACACAAGCTTTGCTTAGTTTGGGGTCAGAGGCCGTGTGTAAGATGTCTCCAAATATTTATTTATTATACTGTTTTGGGAAACCATTCAATATTCCGAGCACTTATTCGTGATATTTCTGGGGACTAAATAGTGCTTATTACTGCTTATAAAGTCCATGTCTGGCTCTTGAAGAAATCCAATCAAGAACTGAAAGTTCCACCAGGAAGATATTTCTGGCACAAGTTTCAGATTGAATTTAAAAAGCATAAAAAGTATGCGATACAAAAGCATAGATTATATACTAAGAATGGATTCATAAGACATGTTTATACTACTTCTAAGTAATTTCTTTTTTTAAACGTTTGATAAAGGCACGCGCTAAAAAGAATTTATTGATAAAAAACAAAAATGTTTACTCGACAAGATGTAAAGCTAATATAACAGCTGCTCAATACTTATCTCAATAATAACCATAGACATATAAATAGATATACCTACATATCTACAAGGTAGGATCTGTACGTACCAAACGGCAGTTGTCTCACAGTCTCACAATATGGCTGCCATACTTAAAAAGCATCGACAGCACGGACGTATAATATAGCTCTTGCAAGGGGGCGTCCAAATTTTTTTTCCGACTGTCTAAAATAGAGCAGTGAGGTTTTTGAAAGAAAATGAAAGTAGAAACGTACTTATTATCATCAAGTTATGTTTATGCCTCCCTTACATGGCTTTTGAAGCCGCAATAATTTTGATAGATGTGAAGGAGTAAGCACCTAAGTTCCGTCCTCGGCGAACTGATTAGAATCTTATTAGAATCCGATTCACTAGTCCCGCAGATGCGGCGCCACAGTCGCATGCCTTGTCCATCTAAATTAGTTCCATTAATATCCATAGGACTTCTTAAGAAAAGGACTCTAGTTACATTTTTGCAATGTTGCATTTAAGGAATGCCTTTATCTTTATTTTGTGTTAGGTATACCGCAAATGTAGAAAAATACATCGACGGGCGGAGGCTACAAATATAAATTAATAAATACCTAACTTAATAAAATTATTTGGCCTAACTTAATTGCCAGTGAGATAGTCACTATTACTGTAGTAGGTACTCAAGGGGTTCATCATTATTTCTCAGTTAAAATACCTACTATTTTGTAAACAATCTCTATTTCTCATTTCTTATAACACCTAAATTGTTTAATTTTGTCACGTTATCTAACTCAATTAGATAAACCCTGGACCAATAAAATACTTCTGAGGTTTGTCAATCAATGTGAGTTCTAAACAAAGACTGTTTCAAAAGGGTGTTTCCCTTTTTGAAGCCATTTTCGGTTCTAGAACACTTCCTAACCACCAATTCTCGAAAACACATTTTTTTTGTTTGTGACGAAACTTTTAGGAATCTTTACTAATTTTGTAACTCCAAAAGTATGTTTGTTTGTTATTTTTTCACGCAACAATGCAACCGAGAAAAGGATAAATTTGTTTTTTTTTGACATTTTTGATTTTTGTGCATACCTACTCTAAAGATCAGAGTGTCGTAGGCTCGTTTTTTATCCAAAAGTTAAAACGTTCTAGGATGGTACAAAAAGCAAAAAATCGCGCGAGTGAAACCGCGGGCAAAAGTTAGTCGTAAAATTAAACACTTTGGGTTTCTTTTGTCACTTCAAATTGTAAAAGTCCTTTTTAGGGTTCCGTACCCAAAGGGAAAAACGGGACCCTATTACTAAGACTTCGATGTCCGTCTGTCCGTCTGTTTGTCACCGGGCTGTATGTCATGAACCATGTTAGCTAGGCAGCTGAAATTTTCACAGATGATGTATTTCGGTTGCCGCTATAACAACAAATACTAAAGATAAAATAAATATTTAAATTCCCATACAACAAACCTGAATTTTTCAGACGTTTTTCGCTCTACATTAATAATGGTACCAGGTAGATGCTTGAAATTTTCACAGGATATTTAGTTTTATATTCCCTTCAATAATAAAATTAAAATAAAATAAATATTTAAGGGGGGCTCCCATACAGTACGGAACCCTCCGTGCGCGAGTCCGACTCGTACTTGGCCGATTATTTGCATTAAATCTGTTGCACGTGTTGACCGTCGACCCGACGAAAACAAAAGACTATGGTTTAGTATAAAAACTTCTTCTTTCTTCAATTTTTGTCACATTTGCTGAGGTGATAGTTGCTACTTATTCGTTTTTTTTTTTTTTTTTTGTACTAGGATACACTCATAAAAATATTTGAAAATTTATCACATTCATACACACACTTCACTTCACTGTTCACTTTTAAATATACAATTTTTTTAGATTTTCGCAGTCCGAATGCTGCATTTTACTGCGGCCGTTGTTCACTGTTCAAGAACAAAATATGAAATACGCGGCGTGCGATCAAATGGAAAATAATTTTAGAGGGGACCCTCTATATTTTTGTTCGTTAATAATAATACTTACTAAGTAGTTCGCAGACCTAACGGAGTAGCCTCGTCTGCCCTCAGGCTATGAGCGTTAGTAAGTTAAATTTTGTAAGCACTTACAACAACGCCTTAGGCCGTTGATAAATTGACTGGGTGCTAAAGTCTTGTTTATCTATTCAGGGAAGTCATTCAACTGTTCGTAGGACTGAAGATATTATGGGTGATTAAAACAGAACTAAAAGGAGAAGGTTGAACAAAATTGTAGACGAATTATTAATATTTCAGCGTTTTAGTTTGAATGTATGCAGGACGCATAACAGAACATGCAGGTTGAACATGGTTATGGGATCGTAGTTCTGGTATGGAGATTACGTACCGACAAGCGCAGCAGACATGTTGCCTGATCAAGATAGCAGGATAGTGATCGGGGGCCTTATTGTGTAAGCGCTCTGATGTTCAGCTTCGCTTTTTCTCCTGCTCGTGCCAGTTTCTCACGCCACGAGAGCGAGCGGGAGGAAAAGCGAAGCCGAACGTCAGAGTGCTTACACAATAAGGCCCCGTGTCAGACCTCTTACGATCGGTCCAATTAGAAATGCTTGTGCTAGCAGCGGACGCTTTGCTGAAGTGATGATGATGATAAATATTAAGTAAAAGAAACCCCATGAAAATCATTATACTTAAACCAACGAGATTTTATCTATAATATAAAAATGAATCGCAAAATGTGTTGGTAAGCGCATAACTCAACAACGCCTGGACCAATTTGGCCAAATCTTTTTTTAAAATGTTCGTTGAAGTTCAAGGATGGTTTTTACGGCGAGAAAAATTAGAATTATTGCTGTAAAAACCCTAAAAATAGCCCTTTTCTTTTTCCCATACAAATGATTACTAAATAAAACGTAGTCAATTTGAGCTTTATTGCTATGGTATAAAGTTCATATTAAATTACAAGCACTCACTGTTGTCTAAGCAATGTAGGTGTGTTCCTAACACAGATCAGGGAACAAGGCAAAGATCATATCTATCAAAACAATGTGCGTGTGTGCGTTGGAGCACAGAATACATAGTTGGAGGAGTTTAATGTCGCGTTCCGAAACTCGCGTTTCTTTTGTATTAGTTTCGGCACGCGAGATAAAATGCATCAGTTTCCACGTCATTACATCAGTCAAACAAAAATCGCGTTACCAACAGTGTTTTATTATTTTTAATATACAAATTTTAAATAAATAAAACAATTGCCATTAAATATGCAAAGCAATGAAACTCCAACCTGCAACGTTTCGAAGAACTCTGCAATGGCAAAGGTTTTGCAGCAATGTAAATTGATTGTTTGGGATGAATGCACGATGGCACATAAAAAATCTTTGGAGGCTTTAGACAGAACCTTAAAAGATCTACGGAGCAATAATAACCGATTTGGTGGTGCAATGATTTTATTAGCAGGAGATTTTCGTCAAACATTGTATGTTGCCTGTTCCCGTGTTGGAAAACCATCAGATTTGTTTATCTATGCGCCAGGTAATCAAACAAAAAACATCGTATACCACAAAGCACTACAATGATAATAATAATAATTATGATTCACATGATTAACAATAAAGCGATTACTTACTTTTAAATCCTTATATATGTTTTATTTAATTATTTTTTATTCACAACGCCCTATCACCAGGGTGACGGTTCTGTTCAGGAGATTTTTTTAAAATACGTAGGCACAAAAACTGCCACATTACAAATCTTTTTGACAGGACGAAGTCTGTCGGGTCAGCTAGTTGTAAATATATATTTACTGTTTAATTCAGTTTTGTTAGTTCTGGTGTCGGCTTATAATCCAGTCTTGCAACTTTTTGACTCAGCAGATAATTTTATGTAGCATCCGCATGTAGGTAACTCCGGCGGCAAATGTATACCCATGTTTTAACTTTTAAACTAACAATACTGATAATTTGAGAAAAATCCTTTAAGAAAATCTTCCAGTCGCGTAATCTACTTATCACGTTATTTCTGGAAAGATATAAATTAGTGTTTCAGGTGAGAACCTAAGAGGGTTTTTGTTTCAGGATTTTTCTTCGAATCGTAAATTTAGGATTACGCAAGCCTCGACAAAACTTTTTTTCTAATTTTAGGCAGAGTAAAAGGAATACTGTAAAAAGTGGCACATTGTTTTACCGTGACAAGACAAGAGTTGTCAGGATTTATTGTAGGATAGAGGATACCTAGATTACCTAGATAAAAATGTCGGAACAAAATTGTGCGTGTGGGAGGTATTATTAGTAGAGTCATATTTATTCCTAACAAGTAAAAAAAATCGGCCAAGTGCGAGTTGGACTCGTACACGAAGTGTACCTTGTTGGAGCCCCCTTAGCCTCATTCCTCTTGTCATTATTAATAGCGAGCAAAAAAAAACTCCTTGAAATCACCTTTGTTGTATAGGGTTGGATTGTTAAATGTTTATTTAATTCAGTTTTTATTATTTGTTGTTATATCAGCAACAGAAATACATTATCTGAGAAAATTTTAGCTGACTAGCTATCACAGTTCATAAAATACAGCCTGGTGACAGACAGACAGACAGACGGACAGTCGGACGGACAGATGGACATCGGAATCTTAGTAATAAGGTCCCGTTTTTACCCTTTGGGTACGGAACCCTAAAAAGCAATTATCTCAATCTGTTTGTCGTGTTAGTCAAAATATGGTATTACTATGCAAAGTGTAGATAAATCGGTCTTATCAGAGATCGTTAGGGGAGGCCTATATCCAGCAGTGGATGTCCTATGGCTGAAAAGAAGAAGAAGACTAAAGACGCGCGTGTGTGGTACACTGGGACAGTCCTAGCTCTTCTAATGTGGTACATGTACCTATATAATTTCTTTGTGTCTTTGATCATTTCATTGAGATGAGTTTTGAGCAGCAGATGACCATAGTCATCAGCTGCTCAAACATAAACATCTTGTTGAATGAACACCTTTTGTTTTTTACCAATGAATTCTTTTCAGCACGCGCCTTTACTAAATGTAGAAATGCTAGTAAGTAGGTACCTACTCGTAGTTTTTTGTAAAAAAATGACATTCCGATGTTTAATGGTTGAGACGCGAGTCGTCATTAGCACACGTATAATTATTTTCTTAGACAGATAATGATTAGACTAAGCAAGTAGTGTCTGTACCAGTATAATTTAGACTAATCTACAAAATATTCAATACCTACTTACGAGTATTATTTTCTTTTCTCCTGTGACCTCTGATACCTAATCCCTATATTTACATTGTTGTTATTGTTCAAATTAAAATTAAGGGTTAGTATATTGATATTTTTTTCATCGTGTAACATATTTCGAAAATCTTATATACTTATATAAGATTTTTTTCTAACTAAAAGCGTCTACTAAACATATTTTTATGAAATAAATCCTATGGTGTTTTACAAAGATGACGATAGATTCGAAGTCAATAATATATCTAATTCTTTACCTCTAACTTCCAAAAAGGAGGAGGTACTATGTTCGTCTGTTTGTATTTATTTTTTTGTGTATGTTCATCGATATTTTCACCAATTATGACCTGATTTGAAAAATGATCCTTTAGTTCGAAAGAGTTTACTCCTGAGGTGGTCCCATTTAAGTTTTATCGAAATCGGTTGAGCCGTTTTTGATAAATCAACAATAATGTACATAAATGTCACATCGATTCGTGCAAACTATTCGAATTCTTTACACGGTGGAAGTCGATGTTGCGATTTTTTTGCAAAACTATGTATAATTTAAAAATATGTACAAAATAAATAAACATTTATCAGCGATACAGCTACTTAGCTACATAAATTCAGGTTTACCAAACTCCGTCACAAAAATAACAAAATGAGAACCTTTCAGCAAACTCATGAATATGTCGAGAAATCCTCCACTCTCAAGGAGAATATAAAAGCGACCAATTTCTCAATCTATATCCCTTATCGGTCGGCGAACTTGAAGGGCTGGGACTATTTGTATCCATTTTTTTGCCCTTAGACGCCCTTTAGATGATGGTCTCAATAACTTTTATTTGATAGAATATTTGCGCAAAATTGGATACAGAAAACTATTCAGAATTTTGTTTTGCTGGCAGTTGGTTTTGCGCTGGCAGTAGTGGTTTTAGTTACAGAACTTTTAGTAATTTTATTGAGACTTACTTTACAAATGTATTTAACTTGGATACTGAATTGGTTACCTTCTTAAAGGTTATAATCAATTATATAATCATTGTTAGGTCTTCAGACGGCCTAAAAAATCTGACACCAGGGCTAGCCACCCGGCCTATACGAACTTACTTTTTATCAACTATACATAAGTAGTTTCCAAGTTAGTTAGTCAGTCTTATAAGTAGGTAAATCAGTGTCTACGGGTCTTCTCTTTTATTATGCGGGCAGTCAAAAAGAAAAAATATGCTTTTATTGTAGTTGCTGCTAAGAATTTTAATATGGTGGTCTAGAGCAGTACCTATCTAAGTACATAGCAAGTTACCGATGGAATCACAATATGAACCACAAATGCTATCTCTTTTCACATATATTTTTGGTACCTAACTTGATAAAATTGACTAAACCGACTATAAACAAATAGACTCGAAAGGGGTTTGAACATTTGTGGCATGTCCACCCGCCGCCATTATGTTTTTTTTCAATGTTTCCGCGTACGATGAAAGTAGTACGTACATTTATACACACTATAAATGGTACCATAAATTATCACGTTCTCGAGATATTTGGATGTAAATATCGCTGTAAAGATTACGATCTTTACATCCAAATATATCTAGAACGTGATACTTTAGGGTAACATAGTACTGAATATCTATTGTTTGTAAAAGTGTCACCTAGACTCTAGAAAGCTACCCATATATACTACTTTCATCGTGCGCGCAAACTTTGAATAAAAAACATGATGGCGACGGATGCCAGCTTCCATACAACTTTTTTTAAAACCCTTTGCAGCCATGGGAGTAAGTAAGAAGATTCAATGTTACAATTAAGACGTCTAGAAAGGCCTGAGTCAATTTAAAGGGTATTGATCCAAAAAGCCGGCAAGATGGTTTAAGGGCAGGTGCCACTTTAATGAACCAACATGAAACCAACTGTCTGCAATTCGATCTGTGCACAGATTACTTGCTTGTTACTATGTACGAGTAGATTCTGGAAACTGGTTAACATAAGTTCTAGTCTGGAGAGCCAGGTGCAGACATTAAAACACTGCGGAAGGGTAAGTATGTATGTGTTGATTCCTAAACGGAAAGTACAGCAGTTTCTTAGTGGCTCCAGACATTCATTTTTGTACAGCGGCTCTGGCGGAAACGAGGAAGAACTAACAAAAAAGTTTGGAGGGACACGAGAACGATAATAGTTTTCGTTTAGGTACTATAAAAAGTCATACTAAGATTTCGGAAGACAAAAGGGACGTTAACTAATATTGTGGTGTTCATTTGTACTGCAGATGTCACATGTACCTATTTCAAAGACTATTTCACTCTTTGAATAAGGCTGTTTATTGGGCAAAAGGTAACTTTTTTCTTAACTGTCTTTGCTCTAGAGTCCTTCGATACGCTCAGGGTCTAATTAGTCGCCCGTGAAATAAGACACCGCTATATTCTCTGGGTGCATAAAATCGACTATTTCAGCCCGCACTGAGTCGGGGAGAGACGCTTATAAATATTTATTTGACCAAATTATTTTTATTCTTAGTAATATTACAAATTAAAGGTGTGTTTATTGGTTCTTTCACGAAACAACAGAGGGCAAGGCTAGTTTAAAAAGTTTAGTTATAAAAGGTAGGGAAATCCCCTCGAAAATATAAATTAAAAATACCCATACATCACTTGACCTTCAAAGTTATTGGCGACTTCTTAGCACTTTTAGATATTCTGTGGCTAGAATTACCACGAAAAGACGACAAATGCTAACATCGGCCTTCGAGGAATCGATAGCAATCTGAATAATGGTAGAATGCCTACAATTCCCTTTTACTACTCAAGTGCCGATAGAAAATCCCACGAGCAAAATAAACTTATTCTTGCATTGAATTGTTCAAGGATTCCTAAGAATAAGCTTAGCAGTGTAGCGCTCGTAGCGTAGTTTGACTAGGTGTTTGTCAGCGATCACCGAAATTAAGCAACGTTCCTCGCGATCAGTATTTGGATGGGTGACCGCGGGTGGCTGTTTCCAACTGAGCGCTACCGTGGCTCGAATGACACGTTAAATTTTAGGTCCCGGTTGATTTAACCGTTTAGCCAAGTCAGAGGCATTCAGGCGGCCTAAAAACTGTGACATCAGGGCAGGCCACCCGACCTATACGAACTTACTTACTTAGCTTAGCAGTTGATTTGATACGTAGCTTATTTATTGGAATAACCAAGCGTTAGTATCCAGGTAGGTATATAGGGTGTACTCATAGGTCGAATCAAACTTCTTGGCGGTTGTGAACACGAGGTGAGTGGTTGCGCAGTGGTTGCGATATATTCATATGAAAGCAGCGCAACAGAGGGGATATGCGCAGCTTTTGTAGCTCATTCCACACCCGCCAAAATATTTGATTCGGCCTGTACTACTACCGCCGCAGGTGCCAACAGCATTTGACGGAAATGCGGGTCATGCTTCGCGGATAGATGCGCGACGCTGCTGCACGATCATATAATCCCCATCCGACAGCTCCCTGCAACAGGAAGTACTCGGTATTTGGTATAGGCGCCGGTTACTAAAGGCACGCCGACATACACCGACCCCGCCGGTGAGGTCGAGGACCCTCAGGATCTATCAGAAGATAGGTTAGATTATCTCCAAATAGTCAACCAACTCAACCCATTAGGGCATCAGGGCACATCCCTTCTGGGGAGCCCGAGCAAGCCTGAAGGGCTAGACAACGCGACACTCGGTTCTAACGATTCGAATAGAATCGCTATGTCGATTCGTCAACAAACGTCGACGTCGAAAGGAACTGTCACGTAGAGTAAGCGAGACCAATGCATATATCAGCGCCCACGCAAAAAAGAGATAGAAATTCTTTCCATTCCATCTAATGGAATCGTCGTCGAATTTTCGCTAAACCGTAGCCAAGTTGCACTTTTGACAGTTGTTTTCGTTCGCTTAAGTTCGCTAATTTATTCGTTTGAACGAAAATCTAGCGAAGGCAAAAATGCTGTAGAAAGCTGAGCAAGGCTTAAAAATATCGTAATAAACAGAATATTTCTCGATTATTGATGTATACAAATATTTGTAAGGTGTAAAAATGGACGGCGAGAACACTTTTGAACTAAATAGTAAACATTTTACAACAAAATAAGCATTCAGCAATTTATTTATCATTCGATTAACTTCGATTTTAAAGTGGTAAGTGGTAGGTCGCACTAAAATTCACGACTTTAAAAACTTGAAGAGCTACCTAGGTATCTATTTACAATTCAAATGTAATGAATTTGGTATAAGTTTTTTCAAAATTGAAGAGTTCATGTAAATAGTGTTATTTAATATAAGCCGTAAAGTGTTATTACTTATAAAACATGAAATTCATGGTGCGTTTTGCACATAGACATCCGTCATGAATTTTAAAATGTTTGTTTTAATAATTGGCCAAGTGCGAATTGGACTCGCGTACGAAGAGTTCCGTACCCTATGGGAACCCCCTTAGCCCCATTTCAAGCGTCTACCTGTTGCCGTTACTAATATGAAGCAAAAAACGGCAAAAAAATACGTTTGAGGTATGGAGCCCCCCATAAATATTTATTTTATTCTGTTTTTAGTATTTGTTGTTAAAGCGGCAACAGAAATACATCATCTGTGAAAATTTCAGCTTCCTAGCTATCACAGTTCATGAGATACAGTCTGGTAACAGACAGACGGACGGACAGCGAAAGATTTGTAGGTAATAGCAAAGAATATATAATAATGTAATAGGGTCCCGTTATAACCCTTTGGGTACGGAACCCTAAAAATGGATTTGAGACCACAAGGCAGTGCGGAACAGCTTTCAACCCTGTGGGGATTTAAGGAAAGATGCTGCTGATCTTCTGTCTGGTATTCCGTAGGCGCATTGAGGTTAATTGCTTGTGGCAGGTGTTGACCCATACTTTAAACTCAATCGGTGGTGGTGTAAACAAAACTGCGGACAGGTGGAAGAAGGTATACACCTATATAATATCTTGTTTGCACTAATGAATGTAAGATAATGATATTAACAATTTTCCTGCTCTGCTTCACTTATTAGGTATATATTATTATGTGTATAGATAGGAATTTGCTTCAGCAGAACATTTAGAAGTCTGTACCTACCCGGCTTAACTAAGTTATGGTTCATTGGTATAGTTTGTTTAGCTGCACTCTGTAGTTTCAGACCATACCAATATTTTAAATAGTCCACTGCTGAACACAGACCTAAACTTGAAGGACGATAGGGAAAAATCCACCACACTGGTCCACTGCAGGTTGGTGGATTTACATAAATGCCATTGAATATTTTATATGGTATACAGTTGTCTCACAATAATGTTCTTCTGCACATCGAGAAATGCCCAATTCTCATAGTGCTCAAGTAGTCCAGCGGGGCAATTCTGTTAGCCGATCTCTTTACTAAAGTGATACGTTCTTGAACCTCTCTCGTTTTTCTGACAGTTCCGACAGCTCAAAATTGTCAGAAAAACGAGACAGGTTCAAGAACGTGTCACCTTAGTAACGAGATCGGTTGACAGAATTGCCCCGCAGGAATGCAAAATTCTGACTTATTTGATTAGCTAAATCTAGGAATGCCTATTTCTCAAAATGGCAAAATAAATTAAGATAAAATAACATAAAAATAAGTTTACTAAGCTTTCTATACATAGGGTGACCGGTACCTAACGGTAACAATAATAATAAAAAATAAAATATTTTGGGGACACTTACACACGGCCTCTGACCCCAAACTAAGCAAAGCTTGTGATATGGCTGCCAGAGACTGATATACTACATATACTTATTTTTAAATATATACTTATATAAATAGTAACTAAATAACACCCAGACACAGAGCAAACACTTATGTTCATCACATAAATATTTGCCCTGGGTGGGGATCGAACCCACGCCTCTCTGACACAGAAGTTAGGATCACTAACCACTGAGCCACCGAGGCAGTCATCATAACAACCTCTTAAGGGCGAGTTTAGTACATTCAGAAGAATGAATTTAACCATGTGACCAACCGAAACCAAATTCGTGATTATCAACTAAATGACAGTACATTTTTTTGCAGAATTTGGGTTGGTTGGCCCCATGGTAAAAGTAGATGGACCTTGTGGATATTTTTAATAATATTCTCAATTTAAGTTATTGTGCCAATTTGAGAATTGGACATTCTTAGAATTAGCCATTGTTACAATTGGGCATTCCTCGCCTAAACCATAATTAATACCTACATTTTTTATGTTTTTCCTAGGCTCAACAGCTTGGGCAGAGGTTTGTTCTAGAAGAAAGCAATAAAACAGGTTGAAGTACATAACTGTCAAATGTCGAGATTTATTCAATCCAACAGAATAATAATTATTAAATATTCATGTCAGAATTACACAGGAAGACATTTATTTAGTAAATAGCGTTTTGTAGTGAAAAAATCTTAATAGTAATGTCAGAGTTATTTATCACATAGGAAGTCATTTATCCTATGATACCATTTAGCAGTAAATAAATCTTACAGTATTTTTTGTCTTGATTTGTATTTAATTCCCTTACTCCGTGGTATCTTGTTGTAAGTGATAATAGTTTTTAAAATACGAGTAAGTACTTACTGTAAATAAAACACAATTTTTAGTTGTTAGCCCCCAAATATGTATTTAAAAATTATATAATAAAATGTATGTATAGTATTCTATCTTGCCTCGGTGGCCCAGTGGTTAGTGATCCTGACTTCTGGATCAAACTGGTGTGGATTTGATTCCCATCACAAGCATTTATTGGTTTACTCCTACTAAAACTGCCACTACTGAGGGACGTTGGGTCATTAAAAATATTGGTCTTAAAGTTTCCCCACTAAAATTTCGTTTGGAGTTTTTGCATAACTAACAAGTTATGAAGTTTTTTATTTTATTTAAAAAAATATGGTTTCCGTTTGACTATATACTGCTTACGACTGTCCGTCCACAAAGATACACCCAGTTTGCAGAATTCCAACTTTTACTAAGAATTCCTAGGATATGTTTTCTTTTCTTATTATTCGACGTAGAGGCGATAAGTCCTGCACTAACGTCCCGCATGGGGTGTTTTGTGCATTTCCCCCTCCAGCGTCTACCCGAGCCAGCCCAGCTCCTTAAAATAACGAAGTGTGGCTCTGGGCCGCTGGCATTACTGCCCCAGTGGCTTGGATGGTGTACCAGATAGCGATGAGGATGATGATGTTGATGCAGATGACAAAGCAATAGTAGTGTCATGCAACCCGCAAGCGATTTTAGTTTCTGCCGTGGCCTTGCAATGCCACAAAACATGCTCCACCGTTTCTTTCTCCTGCAGGCAACCACGACAGAGTGGGCTGTGATGTTTTCTTTTATTTAACTTATTAATTGACGTAAAAAACATTATTCTAAATAAAATTGTAGTGGGGAGACATTCATACCAACATTTTTTAAGACCTAACAACTGCCACTGGTGCTTATTGACACGAGAACACGATACATTGCCTCTCGATAAGTATTTAGTTGTCAACTCCTCCAATTGGCACTGGAACCGTTGCCTCCACACACCAATGCACATTCAACCAGGTTGCGGGTCGTTATGTGAGCAAATTATAGGACTTTTCTTGTGGTATTTGATTCAACATAAGCAGAGCTCAAATTGGTTTGTAATCTTCTTGTAAATACTTGCTGAAATTTCTCTTAACCAATTCCGTGCCGATGGCATCACAATGGTGCCATAGATATCTCAATAAATATTCTTGAATCCTGAAGAAGTACCCGTTTGAACCTGAAACATGAATTAAGTGTTCATTATAATATGATAACATATCTATGTTTTATATTTACAACTACATGCCTGTTGATTTAGATGTGATAGCACCTATAAATCGATGAACATCAGTTGCACGTATGAAAAAGTGTCATGTCCCACCTGAGTCGAGCATGCAAGTGAGAGCACGGAACAAGCGATAGAGAGACACATTCGGCCTCAGCTTATAACGTTATCACTTATAAGTATTGTCTGTAATTTGACTTAACAAAACATTTTTCTACATTGATTCTTGTATGAATAGTTCCTATTAACTTTACACAGACTCAATGAATGTTTTTAAAATCGGATAACTACTTTATTTTATGATCTGAGATCACATTTCTTGTAAATAGAGATAAATGATTAATTTTTTGAGTAGCTAAAAAGTTATCTATTTCAATTTGCTTGACTAACGGAGCCAAAAGTTGCATGTCCATTAGGGCACTTAGAACACACATACACAAAAGTAAGTTTAGCTCAGCCAAACTGTAGCAGTTATTAGATATACCTTAACTGCATATGAATCTTGTAATGTCATAGTTTCGAACTCTTTTCTATTGTAAAAAGTAAGTGGATATCATGCTATAACTTTCATTTGAATGAAAGCATAATTATAATAAAGGATTTCCTCGTTTTTTCTCGTAGTAATTTATTCAAAAAATATTGTACCTACCATGTTTGTAAGCTAGATAAATCTTTTTTCTTTTTACTGTTCAATGGCTTGTTCTGTGGCTCTTTCATAATTTTGCTGTCTTGATTTAAGCGTGAATGTGATTTACAAATTAACAAAACGCCTGTAAATATACAAATCAAACAAGAAACAACATTCAAAACGAAAGCGAAAGATTTCAAGGGTAATGCAAATTCAGTGTTGCCACCTTAGTTTTAGTAATTGGGGCTGTTGAAGAAGCTCTAAAAAAGGCTAGATGGAGCAAAAACTATCAAGAAAAGACTTGCAGTAAAAAAAGAATAAAAAACACCTTTCCTAATGTCATTTCATACCCTCATCACTTTTTATAATTGAAATTCCTAATTTTAGTTATGTATTATTTTATTTGAATTACAACAACATTTTTGCTAGATCTAGCTCCGAAAGGGCTAAGGCGGCAACACTGTTTATTTAACACAGAATTTTATTATACGAAATATGTCACTGTCAATCATTTGTCAATGTAAAAACGTCAAACGTTTTTTTTTATTATCAGAATCATACCTGCCTTTAGTCGGAGTCATGCAAAGATTTTCACTTGACTTGACCACTCACACTTTACACATCCTTACTCCCCGCGCAACTGACTTAACGAATTCGCAACTGCGCAATTACTGGCGTCGGTGACGCCAAAAAGTTTGATTCGGCCATAAACAGACACAATGTAAAATAGGATAAAATGGAGACTCTGACTAAAAGACTTAGTTTCCATGATCATTCGAAAAAAAAATAGATTTGACACGAAGATCCCAAAGGGATATTTTATTCGGTCGAGATTATCCGAAAGAGATGCATTGATATAATAAGGCACGAGTTAGCAAGAGATATTAAAAAGATCTCGATTCGGTGAGCAATGCCCTCTGAATTCGTCACGACTGTCGATATGTTTTGATGGAATCGACTAGTCGAATGTTACATTGGCTACCATTTGTGATGGAATCGCTTTGCTCACGTGACTTATGTCAATCCCATACATTTTTAACGATTCGAACCTTCGATTCGCTAATGCTATCGATTCCATTTGTTACATTGTCTAAGGCCTCTGATCTCCCCCGCCGGGTGACGGCCCAAGCCGAGGTCTGTACCTTCTCAGGTGCCCTTGCGCTATCTAACTTCATATTAGGGCTCAACCACTTTGCGTGCGCTCACCCATACCCGTTAAAATGTAGAGGCCTCAGAGGCCAACAGCTAAAACTCATTCATAAAAAAATTAGCTTTTAGTCAGATAGTCCATGCAACTATTCGGTGTATGTCTAGTAGAAGGTGACTGAAGGTTATACTGTCCTTTCGTTTCGGGTACATCCCTTTTCAGTTCATTAACATAAATTATAGAAATAAAACATAATAATGTAATATGAATGTGTTACCTAGGTAAATGTTCATAAACACGTCTGCGCCATAAATATGAGAATGAGACTGAGCTAGCATTTATGGTCTTAGTCCTATCTTTTTAACCGACGTCCAAAAAGGTTCTAAGTTCATCTATACGTATTTTTTTGTGTATGCTCATCAATATTTCCGCTAATTGAAAACCGATTTAAAAATATATATTTTATAGTTCGAAAGTGTAGTTCTCTTGTAGTACTCTTGAGGTAGTCCCATTTAAATTTCATCGAAAACACCAGAGTCGTTTTTGAAAAATAAACAATTATGTGAAACTTTGTTACATCGATTCGAGCGAACTTTTCGAACATTTCAGGGTTATCTTTGTAATAAGCATTTCAAAAATTTAAAGCCAACGCAGGATTCGAACCTGCCCCTTCGGATTACTAGCCCGACGCTCTCCCAATTGAATATTGAATATTTTCGAATTTTTTTACACGATTGAAGTCGGTTGTGCCATTTACTACGAAAAAAACTATACTTACATAGTTTCAGCATTTGGTCGTCTACGTGTGTGAGTTGGTGGTATTATATTTAGTTCTGTCTGCGTCCTCGACCTTTCACCCCACTGCCCTTCACCGGAGCCCTGAAACCTCAGGCTAAAGTTAGACCTCGTTAAAGCTGGGCCAGATTAAAAACTCAAGATTTTTAAAAGTTTCTTAGAACTTTTATTAGTTGTTTTTGAAGCTGGGTTGTTGATATGTGTCTACTTAAGTTTTGTATTAAATGTTATTGCAATACCAATGATGTCTTGTATTTTACCTCACGGTTATTTAATTACCCATCTGGCATTATTTCTTACGTTTATTTACTGATTTTATGATATACGTATTCCTAGGTCACCATGTACGTACTTAAATTAGGTACTTTTTTTCAATTATGGTTAATGGAAATATTATCACTATTTACTTTATTTTGTTAAATACCAAGTCGGTGGTTACGAAATAACTGCTATTTTCAAAGTAATTAAAAAACGGATCCCGTAGAAAAATTGTTCGTTAGTCAGTTTTCCAAGCGCTCACACTATCGTAAAATGAATGGCAACTTAAAATATCGTTTTTCTCTCTAACGTTCATGGCAAAAACTTGACAGCAATGCTTTAACAGGTTAGTTTTTCTTTGGCGCCTTGAAAATTGCCCACAATGTCTCTACGCAGGCCGCAATTAAACTTTATTAGTAAGCAAGTAGAGAGAGGTTAAGTAAAGTAACTTCTAAGCCACTAATTGAGCGATAAAAGCTTATTAAATTTACAGTTTATAGTTGCATCTTTTATCCAAAGATAAAATTAAAGGGTATTAGTGTGAGTTAACAGAGTCATCGCAGTGAGATGGCGACTTTACGATACCTTGAAAGCCTTTTTATAGTCCTAAACAAAGTATGTAGCAGTTAAAAAGACATCGATGTCGCATATCATTAACAATTGCTGTCTAAGCAATGTTAGACCTTATCGCTATGGAAGAAGGTTTAAAAAGGAGAGTGAAAATTGTTAAAGTTCCGTCCAAAGTTTTGTATTGATTTCCCAAGTTTCATCAATATGTTCCGCGTCGGAACTTTGTCCAATTAAAAGTTGGGTAGCAACTTTTTATAAGTACAGAAATGCAGATTCAGCTATAGCAAAAAAGACGTTACGGTGACAGTGTTGTGACTATATTATTCTAATGCTCCACTTGCGTGTACTTGCACTTGCACTTACGTAACGCGTAAATTAGCGCGCTAATTAAGCCGACGATGTAACGATGGCCAACGTTTAAACGATTTAAAACCTAAGTCTGGTCAGCTATATCGTCGACCCATCTTAAAACCGTAGGAGTAATAATGGCAATAAAGAAATATGAGAACGCAGATATGCAACCTAAGTATTATACTAAACTAAACCACACCCCTAAATAACATCAGGCAGGAAGAATTCAATGAGAACCTGTAAATAAATAAGCATTATTTTATTAGTTTCCCAAGGGGCAGGAATCTTCAATTACCGGCCGTAGGACTTTATCGGCAGTTGTAGTCGTGACCCATTTGCCTGCAGAATTAACTTTGGGAAACCAGGAGCCTCTTGGAATGCCTACTCGAGGGATTAAGAATTTTTGTTCACTTAGATTGTCTTAGATGCTGGCTGGCTACTGCTGTAAAGCATGACCAAAACTACAGAAACTATTTTTTGATATACCTAAATGAAGATAGAAACCTAAAAGCATTAACGATTTGAAAGTAGGAGTGGAATACTGAAAAGAACGAGATTCTTGAAATAAAGGTTTTTACTTACCTATCTTCTAAAGTAGCTAGGGCAAGAAAGGTAAGTAGGTAGTACCTAAGTACTGCATCGAATCTCAATATCTGACTACATCACAGCTAAAATATACGTATCGCGAATTCTTTATTTCTTTGCGGAGTTCGAATACATTTAAAAATAAATAGCAGACTAGGTCTTGCCTCTCTTAGGGATGATTCATGTCCTTAATTTCATGTCTATCGCAAAAAAAAAATCATTGACTACGTCATTAAAAATACCTTTAAAATAAATGAAGCCACTTTTTCAGTGGTGTCATAAGTTTTGTTTTAAAATTACTAAAAGAAAGTAGGTTAGCGGAGCCACCAACATAGTAGCTGTATTCTAAATCTGTTTCTCACTGACGAATTGCATGACATGAGTAGTATCATCGATGTAGGTGGCCCACCCACGGCTGCATTGTGAACTGGTAGAGTGACCAATCTTTAGATAGCACTGCTATGAACAGGTTGCTGGTTCTATTGTTTATGGTATTAGCTCATAGCGTAGTTTGACTAGGTGTTCGTTAGCGATCATCGAAGTTAAGCAATGTTGAGCACGGTCAGTCTTCGGATGGGTGACCGCTGGTGGCAATTGCTTGTATAACTGGGCGTTACCGTGGCTCAGATGACACGTTAACCCTTAAGAACACCATTATAAAAAGCCATGTAAGAACACCATTATAAAAAGCCTTGCAGAAAGATTGCCCCTGACTGCAACTTACCGACACTGGGTGGCTATTGCCACATAATTATTAGGATATTTTTATCTGGACTATGTATTATTTTAACTTTTGTATTTTGTAGTTTAGATATGGATCTTTGAGTCCGAAATAAAGACATTATTATATTATTAAATGCATGTTGTTGCCAAAAGTCTACAATCCCAATGTGTTTTTAGGGTTCCGTACCCAAAGGGAAAAACGGGACCCTATTACTAAGACTTCGAAGTCCGTCTGTCCGTCTGTCTGTCTGTCTGTCTGTCACCGGGCTGTATCTCATGAACCATGATAGCTACTAAATTTTTACAGATGATGTATTTCTGTTGCCGCTATAACAACAAATACTAAAAAGAGAATATAATAAATATTGAAGGGGGGCTCCCATACAACAAACCTGAATTTTTAGACGTTTTTCGCTCTATATTAATAATGATAACAGGTAGATGCTTGAAATTTTCACAGAATATTTAGTTTTATTTTCAATTTAATAGTAAATATTAAAATTAAAATAAAATAAATATTTAAGGGGAGCTCCCATACAGTACGGAACCCGCCGTGCGCGAGTCCGACTCGTACTTGACCGATTATTTTTATTTGTGGACTGAAACCAGTATCGGCAATACATTAATTCTGTAAAATAAATAAAAGTGGAAATTTTGAAAAGTCATGCATTTAAGGTCCCACCGGGACCCGCCCGTCCCGGTTGTATTAACCGTCTAGCTATGTCAGAGGCCTTCAGGCAGCTTAAAAGTTCTGACACCAGAGCTAACCACCCGGCCTATATATGAACTTATGGTATTAGGTAATACGAGTATGTGAATCACAAACGACACAGCTATAAAATCCGTAGTACCATCAACAATTTTAGTGTGTCAGATTGATTTCGCTTTACCATCCAATAGAACATATTGAACAGTATTACAGTTGCAAGTTTAGGTACATAGGTCAATTACTCCTCGAGGGCAAATGATTTCTATTTATGAAACTTGACAAAACTTTGTCACGTATTTGTTTTAAAAAACATATTCATTTCATAATTTTCCAAGATAATTATACTCTACCCGAGACGAGCCGACACAGGTAAATTAGCTAAGATTAGGTATAGCTAAGGTTTAGTGTTATTGTCACCCTACCATAATATTAGGTTACGATTATATTTTGAGTTCATCTAAGTGTATAACGTGGGTAGTTTTGGTAACTTTAGTCATCTCCTCAATCACGCAACGACACAATTCATGACCACTGTTCTTAGATATAGAGGAAGACAACAATCATACTTTACTAATTTGTTGACGTTTTTGACTGATTAAAATGTGTCAGTTCGTGCTTAAACATAAACCAGAGTCTAGAGTGAACTAAGTTCAATAAAACCTCTGCAGTGCGACTCAAGAACGGTATACCTACCAGTGCACTGTAGCTTCTATTGACCCTATCTCAGGTTCGAATCATTTTGATATAGCTCATATACAAATAAATGTTACAGAGGTTCAAACATATAGCAGTTTAAGTAATACTGAAAGCGAAATTATCTGTGGCCATCTGATTGAAATCTTTTATCTAACATTTTTCACTAAATCCACTAGTTTTAATGTGAAATCTTGGAATGGAAATTGAATCCTCCTTTAAAATTGGTCTACATGCAAATAGAAGATCGTTCTATGGACGAAATTCCTTACCATCTGCTTTCAATCAATATAATATACGTCCACAATAATAAAATCCAAAACTACTTACAAATATTTGAAGTTAACTAAAATTGACTACTGTTTCATATCCATGTCATTACTTAATCGTCGTCAACCCACTAAGGAATTGCAAATTTTCGCGCACACACAAAGTAGGCCTAGCTCTAATCACTACAAAACTTTACATAACAGGCGCTTCACCCCCTTATCTACCCTTTTCATCGACCCACAAGTAGAATCAGATTCAGAAGGGGACTAGGTTTCCAGTCGCTATGGAGACAGGCACACAACAAGGGTTCGGGTGCCTCAAGCAGCAGGTATTGACCCCGTTCGAGGAAAAACAGAACAATAAATGGCTTCGCGAATTTCAAGCTGCGGTCACGGACGATGGCGATGGTCGGAACGGAGAACGATAACGTGGAATTTTTTTTTTAGAATAAACAATTCAAACGTACGGGGAGTTCAACCTGCATAACTGTCTAGCAGTTCGCAGTTGTCTCCTTAATTTTTCATACAAAGGTACACCTCCTGTTAAAAAACAAATTCATATATCGTAGTGGATCCCGGTCAAATGTCATATTCTTAGACCCGAGTTCACCAACGCTTGTTTAAGTTAAACGTGTGATTACTGTATTTAAATAACGGTTAAAGTTGGCTCTTAGACCCGAGTTCACCAACAGATGTTTAATTTATTAACGTGGGTTAAATCTTAAACGACTTGTTAACGAAATTTTGCTCTTCATCGAGCAAAAACCGTTGTTTAAATACAGTAATCACACGTTTCACTTAAACAAGCGTTCGTGAATTCGGGTCTTAGGTGGCTGCAAATCTCTGACACCCGCCTTATTTATTAGGAATTGGCTTACTTTTATCAAACGTAGAGTCTCACTTTAAAAATCTGGGTACGTGTACAATGGGGTTAAAAACTGAAAGCTAATCGCAGATGGCGCTACTGTTGAGTGATCCTAATCGCCGCCATATTGCGTTTTTGGTTCTCTGTGTTTACATATGAATTTGAATTTATAACACTCAAAATGTACTCGACATGGAGTGTTGTGCAGTTAAAAGAAGAGTTAAAGAAAAGAAAAGCATCTACTACTGGTAAAAAAGCGTCTTTAATTGAAAGGTAAATTGTATAAAGGTAGTGTATTATTTGGAGGTTATATTTGGTCGCAGTGTTTATCTAATCCATTTTTTTCATTCAGACTGAACGCGTACGATAGAAACGATCTAATTGGAGTAGAAGATGAACTCGACGATGAAATACCTGATTTCCCGGCTCTTGATATGTTCAGGGACGTTAATGCTAACACCAAACTTCCTACCATAACCAAACACCATATTCAAGAGTTTTCTGAGAGGTAAGAAAAAAGAAGAATCTCCAAGAAAAGCAAGCTATTATGATTTTATTTGTCTTATCTAATGAGATTGTTAATTTATATTACACAAATTATTGTTTCAGGTTTCAAGTACAACCAAAAGGCAGACTTCTTTATGAAAGTAGAAGCTTGGTTACACTTCGTGTGGCCTTTGATGAAAACTATGCATATTTCCATGCTCAATGCAAAGCGCAAATGAAGAAGTTGCTTTACATAGTCACATTGAAAATAGATTTTAGTGGTATAATAGAGGTCAGCCATTGTGAGTGTGCCGCAGGAAGTGGAATAGAAGCTCACTGCAAGCATGTCTTCACTGTCCTTCATGGTATACAAGATATGGTCCATACTAAAACTATTATCATGCACAAAGTGTGCACTGAAGAATTAATGACATTTAGAGCACCAAAAAAAGTGTTTTATGATTCACCGATGCAATCACATGTTTTACCCAGAAAGCGGAGTATCTATGAATGTGCTGTATCAACCAATTAAAGACAAAGATATTATGGACAATTATGAGAGCTATGTGCAAAATCTGGCTGTATTTGCTGCTACTTCTGGTAGCAAAATGCCATACTTGCAAGTAATCAAACCTGCCAATCCATTTGCAGTCGAACAAGATCATGATTACTCAAAGACAATGCCAAAGGACTTGCTATTGGAGAATTTGTTTCTAAAAAATATTAATCAACACCAAGTAGATGATGTGATGGCTAGGACTATACAGCAAGATGCATCTAAAGAGTGGCACCTCGCAAGAAATGTCAGAATCACGGCAAGCAATTTTCATGCTGTTTGCCACAGTAAAGGAAGTACAAGGCAGACTATAGCAAACAATATTTTAAACCCAAAAAAATTTTCATCCAGAACCACAACTCATGGTAAAGTTAATGAGCCTATTGCTCTACAAAATTATGAAAAGTTACTAAGCACAAAAATAGAAAGGTGTGGTTTGTGCATCTCTCTGTCACATCCATTCCTTGCAGCATCGCCTGATGGATTGCTTCAGGATGAAACAGTGATTGAAGTGAAGTGTCGATGTAGGCTACTCGTAAATATTATACACATACTCACCTACATAATATATATTTCACAGATATTTATAATACTTTTACAAATATAATATTTAACTACATTAATATAAACATAAAATATTATATACATAACACAAGACATTTATTCTTATTATAAATTATTTACACATACAGACAGACATACTGAAACATTCCAAATTCATTTTATATATTTATTTACGTAATTATAATTTCATTCCGAACGATATTTATTTCATACTTTTTATAAGGATTCGGAATCATTGGAAACGCGCGATTGATTGTGCAAGCGACCACAGCATGCCGCGTAGTTTCTACGGCAGCCCGGCGCTGGGCCGGCTAGGAGCTAGCAAGCCGCGCCGACCTTCACGCGCCCTCTGCCGGCAGTCTAGAAACGTCCGCACCGAATTGCGCTCGCGCGCCGTCCGACTAATTCTGTTTACCTTTCTAATTGTTTACCTACGAACTAAATTGTCACTCACTTACTCCTTCTCTTTATTATTTATGTATTTTCTGTATGTTGTGTTATATCTACGCGGTAACAATAAATACGGAACATTCTATTAGTGCAGTTGTTATTCGACGACGCAACCTACCGCCGACCCACACCACATACCTACACTGGTGACCCCTAAAGGACACGAAAATGAGTGACAGTGAACAAATTCAGGAACCATTAAACTGTGAGTCCGATTTTAAACCATATAATACTGCAAAATCGGAAAGTGAATCGGACAATATCACCACGCGCCGGTTCAGAAAAGTGCGCGTTTCCACTGCACCCATCCGGCACGTCACTGTGAAAGTTCCCCCGTTTTCGCCAGACGACCCGGAAATATGGTTCGCGCTCTTGGAAGGGCAATTTCACAACCTTGGCATTACTGATGACGTCATAAAATTCAACAACGTCATCACGCACCTGGATATGCAGCATGCTAAGGAGGTGAAAGACGTCATTATAAGCCCTCCTGCGATAAATATGTACCTTAAACTCAAGACGGAGCTAATACGGCGACTCACAGCCTCACGTGAACGCAAGGTCAAGCAGTTGCTGACCCACGAACAGCTGGGAGACCGGAAGCCATCGCAGTTCCTGAGGCACCTCCAAGATCTGGCAGGACCGGATGTTCCGGACGAGTTTATCAAGTCCATATGGTGTAATCGTCTGCCCAGCAGTATCCAGACCGTGCTGGCATCACAGACTTCTCAAAACCTGGAAGACCTGTCAAACCTGGCCGACCGCATCCTGGATATCACTTCCCCACATAGCATCGCAGCGACGTCCTCCAGCCCCGCACGCCCTCAGCCATCGAGTGAGATCGCGGAGCTGAAGAACATGGTGGAGCACCTCGCCCTGAAGCTCGACGAGCATACTCGCGCAGGACGCAGTCCCAATCGATCCAGACCGCAGCGCCGTCGTTTTTCGTCAGGCTCGAGACCCCGATCCCGCTCAAACCCCAGCTACCGACGATTCCCGGTGTGCTGGTACCACTCAATGCACGGAAGCGACGCACGCAAGTGCATTAAGCCATGCGACTTCAAGAGGTCGGAAAACTCCGTGGGCAGTCGCTAATGGCGGCTGACGATTGCCCTGCTTCTACTGGTCGCCTCTTCGTAACGGACCGTGGCTCCAACACCCAGTTCCTCGTGGACACCGGCAGTGATCTCTGCGTGTACCCTCGATCTGCACTGCGGGAGCGACGGAACAAGACCGGCTATCAGCTGTGTGCAGCAAACGGGACCAGCATCGACACTTTCGGCTACGTGGAACTGTGTTTGAATTTAGGCTTAAGACGTAACTTTGCCTGGCGCTTTACTGTAGCAGATGTAACTAAAGCGATCATAGGTGTAGACTTTTTGAGCCACTTCAATTTAATTGTAGATTGTCGTAATCAGCGCTTGATAGACAATACTACCACATTAACATGCAGCGCTTCTACGGCTCATAGTGATGTATTTTCGGTTAAGACTTGGTCGGGCGACACGCGATATCACGCGATTCTCGGTAATTTCCCTGAGATTACCCGTCCTTCAGGCACTCCAATGATTCCGAAACATAACACTACTCATCACATCAGAACAACACCGGGTCCTCCTATATCGTGCACTCCCCGCCGACTAGCTCCCGATAAACTTAAAGTAGCTAAGCGGGAATTTGAACTCATGCTCAGTAGCGGCACAGCGCGACCTTCCGAGAGTCCATGGGCTTCCCCTCTGCACCTTGCGCCTAAAAAAGATAACGGCTGGAGACCTTGCGGTGACTACCGCATGCTCAATGCACGTACCATCCCAGACCGTTATCCGATTAGGCATATCCACGACTTCGCGCACAGCATATCTGGCTGTAGGGTCTTCTCAACAATAGACCTTGTTAAGGCCTATAACCAGATACCTCTCCACGAAGACGACATTCCGAAGACCGCTATTTCGACCCCATTTGGTCTGTATGAATTCCCATTCATGACCTTTGGGTTGCGAAATGCCGGTCAGACCTTCCAGCGTTTTGTGGATGAGTTGACGAGAGGCCTCGACTTCTGCTTCTGTTATCTTGATGACTTTCTAGTCTTCTCGAAGACAGAAGCAGAACACGAAGCTCATCTCCATCAACTCTTCACACGCATGAAGGAATACGGCATTTTGCTCAACACCTCAAAGTGTGTCTTTGGAGCCAGCGAAGTATCATTTCTAGGGTATCGAATCTCGTCTTCCGGCACGAAACCCTTAGATACAAAGGTCGAAGCTATCAGGAACTTCCCCCCGCCCAAAACAGTGAAAGAGCTCAGACGCTTCTTAGGGATGCTTAACTTTTATCGGCGTTTTCTACCAAACGCAGCTAGAACTCAAGCACCCCTACATGCATTGCTAACCGGCTTAGTCAAAGCGTCCCACCCAGTCCATCTTTCTGGCGATGCACTCTCTGCCTTTGACCAGTGTAAACAGAATCTGGCCAATGCTGCACTACTTGCACACCCAGATTGCCAAGCCAAACTCGCCCTCGTAACGGACGCATCTGACCTGGCAATGGGCGCAGTACTGCAACAGCTGGTTGACGGCGTATGGCAACCACTCGCATTCTTTTCGCGTAAGCTTAGTCCAGCGCAACAAAAGTACTCGCCATACGACCGTGAACTTTTAGCCATATATGACAGTATTAGGTACTTTCGCCACATGTTGGAGGCTCGACATTTTGTGGTATATACCGACCACAAGCCCCTCAGTTTCGCTTTTAGTGAGCGAAAAGCAAACTGCTCTCCACGTCAATTTCGGCACCTTGATTACATCTCGCAATTCACGACTGAAATACGTCACATATCTGGTAGCGACAACGTTGTCGCCGATACGCTATCCAGAATCGAGGAATTGCAGATGCCAATTGACTGGAGCTTACTGGCTAACTCACAAGCCTCTGACCCTGAAATGGCACAGCTTCTTGGTGGTGAATCTTCACTCCGCCTCGAAAAGCTAAAATTGCCAAACTGCCAAACCGAACTGTATTGTGACGTAAGCCTGGCTTCACCAAGGCCTTTCGTGACCAAACCGTTTCGAAAACAAGTTTTCGACAGTCTTCATAACTTGAGCCACCCAGGCGCAAAAGCTTCGGCTAAATTAGTTGCTGAGCGTTTTATTTGGCCTGGGGCGCGCAAAGACTGTCACGAGTGGTCACGAAAATGCTTGGCATGCCAGCGAGCTAAAGTGAGTCGACACGTGTCATCACCATTGGGCACTTTCGACTTACCTCGCTCTCGATTTGCTTACGTCCATATAGACATAATAGGTCCGATGCCACAGTCGCAAGGCCATAAATACTGCCTTACTGCGGTTGACCGATTTACACGATGGCCGGAGGTCACGCCAATGCCAGACATGACAGCTGAAACTGTTGGCAAGGTGCTGCTATCATGGATATCCAGATTTGGATGTCCACTCGATATCGTGACCGACCGCGGGGCACAGTTTGAATCCGCGCTTTTCCAATACCTTGGAAAAATGGCTGGATTCAAACACCGCAGAACAACCGCGTACCATCCAGCGTGTAATGGTTTAGTGGAAAGATTCCACCGTCAACTTAAGGCAGCAATAATGTGCCATGCTGACAGCAATTGGGTAGACACCTTACCCTTAGTGCTCCTTGGCATCAGAAGCTCATTCAAAGAGGACCTACAAGCTTCTTCGGCGGAATTGGTGTATGGCGAGACGTTACGTCTTCCGGGAGAATTTTTCCAACCCACAATCGAAGATAGTGCCGATATTTCGGACTTTGCGACTCGTCTACGCCGCTTCGCTGCAAAGCTTCAACCTCAGCCCGCTTCTCGGCACAACAATAACAAAATCTTCATTTTCAAAGATTTGTCCAACTCGAGCCATGTCTTTTTACGCGACGATGCAGTGAGAGGTGCATTGAAACCTCCCTACACCGGCCCATACGAAGTTCTCGAGAGGGGGGATAAAGTTTTCAAAATTTTGCTCAAGGGAAAAGAGGCCACTGTCTCAATTGACCGGCTCAAACCAGCCTACTTTTTGACAGACCCCGCTCCTTCCCATACTCCTACCCCCACTACTACTACTCCATCCCCACCGCATCCTAGGCCTTTACGGCAACCGGATATTCCAGCACCAGTACCTATCCCAGTTCCAGTCCCAGTCCCAGCTCAGGGCACAAAGAAGACGCGTTCTGGTCGTACGGTCCGTTTTCCCGATTTTTATCGACCGTAGTCACGGTCTGGAGGGGAGTGATGTAGGCTACTCGTAAATATTATACACATACTCACCTACATAATATATATTTCACAGATATTTATAATACTTTTACAAATATAATATTTAACTACATTAATATAAACATAAAATATTATATACATAACACAAGACATTTATTCTTATTATAAATTATTTACACATACAGACAGACATACTGAAACATTCCAAATTCATTTTATATATTTATTTACGTAATTATAATTTCATTCCGAACGATATTTATTTCATACTTTTTATAAGGATTCGGAATCATTGGAAACGCGCGATTGATTGTGCAAGCGACCACAGCATGCCGCGTAGTTTCTACGGCAGCCCGGCGCTGGGCCGGCTAGGAGCTAGCAAGCCGCGCCGACCTTCACGCGCCCTCTGCCGGCAGTCTAGAAACGTCCGCACCGAATTGCGCTCGCGCGCCGTCCGACTAATTCTGTTTACCTTTCTAATTGTTTACCTACGAACTAAATTGTCACTCACTTACTCCTTCTCTTTATTATTTATGTATTTTCTGTGTGTTGTGTTATATCTACGCGGTAACAATAAATACGGAACATTCTATTAGTGCAGTTGTTATTCGACGACGCAACTTACCGCCGACCCACACAACATACCTACATCCTTTTGTAAGTAGGAATTTTGTTGTTACACCAAGTACAGTGCCATATCTGTATGAGCACAATGGTGAACTAAAATTAAAAAAGAACCACAATTATTACACACAGATTCAGGGCCAACTGTTTTGCACAAATCGTAAATATTGTAATTTGATTGTTTACACATTCAAAGACATGGAAGTGATTTACATTGAGAGAGATGAAGAGTTTATCAAAAAAATGATTGTAAATCTTACATCCTTTTATCAGGAATACTTGCAACCAGCAATTATTAATAAGTATATTTATAGATATTATGATTCTATAATAAAACCAAACTAACAATGTAAGTATTTTTATTTATTTCACAATACATTCCCTAAAATTACAACACATTAGACAGATAAAAAAAATCTTTGATGCAAGAGGCACAAAATTATGATGCAATTCTTCCTTAACAATTTTGTAAGTTTTCATTAAACCAATTAAGCGCTCTATGTGAACACGCTGACTAGCCAACTTTCTGTCTTTCAACAGTTTTAGGCTAGGAATTTGACCTTTTCCTTTTAAAAATGTAGGGATGTTTAGTGTTATATCTTTTCCAATAAACATGTCTTGAATATTGTATCCTCGGTCTGCTAGAATACTGTCTCCAGGCTCACACATTTTCAGTAAGTTGCTTCTCTCTACAGTTTGTCGGTCACTTATTGAACCAGCATATGCTGGGGAGCAGTAGGACAACAGACCTCCAGGTGTTGCTCCAACTAATACCTTTAAGGTATTGTTATGCTAGTAACTGCTCCACGATGCTTGCTGTGAAACAGGGTTTCCGGGTTTTTGTATGTATAACTCTGTTCCATCAATTATCACTCTAGTATTTTGATCATATTGTTTGAAACTATCTGGCATATAATAAAGCACTAACTCTTTTTCAGGCCAAATATTTAACTTTTTCCAAAGTTGGTCCATGAAATTAATCCATGTAATGAATATGTTGCACACAGTTGTTGGACTGATTTGAAAAAATTGAGCCAGTTCAAAATTGCATTTATTTTGACGTAACTTCATCATCGTCAAGAAAAACTGATTTTCAATACTTATATTTTTGACATCGCTTCCATAATACTTTATTAAATGAGCCATGGGGCTCAAAGTTGAAAAAACAAAGAAGAACTTGGCATATGTCTCAAAACCAGTGTAAAAAGCAATAACACTATCTTTATCTCTGTATCTTTCTATAGATCCATAAATGTGTTCAAAGTCCACTTGAGTAGTTTTTGATTCAGCAGAGCTACAAGGTTGGTCATTCCCTAGCAATTCAATATGTGGGTGAATATCTATTTCCATTTGTACTGGTAGTTGTTCATCTCTGAATTGAGCTTCATGCTTATTTAGGCTTTGAACACCACTAGGTCCAGGGATTGGATCATCAGCCGTTTCAAAACAAAGTTTCTTTCTGCTTCTTTCTTGCAGCCTATCTGACCGTTGTTGTGCCAATGGGTTTGCTACTTTCCTTTTAGTAAATGAAAATATGGAAGGCACTGCGTCTTTTTTCAATACTTTGTGTTTATTTTCATCACCTGGAACAAAAACAAAGGAAACTATTAAGTAATTTGCAACAAAAATGCAAATAGGTTTGCAAATTACATAGGTATTTGTGATTTAAGGAAATTACTTATTTATTTCATCTTGTAACAAGAGTGTCTCACTCACCTGTGAAAGAATTCTTCTTAAAATAATCATCAGTTTTGAAATGGTCCGCACATAACCTCGAATATTTAGTCGGCTCCCAATTTTTTCTTCGTAGAGCCTGTATCCATTGTTTTCTCCTTTTGATATCCTTGGGGAATATATGTATTCCCGTGTTTTTGCAATCCACCGCTGAACATAGCGTCATAATTACGAGATTATCTTCTATAAACAAACTTGTTTACTAAAATAGTATGGAGGATGACAGTTATCTGTCAGATTTAGGGAACACTCAACAGTGCTGCCATCTGAAGTGAGCAAAAGTCAGTTTTTTACCTCATTACCTAAAATTTACAATTTACCTACATAGGTCGACAATCGTTGATGTTATGACAATACTCGCGTTTTAACCGCTCTTCTTGAAAAATAAAGCCAGTGCCTTATCAAATATAAACCGTGATAAGAAAATTAAAGAAGCCATTAAAACGTCGTTACACTAACTATTTTTCTATTGTGAATTTAATAATGGGCTATACTGATTAAATTTATTAATTGCGTAATAGGTAGTTCATTTGTTTTCCAGATTTTCAGGTGTTTCTTCAAGAGTTTCTGACTACACTGTTGAGTAACTTCGTAAGTTACCTGCTCAATGACATGCGTAATGTACCTATCTATCGACACATCTGTACAGGTACATCATCAAATACGAATACATATTGGTGCAATATATTCTACGGGGTGACTGGAAATTAATTAGCAATACTTGCAACTACAAGAACAAATACTCTGCGAATCTGCGATAAGTATAGTTGTGCTTGTCATTATAAACAGCTTTCACTACGGCACCAAAGACGAACCTAATAAAAAATAATCATTCCATACAAAAACTTCGTTAAAACTTAACTAAAAGTGTGAAACAGATGATTTTTTTGCGCTATTTCGGAGTTCTTCGAAAACAAAAGTTAATCAAAGCGTCGAGCACAACTACACCCTAGATAGAGTACTGCTATTGAATTCAAAGTTCTTCGTATATGTATCTGTACTATTACCAGTACCCTGTCCAATTAAGGTTATCGATTTATTTCCACCCTCCATACACACTACCTGCGTTAGTGGCTACTTGTTAAATTATTGACAATCGCGTCACCCTTTCAGCCCTCGACTACATTTCCATTCGATAATATGCCATGGGATAACGTAGGTCCCAAACATACACATATTCTAATGCCCCAGGAGCATGACACTTCTCGAACAATCTACAAGATAATTATACAGCCATGGCTGTCAAAAAGGAAACATTTAGATGTTTAGGAATAATCTTCACTGTTCACCCAAGCAAACTAGAAGTAACAGTAGAATCTGAAACTTTTTTTTTAATTTGCTTCAGTTTCCCGTGTTCTTATTACATAACTTCAAATACCTCCACCATTCTTGGCACCGTACCACACGGACACAGTATTTGTTTCGATTTTTAGCCTCTGTTTATGTATTTATTTATTTTATTTTATTAAAGGTAGGTTTTATATTTTTTGTGTATATTATGTAATTACTAGCGACCCGCCCCGGCTTTGCACAGGTGTATTATACATATAAACCTTCCCCTTGAATCACTCTATCTATTAAAAAAACCGCATCAAAATCCGTTGCGTAGGCAGTTTTAAAGATAAAAGCATACATGGGGACAGACAGCGGTAAGCGACTTTGTTTTATACTATGTAGTGATAGTGATTAGGTAGTTTAGAATTATATCTCAATGATTTTTAAGTTTTAAAAATAAAATATTTAACACCTTCATTTTTATTTTAACTTCTTATAACACTATTTCAAGGATGTTTATTAAAGTTTCGTCCCATAAGTATCATACGTTTCGCTGATTCAGTTCTTGTCCAACCTTGGGTTGTGTTTAGGTGTGAAAGATTTGCTATCATCCTGAAGCGTCAATATTCTTCAACTGTCTCATGTTCACTGAATCTCAAATTTTTCGTTTATTATGTACGACCTTCCAAAACAAATCAAATCAAAAAGTCAGAATATTGTCTAATTTCCTTTCCTTTTTCGGGTAAGTAGTATTCAAAAGTAGGTAATAAACATTTCTTTTTGTTTTAACCACAGACAATATTTTTCACAAATTCTGGATAATTTACCACAAACATGAATCACAACCAAAACAAAGAAAGCGGTCCCAAGATTGAGCCTAGTCATAAGCTGCTCCAAAGCTCTCATAGCGTATAAATTATAATCACCAGTCAACCACAGAGTACCCGAGGCCGTGATCTTTATAACAACGTCAGAGCTCATGTAATGGGATCTAAACGCCGAGACCACACAGGTAGAATTTCTCAGGCCATTATTTCTGACGGCACATTAAGGATATTACGGCTATTATAAAAGTATACACTACGAGTTATTAGGTAATTAGTATTGAAGCCGTTGTAACGATCAGATTTGCTTTCATTTACTCTTTAGTTAGCAATTTCGTTCACAGAAATGATGAAATAAGTCTCTGAAAGTTATTACTTTCTGGTTATATATTGAGGATGTGGCAAAATGAATAGTTATTTCTGCACCTAGAAATATGATGATGATGGTCCACATAAACCATCGAGCCTAGTTAAAATACCACGACTTTTAAGTTATTCAACATTATCATCATTTAAGAAAATGATGAAACCTTCGCCTTCTTTCTTGCTTTATTTGAATAGGTACCTACTTTCACTTTCATCATCCTCGTTACTTTAGCCTTTAGATTTTACTGTCTATGGGAGATGTATGGATTGGATGAGTCCCTATTTCCGTCAGATTTTGATCAAACACAATAAACAAATAAAACTACCTTGATATTAAAAAAGAGTCATCAATATGAAACCAAATGGCATTTAGCAACTTTTTAATTTTCCAAGAATATTGTGAATAAAGCAGAACTCATGAAAGATCTCAGACCTATGTTTGAAATTCATATATACAGGGTTATTTAGAATCAATTAGCATCCTTTTAGGGGCTTATTCTGTACATCGAAACTAACAACTTTTGTTCTGCGACTTTTCTCAGAACTCGAAAAAAAAAAATCAGCTGTTCCATACATTTTGTCGAGGATGAACGATATTATTCTATGGAACAACAAAAATTTTTTTGGAGTTTTGACAAAAGTCGCAGAACAAAAGTTGTTAGTTTTGATGTACAGAATAAGCCCCTAAAAGGATGCTAATTGATTAGAAATAACCCTGTAGAGGTAATTTAAAAATAATAAGTTCACCTTAATTTTCTCTGAATAATTTCTAATAAGTGTTCTGGTTTCTCAGTTATTTACAAGGAGTTATTCATAAGTTTTATACCAAAGTTTCTAAGGTCGTCAAAGGTTCGTATACATATAAATCATTTCCAAGTCCCAAGCCTCAAATAGTTAGCCAAATAGGCAAAGTTATTATTTCTTGAACTACGTTCTCATAAAAGAAAGTTTCCTCAATAATTTCCCGAATAAAAGTCAATAAACTTGTCAAAATGTTACCAAAATAACTGAGCTAGTAAGAGGGGGATTATTTCACCCCCGATGGTAATACATTACCTTAATGACGAAGTGGTTTATTTCCCTCCTTGTAGAATGAGAATATACGAGGGTCAAACTGAAAGTTCTTAGAAAATCAAAAACTGATTACATTAGCCAGTTATTAGTTTTATTATATCTTTTCAAAATATTGTCCATTCACGTCAATACACCGCTGCATGCGATGGAACCACTGGGAAAAGCACTTTGCCCACTCGTCCTTAGGGGTCTCTTCAATGGCATCGCGATACGCAGCCACCGCTTCTTCAGCATTCATAAACCGCTTTCCTTTAAGTTTTTCTTTAATTTTTGAAAATAAATAAAAATCACAAGGCGCGAGGTCGGGGCTATACGGCGGGTGACCCAGTAATTCAACGTTTGATGTCGCCAAATAGTCGATCGTTCGCTTGGCGGTGTGCGATGAGGCGTTGTCGTGGTGAAGGAGGATCCTACTGCGAGGTCGTTTCTCTCGAACTTTTTCCAAGACAAGTGGCAAACAATTGGTAGTGTACCATTCTGCAGAAACTGTTTTTTGATCCTCTAACACAATTGTCGCGAAATGACCTATCCTTCCAAAGAACGAGGCCACCATTTTTTTCCCCGCACTTCGATCTCTCTTCACTTTAGTTGGCAACTCCTCGAAAGGAAACACCCACTGAGCAGATTGTCTTTTGGTTTCAGGATCATAACAGTAAATCCAGCTTTCGTCACCTGTTAGTATGTCGAACACAGCATTTGAGTCACCTCCGTTAAATCTTTCAATCATTTTACGGCACCAATCCACACGATGGAGTTTTTGAGCCTCAGTCAAATTATGAGGTATCCACCGGGCGCAAAGCTTCCTGACCGCTAAATGTTCGTGTAGGATTTTGTGCACTTGACTCATACCGATGCCTAAGCTTGTCCGAATCTGCTGATAGGTCACTCTTTTGTCAGTCTCTATCATACGCCGCACAACACAGATGTTATCTTCAGTCGTCGCCGTAGAAGGCCGTCCCTCACGTAAATCATCAGTGAGATTAGTGCGACCACGTTTAAACTCATTAAACCAGTTGTAAACAGTCGCACGAGATGGGGCTTCATCGTGAAAGGCCAATCGTAGTCTATCATAACTTTCTTGTTGACTTAAATGACATCGAAAGTCATAAAAAATCATTGCACGAAAATTTTCTCGTGTTAAATTCATGTTGACGTGACACAGACAATTTTCAATTTGCCGCCAAATCGTAAAACAAATGACAAATGAATGAAGTATATACTCAGTAATATTGGCAAAGAGTTCTATTTTCAAATTATAGAATTATTTTTTTATTATATTGTTTATAAGTGGCCAGTTCTAAGAACTTTCAGTTTGACCCTCGTATGAGAGCAAAATATCGTGCAGGGAAGCTTTACACGCCCAGAAAGTACACAAATGGGTGTCATAAGTTTAATTTTAGTAGAATGTATACGTATACAAAATGAGAGGCGGGCACTTGATGTGACTTATCACTACAACAGGCTCGACGTTGGACTGTATAATAGACTACTTGCTGAACCTAGCCCTGAGCCCCTGATGCAGCCGGAGCGCTATTCGATTTGGTTGGTCGCCTCAAGTGATCCAAAATATGTAGTAGTATTAAGTAGTTAGTAAGCTAGAATAGGTTAGAATAAACAATGGGACTGCCATGTATTTTATATAAAAGTCCCAAACAATAAATTGGAATAAAAAAAAGTTTTATTTTTAACACAAGTGTATTTTCATGGTTTACGCTTAAGCTTTTATCATCATGGGTGTCATCATAATTTTAATCGTCCTTTTTTCCATCTGTTTAGTACAAGATTATACATAGATAGGTATATCTTCTTATCTCTTTACATAACTCATAAACTCATCCATCAATTTGCTCTTTCTCTACTAGTATCATTTCCTTTGATATGATTAGGTATATTATAAACCTAAATAATCAAAGATAATTTCATTCACTACAATGTAGTCTACATCTTCACCAAGGATTTCTTTGCCACTGCATAGGTGCCACTATAATGCATTTATATTGTTTTCATTCTGTTTGCTTTTAAAGTTTACTCAACAAGTCATTGCGTAAACTTTAAATAACATCAACCAAGTACGAGTTGGACTCGCGCATGAAGGGTTCCGTATCGTATGGGAACCCCTCGGCAAAAATATCACGTTTGTTGTATGGAAGCCCCCTGAAATATTTATATTATTCTGTTTTTAGTATTTGCTACTCGTATTAAAGTGGCAATTGCAAATTTAAAAAAAAAATAACATCATCTGTAAAAGTTTTAGCTCTCTAGCAATTACGGTTCATGATAATTATACAGCCTGGTGACAGACAGACAGACGGACAGCGGAGTCTTAGTAATAGGGTCCCGTTTTTACCCTTTGGGTACGGAACCCTAAAAACGATCCAATCGGTAGGTAATCAATGTTTTTTTCGGAGACCCCAAACACTCGTCCCAAATAAAACACGTGCCTATCTGCTCAAGTCACTGATTCAAGATGTATCGTAGGTTTGAACCCTTGAACATAATGCGACAATACATCAATGTCGGGGGGCTGCGACGTTCCTTTCCTATAGATAACTGGGATGAATGTGCTCATTTAGCTATGGCCTCGGCTGGTTTGTCTGCTCTTGAAGAAATGGATTGAAACGACCTTTCATTTGATGTATTGAGTTGAGTGAAAACAATTAAATACGAAAGAAGACAATTAAGATTTTACCAATAGTATGAAAAGACCTACTTCTCTATACTTTTACAAATAATGATTTACTTGTTAGGTACCAAAATTAATCATAAAAGTTTAAGACAACTAGTATCACAAATTACGAAAATTTTATGGAAAATCCTGTGATGAAATTGATGGTAGATACCTAGTTACTTTGATACAAATACAATCTTTCCTGAATTTATGTTTAAGAAAGTGGATTAGTCAGAGTTTTACAAAAAATGGCGCTATTGGCCACAATAATGTTTTTTTGTAAGATATCCGAGCAAGATAAATACGGAGTTAACGTTATTCAATCTTTTGCAAGGTACAAGTAAATATATTTTATTAAGTCATAGGGACATTCATGTGGTGAACGTTAACCCGTTTTTTTATTTCATTTCGAAATTCATGTGCAACAATCACAATCGTTCCGGCATGATTCACTAAACCAAAACACCAAACGTGCATGCTGATTGCAGACCAACTTGCACAAAATACACGCGTTGAATGATATCAGATATGCAGTGCCACAGAATATAAACTAGCGAATATGCATTCTGTGGTTTCAAAATATTAAACACTGATCGGGAGCTACCTGCGCCCGGCTCCGACCGAAGTATTCGCCCAGCTCTCGGACGCAGCGAACTTCGTGCGAGCGCATCCGAACGCAATATTTCGAATTTTGAACGCGCCTATCGCCAGTCTGGAGGCCACCGCGGGCGGGGCGGCACGTGCGGTGCGCGCCTCGCTACTTGCATTGTTTTGATTCAGTGTTTCTACAATCAATACATTGAGTGTGTGATTTTACGGTCTAAACTTGTATTTATCTACCAACGGTAGTTTCTATTAGTGTCAACGTTGAAGTGATAAACTACGGTCCTAGATGTTGGCGGTGGCTTATTGACAAGTGAAACTCTTTAACGTTCCATTCATCCGAAGAACGGTCTGTTTGTTGGTACGAGTATTTGTTATTGAACAACGTGTTAGTGTTCTTTGTGGAGGAGCATGCAAATCGATAACTGGATGTTTCAGCTGCAAGCAAGAGAGGTCCTGCCCTGAGATTTAATATACTGCTGCATATTGATTACTCCTGTGCCAGGATCACAGGGAATTGTCGTTCAATTACGGTAAGCAACATTCATTTTACAGTCTACAATAAACCTATTTCTGTACAGTTTGATGTCATTTCAGATAGCTTCAGTACAAGATGCAAACGAAGATAGGCTCATGAATTTTCAGACCAGAGGACATTGAAGATACATAATATCTGTCCTACCCACATATTCTGCTATTCTTGAATATATTTTTGATTTATCTATCACAGGTACAATCTCATAATCTAATGAGAGAAACATAAAACATCGGTTTTTTTTTTTTTATTAATTCAACATTACCTCAAAGATAAGACCTCAAAAGATTTATCTTTGCCGTAATGTAAAAGAAAACACAAAGTAAACAAAGGCTTAAGAAAGCTAAAATACCTACGGAGGTTGATCCACGCTTAATTCAAGATGTAAAACGCTTTGATGTCAAACTGCTGTCCATAAAATATAAAGGAAAAAATACTCATGGAGTACTGACAACAACATAAAACCAAAATCTCTGTGTACCTGTGCGGTGTACTATGAGTTTTGTATATATTATCAAATCACAGAAATATCATTCTAAAGATAAACAACAAATTTTGTGGAGTAGGTACCTATCTCACTAGAATAGATTACAATATTATTTAAAACAAACCAAACCAAAGCAACAACAGACACATTAAAATGATAACTAGGTATAGACGAATTCCAATGCAAAAACGCAAGTAAAAACAAATCGACGCCTGTTTGTTATCCTTCTCAGTTATAGGCGTTATAGCTGATGACACACAACCACATAACAACATGTGTGTCATGTCAGGGTATTGCTTTCAAAATATTGACGACTTGGTTTCTCAGAACGAAAAAGTTCAGATGAATAATGTTCCTGGAGATTGGATCAATGCCCGTATACCTACTTAGGTACGAGTGTACGACCAAGCACTTGAAATCAATCTATAAATACACAATTTCACATACCTGTATGATACGAATCTTATGTCTTGTGATTAAAACTTTTACATATAAGTACCTAAATAAAGATTCCAAATAAACAGAAAAAACTCCATGATATCGATTTCCATTTTTTGCACAGTTAGACTGTCTATTAGCTTCATGAGTCTTAACCCCGATTCGTTGCCAATCGGACTAGAATCTAATAACAGTTATCATATGTAATTGGAGCCAAGCTTCAAACGGCTAAGATAATCTTCACTACCGTAGGATTAAGTGGGATAATTTTAACCGTCAATGAAACGACATTTATATATGATATTATGCACGAATTTTACTTTTATGAACATTAAAGGAACGATAATAAAACTAGAAATTGGTTCTTGATTAATTTCAAAACATTAACTACCTATGCTAAATTGCTTTGAAAGATTTCGTAAACTGGTATTGTTTACGAGTACTCAATGGAGTCGTGAATCTCGTGATAAAAACAAAATAAGTAGAATTACGATAAATTCGAATTCAGAATTTTGAATATAATAAGTTGTAGGAAGAATCTCCTGCTCAAAAGCAAAGAGTATCCGACTACCTGCGCAACCTCGCGTCCGATCTTCGGTTACATTCAATAATGGGAGTCAAAACAGAGCACAGGGAGCAGGACAATGCAGAAGATACCTATCACCCTTTTGCTGAACCTACTAAATACAACACATGAGAGCATTGTGCATTGCTCTAAAATGTTAAGGAAAACCAAAATAACCTAGTAAAAGAATATACATTCGAGACTTATAAGAGACTTATGTACATTATCGTTATAACAATTTATAAGAAACCAGTAAAACCACAGTATTATCAGCTGTTTCCTGCTTAGACAGAGCTATTCATATTGCGATCTGAGAGGCATAATGAAAAATCTGAGAGCATTTACGAAGCACACCTGACCGCAGCCAGAGGGGAGGCAACCAGTTTCGCCACCTGGCCAATGCACGCACGTTGCCAAATCGCACCTTGTCTGAGAACACTTTCATCATTCTCAAAGAAAATGTAATAACATTTTTATATACGCGTTACACGCATACAGGCCAAACAACAACAAAAAATTTGCTCAAGAATTAGATAAGATCAGAAATATTCGTTCTTTCTATAAATACTGCTATTATGATATCATTTTACATTATCATCTAGGTAGGTTTATGTTTGTAAAAATTAATTAGCGATACTTTTATCGATTATTATTAGATTGATAAAACAACCACGCACGACTGCGGAATATTTGCCGTTGATGTAGAAAGCGTCATTCATTTACCGATCGATAATACTGACTTGCAATTACCGCTCTTGCCACTCGATTAATTTCCTCACTTGGGAACGGATTCTTTCCATTGATGCTTCCATTGTCTTTTTTGCCATCTTGATATGCACTTTCTATTGTATCATACCATAATATCGTAAAAATAAACTGTGATTCGAAATCTTGAACTATCGAAAGTTTGCGTGACTCATTTAAAGTTGCTGCTTCTTTTAGTTAAATAACTAATGACGCATTACAGAATGCAAAATAGCCTGCGGTTTAATTTTGTATCGTCACGTGCTTTAATACTCTCTAAAAATCTACATGACTCTCCGGAGTTCAGAGGTATTAAAATTTCCCGTCAACATTAACGGCTTCATATTGTGAACTTTTTTAATTACATGGAGGTCGCTTTTCCTGATCACGTTTATCGTTTGGTCTTGTGTGGTCAGTGTATCACAAGCTTTTATATTTTACATAAGTAAATATTCTTTTTTTATTTTTTTACGTTCCATAATATTTGAATCATTCCATCGGTATTCCTGAGGTTTTTATGAGCGGTCAGACATTCCCAAGCATCCTGTGATTCATGGCCATTAATATATTCTCTTCAACCCTTTTAACGATCCGTTTTAAGAGTTAGGTTAAAAATGTTTTGCTCATAAACAACAGCTAGAGAAATAAAGACTCAATTTTAATGCAGCCCTTTGACAGCTAGAGAAATAAAGACTCAATTTTAATGCAGCCCTTTGCAGTTGCCATTTGCTCTGTAACATAATAGAGGCGTAAATGAGCGTTTTTAATTAAACATTACATTTAACTCTTTCATAGCCCCAAAAGGGCTAAAGCCCAGCTTTGCTCATTAATTTTCTCGGGTACCTACCATCCGTATTAATTTAACTGTAGCCGTAATCCGAATACGTAACCTAAATTTTAATAAAATGTTTCATAGTAAGTATTACTTGGAAACAAGAATTAATGAATTCTGTTTTAATTTCTTTGGTAACTATACAAGTTAGTTACGTTAGTCTTAAAAGATAGTTTCCTTCTACGATTTGTGTCCGTGTCTTTATCGCAGCCTATTTTCTCAGAAGATGGATTTCATATATAGGGTGAATCATAGAAGTTGGCGCATGTGTAGTTAGCTACAAGCTGCGCAATACCCAATCAACGCATAGCTTTTTGTGAGCTTCAGTCAGGATTGGATATTGCGCAGCTTGTAGCTAGCTAACTTCATATCCGCCGACTTGTATGATTCGGAATTAAAGATAATTTGAAACCACAGTCAAAACCTCCATCAGACTTAGAATTGCTTTTCATATTTGTCTTGGGATGGGTGAGTACATTGATCTTAGTTTTAATAACAAGTGACCACAATTGGGCTGGATTCCCACGCGATGCTAACGACCCACGCTTGCATTTGAACGTGCACAAGCTAAATGACACATTATTTACAAGTGAGAAAACGTTTGCAGACAAAAACTGGTACTTAAACGTTATTGTTGTTTTAACTACTGTCTCTACTTATTTCATTTTCCTTCGAACTTCAAACCTATTCAACTTACGAAACCAATATTTTTCAACCCATTACATAAGTAATAGTAACTGTAGAATCAAAGGAAAATTAATACGTTATATTCATATTAATATTTCATGATGTATTATGAACAGTTAAAATGTCAAATACAAAACATATGGTACTTTTGAACCTTAAATCGAAGAAGAAATAGAGAACGCAAGTGATACAGAACTAGTAGATAGGTACTAAGTAAATCAATCAACTATGTCAAACAAATTGGTATTAGTGTAACATCGGAAATCAAATTTAGAGTAGAATCTTGAAAATTTAATCAGGCTAGATTGGATAACGCAATGCAGTACAATATTAGCTCAATTGGCCGCGATAGGCATGCGGTATCACAGACACGCGTATCAACATTTGTGGTCGATTTACTACGCTTTCGATACCCATTACATGTACAATTAGATTAACCCAATAAGGCATCTACTTAACTATACGTTTTCATGCTTCATCTGCTTGCTTAGTTTTACTGATCCATTATTTACCTAAGACTGTTCCAAATCAGAAATGAGGCCGAATTGAATAGTCGATCCTAAGTACTTATTTTATGGCTCGAAGATGAGACACTCGTGAAAATCTAATAATGATAAGAGTCCTGTTTAGGAGCAACGAGAATTGGGACACTGGAATGGACTTTCTCGGCCCTTGACGTTTGTCCTACAAATATTTTAGTGACACTTTCGCTGAGTTAGGGATACCCGTTCAAACAAACTCGCTTTGTTTTCGCTGACTCGATTGTTGTTTCTATAAAGATTTGCAAAGCGCGTTACACTCAAGTGTAGCTTTATTTTTAACGTTTGTTTTATTTTTAGGATTCCGTACCCAAAGGGTATAAACGGGACCCTAATACTAAGACTCCGCTGTCCGTCTGTCTGTTTGTCTCCAGGCTGTATCTCATGAACGGTTATAGTTAGAACGTTGAAATTTTCACAGATGATGTATTTCTGTTGCCGCTAAAACAACAAATACTAAAAACAGAAATAAATAAATATTTAAGGGGGGCTCCCATACAACAAACCTGAATTTTTAGCCGGTTTGCGATCGATATTAATAACGGTGACAGGTAGATGCTTAAAATATTCACAGAATATTTAGTTAAATAATCACTTCAAAAATAAATAATTAAATAAAAATAAATAAATATTTAAGGGGCTCCCATACAAGAAACATTATTTTTTGCTTGATTTTAATAACGGCAACAGAAAGATGCTTGAAATATACAAAGAATATTAAGTTGTATATTCCCTACAAAAATAAATAATTAAATTAAAATAAAACATATTAAGGGGGGCTTCCATACTGTACGGAACCCTTCGTGCGCGATTCTGGCTCGCACTTGGCCGATTATTAATCTTAAAATAAACAAAGCCAATGGGTACGTGGCCATGCAGTGAGCGCCTAAAATACATAGCGATAGATAATAATCTTGTAAATTACGTTCATTGTTTATATCTACAATAATAGTAAAACCGCTTTATGTTATTCTTTAGATTAATTGCAGGATCCATAAATTAAAATTAGCTACAAAATTAATTGCAACGATATGAACGCGGAACTAATTTACTTTATTATGTTCCGTATACTACCAGTTTCCATGATCTATTGTGGAATGAATCACGGGTTTATTGTGCTGGGATGAAAACTGGTTTTAAAAATATCATCTGTTCCTCAATAATTCTGTTAGGCAGCATTTAATTAGGATTATAATGAATAAATCCGTAGTCAACTCTTCTATACCTTGTACTCATTGGACACTTAACACTCTAAATAATAGTTATTTTGGTAGTATGGGTAGGTATATTTATACGTAGATATATACAAGTAAGAGTGAGGCTCGCTCACCGAGGGTTCCATGTAAATGTTGACACACGGATAGACAGACATACGGACAACAAAGTGATCCTACAAAGGTTCCGTTTTTTTTCCTTTGGGGTACAAAATCCTAAAAATGAAAGGTCTTTGTCTATGACAATTCGAATACACAGGCAAATGTAACGGCACCTCACAATTTGACGTCGTTTAAGTTAGGCAGTTGAACGTATGTAGGAGGCTTTGTACAAATACAAACTTACTTACGAAGAGACACTTACAAACGTCCAAACAACAATACCTTTCTGTATAAGTATAGATCGATAATTAACTTCCATTCATTTGCTTTTACTAACTGTTCTATCCACCTTATATGTAATACTTTATTTTCTACGAGTAGGTATGTTTAGTACTTTTTAGGGTTCCGTACCCAAAGGGTAAAAACGGGATCCTATTAAGAATCCGCTGTCCATCTGTCTGTCTCTAGGCTGTATCTCATGAACCGTGATAGCTAGAACGTTGAAACTTTCACAGACAACATATTTCTGTTGCCGCTATAACAAAAAATACTAAAAACCGAAAAAAACATTTGAAGGAATATTTTTTGTCCATCCATCCATTCAACAAACCTGAATTTGTAGCCGTTTTTCGCTCGTTATTAATAATATTTATTTAGCTTTTATTAATAACGATGACAGGTGTATATGCTTGAAATATTCACACTATTTAATATACATGAAATATTCAATTTATTACCGTTACACGCATGTAAATAATCAGTAGCAAGCTAGCAAGTCAAAAACATTTTGTAATATACAGCGGCATATCTTTTGAATCGATTTAATTCTTATCACATACTATAACTCATAACATAACAACCATGTAGTTAGTATTCTGATGAATAGATGTTACATCACCCATTGTACATGGTTCCGGAGTTGGATAGCAAAAAGTCGTAAGTACATGATTATGCAAAATTACTTTCTAACTCCAAATTATCTCGACAACCATTTTGTTCACTAAACCATGATTTGCAAAGATTTAGCGTAGGTGATGGATCTTACGAATTTGGTTGTCATCTACTTGCATAATATCAGAAATCAGTAGAAACTGGTGAACTTTTTCGTAAAATTAGGCGGTTGTCCAAATTTGAACTCAACATTGATATTGAATAAGTTCAACGGCCTCGGAATAGAAACTTGCGTAATATTTGTATTAATACATAAGGACGTAAGGAAAGTATATGTTTCATAAGGCAATTAAATCCATTTAATTTAACCAATTTGACTCATTTGTTATACAGTCAAACCTGGATAAGAGAGAGTTGAAGGGACCGCCATCTCATTCTCTCTTATAGAGGTTTTCCACTTATCCAGGTTTCTCACTTATCCAGTTTCAGAAGTGGCTTCTCTCTCTTATAGAGGTTAAAAAATACGTCTGAAATGTTTTTAAAGTTTTAAAAATAAATAATTTAATTGAGTAAAGATTAGTTATGGGTCACAGCATAAATATGTTTGTTCTTTGGGTTATTTGTATTGTTGTACTCTTATTTGTAGTCTCTGTAGATTTTACTTACCAAAAAATTTGTAAAGTATCCACAATGAACACTTGAATTCTTGATAAAGGAAAAAGTGATCAAAAACTATATCGAAATATTTCCATTCAAAGCTTGTTTCTAAGAATTATATTGCAAACATTATTCATTTTAAACTAAAATGACGTAGAATGCCTGCCTCTTTTAAAAGTCGGGATTTGTAAAGGACGTACGAGTATGATCAACTAAATAATCGGCCAAGTACCATGCAGTCGGAGTCGCGCACAAAGGGTTCCGTACTTTATGGCCCCCCTTAATTTTTTTTTAAATTTTATTATTTATTATTGAAGTGCATATAAATCAATATTCTATTAATATTTCAAGCATCTACCTACCTGTTACCATTATGAATATCGAGCAAAAAACGGCTAAAAATTCAGGTTTGTTGTATGTTAGCCACCTTTAAATATTATTTTTATTCTACTTTTAGTATTTCTTGTTTAGCGGCAACAGAAATACATCATCTGTGAAAATGTCAGCTGCCTAGCTATCACGGTTCATGAGATACAGCCCGGTGACAGACAGACAGACGGACATCGAAGTCTTAGTAATAGGGTCCCGTTTTTACCCTTTGGGTGAATCCTAAAAACATCGATTACCTACTGCTAACATAATCGATTTAATAAAACGTATCTTATCTGTGATAGTAAAAGAAAATATCAAAGATTAGATTCTGATATCGGCCGACACTGCAGTAAATGTTACCGCAACTGAATTTGAGATAATGGTACAACTAATAAAAGAGCAACAATTTTGATTGCGAGACTGTACTGACATAATAAGAAATTGCCTTAATCTATAGAAACGCTTTAGGCTCATTCATCATTGTCTAATATTTGGCAAGTCATAGACTCTTTGATAGTTACATTATCAAATTGAATTCCATTCAAGGCGAGTTTAACTTTGTTTAAGCTTTTTGCTTTATTTTAACGGCTTAGAAGATTGATTGTACAATTTGTTGGAAAAAGCGTAACTTCCATTACGATGCTGACGTTGCTAATATTCATATTTTGCTTTTTTCATACATTTTTCTTTCGATTCGTTATGTTATAGGCGTGTTTTCCTAGCTTCCCTATTACGTCTTCTCCTTGTTAGCTACTACCAAACTACCTACTTCAGATCTTTCGGAAGAAAAAATCATGTTATAAATGTTCATCTGTATCTATACATACATACAAATAAAATTGGAGTGTCTGTTTGTAATATTGAAATAACCGTTTTTTAATACATGTATATGAATACATGTATAAACGGGTACATACACCAAAATAACATTTTTTACAATTTTGTCTGTTTGTTCTGGCTAATCTCTGAAATGGCTGGACCGATTTTGACGGGACTTTTATTGGCAGGTAGCTGATTTAATAAAGAGTAACTTAGGCTACGTTTATTTTAGAAAAAATATTTTAATCTCGTCACTGCGCGAGCAGTTAAATCAACTCGTATTAGGTACATAGGCACTTAAAAAACAAGAACTAACGTGAGTACATTTTACAGGGCTATGACATCAAATACATACATGATTAAGAAAGTTTTAGGATTCAATTTCAAACTATACACCACAACAAACACATATAATATACTGGGGTTTATTGCGGTTGCAGACCAAGAGCTGCGCTAAGTTAGTTTAGCTTAGCTAGCATAGTTGACGCAGTTTTCCATAGATCGTGCATAGCTCGCAGTCGGCACAGATCTATGGAAAACTGTTTTACCTATGCGAGCTAACCCCCAACTAACTTAACTCAGCTTTTGGTCTGCATCTGGAATTGTATGCGACTTTTTTTTTAATTTATGGAGTATTACTTAAAAATTACTTAAAAGGACCGTCTTACATCCGCTTTTATTAGATTTGTAATTAAGCATGCAGACGGTGTCAATCAAAACACACAGCGATCTTTAATGGTATACTCTTTATTTGGCGTTTGGTTGTTCAAGATTTATTGGACGTCGCTCACGTCCAAAAGTAAGGCGATGTGGGTTTTGGACAGTCAATTATGTGAGACCATTTTAGTAGAGTTCCGTACAGCTAGAGAAAACGGAAACCAATATTATATTACTAAACATATCTGTTTCAAATATATTTTTAAGTATTTGTCTTAAATAGATACTTTTTGATTTTGAAGATATTTTTACTTTTTCTTTCATTCGAACAGTCATACACAAACGGCTGAGATTTTGCCCTGAGTTTTTGCCTGATAGATATATTATGTATGTATAGTAGGTATTGGTAACTACAACCTAAATATCAAAAATAAACTGATTAATTTAAATCATAGCGAAGAATACCCCTAGATAAACTATACTTATTCTACGTCTTTCTTTAGTTATGATTTGATGTGTGTTATGATTTTAACTACATATTATGTTATTGGAGTTAAACTTGTACAATATTTTTGGTACAGAACCTTTCGGTACATAACTGGAACTCGCACTTACCTGTTAAAATAAAAATGAAACGTATGTGGTCTGGCTATACTCGTAGCTATGTGTGAATCATTTTTTTATGATTCTGGCGTTTTATTTTTAATAGGACATAAATATAATTTAATTAAGACCTATAACAAATCTCTAAATCTTAAATGTATTTTAAAACCGAAATATTTAGATACGTTGTGCAAACCAGACAACTACTGTACTGTACTGTACCAGCCTTTTTAATAGTCCACTGCAGAACGTAGGCCTACCCACGAAGGGTGATTGGGCCATATCCACCACGCTGGCCCAGTGCGGGTTGGTGGATTCACATACGCCATCGAATTTCTTCTACGGACGTATGCAGGTTGCCTCACGATGTTTTCCTTCAACGAAAAGCCAATGGTGTGAAATTCCGTAGGTACTTAAGTTTCAAAGGATCTCATTGGTACGGGACCGGTATTGAACCCACGACCTCGAGAATGACAGGCCAGCGTTACAACCACTAGACCACCACGGCTACTACCAGACAACTAAGTAAAGTTTAAATTGATACCACCACCACTAACCAGACAACTAAGTAAAGTTTAAATTGATATTAGTAGTCACAATAACTCAACAGTTTAAGCTCAGACGGTGGTGTGGGTGGGAGCTGATACCAGATTAAAGATGGGGTGAATGTACATTGTAAAGTGTCTAACTTAGTTAGCATTGAAACATTGACGTTCTAATAAGTATTGGGTTACTGCGACCCAAGTGGTGCGAGGGTAATGGTCGAACCGTAAAGCTGGTTAATATTCAGTTTGGGCCGTACGGCTACGCCGGCAGTCACGTCCAACACTGAGGACAACGCGACCAGACTTTATATTATTTTGTCCATTCACAAAGTGGCCGGTAAAATTAATGGCACTTGACCTTATCAAATAGAAACCCTCACGCAAAACCTTCGTTAAACTTAGGCTTGCGTGATCAAATTCTTCCAGAGTCTTCACAACCTTCCTTGTCGAGGATATCTCAAAAGGTTTGGGTCTACCTGCCTTATTCGTGTCCGTGCGTCATTCCCTGGCGGTAAAAACCCGAAAACAAATTCCACCGTACATTTCTAATTTGTCCCTTATCCCATCTCGAGTAGCGGCCGAGGTTCGTGCCGAATAATTGCTCTGACCATTAACATTCCGCGCCTGTGCTCCTGACGTACTTTCTCGAGTGGGACTTGCTACGCTAATACAACATTAGAAGTCACGGAGTTATTTAGCTGAACTGGTGAGCTCTGAGATTTATGTACCCGGGTAACATCGCTCTCTCATGATCCTGCAGCTGTAATTTGGGTTTTAATTAGAGCTCCGTAAACAAAGAGGTTGGATGGATGACCCAAAACTTTCCCAGCGGCAACAGGAGCGCCGACAATGGGATCCGTAGCGTTGGCATCTATTCATGTGTCAACGGCTCGCGTCCAAGGGTTATCGATCTGAAATATAAAAGGTTTTCTCCATTGTCTTAAAACGCTACGTTTCCACGATGAAACTGGCTAAACGTGCCCAAGTGCCCGTTTCGATACTTGTGCGCTATAAGGCTATAACAACATACGGGTTGCTCGCTCATCCACTCGTTGCATTTTTAAACCAATATTACTTTCATTTCTCAATCGAACTCATATTTGCCGTTCTCTTTATGATATAGACTGTATTAGATAATGGGCGGCTTGCAACACGGGTAGTTCAAAATCGTACTTCTTTTTTGGTGGACATTTATTTAATGTTTTAATGGACAGCTAGACATAGTTAAATTTGATTGGGGTAATTTTGTTTAAGTGCCGTTACATTGCTTGCATAATATTACTTTCTATGTTACATTTTATTAGAGTAATTTTATCCATCCATATTGGTGATATAGCAAATATTCTATTGCAGGCGGCTTGCTTGTAAGATGAACCAAACATTATCAAAATTTAACTCATTTTTCTGAGAAAACAATCCGGAACACTTTAATATTTTGTCATCGAGGACGTTTTTATTTTCGTGGAATATAAATACGCCTGAGAAAGAAGCTGTGACATTGAGCTCCTCTGATCCAATGGCCGAGGGTAGTTATAAATAGTTTCACACCCACTGCATTGCGTTATGCCATACGTCGTCATGTAACAGGAATTTTCTATTCGGGAACTTTACGAGCAAATCTGATTTGTCGCAAAGCCAAGGCTATATTTTATACGCAACTAATCAAAGGACACGGTCATAATCAAAATAAAATAATTTTAGCACACTTTAATGTTAGCATGCTCGCGCTATGAGTTTCTACGTTCTCGGGATATTATTATTATCTATCAAAATATTCCGTCTAGCACATAGCTTGCGAATTGACTAAAGAATAGGTACGATTTATTTGACTGTAGCATTGAAACAAACAGGCCAAAATAATAGTCTTCGGTTCATATTGCGTCAGTTTCTCACGGTCTTTGGTTCACCTATAGACGCTCACATAGTGCGTGATCACGCATGATAGTAATCATTATTACCAACTCCATTATTGCTTTAATATGTCATAGAACAATAACACTTGTGAACCCTTTATCTTGCCTTTTAGCCCTCTTGTCTTGTTTTCACATTTAGCATGACTCGTTTTGGTAATATAATGTCGTTTTTTAGGGTTCCGTACCCAAAGGGAAAAACGGGACCCTATTACTAAGACTTCGATGTCCGTCTGTCTGTCTGTCTGTCACCGGGCTGTATCTCATAAACCGTTATAGTTAGAAAGCTGAAATTTTCACAGATGATGTATTTCTGTTGCCGCTATAACAAAAATAATAAAAACAAAAAAAAAATATTTAAGGGGGGCTACATACAATAAACCTAAATTTTGAGACGTATTTCGCTCTATATTAATAATGGTAACAGGTAGATGCTTGGAATTTTCACAGAATTTTAAGTTTTATATTCACTTTAATAATAAATATTAAAATAAAATTAATATTTGAGGGGGGCTCCCATACAGTACGGAACCCTCCGTGCGCGAGTCCGACTCGTACTTGGCCGACTATTTATTATATTTTTATCAGAATTTGTTTACTGAACTCTGACAATGCAGCTTGCAGGTGTCGGGTGGCAACAGCTTTACCACAGCTTTGTTTAAAAGCTTCCTTATTTTTATCCCTAAAGTCTCCCCTCCTTAGCTGATCCGCTAATAGCTGTAAATGCACGTGACGAGTGATCGAGTATCGGCCTCTCAAAAACTTATAAACAATCGTACATGTTGATTGAGAAGTTATGGAATTGTTCAGTGGACTGTTTTGAAAACAAACTCGTTTCTCTTTCTTGTAAAGAGTAATACTGAAACTTTCGATGTACTCGTAACTACTTACCTAAGTATGCAAACAGTGTTTGTATTGCTGAATCAGAATTAATCTAGGCTTAGCCCTTACCTATGTACATCAGGCATTCAGCAATACCAGTTGTAAGCGACTAGGTAATCTATCCGTACTTATAATACATGGCGTAGCTAAACAAAAACCTTTTCAACCGTGAGTCTTTGTTGGAAATTCATTTAAAATGTATGCCCGAATCTCTGCAGTACAAAGAGGATCACAGTACACACGCAAACCACTTTTACCACAGTATTTTAACTTCAAACAAAGCGTTGGTTTCCCTCACTCATAATTCGTCAATTTTGTCATGCTCTATGTCTATCAATTGTAATAATTAAGTATATTATCATCTTTCTATCTAACAAATCAGATTTCCATATTGAATCTAGATTGTAGTCATTCGGTTTATTTATTTTCCTCTTGTTTTATTACTTTAGCTTCGAATAAATATGAGAAACTAGCTTTTGCTTGCGCCTTCGCCCGCATGATATTTTGATTTTTGTCCTATCCCACATGAACATTTTATTTTTTCGGGATAATAAGTAGCCCATGTCACTTTCCGTCTTTCAAACTATGTCCATGCCACAATCAAGTCAATCCGTTCCTGCGTGAAAGATGGACAAACCAACAAATACACTTTCGGACTTGTAATATTAGTAAGGATCATAGTAAGCCAGTAAGTAAGCAAGACGCGCCAGCGTAAATTTAATAGCAACGTAAAATGCGTTCTCTCTATCGAATGCCTAAAGTGAAAAAGAAACAGAACTATGCTATTTAGCTAATAATATAATTACGATGTCGCCTCTGTAATAGGGCTTATTGTCTATCTACGAGTATACCAGCTATATAGGTACAGGTTGTAGTTACGTCTCATCTTTTAAAAAGCATTACTCTTCTCACATGCATTTTCTACCTTATTATGGCGCATGGGTGTTACATGGCGTTCAGATTATTATACAAAAGCATAAAGAGATTGTAATTTTGCACCATCAGTGAGATAATAAGGAAGCATTACCCCATACCGTAGCTTATACTGTGTCATCGTATAATGCCGTGTGATTGCGCGTTCTTCCCATTCCAAGCAATATTTCCAGTTTAATAATAAATGGTAGTAAACGCTTTCTAGGCAAGAGCCTGGTCGTTACAAGCTTACAAGGAATTTGTAGAAAAGAAGACAATTGTTTGCTCGGTTTTAAAACTTTATTATTTCTAACGTTTCGATCTTTACGATTCGCAACTTCGTTGAAATAATTAATCATTAGTAGTTACAATATTCAAATTGTATACACTTTATTAATTAACGTTAATGATTAAAACTCGCTGAAGTGCCGCTTTGAACTTTACATTTATGTAACTTAAAGAGCTGTACTTACATAAAACTTTACTGGTAAAGTATATTTTGGCAAAGAACATAGATAGCTAAAAAATATAATTACGTCTACGACTTAGAGGTTCATTACTTTAAGTGTCTTATCCTGGCTATCCATGTCTGGATCTTGATTGGCTTAATCTCTTTCAATTTAGGAGCCATCCGTTTTCTTATATAATAAAGCCCTTTCTTTACAGACGTAACGGATTTAATATCAAAGTCTTGTCTACTTATTTGCTTCTTTTACTTACATATTTGATTTGGGGTTGGGAAAATTAATAACATATAAACAGGCGTTACGTTATCTTGGATCTGGCATATTTGCCCCAAGATTCCCTTCGACGTCCCAGTCTTCCGCAAGAAAAGTCACCGCTTTCCTTTTGATATATCGTTACGAAACTTTTGAAAGGCACAGTTGTGTAAACATGTACCTTGAGTTAAAGAGCGTAAAGACGCCTAGGGAGGTAGATAATGTCTACGCAACGGATGCTATTTTTAGCCGGAATGACTTCCACACGCAACTCGTAAAAAGGCTATTTTCTACTCGAAGCGCAATAAAACGTGTCCCGGATACAACGTTTTATCCCCCGTGCCTATCTCGGCTTAAGGTTACTCTCCGGTTATTGCATCCACTCGTTGAACTCAAATAAACACTCGCAAGAGGTCCTTGGGGAATGCTCCAATAATGGTACTCTCTGAACCCTCAACAGCTCAACACGACAAGCGGTTAAGGATGCAATCGAAAAGTTTTTGGTGCTTCTAGATAATATTCATACCATAACCCGCAAGACTTTGTCTTTGACACTGTTTTCTTAAAAATATTACTAACTAAGTATCAATAATCATTTTCATTGAGACAGGTTAGAAGAGACTGGCGTCCAGATTATTTTACAAATATTGTTTATTAAATATATTTTACTAGCAATCCACCCCGGCTTCGCACAGGTGTATTATAAATATATAAACTATAATATACTTAAATCACTCTATTCTATTTAAAAAAACGTAGTTTTATAGATATAAGCATACATAGGGACAAACAGACAGGGAGGCGACTTTGTTTTATACTATGTAGTGATTATATTTATATTGTTTTAAATATGTAAGTATATCTATTTACAAAGAATTCGTAATTACTTATAGCCATTATAAGAATTGATTCTTGTCATTTATCCTTGTGTTTATGTTGAATTGCGTTGACTATTTCCATGAATATTCAGACTCATCTCCGTAAATAGAGTTGATCATACGCTTACTACAGAAATAATACGCATAAAATTAGAACTTTGTGTCACGGCTGCTTCACAATGTCTGTTGAACTGTGAAGATAATTTCAGTAATTTCCAAGTGATCCCTGATCTTCTAAGCTCGGAAATAAACACATGATCACATCGGAACATTTGGAACGATATCTAGCGGTGGGACCGGTGACGGTGAACCCACGCAATATCGCGGCTAAAACTTGTTTTATTACTTTAGCTTCGAATAAATATGAGAAACTAGCTTTTGCTTGCGCCTTCGCCCGCATGATATTTTGATTTTTGTCCTATCCCACATGAACATTTTATTTTTTCGGGATAATAAGTAGCCCATGTCACTTTCCGTCTTTCAAACTATGTCCATGCCACAATCAAGTCAATCCGTTCCTGCGTGAAAGATGGACAAACCAACAAATACACTTTCGGACTTGTAATATTAGTAAGGATCATAGTAAGCCAGTAAGTAAGCAAGACGCGCCAGCGTAAATTTAATAGCAACGTAAAATGCGTTCTCTCTATCGAATGCCTAAAGTGAAAAAGAAACAGAACTATGCTATTTAGCTAATAATATAATTACGATGTCGCCTCTGTAATAGGGCTTATTGTCTATCTACGAGTATACCAGCTATATAGGTACAGGTTGTAGTTACGTCTCATCTTTTAAAAAGCATTACTCTTCTCACATGCATTTTCTACCTTATTATGGCGCATGGGTGTTACATGGCGTTCAGATTATTATACAAAAGCATAAAGAGATTGTAATTTTGCACCATCAGTGAGATAATAAGGAAGCATTACCCCATACCGTAGCTTATACTGTGTCATCGTATAATGCCGTGTGATTGCGCGTTCTTCCCATTCCAAGCAATATTTCCAGTTTAATAATAAATGGTAGTAAACGCTTTCTAGGCAAGAGCCTGGTCGTTACAAGCTTACAAGGAATTTGTAGAAAAGAAGACAATTGTTTGCTCGGTTTTAAAACTTTATTATTTCTAACGTTTCGATCTTTACGATTCGCAACTTCGTTGAAATAATTAATCATTAGTAGTTACAATATTCAAATTGTATACACTTTATTAATTAACGTTAATGATTAAAACTCGCTGAAGTGCCGCTTTGAACTTTACATTTATGTAACTTAAAGAGCTGTACTTACATAAAACTTTACTGGTAAAGTATATTTTGGCAAAGAACATAGATAGCTAAAAAATATAATTACGTCTACGACTTAGAGGTTCATTACTTTAAGTGTCTTATCCTGGCTATCCATGTCTGGATCTTGATTGGCTTAATCTCTTTCAATTTAGGAGCCATCCGTTTTCTTATATAATAAAGCCCTTTCTTTACAGACGTAACGGATTTAATATCAAAGTCTTGTCTACTTATTTGCTTCTTTTACTTACATATTTGATTTGGGGTTGGGAAAATTAATAACATATAAACAGGCGTTACGTTATCTTGGATCTGGCATATTTGCCCCAAGATTCCCTTCGACGTCCCAGTCTTCCGCAAGAAAAGTCACCGCTTTCCTTTTGATATATCGTTACGAAACTTTTGAAAGGCACAGTTGTGTAAACATGTACCTTGAGTTAAAGAGCGTAAAGACGCCTAGGGAGGTAGATAATGTCTACGCAACGGATGCTATTTTTAGCCGGAATGACTTCCACACGCAACTCGTAAAAAGGCTATTTTCTACTCGAAGCGCAATAAAACGTGTCCCGGATACAACGTTTTATCCCCCGTGCCTATCTCGGCTTAAGGTTACTCTCCGGTTATTGCATCCACTCGTTGAACTCAAATAAACACTCGCAAGAGGTCCTTGGGGAATGCTCCAATAATGGTACTCTCTGAACCCTCAACAGCTCAACACGACAAGCGGTTAAGGATGCAATCGAAAAGTTTTTGGTGCTTCTAGATAATATTCATACCATAACCCGCAAGACTTTGTCTTTGACACTGTTTTCTTAAAAATATTACTAACTAAGTATCAATAATCATTTTCATTGAGACAGGTTAGAAGAGACTGGCGTCCAGATTATTTTACAAATATTGTTTATTAAATATATTTTACTAGCAATCCACCCCGGCTTCGCACAGGTGTATTATAAATATATAAACTATAATATACTTAAATCACTCTATTCTATTTAAAAAAACGTAGTTTTATAGATATAAGCATACATAGGGACAAACAGACAGGGAGGCGACTTTGTTTTATACTATGTAGTGATTATATTTATATTGTTTTAAATATGTAAGTATATCTATTTACAAAGAATTCGTAATTACTTATAGCCATTATAAGAATTGATTCTTGTCATTTATCCTTGTGTTTATGTTGAATTGCGTTGACTATTTCCATGAATATTCAGACTCATCTCCGTAAATAGAGTTGATCATACGCTTACTACAGAAATAATACGCATAAAATTAGAACTTTGTGTCACGGCTGCTTCACAATGTCTGTTGAACTGTGAAGATAATTTCAGTAATTTCCAAGTGATCCCTGATCTTCTAAGCTCGGAAATAAACACATGATCACATCGGAACATTTGGAACGATATCTAGCGGTGGGACCGGTGACGGTGAACCCACGCAATATCGCGGCTAAAACCGCTTTATCCCTCGATGGCCTATTCCAAAATGACGATACGGCTTACATTTATAACGTCACTCAGCATCAGAGCGTTTCATTGTATGATTTAGATATGGAGTTGAGGCATTACCGAATTATAAATTTATAACCGAAATATAATGCATATTTTAGCGTAGACAATGAATTAGAACGGCTTCGCTGAGGTGGATTATACATAATAAACCTTCTTCTTGAATCACTCTATTTATTTAAAAAACTGCATCAAAATCCGTTGCGAAGTTTTAAAGTTCTAAGCATAGAGATAGACAGAGCGGGAAGCGACTTTGTTTTATACGAATTATTCCAATCTATCCCCCGGGGAACAGAACTATGTAGTGATCTTGAATCACTCAGACCCCTGAGAGAAAATATGTATTCTTTAATGAGAGAGATTTAGATATAACTGACTGAACGAAAAATAACTGGAATACAGATGAGCTTTAGAGGTCTGTGGATAATCTAAATGCTCAAACCCGTTACAGTAAGCAGCGTACCTATGATGTATCTAGCATGCTGGCAGCTATATACGCAACGGATTTTGATACCACGCTGAATATAATGGTGTTGCCTATATTAGTTTGCTATAGGCCGAATAACAGTTCTTAGCGGCTGTGATGTTTGCTGTTGCGGATAACCTAATCCTCGCGTAGCTGTTAATTGAGCTTCAGTTAAAATTAGGTTATCCGCAGCTTGTAGCTAACATCACAGCCGCCAAGAAGTCTGATTCAGCCTAAATTTTAATGATTGGTAGTTTACCTAGTAATCTCGCTTATTCCTATAGGTATGTCAGCAAAAACCACCTAACGTGTTAAGAAGAAACATTACTTCAGATAATACCTATAAATCTACATCAGCTACCTATTAACTCAAACGTGTTGCAAGATTCTATCAGGTTCATTACCAAGCTCGTTACCTATTTTCAAATGATCATTTAACATTCCTCATAAAACTAACGGTCTTGTGCAGTTCCGACGAGAATTGAGAATGTAAACATGGCTGCTATCCAATATCTTACTCTGTTTATAAACAAAATTAATTCTGTAAATGTTCATACATTATGTATGGTACATTTTATATGAATAAAGTCACACGATTTAGGTTTTGGAAAGTGTTACGGGTAAATACTAAGTACCGTTATAACGATATAATAAATAAATTTATCTACACTAATGTTGTAACATTCTACTTATGTTTCCAATACTTGACTTATAATGACTACTGTTATAGCGCAGACAACAAAACACTCAATTTAAGCAATTTCACATGATGTTATAATATCCACATCGATATCGTAAAATCTCATTATACCATCGCGCGCTCGCTCCTGATTGGCCCTGCGCGCGCAGCTGCGCTCTCATTGGTTAGATTTTAATGGCGCCAAGTTCATTGTGACAATACACGTACGCGTGAATTTAATGTTTCGCAATATGTTTTTTTTTTTTTTTATTAGTGAAGATAAAGTAGTGTATGCAACTGCATATAACACGGGTATTAAAACACTCGTTACTATTATGAAACTCGCTGCGCTCGTTTCATAAACTCATACTCGTGTTTTAATACCCTTCATTATATGACAGTTGCATAAACTACTATTATAAATGTTCTAGACTTATAAAGATGATGAACTGATTTTCAAAAAACGAACAAAATCTGTTATTGAATATTATTACTGGTTGAGATCCACACAAAAAGTAAATGATTTCTTTTATCCACTACAATAACAAATTCACCAACAAAACTTCGGTACAAAAATTACGATATTCGCGAAATAAAGGGTTACAGATTGAATTTCCTATCGAGTATCGGACAAACATTTACATAGTATAATAGATGTAAATAAATGTGAATGTTGATATTGGAAAAATAAAATTGTGCGTTGTGCGTATCTACGAGTACCTATGCCGAGATTGCTTTCTATTTTTAGCAAATCTAACAACTTATAGAACATATTTCTAAACTAATAGGGATCATATGTGTAAAGCTATCAGGCAGCTTATAGCCTAAAAGTCTTAAACTATTAAGGATCTATCCTATTTTTTAAAACGGTTCTTTTACTGGAAATTATATAGCTTTTTTTATTTTAAGTTCATAAAATACATAAGTACCTACCTACTTGATTTTGAATAGAAATATTTACTCACTCCTTATTTATTATTAATTATAGGTAAATCATTTATTCTTGCGTAGGTATATGGGTACAAACAGAGATCTTATAAAGAAAGTAAAAAAAAACATCCTTCATATCCGACCTTTCGGCATGCAAAGAAAGTAAGTACCTACGAGTAAATAATAAAAAAGCCAGAAATTGAAAAACTAGTTCACATATTAAGCACACAAAAACACAGATTTACACAATATAATTATAAATTCGCCAAATGCATGCCAATGATACTTGATATTTTCATTTTTAATGTCAGGAATAATAATAATTACAATAATGTCAAGGTGGGATTTTGTCAAGAACTGATATGGTAAAGTACCTGTATGATTAAAATTTGTCATTCAAGTATTCGTCAATGTCATAATAAGTCTTCTCTTGTAGAAAACATTTGAGTTTACGTTTCATAACATAGTGATTCGTTGGAAATGAAACTCGATAGATGGCGTTGTACCATCTTAAAACGCGATAACATTTGGTTTCACTACTACGGTGCGACGTCTCGGTGAAGTGTACCGTGTAACAACAAATATTAAAAATAGAAGTTTTTATAATAAGGTCGCCACGAAAGTGGAATGGTCTTTATATTTATATTGAGTATGAGTATGAGCAAGTTTAAAGTAAGTCAAAATTCGAATTATTTCGAATATTAACGAGTTGAGAGAATATCAGACGCTGCTTAACCCAATTAAATGAATAATGTAATAAACATTGCAATTTGCATCAAATTTTTTTTTCATAAAATTTGTAGTTACTTAATCTTATCTAAACATTAAGAACATTTTACTTAGTTATTTGACACTAAGTAAAAAAAAAAACAAATTATAGTAAAAGTAAATGAGTTGAGTGAATATCAGACGCTGCTTAACCCAATTAAATGAATAATGTAATAAACATTGCAATTTGCATCAATTTTTTTTTCATAAAATTCGTAGTTACTTAATCTTATCTAAACATTAAGAACATTTACTTAGTTATTTGAAACTAAGTAAAAAAAATCAAATTATAGTAAAAGTAAATGAGTTGAGTGAATGTCAGACGCTGCTTAATCCAATTAAATGAATAAAGTAATAAAAATTGGATCCAATTTTTTTTCATAAAATACGTATAGTTTTACTTAATCTTATCTAAACATTAAGAACATTTGCTTATTTAATTGAAACTAAGTAAAAAAATCAAATTGAGTGAATACCAGACGCTACTAAACCCAATAAAGTCAATAAAATAAATGTATTCAAATACTTTATTTTCTACTAAGTGCTTTACAAATAGGTCTTATAAAGCTCTTAAGACTTAGTTGCCCTTGCCGGGCATTGCAAATACAGGGCGCTCTCTGTAGTAGAACATACTTAGATAATATTATCCCTAATAAATAAAATTATATAATTCAAAATAGGGATCTCTTAAAATAACCTTAATAATATTAGCTTAAATAGACGTATTTAAGACTAAACAATTTATACATTAATAAAGGTGCAAAATGACCCGAAATTACCAATTGAAGCGAAACATTAGCATAAAAAGTCGTTCAGTCGGATAATTAATTCAAAATTAATCACCCTTATCTCTATTGCGGGAAGTTCATCACGGTTGAAAAATAGAAGCCACAGAGGCACGCGACCGTCGACAGTGAGCAATGAACCCTGGGGGAAACTAATCCCTGGATTAGGAAAGGGCAGATGGGCATCTCAGTACAGAGTGAAACTAGCCGCTGCAAGCACCGCTCGTGAAGTAGTGGTACCTGCCTAATCATAATGCAAAAGAAGCATTAGACAAGGTCACAGTACAGTCAAGTTTTTGGGTCACTTTGTTTTCTAAAATTATACGTTTCATTCACATAAATATCTATTGTTCATGTTTGACTCATCAGTCAAAAGTCAATCATGTACAATGGACATTATTTTGTGAGTACTTATGTAATGGCACACATCTTAATATATCTAACTTCTAATGTTTTGTAGTCAGCCATGATAACAAACAGATTTTAATACAATTGCTTGATGCCGGGTGTTTTAACTCAAATAACTTTTCGTCGTTTGTCTAGTCTACTCCTTATTTCAAGGGTGACGTGACTTAAACCCTTCAAAAGACTTAGTTAAGCATCTGAGTTTATTCTGTGACGAAACTATCTTAATTAACCAAAGAAAAATTGAGGTTGAAGAGGATTCTCTTTAGTTTTAGCTAGTTAGCTCCGTTGCAGGGGTGAAACGAATTGTTATTCCCGACTACTACGTGTCTACTTTTTCAAGTGAATGCTAGAAGGAATTGCAATGTTTTAACGTAATATATGAATATGATCCTTAAACTAATAAACCTGTTGATTTTATATGTACAAGCCATTGCACATTAATCTTATACCACGAGACTTATCGCGCAATTGAGTCCTTACGAGATAAAATATTAAACAATTGCTGAATAAGTCCTGTAGTACCTATAAGAAAAATGTGCTCAAATCACTCAAGTTTAAAAATAACACAAGCCATCGCTAGCATAGCTTGGTGATTCTAGGTAGTACTACAAAATACAGAAATTATAACTGCATAATCTATTAATACATGGAAATAGTTGGATTATCTTTTTGAAACGTTTTTGTACATGGCCAAATCAATTTATTTTGTTAATCTCAGTATAAATCGGTGTTACAGCACTATCCACATATTACATCATTTCATAAATCCACCTGTCCTTCGACACCCATATCGTAAACGGATTCCCGCTTATGGTTGCTCGCATCATGTTTATTGGAGAAAGTAATTCCTCTAAGAAGACATAAACCTAAGTAGGCGTGTGGCGCAATAACCATATAAAGGGTCTAATAAGTCGAATCAACTCAAAAGTTTATGAATGTGGTATCTACTGCTGTTTCGTTAATGTACCAATAGGTTTAATCGGATAATTCTACCTAAGTTACTGACGAATTAATGCTTATATGGTACCTTCTTTATCGTTAGGTGTCGTATTATGCATTTATATGAGTTTTATCTTGTTAGACTCATATTTAGAGGAGATAGGACAGAAGATTATATAATAAGCTAAGACTTACAGGAAGGTGCAAGAAGTAGACATCAAAAGTCATACAAACAGTGAAGTTAAATATTTAGGTGATTTTAAAATTCGAGCTTAGAGCATTTTGCATGAAGACAGTCCGTCTGGCCATCTTGCAACGAATGCAAACCTTTCAAAATGACCAAAGATTTTGAAATTTGTGCAGACGTTCGTCTGCACAAATTTCAAGGATTGCAAGGATTACCTGCCGAGTTAGTATACGCACCACGAAATAATTCTTTCGACGTGTCAAAACGAGACAGAGGTATGGTGATGTATAAAACTGTCACTTTTTCACCCGTGGAAAAAAGTTTTTTTCGTGGCCGTATGTTAAGGAACATATAATGATAACATACTCGTAAATATGTAAATAAATAAATACAATTTGCGCTTTAACATTATGATATTAGTATAGATAGTAGGTATCTATAAATCAGTGTTACCTTCATCGCATAGTATCATAAAAACTATTGTCATGCCTTCAATTTTGTCGTGGACTAGTTTTTACGCCTACGTGTATAATTTTCGATTGTTATTGAATTAGCCTTGTCGACGGCGCGTACCGTCATTTGCTCTGACCCATGATCGCAGTATTTTATTATACCACCCGCTGACCCTTGTAATATTAGATAATGTTTTTATTGCAAGCTATCAACAGTGTTAGAAGAACGGTGATCATCGTTGTATGTAGGTTTACTACTATATTGATGACTCAAATCCAAGACATGTTCGAAAGATAGGTATGTACAACATTAACTCAACATAAACTTGAAAACAAAACGTTATACGATGAAAACGTAGAAATTAAGAAATATGAAATTCCGAAGACGGCTTCAAAAACATAACGAAATGTAGGAGCAGAAAAAGGTATTCTTCGTTTGGTAAAAAAAAAAATGAAACATAGAGCCCCGTGTCTCTAAAAAAGTTAAACCAGTCGTGTTTTTTTTTTGTGATCATAAATCAAGTAATCATTATACATAGAAACTACAGCCTCTTTGAAATTAGTTTTTACCGCCATCCTATCCATTAAATAGGCACATAAAAATTCCAGGAACCAGTTAATTTTTCCGCCAACATCAAAAATAACGAGGTTCATTGACACCTTATAAAATCACAAAACAGATTGCGCAAAAAAGGCTATACTTAACACTTATACCTATTACGAATCACGTTGCATCGGTGTTCGACACATCCGCGCGTGTTCGGATGGCAAAAAATAATTGCCATTCCTTTATAAAAACAGCGTAAGTGTTTTTTAATTAGCTCATTATGTTATGAAAAGGGTTCTGCTCAAGGCAAACCGGAATGACGCTCCAGTTAATTTTCAAGCCTACTTATGACGCCTTGAACTTTAAAGTATACATTGTCTTTATGGTATGGTAAGTAAATAGTAGATACTCTATTACTCTTAGTAAAGAAAATAGGTACATACTTAAATTTTATGAGTATGAACAGCTGAAGTGGCAGTTAAGGTACAGGTAAAGCTAGTTCGCGGAACGGATAGCCGATGGAGCCGAAAAGTTTGAATGTAGACTACGAATCTGCAAGCGTAGCGTACCTACTACGCAAACCGCGCGTACTCTTGTCTCATTGCGGTCTTAAAATCGGCGGTCCACTTTGTCGGTGGACGTCAACTACAAAAAAACGCTAGATAAGTGGAAGCAAGCTGATTCTGAACGGTCATCTTGGTAATCCAGCACGTTGCTGGACGTGATAGATCTGCATCGCTCGCCTCGCTCACCATAAAATCGCCTCTGGCAGATATAATGATAATGAAAAGTATTTCGATTCCAGTTAAATTAAGAAGAGTCCAAAATATTTAAATAAAACATCAGATAAAGGTTGAAAGAAGAAATCGTATCGCACAATAGAATCGTTTATACAGATGGTATTGAATTGAGGTGTAGGGAAGAACAATGGAATGGTAAGCCGAATGACACAAATGCTCGCACTTCCGCAAACTCGAGATTTCACTTTGTACCTTGAATAACCTTTAAACTGTGGAATGGAAAATATTTAACTTAGTCTCAGGTTGAAATAAGAACAGGAAATATGTTTGGCCACGTTGCATGACATGAAAATTAATTATCAGTATAGTAAAAGAAGATTTCGAAGGAATGATAGGAATAGGTACCTTTGTTATCCTTCAATTTCCCAGATAGTCTATCTACTTATAATATTGCAAGTTCCTAAACCTTTAAATTGATATCCGGTCAGTGCCAGGCACAAAACTGCAGTTATGAAGCAAGTACGGTATATGGAGCGGAGCTATAAAACTTCATGTAGAGCACCTTTATAGAAATGGCTGTATTGCCCATTATTTTAGTTTACTTTACCGTAAGCTAGCACCAAGTGCATGAAGTATGGACAGCTGATGGAACAGTATGGGCGTCCGTGCAATGTAAGCTTGACGCGTTTCCATAACTGTAAGCCAATGACCGGCAAGCAACGTTCATCACGGTCAGTCTTCAGACCGCGGGTGGCACTTACAGCTGAGCGCTACCGTGGCTCGGATGACACGTTAATTGTAGGCCCCGGTTGTTTTAACCGTATAGCCATATCAGAGGCCTTCAGACGGCTTTAAAACTCTGACACCAGGGCTAGCCACCCGGCCTATACGAACTTACTTACCGGTCAGAAATTCTGTTCTCAAAATGTTTGTTCCTTTATATATTTACTCAAGATAGTGTACGGCAAGTAATTTGTACTACAATATACACGTTATATTGTTCCTATAAGCGCAGAATAGGAGATGATCTTCTTTGGATGTCCTTTGACTGAAATTTATATTCCATATACCTATAAAAAAAATAGCAAAAATTTCAAGATCCAATGTATCAGTTTTCCGAATGTTACGATCTTACATTCTTTATTACTTCGTTGATGTCAATGGGTGTGAAGAGAAAATAAAACGGTCACTCATTATTTAAAAAAAAACTCGGCTTATCCATTCGCCGGTTTGCAATGGTGTTAAGCAGCTCTTTATTACAGTAGAATGGAGTAGACACTACAACTCTACTCAGTAGAGCGATCAATGACTTGACGGAAAATAGTTATTTTTCTCGTTATCGACAAGTTTTCAAAATTAAAACGCAATTACATCAAAGCCTTTACTGTTATTATACTGACACTACACGGTATTATACGCAGTCGTTGATGGTATCGGGTACTTCCGGTAGCGTACAATGAGCACCGGAAGTAACGGCGCGTGCGCTCGTGCGATCTACCCGCTTTATACGCTTACCCCTTTACAACCGGCTCAATACAATCGTGAGGATCGATAAAAAAATTGGCGCAAAAACCATTTTGATTTTGTAAACACAACCGGTCTCATACGTTCGTGCGGGATGAGCAGATAACCGCACGATCGTATGAAACCGGTTGCGTTCACAAAATCACCATGGTTTTCCCGTCAATTTTTTTTTGATGATTTTATGCCTATATTGAGCCGGTTGTAAAGGGTTACTTTGGGCACAGCGAGATTGGTCGATAAGATTTAAAAAGTCATTTGTTTTATGTATAATTGGTATTTAAGAGTGATTTCGTCTAATATTTGTAGTTTATAGTAGTTAACAGACTTGATGGTTGACAATAAAGCCACTTCTGACTTGTGACTATTTAACTATACATAAAGCCCAATTACAGAGGCGCCAGCGTAAATTTAATAGCAACGTAAAAAACGTTCTCTCTATCGAATGCCTAAAGTGAAAAAGAAACAGGACTATGCTATTTAGCTATTATAATTACGCTGGCGCCTCTGTAATCGGGCTTACAGTGTCCTAGTTCTGTTGTCGTCCTTTATTATCACAAACTCAAGAAAGAGATAGTGCATATTAAACTAGTCAAGTAGGTAAGTCAGTTCTTACTTTTCCCAACAAGTTTAGAAGAGACTAGCGGCGCCCCGCGGTTTTACCCGCGTTGTGCCCGTTCCCGTGGGAATTTCGGGATTTTTTATACATATAAACCTTCCTCTTGAATCACTCTATCCATTAAAAGAAACCGCATCAAAATCCGTTGCGTAGTTTTAAAGATTTAAGCATACAGACAAACAAACAAACAAATAAATAAACAAACGAAAATAGCGACTTTATTTTATACTATGTAAGGATTGGTGTCAGTTATAAGCAAATTCGGGCGACGTGAGCCAACCATCTAACTACCGCCCAATATCCCTTCTCTCTTCGATCTCAAAAATTCTAGAAAGAGTGGTGAATGGTTGTTTCACGAGCTTCCTTGAGAGAGAGAATATTATTTCACCGAACCAATTCGGTTTTCGCTCTGGCAAGTCGACGGAGGACGCCGTTGCATCTCTAGTTGACTTTGTTGCCGGTAAAATGGACACTGGCCAAAAGTGTATCGGCGTCTTTCTCGATCTTGCCAAAGCGTTTGATACAGTATCCAGAAAAATCTTACTTAGGAAGCTAGAACTCCTAGGAGTACGTGGAAATGCATTAAAATGGTTTTGCTCCTACCTTTCTCATCGCAGGCAACGAACGAAACTTAAAGAGATGTGTAGTGAGCTGGAGGAAGTATGTTTTGGCGTGCCACAGGGCAGTGTGCTGGGCCCCACTCTTTTCCTGGTATATATAAATGAGCTATGCCTCCTAAACATTAATCACGCCAGAACATTTGCCTTTGCTGACGATACTGCAATTATTTTTCATGACCAAAACTGGGACGCGGTATCGAGAGTCACAAATGAAGGCCTCCGAACAGTGGTAAAATGGTTGCAACAAAATCTGCTGACACTAAACGCAAATAAAACTAAAGTTGTTGCTTTTCGAGTATCGAGCAGATCAGCGCCAACTCGTCCTCTTTGCATCAAGCTCCACGTATGCAATGTGCAAACTAATGCCCAATATATATGCAAGTGCCCTGTACTGGAAAACGTCCAGAATATTAAATATCTGGGCATATTTATCGACGAAATGCTGTCATGGACAAAACAAATAGAGGAACTGAGCAATAGAGTTAAAAAACTAGTTCACATCTTTAAAAAACTGAGAACCGTTGCTGACGTCAAAACCATCGATATGGTATATACTGCACTATGTAGGTCCATTCTCACCTATTGCATCACTTCTTGGGGTAATGCTTGCACCACCCATCTAATAAAAGCTGAGCGAGCACAAAGGCTTGTTTTAAAGGTTGCTTACAAAAAGCCATTTCGATATCACACAGATGATCTTTACAAAGATACACATCACCTTCGTGTCAGACAGCTTTTTATACAAGCCTGTGCTTTAAGATTCCATCGAACAGCTCACATAACTAGTAACTGCCACCAGAGGAACACTCACTCCAGGCGGACTCACAGATGGGAATTCCCCAGAACAAAAACCTCCATTGGGCAAAAATGTTATAGCTTTATAGGTGCTCTGATATATAAGCACATGCAAACAAAACTAAATATACTAAAAGATACCAAATACGTATGTAGAAAGAAAATATACGAATATTTAACTTCTTTGGACTACAATGAAACAGAAGAAATTATTAGAATTAAAAAATAATAAAATGTAACAGAAATATATATAATACAAACATATACATACATTATCACTCATACTAAACTCGTGCCACATCACCAACTCAACAAAATATAAGTACACATATACTAACTTTCTCTGAAACACCAAACAGATAAATTGGCACGCACTGTTTAGCTTAGCACTAAGAAGAGGACTAACTCCCACAAACTCAGGGAATCCTACTGTGGGAGTTAGTGCCCCACGTAATCATCATGTTTGTTACAATTATTAATAAAATTGATTATAAGATAAAATTGCATGAATAACATCTCTACTACCTACTTAATTTAACTAATACTTACTGTTATAATCTTAATTAATATGTGTTGTACATTTTTGGTTTCAATTAAATAAATTTATTATTTATTTACAATAGATCACACGGATACAAAAAATATACAAATTAAATAAAGTTTCGTACAGTTTTCTTCACGGCTCCAATGTGTTTGAGTTAGTATAGTTTAGAGAAATCATTTAGAATTGATCTCAATATCTCGCTTGACGTTGAGTTATATGTAGTTATATAGAAGAAAGATGTGACAGAAATGTAATTTTATAGTTTTGATCAGCTCTTTTGACTTAAATTCCGCCGTATATTACCAACTTCAAACAAAATATCAGTTTATTCAACTGATAATTTTTTTCGCTAAAATGGCGTGATCTACTTCTATCGTGCACCAAATTCGAATAGTTCGCTTGAAGTGATACATACAATTTTTACATTGTTGTTGATTTTTCAAAAACGGCTCAGCCGATTTTGTTAAAAATTAAATGGGACCACCTCGGGATGGATTATATGGGTACACACCCATCTTCCCACTTTAAACAAAACAACAACAAAAAAATGTTTGATTCGGTTTTCAATTGGCGAAAATATCGATGAACATACACAAAAAAACATACAGACGAACATAGAACCTCCTCCTCTTTGGAAGTCGGTTACAAAGGATTCGAGCCAATAAGTACTTTCACTCGTCATTTCTGTCACCCTTTCCAGAATGTCGCTTACACAACCAAAACTCGGGACGTCTCACATCGAAATCTTTCCGAATAGGCCAAATAATGCGTTCTTTAGCAAAACATCAGCTAACAAAAAGAAGAGTATCTACTGATAACACACAATACGTACACTATTGGTTCGCTTATCAGTTTATCAGAGGGCAGGTGTTGCAGTTCAATTTCCAATAGCTCACGTGCATTCCATTTGATAACAATAAATTTCAGTGGAAATTTAAAACGTGTTTAATTTACGAATGAATGCTGTATTGCTTTTCCGAGATTTTCTCTTTTACCTTGAAACTTGTAACGTACTGTGACAATATTTATGCTTACAAAAATTATTTTATGATTTCAAGTGCCCTGTGAAATAGGGCCTATTCTGTGATTTCAAGTTAATGATGCCAGAAGGTCTAAAGATAATCCAAATGCTCAAGCCCACTGCCAGTTGGCAGCGTGCCCAGCATGCTGGCTGCATTGCCACGCTGAATGGCAATGCTTATGCGTTGAGCCAAATAAACACCAGCATTTTGGTCACGCGTCGCGTCCACCAGACGCCCAGAAAGACTTTTGAAAATGATATGAGCTCCCGGCCCCCACGGACCCAATGTCTCAACTCCAAATGGCTCAAAATGCTTTTTGTGTAATAGTAGTGTAGTTTTGTTGTAGTTAATAAAGGCACTTTTGCCAATAAAAAAAAAACTAATAAAATATCATCTATGATGCCATACCTACATAAGTTATACGACACGACTAATAAACTCTCATCCCCTCCCACAAATCATACAAATCTTTTTTTAATGTCCATGTGTCTTTGCCTTTACTAAAAGCCGCAACGAAATATCATCATCATCCTGACCTTATCTCACTATGTGGGGTCGGCACAGCACGTTTCCTTTCGCCACTTCACTCTATCATACGTCATCTCATCATCAACTTATTTCTCTCGCATATCATCTTTCACACAATTCATCCACACTTTTTTGGTCGTCCCCTCCCATTCTTGCCGCTTACCACCATGTTTAGGGTTTTTTTCATGACATAACTGACTCTCTTCCCATCTTATGAGATATTAAATTTTAAAGCTATAGCAAGAATATCGTTCAGTCACAAATAGATAAATTAAGAGGAGGTGTAATAATATTTGAAGAATATTATTAGACCTTTCCTCTTACAAATCATACAAACCTTTTTAAAAAAGTCCACGATATCACACTTTATTCAGCCTCTCTCGGCCCCTTGAGTCTCAGCTTGTTGTAAAAGCCGGCTAAGTACTTTTAGATTTAAAAGCTACAGCGAGAAAATATCCACTTAGCTACAAATAGTTATCCAGTCGCTAACTACCCCAGAAATAAGGGCAAGCACTTAAAGCTGTGAATGTTTATGACTAAAACTATTGGAACCGTTTCACCGACAATAGCACAGTGCCACAGTATGGTGATTTATTTTTCCCAAAGCCTTTCTCGGTTTCATTTCATTAGTCTCTTTCTAAGTATGTTTATGATAACAATTAAACCTTTTACAATATGCTTTCCCCTTTGTTTTTGTTCTAAAATATCTGTTTACTTATCCAAAAACCGGAAGTCCGTTCGTGTAGGTACTGTGTCCGAATCCGAATAGAATACTTGAGTAATTTAATTATAGCTTTTTTATCGTGAATGGCAGTCATCCATCAGCCACATTACGTCCACTGCTGGACATAGGCCTCCCCTATGGATCTCCAATAATAATGAATGGCAGTAACATGCTAGATATAAACGACTTTCAATCGTCCCATTTGCCCAATCTATTAGCCGTACTTACTTACTATACGTATCAATAAATAAAAGAAACCTATATTAACCCATTTATGGCCATTTTTCGACCGATATTTCACTATGGTTCCTCAAAACCCTCTAGTTCAGTTGGCCAGTGCAGTTGGTTAAACAACAAAGATATCGCACCAGCTTTGTTTCAAAAAGTCCCCTTATCTCACCTTAGATGAAATGTCACAGCCTTATACAAAACTGCAACTTGGAATCAACAAAATGTAACAGCAGATTTTTTTTCTAGTTTTGAATTGGCCCCATAGTAAAAGTTAATTGTAATGATGGTCCTAATTACCCCCTTATGGCTTAGTATACCAGTTCTGGATTACCATGTATAGCTACTGACCTGTCCTTGGTAACACGCGAAAACTCTTTTGATGTTTTTGGCATAGCATCACACATGGATTTGAATCTCATCAACATCATAATTTAAATTCACAGCTATATGCGATTACGAGCGGTATTTCTACCAGATCACGCCAGAAACAGCTAGTAGCAGTTATAATGTACGAGTATGTATGACTATGAGATGCATCGTCAACGCTCCATTGACTTCCCCATAGGGCTCATTGTGGAACCGCTGACGGATGCAATCAGCCGATGATTTACCGGCGATGGTGGCGGAGCACGAACGGGAAATTATTAGATGCTTTGTTATGGGTCACATCCTAGAACGCTGTGTTTAAACTCTTTATTCAAAATTTGGGTTTAGGGGAAGGTCGAAGATTTGAAATGTCATAAAAAATAATTTAGATTTAGCCCTGCAGAGTAGTTTAAAAATGTTATTTAGCTGTATCGTCCAATAAAGTTTTTTTTTTTTTAATATGACGCCTATGGTGTTTTTTTTTTCTTCGTCTCTACCCATGTTTTATAAATAAATAGTAGTTAATATTAAAAAGAGTAGTAGTATGTAAAGTTTAAAAAATATAAAACATATTATTGGATATATCACTGGCTCTGGTGTAGAGAAAGTTGACAATTACAATTATTAACCATACTACCACAGTAAATACATTACTGTTATACTACGCTGGTGTTGCTGAGCAAATACAAAAGACCTCAATAACGCTTGATTATGTCAGTTTTAAAGCCACAGACAAACTTCAACTCATCAGCAATTCATATCAAAACCATAAAACGAGTAAGTCAAATAAACCCACATGAAATGCAGGTATTGATTCACCGCGCACAATACTGTTGTTTTCATATCCCATTGTTTCACAAACCATGGTTACGCAACACATTGTGTAGTTCTACATCCTGTTAAATCGTATTGTAGCTACACAAATTTAAACCTTACACCTTCAAGATAGAGTTACTAAAGCAATGGTTTGTTCTCTGTAAATACGACTCTGGATTTATTGTAGCTTGAAGAGTACTCTTTGAATGAAGAATTATATTTAAGAGCAATAAATAGACCCCTATGGTAATAAAGAGCAAATTGAGTGGAGCTCCAGTTAAACTCATTGACTGTAGTTGCAGTATGTTGCAACTCTTGAATAGAATTATGAGCAAAGAACCATGAATTATGGGGCAAGCGATAGTTCTTTCACGTTGTACTTATAAGTGATCAAATTATACAATACTAGCTAATAGAGCGACTATTTGAAAAAAAATAGTACTTTTTAACCGACTTCCAAAAAGGAAGAGGTTCTATGTTCGTGTGTTTGTATTTTTACATTCAATAATTTCGCCAATTGTGAACTGAAACGAAAAAATCTTTTTTAGTTCGAAAGGGTATACTCCCGAAGTGGTCCCATTTAAATTTAACAGAAATCGGCTGAGCCGTTTTTGAAAAAACCAACAATAATGTAAGCAATTCGAGCGAAATATCCGAATTTTGTACACGATCAACATCGATAATTTCGCCAATTGTGAACCGAATCGAAAAATTATTTTTTAGTTTGAAGGGTATACTTCCAAGGTGGTTCCATTTTAATTTTGCAGAAATCGGCTGAGCCGTTTTTGATAAATCAACAATAATGTAAACAATTCGAGCGAAATATTCGTATTTTGTACACGATGGCAGGCGGTTTTGCCATTTTTCGGATCGAATACATGTTACTTTTAATTATTAATTTTAAAAAGTGTGAATATTCTCGCAAGTCGAAGTCACTAACCTGAGAGATTTTTTAGCTAGCACTTTGGCAGAATTAAATTAATCAAATCAAAGTAGATACTCGTATAAACTCGGAAGTCAATACTAGTATAAATAATATAAGCTATATTGAGAAAGTAAAATCGTTATCATTTTTCTTATCAAATTGAAATTCTTCGTGCGGGTCATCAAAGGTCAATCAAAAGTGGTTCTCCATCATTTCTCCTCGTAAATTGGCAATCCCAAATTGATTGAAGTCTGCTCCAAAATACCACGGGCTGAAAATAAAATATACGCTCGCGACATTTCTCAGCGTCTGGCACCTGATTGATCTCGTTAGGGTCTGATGATTCCTTCTGAGTGACGCTGATTCTCGATCTTTCTATTTGCGCTATTTAGCTTTGAGTTTCCCATACGGGTTTGGCTACGATTGGGCCTTTCCGGCGTTTCCGTGACCTTACTCTGACCTGTAAATATTCGCAACCCTACCAATATTATAAACGCGAAAGTTTGTGAATATGTGTTTCATGTTTGTTACTCTTTCACGCAAAAACTACGGAATGGATTGAGATGAAACTTTGCAAAAATGATGCTTATACATCAGAATAACACATAGGCTACAATTTATAAAGATATTGCGTGAAACGATGTTCGCCGTGTCAGCTAGTATGTAATAATTTCTCAGTTCTTAAGCGTTTGTTTGCATTTCTGCGATACAAATATTTAAGGTGCTTCCTACTAATATTATAAACGCGAAAGTTTGTGAGTATGTTTGGATGTTTGTTACTCTTTCACGCAAAAACTACTGAACGGATTGAGATGAAACTTTGCAATAATGATGCTTATACATCAGAATAAGACATAGGCTACAATTTATAAAGATATTGCGTGAAACGAAGTTCGCCGTGTCAGCTAGTATGTAATAATTTCTCAGTTCTTAGGCGTTTGTTTGCATGTCTGTGATATAAATATTGAGGGTGCTTAGCAAATAAATGACGAATATTGATTTCGACTTTCTGTTTAAACGGTAACTTACTCGTAATCGAGAAATCGTAAGCGTAAATGAAGATGATCTGTTCTTGAAATTCTTTGCTGATTTTTAAAGCAATGTATTATGTGAGACTTCAGCTGCACACAAAATACAAAACTATAGCGTCTTTCCTAACCTGGAACGCGAGACCGAGTCCTCAAATGGAGTTATGATCGCTACGGTTAAACCCAAGTTTGTAACTAGGTAAAGATGAATACCTCACGTTATTATAAATTCTAATATCACGCTTCAGGTACCCAACTTTCATAGATGAGTTTGAGAACCACCGCACTATTAGATATTCTGCGCTGGTGCCTGTCGAATTCAATCCCTCAAAGGGTTATGGGCTTTACTAGATTCATCCTCAATTTACCCTGAAGCAAACCGTCTCCAGGCGCTGTGGGATGAAATACAGACATCTGTTTCGTACCGAGATGAGCGTTTGTCAGCTTTGAAAACTTCTTCAGTTAGAGACAAGTAGCGTCTATTTTGCTCACATATATTGTGAAAGTAATACTACAAGAAATATAATAAAACTTAAGAATAAACGATAACAATAACGAGAAACAAGAGGGGCAATTGCTATGGTAACATCTAATCATCTCTACTTATAATTTTGTAAATAATGCTCAGGATCGAAACTGTCTTTAAAGGATGTTCGAAAAAGATAAAGTAATATTTAACACAAATATTATATCGAGAGATGTGAACCGACAAAACATTGGCATTGCCTTCGTCCTCATTAGTAAAATAAGGTAAGGAATTCAATTAATTACAATAATAAACTTAACGAGATTACGCGAAGCGAAAATATCGAAATTAATTACCAGTATACGAAGTCGACGACAAAATTAGAACTTTGTTAAGTTTTGCCAGCACAATTTTAATTAAAACAAAAACAAGATAAGAATAGGCGTTAATTAAGAGTAGGAAGTGGTTTTAATTGACGACAGACGCAATACTTAACTAATTTAGTTCAAAGGCGACTGTAGATGGTCAGCCGTCTACTGGATAGGTATTAACTAACTAAAATTCAGAAGTGGCATATGTTTAAAAATAATGATAAATGATATCTAGACAACGAAAAGATAAATGTAAGATTTTGATTGCATTCAAAAACTACCAAGCAAAGTTAAGAGACATGGTACTTTTGCTAAGACTGTTCAAAAAAAGAATAATGCTGCTATTATATACATTGGACATAGCAAATAAATATTATTTCTTTAACTTTTTTTTATATTTCATATAGGTTTGCGTTGAACTACACACTGCCTGATGTTAAACAGATATGCAGTCCAGGATGTAACACGCTTACCTAGAAAATACCTATCTACTCGGTATTTGAAAACACCTACATTGTACTTACTTCTAAAAAGGAAGGTCCTGTTTACGATACAAAATTAAAACTTCTTTAATCTGTAAAAAAAAATAGCATACGTACGACTGGGAGGGCCGCCGTACAATAAGAGAGACAAATGCTCAGCGGGAATAGTTACAGTACGAGTATGTAGGTGTTGATGATTTTAATAATGTATATTTCAAACGACTCGTGGCGTCTCTGAGTAAACAAAATAGCTATACTTACATAAAGCACATCATAGACGTCTGTGTTTGTTTCCACATTTAGATTTGACGTACAAACAGTCTCGATAGGCACTCTCGTGTGTTGTAAACGAAACGATATTCGTGCGATAATCCAAACGTAACACGAAAATATACCACGGATCCAAACCGCTGATGTTATCCTAAAATACGTAATGGAAGGATTAAGTGACGTAACAAACCTCCATAAGGATTACATTAAGATTAGTAAGGAATATAGGAAAAGGAAAACGTCTTTCAAGCTCGTTCCAACTTATGAATTTTCCATCAAAGTCATATCGGATTGTTCGTTTATCTCCTGTTAGCTTTTTTTCTTTGGAGGCCAATGCAAAAAATCCGGAGTTTATTCGTTCTTGTCCTACACCATCGGTCACGGTATTGTGCTTATCGATTATGACATGTATGGCATTGGTCTTAGGTCAGGATATGACAATGGTGTTTGAGTGACGGTGACCTTCTTGCCTGTAAATAATAACTACAAAAAACTTGGTGCTTAAACTATAGAGGCGCTGATTTCATCTATAAGTACCTACAAAAGTAAAAGACGTCTTTCGAAGATTGTTCAACTCAATGGCTTGTCAAATATATTGAGCAGTGAGCTGATATTAAACTTCAACAGACTACCTATTTGCATTTTTTCTCATTCTAACCTGAACATAATCTCTATCTACGTACTCGTACTACGTACGCAGAATTCAAATTGAATTATATTGGAAGTTAAAGAACGGTTGAACCTAACTTTTACATTTCAATTCAAGTCGAGATCACAAGTTGTCTGGAATCTTGCATAAAATACTCTGAAGTTAAAATGGAAAGAGAGACTTGATCCATTACTTCTACAACAAAGTTTCTTTACTTTGATATCTGAAGCTCAAACTTGGGAAATTCCACAACACTTCTATTTTATTAGAACTTGTACAAGAACCAGTCATTGAATAAGTCTGAAATTAATTTCTTGAACAAGGACTTACCAATGGCCTTTGCGATTGGCCAGAATAAGTTAGTGTCTACCTTTGCGGATGTATACAACATGAGTAGTAATTTAAATTAGATATACCTAATTACTCTTGTAATAGATCTTCGTAGTGAGTAATTAATGGAAATGCTTTTAAGGTTTCGTGCTCAAAGGGCGAATAAGGTAAATAATAAAATAAGTTAGAGTATCTACAACTTGGGGCTTCGAAATATGAATAAATTATACGGCACCTACTGCTATTAAAATAAATCTGCCTCTTTTCAAGAGGGATTAGAAAAAATTGTTTCAATAAACAGGTCACAAATTTTTTTAGTTCTAAAAAATGCGTAAAGACTTTCTCACGCCAAGCATCCACCAATCGAATTTTAACAGTCACAGCATCTTACATTAGCAATCTATAGCCAAGTCAAATGCTCACGAAGTAAGTACGTCATAATATAATCAAATATCCACACTTAACCCATTTTATTTCAGCTTTCTTACCTTATAAAAACTCGTAATAACATACAATGAGTCAATCAAGTGAAAAATGCCTGGGAAAGTAGATTCCGATCTACAACTATGAACATATTAACACATAAAAAATTCGCGTGTCTCTTCGAGCAGTGTACCGTAAAACTACTTCTGCCAGTGAGCCGTGTTCGTAATTATTACACACCACTCGATATGTAGGGTAACCAACCTCTTGGGGAATCCTGTGCACCATTATAGTATTTTTCCTCAACATATTAACGAGGAGAAAAAATAACAAATGGTATGCCGTAGAAATGTAAATAAAATTAATGTAAATAAAAATGCTGTTACAAAACAGCATTTTCAAAGAGCTGGTGGGTATAGGCCTCTCTTCTTTCATGCATTTTTACGTCACATTCCTAAAAAAAACTGACACAGGGCTAGCCACCCCCGGCCTATATACGAATTTATTCTATCTTTATCTAGAGCTATAGATCTGATTAAAAAAATGTTTCTTTTTTTGTTTCAGATTGTCCTACTCGGAAAGCGAAATACCCACAAATCAACGAAATTGTAAGTATTTATATGCACAAGTACCTTCCAAGACAAAACAAGAATTTGCACAAGTACCTACCAAAAGTATTTCGATACTCCGATAAAATGATAAACATTTTATTATTATTTAAATAATTATAAAACAAATTAACTAAAACTACTGACACATCTGCGGATTACCAAACTGAAAGGGAAGTGAGGATATAAGAAGCTAAGCCGATGACCTATGAGACCGTAAAGATCTCGAATAGAGACCATTTGCCATTAAGATTGCAGCATCATTTTGTGCGGATCGCTTTCATCCAGTCTTATTATGACAGCTGAAATGATAATAATTAATGAAGTAGTACAGGTATAATCAAATGTTTATTTAGTTACGTTAGTTAGGTACAATTGCTGCTAAATAATCAAAATAACCTTGTTTTCGGGACTGACACAAAGACGTTTCATTTATCGCATTGAGATAACAATTTGCCTATAGTTCTGTAAAAAATAACGGTTGATTTTTCAAATTCAATTGAAATTTTCCAACGAGCTATATATAACAGTGTATCGGAAGCGAAGCGTAACTCTCACAAAGTTACTGTAAACAATTATGTACAGGCTAAGTAATAGTACAAACAGCAATGCGTTGTTACAGAATAAATATTTGTTCCCACTGATTGCTCAACTCTTACGCAAGAAAAGCCCTTTAGCTTGCGCATGAACTTAGTTTTCAGAACAAATGCAGTTTTAGTTTTCAATTTAGAGAGCACACTGTGACTTTTGTAGATGAAAGTGTAACCAAACCAATACAAGTTAACTTACGCATTTTAAAAACACTAGAGTTGACAGGCGTTTTTTGTTTTAATTATGTAAACAAGGGGCTTTCTTCAAAATAATACGAAAATGTGCTCGGTTTTTAGTATCACTCATTACATACTTGTACAATGTACATATACTATACCGATCATGGTTGCAAGAATAGAAATGATAAATAATTATTTTTCGCAAAAAATGGCAAAACCGCCTTCCATCGTATACAAAAATTCGAATATTTCACTAGAATTTTATTTTATTCAACAATTTACCAACAATTTAACAATTGTTTACATTATTGTTGATCTTTCAAAAACAGCCAGCCAATTTCTGTAAAACTTTAATGGAACTATTTTGGGAGTATACCCTTTCGATTTTTCGATTCGGTTCACAATTGGCGAAATTATCATAATCATAATCAATTTGTTGATAACAATGTACAAAAAAAAAATACATACAGATGAACATAGAACCTCCTCATTTTTGGAAGTCGGTTTAAAATAGTTACTGATATAGTCCAGTCAAGTTGCACGAAAAGTAGGGAAACCCATGCATAAATTCCAAAGAAGTTAAATTGCCTAAATTTTTTCAGTGAATTCGAGTACATTGTTTACCATAAATACATTATCATCTGTTACTAATTAATTTTGTGACTTAACTTTGATTATAATAATTTATTCGACTAAATTAAGGACCGTGTGTACGTGCGTCAGGGTACGTGTGAACACGGGGGCGGTAAATTCACATGAACATTGGCCATAACTCGAAGACCCCTATTACCGGGGCCCGCCGCATATTTGTTGAACTATTCAAAGGGTGGCGAGGATCTTTATGAACTGGATACTCTGAAAGCATGGATTAGTAGACACATGTGTGGGATGTGGGAACTAGACCCCCTCAGGGATGCAAGGTGCTACTGTAGAGGAAATATGAGATTTTTATTACTTTCAAGTGCAGAACAGTTGCTAATTAGTCTGTAGTTTCTAGAGAAAAAAGATCGTAACAAGGTAACTTTGATGTTGCCTGTATGTATTCATAAGTAAAATATCTATCTATTATATAAATATATCCCATAGAGATCAATATAATTATCTTTAGATAAAGTAACTTAGTGTAGCCAAACAAAAAACATAATAGGCTTATGCAATGCACGCTATGACAGAAGATATAGGTAAAACTGTGTGAAAAATATAAAACTTCCATTTTTTTTTCCAACAATTTATTTTGGCTAAGTTACGAGTACACCTACTTTTACAGACGTTTAGTATATATACATTTCGTATGTACTCTAATAAGCAATTTTTTTTACCTATATTTATTCTACTTATTTCATTATTTATTATATTTACATGTTACAACTTAAGCTGCTTTACACACATCTATCAATAAAAAATGTTGACTTAGTGTTCTACTTTTTTGTAGGTAGATAAATTTCTAGAAATGAATCATAATAAAATAAATAGCATGGTTTTTCACAGTATATCTTCATTTTAATTATCTCTACACCTGTTCTTTGTTTATCCCTAAATAAATACAGCCGGTAAGTCAGCTGTATTTGCCATTTAGGCACAGGAAATGAGATGTGCCCGTAAGTAGCTGCTGGAGTGGCATGTGCGAAATTATATTTCCGGCAGATCTTTCTTTTTTCATTCCTTTTTAACGTTACTTTATTACGTTGCTGTCTCTATAAAAATATTGCAGAGAAAAGAAGCAATGTCGTGAGAAAAACATGGGAGGAATGAAATATTTGCTGCTGTACGAGATTACCACCGCAAAATGTGAGAACATGTTTAAATAATCTTTAGCAGATTAGAATAAGCCTTCTGAAACACCAAAATATACAAATTATTGTATTTGTATGTTATACCTAAATAAGAAACATTGTTGGAATCTCATTTATACCCAGAAAGTTTTGGGGTAATTAAATAATGTGATTACATTTACACTTTATAATCAACATCTAAATAGGAAGAGTTTTGGTTTTCTATACTAAACGATTTAAATGTTTTTTTAAACTAGTGTTTCTCTTACGCCGCTCGGTTAGTAGCTTTTGCGTTATTCTAAATTACGAGTTGGTTCGTATTTAATTGACGATTTGATAATAAAACTGACTTCATATGTGTTCTCAGATGAAGTCAGTTTTATTACTTTTTAAACATTTACAAAGTATTTGGCAAGTATTCGTCGTATCATTAAGATCTACGATACAAATGACTTAGTTAGACTTCCTTCCCATATTCGTACTGTTTCTGTGACTTTTTACGACCACATTGGCCATAAAAAGCACATTAAGTTACGCTAAGTAAGATTAAACAATAGACAATGACATACAACCAAATGGGACAATACCAGAATAACAATGTCATTATGCCTTTTTGTAGGCAAATCTTGGATTATGCGATGACGGCATACATAACCGCAATTGTTTTTTCCAGTTTGTTGATATTAATAACACCTTTTGTCATCATGTCACGGTTTAAAATCGCTTAAAAAAATCCATAAAAATAGCTTCCATAATCCAAATGATAACGTAGAATAAAAATAAAATTAAACAATGATTAACGGGATCTAAGTTATTAAAAAAAAACTAAGCATCTGCTGTTCAGTACAGTAGGTACTGATAATTGCGTTGTAAAGTCATTAAACTAGTAATTCTCATTGTGACAAAATAATATCACACAGCATCTAGCAATGAAACCTTGTTTGAAAATTAATTGGTTATAAATTAATAAAATTAATAAATCAAATCCACTTGCTTCTAAGGTTGCGGTTGTACCTAATTGCAATTTAGTGGTTAGACATATTAAAAAATATTATATGGAACCCCAAAATCCTCTCACCAAAAGGTGATTTCGAAAGTATTACTATTTAAAAAGAAATAATAGTATTACTAAGTATGATTTTCACGCTTATCACTTTTATTTACCAATAATTAAAAACAAAACAAACTTGCATCACTCGTAAAAACCTATATATATTATGTATAGTTAGAATATGTCCGAAGCTGAAACGTGTAGTTATTAAAATACGACTTATGTAATTAACACTACATTTTCCCACACCATATCATACACACCATAACAATACTACCTGCTTACTAATTTTAAGGGATCGTACATTGATCAAATGAGGCTCGAAAGGGGGAGTTGGTCCGGAAAAAAACACGCTATACCACAAAGATGGAGAATTATTTTTTAATATTTTATTTTTTGTTAAACGCACGCATTGTCTCACCCCTGTCAGGCTACGATTTTCCCACGCGTCGCGATCTTATGATTTATACATGAATTTAAAAATAATATTCCGATAATTTGGAAATACCTACTTAGTACCAAAAAATACACGTATGATTTTTAGGGTATTACCACAAGAGCACCTACCAGAGAGAGGAGAGTGGGTTAAAAAGTTGTTAAAATTCGTCACATGAGTGATGGACGACCCCTGAGCAAACTGCGCTATTAAGGCGTCATTTCTGCCGTCGACGACCGCAGGAACCTTGACCCAGAACTTCGCGGGCATAAGTCGACTGCCATTATCATAAACGTCTTCCCATCTATTAACTTAGCCAGCCACTCCCCTCCCCTATTGTCGTAAATTTTACGAGCCAGACAAAATCTAGCAAAACTGATTTTTAGAGCACTAACGCGTGTCACAGCGGTGTCTGGCTGCTAAGAAAACATTTTCTTGGGTGCTATATCCTTAAAACAGAGTGGAAACTGCTTAATAACCACTACTATTATCTTTTTCTTTCTTATTTTATGACGACGTGTTTGTCTTCCATAGTACATTTCCATTAATTTATTAGGTAGTGTTTTTAATAGAACGACTGATTTATTTTACGCATTTTTAGAACTTGTTATGTAGTTGTTCATGATGAATACAGTGATATTCTACAGCTAAGTATCTAGTCCCGATCAGCTCTAACATTTAAGTAATCTAAGTTTTTTAACCCTTAAACAGTCACTGCATGATATCTCTGTTTCTTTGGGATATTTTTAGTATAAGTGGTTATTTTATGAGGAAAATAAAATATTCAATCATTTTTTTCTAAAAATATATATTATTTTAGGAGATATGACACGTCACATAAGACGGACATTGCCCGTAACTACTGATACCTATAAAATCTTTACACGTCACTTGAAACGGACATTATCTGTTACACAAGAAATTTAAAAACGTAAAATTTATGACACAGAAAATAACTAAAACACAAAAACACAGAAAATATAAACCAAAAAACCTATTCTTATATATATCATGTATGTTAAGAACAGAAAATTTTGAAGTACAATGTTTAGGAAACTACCTACTTAGTAATGCTGAATTCGATATGCTTTTGCAGAATTTTACTATGGTTTTTTCCTCTACGGCCTTGATGGTCTTCTTCCCGCTCTTTTGTGCTTTCAAAAGGTGTTTACGCCGTCATAGGGAAAAAAGTCATAGACTATTCCTGAAGTCTCTGCACGAACCTGCTGATTCATACAAAATTGCAACCCAGACTCGACAAATGTATGAAACCGCAGATTTTTTTTTTCTGGGATTTTGGGTTGGTCACATATTAAAAGTTGTTCGTAATGATGGTCTGACTCACCTTCTTTCGGCTTAGTAAAGGATAAGCAAATAATCCTGTTTATAGGTATCTACAGTGCCGGTATATTAAACTTTTTTGAAATTACTTTTTTATTTTTTCGCATTATACTTTCTTACAGCAGGTGCTGGCGGTGGTCGCTGGTAGGTAGGAGAGGATTCTACAGTTATATTGTCTAGTCTATGTGTTTGCACTCCTGGTGTCAGCGGTGATATTACGGAACTAGTTGTTGGGCTTTCAGGTATGATACAGGAAGATCTACCTGAAAGTTTTGTCTAAACATTGAAGGTGTCTGAAGGAATCTTCACTCAAACTTTGTGGTGAATTGTGTTTTTTGCTCTCCAAGACAATTTCACACAAAAATAAAAAATTAAACAGACAATGTCCCTTTTTTGTGACAAACACAAGGACTACTTGTTACTATACTGTTACGAGATGGGTTCTTGGATAATCAGTTAAAACGCCGATTGTTCACTTTGCACTTTATTGCACAAAATCACAGTACACACGACACAACTGGTTCGCACAAACACTTCACACTGGCACTGAAATTCACACAACTATTCACTTTACAATCACTGGTACCGCACTTGAACACGAGATGTTTTCACTTCGGTATAAAACGCGATAACTGCCACGAACGAAAACCATCGCCCTATTTATATCGGAATAAGGGTTCTCTAGAAATCTGTAGAATATTCGGTGCCATTGTGACTGACAAAGTAAACAAGTGTAAAGTTCGAGAAACCCTATTGTTCTTAATTATTACAAAAACACCACAAAAAATCTAACAAACAACAAACAAAAAACGCGAAACAAAGGCCGGTGCCGCCTGAGTCATAAAACCATAAATCTCGCGCTTAGGTGTAAACAACTAGCCGTCGTACCGCGCGCTGCTTACTGCGTAACACCACCTCCTCCCAAGACATGCTCGTCCCGAGCATCGTTGCATCCGTGATATCGCGCCAATCGATCCACGTGAACTATTTTGGGGGCACCTCGAGATCCTTTCTGTATGCGGAACGTCACGTCGTTGATCTTGGTCACCACTCGGTACGGTCCATCCCATTTGGCTTGTAGCTTTGGAGACTTCCCTTTGCCGCGTATGGGATTGTGCAGCCATACCATCGAGCCTTCCTCGAACCCAGGATTGTTAGCCCTTCTGTCGTATCGAGTCTTCATTCTTTCAGATGCTTGCTGAAGGGTTTCTTTCCATTCGTCACCGATGTCTGCTTTGAGCATTCTGACGGGCACTGAATCTTTCGACTCATGTCTTGAGCAATGCTTGCAGTCCTCTGAGCATGGCCTTCTTGACAGTGCGTCCGCGTTGCCATGAGATTTTCCACTGCGATGCTCCGTGGTGAAGTCAAACTCTTGTAGTTGCTCAATCCATCTTGCCACTTGGCCTTCGGGATCCTTAAACTGTAGTAGCCACTTCAGAGCAGCGTGGTCGGTCCTCAGATGGAATTTTCGCCCGAGCAGGTACTTGCTAAAATGTCGCAATGTCTTCACCACTGCAAGTAACTCTTTTCTGGTCACACAGTAGTTCCTTTCCGGCTTGGACAGGGATTTGCTGAAATACGCAATCACCACTTCTTGGTCTCCTTTCCTTTGTGACAGTACTCCTCCAATGCCGGTGTTGCTGGCGTCAGTGTTCACGATGAACTCGTTCTCTGTGTCCGGGAAGCCAAGAATAGGCGTATTACAAAGTCGCTTCTTTAGCTCTTGAAAAGCTGCGTCGCAATTTTCATCCCAGAGGAAGGGTCGTTTTTCCTCAGTCAGTCTATGCAGCGGCTTGGCTATGTCAGCAAAGTTCTTCACGAATCGCCTGTAGTAGGAGCATAAACCCAAGAATGCTCTAACTTCCGTCTTGTCTTTTGGCACAGGCCAATCCTTGACAGCACTGACTTTTCCTGGATCCGTCTGTACGCCAGCTTCGGAAATCACATGTCCCAGGAAATTCACTTGCCTCTTGAAGAAGGAACATTTCTTCGGACTCAGCTTGAGATTGGCTGCGCGAATCTTAGTCAATACTCGTTCCAGGTTTTGCAGATGGTCTTCGAAGGTTTTTCCCACAATTATGATGTCGTCCAAATAGACTAGGCATGCATCTCCAATCAGTCCCGCGAGCACTAACTCCATTAGTCTTTCGAACGTAGCGGGCGCGTTGCACAATCCAAACGGCATCACGTTGAATTGCCACAGGCCTTTTCCCGTCGAAAACGCGGTCTTCTCTTTATCTTTAGGATCTATTTCCACTTGCCAGTATCCGCTCTTCAAGTCCAGCGTAGTGAACCACTTCATGCCTGTCAGTGTATCTAACGTGTCATCAATCCTCGGCAAAGGATAGCTGTCTTTCTTCGTTACGTCGTTGAGTCGTCGATAATCAACGCAGAACCGCATACTGCCATCCTTCTTTTTCACTAGAACCACTGGCGAGCACCACGGACTGGATGAAGGTTCTATCACACCATTGCGTGCCATGTCTTCGATCATTGACTCAACTTCTTTTTCTCGAGCCACTGGTATCCTTCTTGGCCGCTGTCGAATCGGTGACACGCTTCCTGTATTTATTGTGTGCTTCACTAACCCAGTCTTCCCGTTGACAGCATCTTCGAGAGCAAATATCTCGGAGTGGCGCTGCAGCATCTTCTTTGCCATCAGAAGTTCTCTTTCGGTCAGGTCTTTACGGGAATCTTCCAATAGCGTTGACACGGTGTAACTCCCAGCACAGTTGTATTTCTCTTTTGGTTGTTCTTGGCATCTGCGCATCCAGTCTACTTCTTCACAAGTACCAATTGGGGTTCCTCCTTTGATGAGTTGTTCCTCGTTACTTGTGTTGAGAACACGCACCACAGCGGTATTAGTAGTCCTCACCAGAGTTCGGGCCAAAGCTTCCTTTAGGGTTTTATGATGCCCGAGTTTCACTGCAGTTCCAACTTCGAAGTCTGCTATGCCGTTAGAAAATGCTTCCACCAAATGTTCGTCGTTGGGTAATGGTGCTGACTGATAAGCCTTCCGGAACAGTTTCTCCACTTCGACAGCCCACTGCTGAAGACTTTCGTTGCGACGTTGCACCCTGTTCTTTAACTGCGCTCTGTACACACGCTCTAGGTGCTCATCGCCGTAGCGACTCTCCAACATTTCCATTAATTTATCGTAGGTCACTTCCTTGCCCACAGCATCAAGAATACTCAGAGCTTCATCGCGAAGGCTCATGATGAGGGCGTTCTTGGCTTGGTCCTTGTTCCATCCATTGGTTTGAACGGCAGCGTCAAATTGAATTTTGTAGGCTGACCATGATGATGTCCCGTCGAAAGGCGTCACTTTAAGCTTCTGTGAAGCTGGCGAGAAGATTGTAGGTGCAACGGTTCCGCCTCCAGACTTGATAACGTTCAAGGTCCTCCTCACATCGGCGATTTGTGTTTCCGCTTCAACAATACGGGATTCGTGCTCCTTTACGCTGGTATCAAGCTGCTTGACCGTGTCCTTGACCTCTTTTATTTCTTTGCCCAAAGTCGTCTGCAAGCTTGAAATCAGATCTTCTTTTTGGCGGTCCAATTTTTCTTCAAGCTGGCGAGCCTGTTCTCTGTTGCGGTCCTATTTTTCTTCCAGATGACGAGTCTGCCTCTCGTTATTTCGGGCTTGTTCTTCTAGCTGCCGCGTCATAGACTGCATCATCGACATCATCGCAGCCATATCAAATGCCACCGAGACGGCTGGTGCTGTAGCAGGTGCCGCAGCAGATGCTCCCGGTTTCCTGGAGTCGTCGTTGGTTGCCTCGGACTCGCTGGCTTCCATTAACAGCAAATCGTTTCCGAAGCGTCGTTGGTCGACCTCCTCCCGGCGGCGCTCCTGCTCTTCTTGTCGGCGCGCTTCCTCCTGTCGGCGCTGACTCCGTGTGCGCGGCGTCTCTTTGTCGTATGGTGTTACCGGCATTTTTAATTATCCACCCTTCTGACACCAAATGTTACGAGATGGGTTCTTGGATAATCAGTTAAAACGCCGATTGTTCACTTTGCACTTTATTGCACAAAATCACAGTACACACGACACAACTGGTTCGCACAAACACTTCATTATATTATATTATTATTACAGCGGCAACAGAAATACATCACCTGTGAAAATTTCAACGTTCTAGCCATCACCGTTGCAAAGATACAGCGTGGTGACAGACAGACAGACAGACGGGCAGCGGAGTCTTAGTAATAGGAACCCGTTTTTACCCTTTGGGTACGAAACCCTAAAAAATATAAGAAAATAATCCAGACGGCATATTGCGAGAAGCGACAAAACGACATTCAAATTTGGACACCTTCGAGCTAATATCTACAGAGCCACAGTCTCTAAATGAAAGTAGTAAAAATAACTACGTAGTTTGAGCAGAGTTGGCTCGGACACTTTTTTGCACGATTGTGACTCTATAGATATTTGCTTGAAGTTGGACACCGAAACCTATCTCAATAAACCGATAGGCCAACACTTGCGACCTCTAATAAAGTAGCGTATATTTTGTTCTCCCCAGCATTAATTTTATTAGGCAACTCATTGCTCGCGCCGAAGTGATGGGAGGAAAGTAGGTCGGATATTAGGGGACAGAAATGAGAGCGCTCGGCCAAATGGGACGCAGACGCGCTGGGGTGGCCAGGGGTTGACTTGTTGGTCGGATATCGGCAAAAAGCCCTATGATATTATAACGAACCAAAGTTGCCAACCATGTCTTGTAGGTGTAGGTAAGTACCAAATATTGTTTTTGTGAATGTGCGTCAAAGTAATGAAAGGAAAGTATTTTAGGGGACAGAAATGAGAACGCTCGGCCAAATGGGACGCAGACGTGATGGGGTGGCCAGGGGTTGACTTGTTGGTCGGATATCGGCAAAAAGCCCTATTTTACTAAATATTGTAACGAAATAAAGTTGCCAACCATGTATTGTAAATATGTAGTACCCAAAGTTTTTTTTTGTCTATGCGCGTCAAAGTAATGAGAGGAAAGTATTTTAGGTGAAAGAAATGAGAGCGCTCGGCCAAATAGGACGCAGACGCGCTGGGGTGGCCAGGGGTTGACTTGTTGGACGGATTTCGATGAAAAGCTCTGTGAAACATAATAACGAACCAAAGTTGCCAGTTCTGATGTCGTCGGCTAACAATAATTAGGTAACAACAACGATTTACAAAAGCTGTGGTTTATAAATTAAAATATTAACAAACATCCATCAATTGCTATTCTTCACGTCTTAACACCCAGACTGATTGGCCAATTAGCTAATGCTTCTTTGATAGCATCTTTGTTTCAAATTCTTCAAGGTGAATTGCATCAGAAGATTCGTTTCTCAAATATTATTACATTAATAAATATATTAAATATTGCAATAATTGTTCTACTTTGGATACAATGACTTGTTATTTTTAAATCTTAAACAATTCACATGCCCGAAAAAAAAACAATATGTTAATATATCGAATATATATATATTCGACTACGAAGAAACTTAGCAAACAATCGCTTTTACGACCCTGCAAAGGCAATGGCAAACGAAAAAGTCATGCGACACCAAGAATAAAAGAGAATTTTTAACTTACTTTTACCCACATCTTCCGGGGCAAAAGGAGACACTCAGACCTTTTAACTATAACCATGCAAAAACGCAGTCTTTCCGTTGCTACGTGAAAGATTTATATACAAACACACTTCTGGATTTATTATATTAGTAGAGTCGAGATATACGCTTATGAAGATTCATTTAAACAGACGCGAGGTCTACTGTTCCGAGAACTTAAAAAAAATTGATTAAAAAAATAAACTTTCTGTAAAATATTTGGTAAGATAGTTACACAGCCAAAAGACAGCGTACGGGACAGAGGACGACCCCGGAGAAGATGGTGCGACGACATCGTAGAGGTCGCGGGAGCGACCTGGACGCGAGCAGCACAAGACCGCGAAAAATGGCACAGCATGGAGGAGGCCTTTACCCAGACTTAGGTGCCCTTAAAATTATAAATTAATTAAGTACCTGCCTATACATAAATTAAAATAATTTTAATCTCAATCTTACATGTAACTTTTTAATTTTTTAGAGGGAAATAAAGGCTATTTTAATGATGAAATGATGGTATCCCCAAAAGTTTTGCAGCTCCGCGGGGCAGACAGGGTTTGCCTTCCATCCATCACATCAATGAATTATTGATATCCGTACAGCGACACTGCTCACTGGAACCCCAGTCAAATGTGAGTCAGAGTAATCATTTCGGAATGAAATCCCTTTTGTTTGTTTTTCTCGTTTGTAAAAGTTTCGCTGTGGAATAGTTAACTAATAGGTATAAAAATCCGTTCTACCTCACACAAATATCACACCAATGAATTTTGTTGATACCCGTATAGCGACACTGCTCACTGAAACCCCAGTCAAATGTGAATCAGAGTAATCATTTCGGAATAAAATCCTTTTTGTTTGTTTCTCTCGTTTGTTAAAGTTTCGGTGAAGAATAGTTAGCAAATATAACAAAATTCTATCCTACTAAAAATGCCTCGTAATTTCGCTATGTAAGTAAATACGAGTATATCACTTATTTTATTATTGTTAGTTTTAAGGATAACATCAGCTAGCTTGTAGAACTCACTATGGAAGAGTTTAGTTAGTTTATTTGCTTCATTTGGCTGTTTGCAATGTAACCTCTTATTTTCAAATTTTAATATGCTGTTTAATCCACAAAAAGAGACATAGAATTACACATACCAACTTACACTTAAAAACATGTACTTAGCCTCTTTACGGGCACTTAATTTAAAATGAAACATTTTAAAAACGCTCGGTTAAAATATAAATATCATGTAGTACGTATGAGACCTAACATAATAAAATCTATACGAAATTAAAATAAATTAACACATATTTATGTATCACGTGAAACACTCCGAAGAATGAATGCAAGGATTTACGTAGTAAGTTATTTATAGAGAATAATAAGAAAGAACTATATAGATAGGTACTAAATTATTACCGAAACGAACGGTAAATTAAATGAAACCCGGCAATAAGTACCTAATGTTAAAAGAACGAGTTTTTTTTACTTATATATTTGTTCAATAAAATTTGCAAATAATTTATTATTTTAATAATTATTCTGTAATTTAAATAATTTTTTAAGGATTTTGGTCGTGAACAATACTTGAAAATAGAATCTTTTCTTTCTTATTCTTCTACAAAAAATATTAAAATTAAATTATTACATGCCTTTTTAGTTGAAAAGTTACTATATTTTTACAAATGAATTATTTACCTATCAGAACAATTTTATTAGTAGTAATAATCCACTTAGGTACGTCATTAATCACAATCTGCGGTACGATAAAAGAGAATGCTCGAAAAAGTGTTGTTATTTTACAGAATAAATGTCTCAAATCATATCATTACGTAATAAGCATTCGCATTTATCTAATTACATACGTTATTATTATCTAGAAAGTGTCACAATAGGACAAAACACATTGCATTGTATAAATAAATGTGATAACACAGATAACTATAGGCATACTAAATCAACACGGAATGAGTAACGAACGCAGGACAGTGTTATATTTTATCTTCACGGAACTTGGCCACGGTAATGATTTACCGTGACTTGATGATATAGGATTTGAAAATTCTTAAAAACTCTACTAACTCATATAATTCATATTTTAATTAATACTTCGGAAACAATAACAAACCTAAAATAACTCTAATAGAAAAACGTTTCGGCGGTAGAGTATGATGAAGGACGATTTGTTTATTATCCTTCAATCACCTCTAAAGAGACTGCATAGCTCCTTTATTTAATTTACTCAGTTGCAGAGCGTCCTCTGGCGCGTATTTTTCCGTCTCTTTTTCGGTGATTTCATATAATTATCATCAATCTTCACTTAACAGGTAAGCTCGATTGATTCTTAATTATAATACAAAAAAACATATTATATCGTACTTCACTGAAGCAATATTATGCACACGAAAAAATCAGCAAACTATGATATTGAGTTAGTAATTTCCTGAAAATAAACCACGTTTACATTCTATGAGTTACTTCATTTACTCATAGTTTTGAGTTATCGATTGAGACGATAATAGTAAATAAATAGAATAGAAATAGATGAGGCAATCAAAAACATAGCATTCGAAAGTTTGCAATCAATCTCACTTTCTTTCTTTATCAATAGCAACGATATTTATCAGTGAAGTTTTCCATTTTGTTATCATTTATTTGTATTTGTAACTCTTTGATCAAATCACTCCGTGGCAAATTGGTGTATACCTATGTGAATATCTCTGTACGAATGCAATGTAGGCGAAGTATAATATTGCAAAGTTGAGTAAAAAAGTATCTTATAAATATCCCAGTTTCTCCCAAAACAATGTTATCAAGGAGAGACGTTACGGGAAAAACCGCAGAGCAGTTCTAAATTGCTAAAATATGAATAACATTTGCAGTATATACTTACATTGTAGAGCATTGTAACTAATTTTATAGAGTTTCTACGAGGTTTAGAATTTTATTATTCTCGTAATTTTGCTCGTTACGTAATATTTTTATTGTTTGTCCTTACATTGTTAACATATTGCTTGTTTTAAAACTATGACAGGTAATGATGTAGTAGGTAGTTTTTTTATTGCAGACTACAACTAATAAATCCATTAATTGTATTTATTTGACATGACAGTTTCATGTATTTAAATTAAAAAAGTATCAGGAGTGATACAGGGCACTATTATAGGACACAATTATTTAAAACAGTTTAAAACAAACTTTACTACTGGTGATATTGATAAATTTTAAAACTAAGAAGTACAGCTAATATCAGATATGACGCCAAGAAGAGGTCTCACTGTCTCCAAGAACTGCTATAAGGAAAATAATTAAATTATTTATCTGAAGTGTAACAGTAGGGTCTAATGTCAGACCGCCACAGTCAAGTCACAGTGCAATGCTGATAAGAAGTGTGTGCGTAGTTACTGTTGTACGTCGTCGTTGCGACAAAAGACCTAATTTAAGTTGACACAGATAGATTAAGTTTATAGCTCTAAGTACTTTTATTTTCGTTGAACGAATTCAATTATTCTATAACGATATACGACAGTTGTAACTGACTTTAGTAAATAACACGAGTATTACACTGTTAAAAGTAAGTTAGTATAGGCCGGGTGGCTAGCACTGGTGTCAGAGTTTTTAGGCTGCCTGAATGCATCTGGCTTGGCTAAACGGTTAAAATAACCGGAACCTACAATTTAACGTGTCATCCGAGCCACGGTATCGCTCAGTTGGGAAATGCCAACCGCGGTCACCCATCCAAATACTGACCGTGCGGAACGTTGCTTAATTTCGGTGATCGCTGACAAACACCTAATCAAACTACGTTACGAGCGCTACACACGGTTACACTGTTGTAAATATTTTAAAATGTATTTATCATCATCATCATCACCTCAGCCGTAGGAAGTCTATTGTTGAGCACAAACCTTCGTTGCTGATTTTCAATAAGACTGATTCTTAGCCTATTGCTGTATAGCAGGATATTAATGCGTCAATAGACCTACGTGCTATGAACCCTGCCCACATCCATTTGAACTTTCTAATCTGTTGGGATGGTACGTCTACAAATCTCATTCCTGAGTAGAATAATTTATTCAATAAATAACATCAGTTCAAAGAAGCACCTGTACTGCATTTAAAAAAACTGCTTCAAAGTCTAGGTTAATATCCAACGTCCAACTGACACACATACATATGTAAATCAATTGGCGTTCGCTATCACTAATCTTTAGAACTTTCAAAACAGTGACTGGGTGTCGCTAAATAGAATAATTAGAAATTCTTAATTCTATTAAATACAGAACTAAGTTTAAGGATATAGTTGTATATTAAATAAATGAGTAAGAACCCCTACTGAAATATGACAATGTGAAACATCAAGTTACTATTAGTTGAGCGCTACCGTGGCTCGAAGGACGCGTGGAATCGTAAGTCCCGACTGCTTTAACCGTTATTCATGTCAGAGGTTTTCATGCGTCTTAAAATCTTACACATAACTACTCGGCCTATACGAACTAATTAAATTACAGTTTAAATTGCTCCTTCTATTTAACAATTTTAACTCCTTTGTTTGTATCCTATAATTATTGTGAAATATTTAATTTCTTATCACGTGTTAGCTCCTAAATCTTAAAAAAATCGTTAAACTCAACATACTCGATATTCTCAATTTAAAACTCGAGGAAGTAGAATACTCAATCCAATCTGTGCATCATGAATAATCATGAATTCATGACCAGTCCGATCATCATGATCTGATCGAAGATATTCCGGTCCGCTAGCTAATCCGACAAAGCGTATCTGCAAGCTGTCAAGGTATGCTGCACATTAGTGTTGTACCTGTACCTGTCGACACTTATCGTAAATTTGCATATTCGATGTGACATATCGATATTGTACGAATGCATGAATGCAATTGTACAATGACCAGACTAATATGCAATAAAAAGTAGATGCTAAATATAGCACAATAATTTACACAACGATTTTGACAAACCAATGAGAATTTGGGACACAACAGTAGAATTAACACTATAGTGCAGTATTCTCAGCAAAATAATCATAAAAATGCGTAGCTTCGTCGTAAAGATAATAAAGATAATTTATAAAAATTGGCCAAGTGCGAGTCGGTCTCGCGCACGAAGGGTTCCGTATTGATGGGAGCCCCATTCCTCTTGCCGTTATTAATAGCGAGCAAAAAACTCCTAAAAATCACGATTGTTGTATGGGAGCCCACCTTAAACATTTATTTAATTCTGCTTTTAGTATTTGTTGTTATAGCGGCAACAGAAATACATCATCTGTGAAAATTTCAGCTGCCTAGCTATTACGGTTCATGAGATACAGCCCAGTGACAGACAGACAGACGGACATCGAAGTCTTAGTAATAGGGTCCCATTTTTACCCTTTGGGTACAGAACCCTAAAAATGGATTGCCGCAAACACCTCATCACATTAAAGCGATACCTTCGCTAGCCATCAAATTGCTATTAATGTTCAATCGATCAGAAACGCGACAACGACAACGGTAGGTAATATCGAACGTTTAAGTTCAAGGCTAAGAGTGCCATACTACAGCCTACAGACATCGTCCGTTATTTTTGAATTGTATTCGTTCGACAATACTCGATGATACTCTTTTCCGAAAATAGTTTTCATATTGTCAGTAAATGTCAGCAAAAGGTTCACAAATTGTATTTCGTTCTTTAGAAAGTATAAAGTAAGAGCCACATGTGTACTGTTCAAGATTGAGTTTCGTACTATCGTTGAATGTGCACAAACCCGCACTGGGGCAGCGTGCTGGATATGGCCCAATCGCCTTTCATGAGTAGGCCTATGTTCAGCAGCGTACCATTAAAAAGCCGGTTTATCACCGATACCTTATCGATACCGATATCCATATCGATTAATTATTCATACAACACTACCACACACCTGCATTAATTGAAACCCTATAATTACAATACAATTGGGGACCTTGACTTCTTGGTGGATTACTATGTTGATGGGAACGTGGATACGATGTTGGCAAGGCCTTGCTAATTTGAGAAGTACTTAATCACGAATTGAAATGGCAATTGCAGATTTATAGCTTCTCGCATTTATATTTATGGACACGTAGTTTTTTACTGACGGGTCTAGGTTACAAATTTTCATTAAAGAGTACTAAATACTAACGAAATAACATTTCGAAACGAAAAACAAATGCTTGGTGCGTTTTTGTTTCTTCGTTTAATAAACATTTTAAACGAGTTTTCTTAAGGGTCTTCTAATTACGAGTACTATTTTCTATGTTTAAATTGTTGCAATTACTGGTAATGCTACTGGATCTGTTAGTGGTAGTCTCTATCTAGTCTAGGGTTTTATTTCCTTTGCTTTAATAAATTGTAACCTTTCTTTACTGCAACGGAACTATGATTGTGTCACTACTTAGTTGACATGAATTATTTTCCTGGAAAATTCAAATACGAGTAGGTAAGTACCTAATTTGCATTTTGCACGAGTGGGCTCAGCAAAATTGTGCAACGACGCTTATTGTCGTCAGGCAATTATCAGACAATCTTACTAAACTCATACAAAAATAAAATATAATACATTGGCATCCTTACATAGTATAAAATAAAGTCGCTATTTTTGTCTGTTTGTTTGTCTGTATGCATAAATCTTTAATACTACGCAACGGATTTTGATGCGGCTTTTTAATGGATAGAGTGATTCAAGAGGAAGGTTTATATGTATAATACACCTGTGCGAAGCCGGGGCGGGTCGTCTAGTTATTAATAAATGCTATTCTTCTTCTTGACACTTTCTTACTACTACACTACAACTAGTTAGATAAGTTGTAGAATCTTTAGGCAAATTCTGTCGGTAACCGTATTCTTATTGATAAAATACAGACCGATCAAGAACACTCAAGAAGGCTACCGAGACGTAAACTAATACCGGTCGTGTAGACCGCAGACAGGTAATTACCCACTCTTCAAAAGGAAGATATGCCAGCTCAAGCAAAATTATCATCTCAGTCAAACCTGGATAAGAGAGAGTTGAAGGGACCGCCATCTAATTCTCGCTTATAGAGGTTTTTCACTTATCCAGGTTTCTCACTTATCCAGTTTCAGACGTGGCTACTCTCTCTTATAGAGGTTAAAAAATACGTCTAATTAGTATGTAGCTATCTACATGCGTGAAGAATGATAAATATGTTTATAAATAGATATAGGTACTAATTGTTTGGGTTGTGTTGATTAGAATTGAACGTAGATGATAGTTTGTTATATTCATTCTAAAAGACGCATTTAAATATTGGGAAAATCAAAAAATCGTCTTTTCTTAATATTTCCATGCCCTTTAGAGCACTGAGACCTTATAGGAACCGTATATATTTTGATTTTATAATTTTATAAAAGTAATTCTGATAAGTCAAATTCATTGCGTATTTCATTTCGAGATTTTCCACTTTTGAACGCATACAATACCTAACTATCTTAAGCTTATCGTTTAACGACTCTTTTATTTATTCCTAAAGATTTATTTACTAACACCGAACCTTTCTCCTCAATTGATACTTATCAACTGGAGCAAGTTTGACCAATAAGGTAGTGTAAACGCACGTGTAGCTATTCCAAAAGAATGTGGTACAAAAATAATGTTAGGTACTTTAATCTACCTAACATTATTTTACCACAAAATAATTTTAAATAGAACACTATATCAACAAACAGGATAGTTTAGACGCACGTGTGGCAATTCCAAAAAAAATGCTATACAAAAACAATGTTACTTAATTCCACAAAGTACAAAAAAAATGTTTGAATAGAACTCGATCCGAAAGCAACGGTAGTTAGTTCCACGAAATTTAAGAATGGATCATAAAGTGCAGATGTTTCATTACCCTCAACTCTCGCTTACAGAGGTTCAGACAAGTAGTACTCTCAGTTATAGAGGTCCATGAGGGAAAAACGACTCTCTCTTATAGAGGTTTTTGTCTCTCACTTATAGAGGTATTTGAGTGGTAAAATGACGGGACCTGGCAATTACTCTCAGTTATAGAGGTTTCTCACTTATCCAGTTCTCAGTTAGCCAGGTTTGACTGTATTTGCAATTTCTCGAGGCATTGGCCGCGATTTCTGACCTGTCTGATAGCCTCGTGGCAAGTGGCAAACAAGATTACCCACAAACAGCCTTAGAACGACCACTTTGATAATAAAATGCATTTTGCAGCATCGAACCGATGTTTTTAATACTTAACCCACTTTCGAAAAGGTAGAGAGTTCGCAGAAAATGCCTTTAGAAATCCTGATAAGGTCTGATTTTTAATTATAATGAGGAAGTCGAAGCTGATTATCTAGATGGTAGCTGATTCCGATCATTGATATTCATGCTTTAATATTCTTTTTATTTTACGCAGAGTTTACTATCGCAAAATTGCGACAGCGCACTTACCCGGCTCTAGCGAATTGCATTACAGCCTGCATATGAAGCGCAATGAGGAAGCGTAAATTAATAGCATAGATTGTACGTTATTCATGGCATTTGATAGAGCCCGTATACAGCGTATTTGCATTAGCATTGAGGAGCTACGACCTCATACTAGTTCCAGATATAAAAACATACGGAACGAGAAATGCGAAACTCGACACATTGTCGTAACTCAAGACATGTTGTATTGATTGCCCGCCATCGAACACAAAGCCTCGCTTCAAACGTACCACGTCGATACCGCCGTATATATCATGGAGACGCAATCAGATGACAAGAGATGGATGTGCGACAATGCGGCCGTCACGAACCTGTTCCCAACTTTGTGGAGAAACAAGTTATGACTGGAGCTAGTTGTTGTGGTCCCGGTAGCCGCGATTGTCGCCGAGTGACCCACTGCTCTGAATGTTTCTAAGTACTTTACTGGACATGGTCTTATGAACATGATAATGGAATATAAACCTATAAAGAGGAACTGGAAAGTTCATTATGCATACCTTTAAATTCACACTAAGATTCTTTGTGACTTACTAATCGGCAGCCTTAATAATGCAGTTCATTCTTCTGCATAGATAAGCTCATACAAGTTGGAACTCTGATACAGATATAATCTTCGCACGATTCGAAGTCAAACAGAGATGACTTTAATCCTGCTCTCCAAACATTAAAGCTTTCGTTGATGTTCGGTGAGCAAATGGAAAGCAAATTGGACACGTAGTGGGACTGCGGTCACCGTCGGCCTCAGTACCTACATAACAATGAAAGTACAGAATGTAAGCTTCAAATAATGTATGTATGCTTTAACACCGCTCACAACATTGACGTAGGTCATAAATTCAAAATCTTGATGCAGTAGCGCTTAAACTTAATTAGTTTTAAAGAAAGTGTTAATGCCAATATGGTACATTTTATGTGTATATGTGAATGAATTCAATAATAGGTAGGTACTATCGGATGATTGCCTGACGAAAAATTTTGTCGTTGCACAATTTTGCTGAGCCCACTCATGCAAATAGGTACCTGAATTTTCTAGGAAAATAATTTATGTCAACTAAGTTTTGATGCAATCATAGTATGTTCCAAAGTTGTATCTGTGAGCGACGTCTAGCAAGACGAAATATGTGCAGTGTTGCCATAAATATTCTGACTTCGTCGTTAGAAATAAGGAAAACATTGAATGTTGTAAAAGGCCTATATTCTACAGCTCCCCTAGGACTTTTAATATTGGCTCTAGCGAGCTAGCGACTCTTTACATGAGTTGGCAACGCTGGAAATGTGAGAGTTGCCCGTGAAGCGCATTGTATGAAGCTTCAATTCTGCTCTACCAAAGCTCTGTGGCCCCAATCTGACCGTTGGCTCGCTGTGCGGCAGCTGTAACACCACTAACGGTGACATTGCCGGCTCTTTGAGCGCTCAACGGTGTGGTCACGACACTCACGATGTTATAATGAAGCAAAACATCGATATCAATTGACGCCGATCGACGTAATCAATCAAGTACAAAATAAACATTTGAGAGTATAAATTGCAATGATTCGAATAGTCTTCCAACCGGAAACAAAAGTAGCCTGACTGGTTAATCCAGAGAGTAAAAACGCCCGTTTATACGACCATGTGTTATGCAAATTCATTCAACATATGTGTGCAATCTTTATTTACGATATACTTAATTTGCGTTGGTTCACACTCTGATTTCAAGTAGTAATGCGTTTTAGATTGCGCATAGTTTTATAGAAAGTACCCGATTACTCTATAGAGAGAAATTAAGCACTTTCTAGATAAGCTTGAATATATCCTTAGAAGTATCATAGACATTTGCAGCTATTTGCGCCCAGAGAAGTTGGTATGCTAGGAAAGATCATCTACCCAATAGAAAACGAGTCTAATAAAGAAAACATTGAATGAACATATATATAAATAAATTATATTGAATTAAAAAACGTGATAAAATCATTAGATTCTGCATCCAATTTATGATGCACTTCAATGTGCTAATATCCTGAATGTAGCTGCTGAATCAGGTGCAAATAACGTCAGCGCTACCTGATCAGACACTCATCAGAAACTGGTTAAGCTTAAGCTTTCACTAAATATCGTGGCAGCAGGGTTTCGATGCATAATTTCCTTCTAGTTTCACTTGAACCTAGGTATTGATTAATGAAGTACTCAGACCCAGACATTCAATATTCCCTTGGTATCAACTTTCATTCTGTGAAAGTTGGGAATGGAAAAGTGAAGCTTTTACATTAAACTGGAAATTTATTCTCATTTGTTTTATAACTTGTACGATTGTCCTTTTGGACAGTCGAAGACATTTTTGAGTGTTTTGAAGAATGTTACGGGGCTATCAAAACACAATTACCTATGTACCTAAAACTGAACGTCTAAACAACTAGACTGATGTTGATGCCGTACCTTTATAATATTTTACTAAATCTGTATTTAGTCTTTGTCTTAATAGTTAGATTTTTCATTTAGGTAAAGTTTTTGTAAATGGACTTTAGAGATTATTTGACACTAATTGCGATGGGAAAACAGTAAAAAATCTTATTCCGTTTTCAATTTCGCATAATTACTACGTAGGTAGGCTTGTTTTTGTTCCTTTACAAACCGCTTTTTTTAAAATAAATGATGAGTAAATCGATGTAAGAAATAAAAGATAATTTACCAATAAAAAACGATTGTTGGGAGTATTTGCCTATAAGTGATGGTACAAGTAAAGGTCGTTACATAACCGACAGCAGGTTTTGAACCAATCAACAACGCAAAAAGGCAATGATCACAAAAAGCAGGTGAAGTCACGAATTGTAACGAACAACAGAAATCATCGGGTAATCACTTTTAAAGTTCAACGGACAAATGGGCTCACGGAACAGTTAAATAAACATGTACCAATGGCGTAGTCCGGAATTATACTACATACTACCTTATGTTAAGCAGATATGCGGTCTAGGGAGTAGCACGCTTACCTAGATGAAACGAGTACCTATTTACTCAAGATTTGAAGACACCTACCTATGTTGTACTTTAGCTGAAAGACATACTCAGGCAACGCGTTCCACATCTACTTGTGTTTCTATAGATTTTTCTATCATTGGAGCAAGTTAATCGCGATCAACTGTTGCTCGTTGTTAAGGTGCTAAAATCAAACCGTTTTAACTAAATTGATTAATGTACTTAAGTAGGTTAAATAACAGTGAAAACTACTTACACTAAACCTTTAAGCTTATAGAGCTCTAGGTGAAACAAGGTCGCGAGGTCTGCTAATATTATTTTCGCTAAACAGTACTTTCTATGTATCGCTAAGATATGTAAATCCATATATTCTACGCTCTTTTTTCAGTACTTTCTAAACTTTAAGAAAATACTTTAAAACTTTTGAAATAACTTATTTTGCCTGCGTCAAACATATGGGTTCTGTAGGTACGTATGTTGTACATGTTATGCCAAATCATGTATGAAAAAAATATAATCATCCTTCGCCAAATCAAGATCGTTCCACGCAATCAAATTCAATTAGGTGGTATATCTTAGCGAATATATAAAAAAAGCAGTTTGCTCAAAATAATTGTTCTGGTGGGCAGAGCTTAGTTACCTACTCAAGTATTCAAAGCTATTAAAATCTGAAAATGAAATGAAACATTAAGACGGTAAAAATATACGGGAAAATAATAAAATGTAACGAAAAGTTTTTGTCATTTCTTTTTTATACGCGTCACAGGATTAGTTATAAAAGACAATGAATATTTGTTTCCTACCCGCAGATCAAATAAAAATTCAAGACAGAATGTTGTGAACAAACAAGTGAGGCCGGCAAAACTACGCCTCGCCGTGTACAGACACAATTACACACATGTACACGTACAACGAAACTACGCCTTGGCTCGTCAGTCAAACTATGGTGGCGCAACACCAACGCACTCACCACATATGTATAGAAAACCGGCCTCACATATCTGTTCACGAGGTTCTGTCTTGATTTTTTTTATTTGGTCTAAGTTCCTACCCAGTTTATGCTGTCTCAATTTTTTTGCACAACTGCTCAACAAATGAGCTGCTTTAGGTGTATTATACTTATGTGTTATTTTTTATCCTAATAGGTTCGCGTATATTCTGGAGAAATCTCTCTAAATTTGATGACGTCTACATTATGCCGAACTACTTTTTGACCGACGAAACGGAGGAGGTACTCAATTATGTCTGACCGTTTAACTGAGTCCTCGCCTGCGCGGTACAGAGGCGCGGGGGTAGACGACAAAGGGGACTGAGACAGGTGCGAGCGGCGGGAAAAATATACGCGTCTATAGTCTGACCGTTTAACCGCGCAGGCGAGGACTCAGTTAAACGGTCAGACTATAGACGCGTATATTTTTTTATCTTAAACCACGCATAACATTTTACATAGTAGTCCGATTTTGATAATTATTTTTTTATTGGAAAGAATATACTTCGAAATTGGTCCCGTTTAAATTGTATCGAAATCTTCTGAGCCATTTTTGATAAATCAACAATATTGTGAAAAATGCTACATCGATCCGTGCGAAATATTCGCGAATTCTGTACACGGTTGAAGTCGGTCATGCTATTTTAGCGAAAAATAATTATTCATTTTAAAATTATCGACAAAATATTAATTCCAACCATGACGTAGTGGGTACACGGGTAAACAGGAATTACCCCTACACCCACCGGTGGGTGAACCCAGTGGGTGTACAGGTAGCGGTCCTGCCGAACGACTCCAGCAGAGAGTTTCTAGTTATAACTTTTTATTTCTCCATTAGAATAGATACGATATTGATATTCCCATTTTTCCTTATCTGTAGGTTACCTACGCACAATAATGAATAAATGCAATACAACCACAAAACCATTCATCATTCATTCATGCTCGCCATCGAAGGCTCTAACTTAGACTAAGATTTAAACTAACCTCTCTCTATAGTACAGTCGAATTCTTAAAAATGTAACTACTCAACAAAGGGCACAGACCCTGGAGTCTGTGGGTCAATAATTTAAATTATAAAAAAAAAAAAAAAAAAAAAAAAAAAAAAAAAAAAAAAAAAAAAAAAAAAAAAAACATACTCATAACACCGAGTTCTAAGTATGTATTTAGAAATCTGTTCAAATTATCGCTTTATCACAGGGTCCCGGAAAATTACTCTCTTTATACATAAACAATGCAAACCAATAAATCAAAACACAGTTTACCCACAGTACAGCATTACAATGTACAAAGACTGCCTGACAAGGTGTCTACATCCCACGCCAGTTACGCCAATAAAATCATAAATATTACCATACAATTCATATTTATTCATACAAACGCCTTCGTTAAGTGAAGCAAAACGGTTGCTTCCCGTCTCTCCGCTGTAGATTACGCAATAATTAGATACTTTATTGAGTTGTTCCTCTTTTGCTATAATTTGATTAGGTTTCCGCATGGATAGGCGCGGTGTACGTCGATTGTTGTCGGAAAAAGCGCCTAAAACGTATTGTTACGAGTATACCCTCATTCGTTTTCCTTTTTTAGGGTTTCGTAACCTAAAAAAGATTCTCTTTATTTTTACATTGACTACCCGTTTTTGCTGCCTCGGTTTGTAATAATAACAATTAAGACCTTAAAAATAAACTCCTCTTGAGATCTCAGCGAAAAAAAGAAATGTTATTTCAAGTAGATATGCATCACTGTAATTACTCATATATCTTAGGACTCTATGAAAAAATGTTGCTTCCTTCCTGTCTACTCTTGCAATATTTAACAACTTTTATTTTTTCAAAGTCAAAGTTTACAGTTATGACTCTAAACTAGACTAGTATTAACAATGATTTTGTATCACTGAGTAAAAGAAATACTCCATATGAAATATTTTTAAAACTTGTAATTTTTAAAACTAGACACGAATTTTAACAATTTCATATTACACGAAGGCTAAACGATCTGAATTTTAAATATAAATGTTATTCAGCTGTCTAATAAAATGGTGCAAGGTTAAGCACACAGACCGCATATTTACGAACTATAAAATTATCCAGTCTTAACTCAAATAAATAAACAAACATGTGGGATCTCAATCTTTCAGTGAGTCGGCCATAACTCGTAGATTTATAAATCATCATCAAAAAATTCAACATTGTTATTGGCTTATGGGTGCTGTAAATTCGGTACTTTTATAGGATTATCTGCTTACTGTGCTAAACTGAATGAGGGTGATTTAGACCATCATTATGAACAACTTTTACCATGGGACCAGCCCAGATTTTAAAAAAAAACAGTTACATTTTGTCAATTTCGAGTTGAGATTTTATGTGGGGTTTGCAATGAGATAACCCTGTCTATAAAGATTAGAGTGATAAATACTAGTCAACTTAAATGATTCACAATGTGCAGAAACCATTTAAAACTGGCTGCTGGACAGCTAGTTCTAAGTAGCTGTTTCGGTAATCTTCCGTTTCTACAAATAAAAGTATTCTGTAAACATACACTTGTATGGCAACTGGTGGTTTCATCTTTTACAGTTATCATAGCAGACGATTTTATGCTGCACATCTACTCGAACTTCGTGGAAATTATCACTAAGCAGTCTACTAAACTAAGCCATCATTATGAACAACTTTTACACGACACGTGATTTTATTACTCAACTCGAGTATGAGTGTGAGTATCAAGTTCAAAGTACAAATATATTTATTTCGATTAAGTACCTAAGATACACTTTTAAAACGTCATGAATGTAAGTACATTTGAAATCATTAACAATAAAGTTAAAAACAATAATCTTAGATTAATGATCGGTTGCGCGACTAATCATTAATCCAAAAATATAAAAAAATAAATGAACAATAACAATAGAAGTAAAATTAACCTCATCTAAAAATCACAACACAATGTTGTCTTATGAGAGTTATGGAAAGCTACCTAGAAAGTTGGTTTACACCACTCAAATAATAAAGATGAACTAAAATGAGATTAAATTGAATTAGATTTGCTTATTTACGTTAGAAAAATTAAATCAATCTAAAATTAGCAATTTAATTGAAAATGTCAGTATGTAGGTATGAGAATTGTTGATTTGATTATCTGAATCACCTCTTCTCGACTTAATAAACCTTTTTAGGGTTCCGTACCCAAAGGGTAAAAACGGGACCCTATTACTAAGACTCCGCTGTCCGTCTGTCTCCAGGCTGTATCTCATGAACTGCTATAGCTAGAAAGCTGTAATTTTCACAGATGATGTATTTCTGTTTCCGCTATAAAAACAAATACTAAAAATAGAATAAAAATTATAAATTTAAGGATTTGTTGTATAGGAATACAACAAATCTAAATTTTTAGCCGTTTTTCGCTCGATATCAATAATGGTAACAGGTAGATGCTTGAAATATTCACTGAATATTTAGCTGCATGCTTACTTTAGTAATAAATAATTAAAATTAATATTTAAGGGGGGCTCCCATTCAGTACGGAACCCTTCGTGCGTGAGTCCGACTCGTACTTGGCAGATTATTTGAATAGCCCTGTGTGCCGAGAGTATGCCGAATGTCATGCGACACGTGCATATACCGACCGTGTGCCTTACATCACGTGTGTGAATCCAATAATAAAATTGGAAATCTGTAAATGATGACAGTCTGACAGCAGCAGACTACTACTATTCTAACGGTTCTACAGCTGATATGATGATGATTAGGAAAAATTGGTAGTGAGGCTTATGCCTTGATACTTATATTCATAAAAGGCTAATTCTTCATAAGGAGTTATTCAGGTTTAATATTAATGATCGTACTCATCGTACCACACATTCCATTATTTTTAATAACGTACTGGATGAAATTTCTCCGCAGCTATAAAGCTTATAGCACATTGTTCTCTGAATTTATAGTCTCATGTTAGGATTCCATTTAATTTATTTCTACGCACCAGTTCAACTAAATACGCAAGTAAGCAAAAAGTGTAAAATGAAGTAAACTCTATATTGCTATGTGGTTTTTACAATATAAGTGCATTAATTGTAATACTTGGCATTACCAAAAAGGCAAGAGTTGGTGAATAGATATATCAACCACGCTAGCCGCAGTTTGGTTGGTGTATTCAAATATGCAATCGAAATTATTCTCCGAAAGCAGGCTGCTTCTCGGTGTTTTCCTTCTTTACTTTGGTACGGGACTGGAATGTGAACCCACGATCTCACGTTTCTAAGGCTTCTTCTAAGCCATTTCGGCTCTTAAAGAAGCATGGGCTTAGGTAGCTAGGGGACGAGGTGCAAGAGTGGGGGACGGCGCGCCCTTCCCAAAAACTTGGCCCACCCTAGAAAACGTGGAGTAGCCAAAATTCAGTAAATTACCTAGAAAATGCCTAGCTACTCCAATGCATGAAGGGCAAAACCACAAAATAAAATGCACGTGGGTTCGTAGACAGTCGAGCGTAGTTTACAAAAACTACATTCTCCACGGTCTTCCACCGCACCGGGTGGTTGAGGAAAACGAAATGGAATCCGTATCTATGGGAGTAGCCCCGTTAACTGATCCGTTCATCGCTGTTGTTATGATGCCGTTAAACTTGATGGGTTTATTCAGCTTTAAAAATGGCCTTTATTATAAATCTATCAAAAATAAATAGCAACTACTTGAACTGACAGGGGGCAGGGCACTTGGTTCGAAGAACGGATGGCCGATGCGGTCGCAAAGTCCTCGATTGGATTCCACATAATCGGTAAAGGTGAAGCGCAGCTTAAGATCCGCTAGTATAGCCTATTATTTTCGTATGGCTTTGGTACTATCTTACCATCATAAGTTTCATTTTTAGGGTTCCGTACCCAAAGGGAAAAACGGGACCCTATTACTAAGACTTCGATGTCCGTATGTCCGTCTGTCTGTCTGTCCGTCTGTCACCGGGCTGTATCTTATGAACCATGATAGCTAGGCAGCTGAAATTTTCACAGATGATTTATTTCGGTTGCCGCTATAACAACAAATACTAAAAACAAAATGAAATAAATATTAAAGGGCTCCTATATAACAAACCTGAATTTTTAGACGTTTTTCGCTCTATATTAATAATGGTACCATGTAGATGATTGAAATTTTCACAGAATATTTAGTTTTATATTACCTTTATAATAAATAATAAAATTAAAATAAAATTAATATTTAAGGGGGGCTCCCATACAGTACGGAACCCTCCGTGCGCGAGTCTGACTCGTACTTGGCCGATTATTTGTTTCCGGAACTAATAAAAGAGAAAGAAAATTATTGTTTCTCAACTGTTTATGTTATATATATTTATACTTAATAATACCATGATATTCCTCCTCCTTGAGTCGAATTCCTCATGTCTGAGGGTCGTGACCACCACCTCCCAAAAGCTTCTCTTTAACAATCCTGCGCCATCGACCTCTATCCTCGGCGGCGTGGAGCGCCTCGTAAACTGACGTGTCCAGCGTGGTGCGGATCTGATCATGATATTCAGAGAGCCGCAAATAACAAAATTATATAGAGCTGTAATAAACCTACGGAACCCTAAAGAACACGTCAAGGTACTATAAATGCTAAGTTAACAGCGCGGTGCCAGGGAAGCGACATCGCCGTGATATTCGCGACTAATGGTTTACTTAACTGTTCGTAAACTACCACGAAAACAAATACGGTTATTGCACGTCACTGAACAAATTTAACGGTAGAAGTGTTATTGAAACAACGGTAACTATGATAGCGACATAAATGTCAAAATCATTGTTCCTTAACTTTATTGGTACAGTAACTTAAAACTTATTTTTCAAAAACGGCGCAACTGATTTCTATAAAATTAAAATGGAACCACCTCGGGAGTATATCCTTTTCGGACTAAAAAGGGTTTTACGATTCGGTTCACAATTAGTGAAAATATCGATGAACATACACGAAAAAATAGGTACATGTCTAACTATTTTTTTCGTCTTAACATAGAACCTCCTTTTTGGAAGTTGGTTAAAAAGTTATGTCGATCTGTCATTCCGTTGCAGCGTGAGAGAGTAACTAACAAACGCACACTTAGGTGCTCAGACGTACAAAAAGAAACATTAGACATTAAATTAAATGTAAACACATTTACAATAATAAAATATTAGTTTGGGTACTTTTTTGCACTCCAAAATTATCTGAATATTAAATTCCTAGCCGTAATAATATTTACTTGTCTGTGCAAACCCAGACATAATAATAGTACATACGTGTGATCTCCGTATTCACTTATTTCACAAACTCGTGACTTCAAATTTCACTAAAAGCGTTTAGTTTCTACACGTTTTTCCGTGAATCAGCACTTTTGGCATCTTCTCGAGGGAAATATAATTTGTGTTGAAGATTTTTTCTAGATCTTTATTTTGTTGGCAGCTCAGTCGCGTACGTCACAAATAAGAAATAAAATATTGGTATTGGCGCCAGTACTTCTTTATAGACTTTTTACGGCCATGTCTATAAATAGGAGTTCGGCGTGACATGATGGAATTGATCATTGTTGGAGTTAGTCGAGGTCTTCGTATGTTAGATATAAATCCAAGGGCGAATCGAAGACGTTCATAACTAAAAATACTGTAATTTTTCGCTAGAAGTATACTCCGCGCCACACAAGTTGATGGATGTGAAGTTAGCCACTAGCTGCGCAATAGCCAATCCTGACGAGACGTGAAGTGGCTAACTTCACATCCATCAACTTGTGTGGCGCGCAGTATAAGTAATGTAGAGTTATACATAAATTAGGTACATCAAACGTTAAGGACGTCTGTGACGTAGGTGATAAATGGTCTCTAAATACATAGCAGTTTAAAAAAAATAGCATACAAAATAAATCGCACCCAATATTTAACAAAGTAGAGAGGAACTGGACAGAGCGTGGCAGTCTGTTAGTCTCTTGCATAATTGACATATTTGCTTAGCAAGAAACAAAACACAGTCGTGCATGGAACGGAGCTTGGTTTATACGTTGTTTGTATGCTTATTTATCTAAGCAAATAAATAATAACATTGCCATTCAGCGTGGCAATGCTCCCAGCATGCTGGGCACGCTGCCAACTGGCAGTGGGCTTGAGCATTTGGATTATATTTACACTTTCAAGGGTCTGTGGTTGATCCAATTGCTTGTTATGTAGTAGTAGTTTTAGATTATTGAAGTCTTGTATTTAGCAAAATTGGCATTATTACGATGTCCCAGCAGCCTACAATGCTCTGTCTGGCTCCACTGCGCCGCGTATGATAGAGTTTGAGCCTAAGATATCAATCTATAATAACTGCAACGAGTACTTATTCTAAAGATTCAAATGCACTTCTTAATTTCTGCAGTAAGCTTACAGTTGACAACAGTCTGCTCATCAGCTGTGGTACAATCTGGGCCTAAGACATCAACCTATGATACACACATGATATTCTAAAGGTTCAAATGCACTTTATTCCGTATTTTGTTTATTTATGACCCGTGAAGGCGCACTGGCTGGTTATTTTATCCTTGTTTCTGATCATGTGTCACGCTACCGTGTAACTAGTACTACGACACTGCTCTTATTTCAATATCATATTGCAGTAATTTATACGGGAATGAAGATCATATTCATCACTTGATATTCGTAGCAAAAACTTTGAGTTAGTAGTAAAGTAGTGTGTAAACCTAAGTACCTAACAATGTAGAGATGTGTATCTATCTAAACCTCTTAACTAACCCTTGAATCACCTGGTAGCCATAAGGTATATTAATTTAAACACCTAAATACATAATACTTACTAATAATAATAGGTATAAAATACCTTTAAACCAGCCATTTGTGTATAAATTACCATCGGGCAGCACCTATGTAGTCAAAAGCAAACCTATACGAAAAATAAAAATAAATAAAAAATTAAGGAAATAAAATTATAATTTGCATCTCGGTAAAGTGTCTAACAAATTAAATGTTATTATTGAGATAGAGTTTTTGTTTATAAGTTTATCTATTAAAAGTATTAAAGGTTAATCTATAGGTTTGCCAAGAAAACTCAAATTTCAATTTTCTTATCAATTTTAGTACCGATCAATGCTCCGTCGCTTTCTAGTATAATTATGTCCCCACTACATATTCCTATAGTTTGAGAAAAATTAAATGCCTCGGTACAGGACTAGTACTTATGTATGCACAATTGCACATGTGCAGTCATATCTCCTGTCTAAATAGCGTCATATCGTCAGTTATTATGCCTTCTCGGTATTATTTCCTGTTTCGATCCAATACGGATGCAAGATGTACACCGGCGCGGCACAAGGAGCCGGTGTAATACCTAGATAGTGGCGGATGACAATTTCCTGTGCTTCCGCTCAAGCAGCTTGTAATAGAAGAAATCCTGCCTCCGTTACTGTCTTTATGAAATAACGCAGCTATAGATAGACGAACTTGTTATTGTTCAAACCTATATAAAGACAACGGGTTGCACTCGGGGAGTGCCGGCAGTAGAGAAAACTTGAACATGTAAACATGTAAATATCACACACGCACATTCGCGCAAGCGCCCTGCGCCGCTTAAACGAAATCACGGTAATGATATCACCGTGACGAAACAGAAGAAGCCGGCATACATTTTCGCCGCGCGGTAGATAGAGAGGGGGATTTTACTTCCTATCCTACGCAGCGCCGGCGGTCTACTCTCCCTCCGTCTTATGAATTTTCGATCAGGTAACGTGTCTTCACATGAATTTAACTTTTTTTACTCATCCCAAAAAGTGCACAACGCCGCCAAGAAGTTTTCACTTTAAAAAGAAAACTTAAAATTGTGCAACATGTGGCTGATATCTACAAGATTATTCAGAAAGGCTTACACTAAGCTATAAGTTACTAAGACTATCATTATGAACAACATTTACTAAGAGGCTAAATCGAGAAAAAGGAATCAGCGATTCCAAACATGGTGTCGACGTCAACTTTGTACGGGAGAGCTGATTATACATATTATTTATCCTCGAATTCCGAGTTGGCCCCAAAGTAAAAGTTATTGATCACGATGGTCTGAATCACGCCTTTTAGGCTTAGTACATCCTTTATGAATAACCTTGTATAGCAGTTTGTTTCTACATTAGTCTATGGATGCTATGTTAAGCACTGAGGTATAGTGGCCGGCCTTTTAAATAAAAAAAATAGCATAATTGCGTTCCATTGTGTACAAAATTCGAATACTTCGCTCGAATTATTTTTTGATTATTGTTGATTTTTCAAAAACGGCTGAGCCGATTTCGAACTAAAAACGAATTTTTCGATTCGGTTCACAATTGGCGAAAATACCGATGAATAAACGAACATAGAACCTCTTCCTTTTTGAAAGTCGGTTAAAAAGTCCACAGACAGCACCAGTAGAAGATGGAATTTTTTTCTTAGTCTTGTATGTAAATGTAGCTATTTCCAACGAAATCAAACTTAGTACCTACATCAGTCATTCGTGCAACCATCTAAATGACAACACACAATACAAATATATATATTATTTATAATCTTAATTTATTTAAGTACGTCATTACAACCATAAACATTATCTTTAATTGAAATAAAGAACTAAAAAGAGACCTACTTCCTCAAATCCTCTTTAAAATAATGTGAAGGTTAATTCGCATTTTTATTTGTTACAGAAACGAATTCATCCGAGAGTGAACAATTCGGATTACGGCATTGAAGAAGTGTTTTTTTTCACTGGTAAGTAACCGTTCATTACAACAACAACGCAGTCTGCGTTTGAACAAAAAATAGTTTCCTTATTTTATAAGAAGTTTAGATTAACCTTTTTAGGGTTCCGTACCCAAAGGGTAAAAACGGGATTCTATTACTAAGACTCCGCTCTCCGTCTGTCCGTCTGTCTGTCTGTCACCGTGCTGTATCTCATGAACCATGATAGCTAGGCAACTGAAATTTTCACAGATGATGTATTTTTGTTGCCGCTATAACAACAAGTACTAAAAACAGATATAAAATAAATATTTGACGTGGGCTCCTATACAGCAAACGTGATTTTAGGTACCGGCAATTCGCTATTAATGGGGCTCTCATACGGTACGGAACCCTTCGTGCGCGAGTCCGACTCGCACTTGGCCGATTATTTACTTCTTTTAAGTTAAATTAACGTACACTTGCTACATTTGAAACAGCGCGAAATGAAATTATGTAAATTATAAACTAGTTGTTGCTACAATTTTGCTTGATTTTATTTCATACTATCGAAACTAAAGTAGTTTTATCACATTTTAATTTCACAACACTGCGCACTGGTGTTGTTACTATTGTAAAAAGTCTTCAACAACTGTGGAATATTGTGTGGTAAATTTTGCTCTACAGAAAAGTGATTTTGGTGTGTATTCTTAAGAATATTTTTTACTCGTAATATATTGGTACAGGGTTTACCTACCACAGTGTCATTTTTTAGTACATGATAATCTATTTAACACTAGCTTTTACCCGCGGCTTCGCCCGCGTTATATTTTGATTTTGGCTAATGTTTATGTCGGCTGCGAAACCTAACCTAAGCGACAAACATCAAAATACCTTAGAGGAATGCTTTTGTTGGTTAAGTTACGGTTAGAGTGTATATACAACCCCCCTGTGTATTCCCGCCTTGTCGTGGCAGGGGAGGTCTAAGGCAGCTGAAAAGGCGGCGCTCGAAGTCTCCCCCTTTTTTGTGTCTTTCCCCAAGGCAGCTTAGAGACCGGCACTCGTAGTGCAGCCGCTTTTAACTAAAGCAGCTGAGAGGATGGCCGGTAGGTTGCCTGCCTTATGAGGAGTGTTGCTTCTGAGGCGGGCTGCAGTGCCGCTCTTGCGACGCTCCAACCGAGGATTAGGGGCTGCAGTGGGATGGAACTGGTTGTGTGGGTGCCGCCACCTACCCTACCTTCCGCTAGGCCGTCAACCTGTTGGAAGACGCAGTGGGGCTGCAGGGGAAGAGAAGTGTCGGTATCGCGATGGCCGTTCTCACTGCCCTCTGCAGTTGAAGAGGCAGGCGCTGGGCTACTATGACTGACCCGTTGCACTGGGATCAGGACGTTGGAATGCTGTCCGACGCTCAGTGCTGGCTACTCCCGAGTGGTGGATGACGATGTGTCTTGTGCTCCGAAACACACCGTCATTATGGCGGGAGCGCAAGCTCCGTTATGGAGCCCTAGTCTGGGCTAGCGCTGTTGAGTGCCGCGAAGGAGTGCGAAAAATGTAGGAACGTCCTAAACTTGAAATGACAGGTTATTTCTGGCGCTTAGACGGCTGCTACCGCGGCCCGCTCGCTTACTTTTCATCCTATCCTACGGGAACTGTTAAAGTTTTTGGGATAAAAAGTGGCCTTTGTCACTTTTCGTCTTTCAAACTATATTCATGCAATCCGTTGCTCCGTTGCTGAGAAAAAGTTATTGTCTTATCCTACCGGAACCGCAATTTTTTCGGAAAGGAAAGTATCCTATGTCACTTTCCGTCTTCCAAACTATGCCCACCCTAAAAGTCAAGTCAATCCGATGCTCCATTGCTGAGAAACAGTTATTGTCCTATCCCATGGGAATCACGAATTTTCTCGGGATACAAATGTATCCTGTTATCACTTTCTGTCTTTTAAACCATAGGTATCCATACCAAAAATCAATTCAATCTTTTGCTCCGTTGCTGCGTCAAAGAGGAACAAACCAACAAACTTTTCGGATTGATAATATTAAAGTATGATGATTCTGTACCATAAAGGTAGAATAAAGAAACATGTTAAACCTCTAATGATAGAAGATTTAAAAATACATATATTTAATGTCAGACAAAATGACGGCCTGTTATTAAACGTCATAGTAACATGTAGCATGCAGAGGGAATAAAGCATTTAATCCAATTTTCATGTCAGTTGTCATTTTCAATCCATACTTTATTTCCTCTTCAAGGGGATATAATGGTGGAAAAACAATTTGTCCCCTTGCCACGCTACCTGTGATTTATAAAAGTCTGCAGACAAATAGATATGATCTTTGACGTTAGGAACACACCTACATTGCTTAGACAACAGTGAGTGCTTGTATTTTAATATGAACTTTATACCATAGCAATAAAGCTCAAATTGACTACGTTTTAGTTAGAAATCATTTGTATGGGAAAAAGAAAAGGGCTATTTTTAGGGTTTTTCCAGCAATAATTCTAATTTTTCTCGCCGTAAAAACCATCCTTGAACTTCAACGAACATTTTAAAAAAAGATTTGGCCAAATTGGTCCAGGCGTTGTTGAGTTATGCGCTTACCAACACATTTTGCGATTCATTTTTATATTATAGATTGTTACCTACCTACCTACCATTTAATTTCAATTACCAGTTGCCGTAAAAAAATAATAGAATTGCGCACCAAATCGTATTTCTCATTTACTTTTTCCATATTTTTCCGGGGTCAATGAATAATGTAATGAGTAATGCTATAAAACGACCTGAGTTTCACCAGATTTTCAGAAAAAGATTTATGAGCCAGTTATTGTGTTTTATTGCACCCAAACACGTCACTCGGTCCATTCAACGCGTATTTATTAGGTTTTGTTTATTGCTTGCTAAATATTTTTTGATAGTCAGGGCTACTGAACGCTTAAGCTAATTAAGATGTACTTAAGCTTATTCAAGAAATAAATAATTAAATTGACAACAGCAACATCATTATCTGTACTTCCTACACGGAACAGTAGATACTCGTAGGTACTTATACCAAATAATCGGCCAAGTACGAGTCAGACTCGCGCACGGAGGGTTCCGTACTGTATGGGAGCCCCCCCTTAAATATTTATTTTATTTTAATTTTATTATTGATTATTGAAGTGAAAGTACAACTTAATATTCAGTGAAAATTTTAAGCATCTACCTTTTACCATTACAAATATAGAGCGAAAAACGGCTAATAAATCAGGTTTGTTGTATGGGAGCCCCCCTTAATTATTAATTTTATTTTGTTTTTAGTATTTTTTGTTATAGCGGCAACAGAAATACATCAAATTTCAGCTTTTTCTAGCTATCACGGTTCATGAGATACAGCCTGGTGACAGACAGACGGACAGCGGAGTCTTAGTAATAGGGTCCCGTTTTTAGTAGACTACCAAAAAAGCCGGTACATATCACACTACTATTATGAAACAATTTCATATTTGAAAAGTAATCGAAGAGAGATCCTCTTCTTTGAGACCTCCTGCTCCTTTGAAAATCTTCTCTGGAGTGTACTTATAAATAACATCCTATGTTGTATTCGCAACGTTTATACAAATTCTTTAAAAATAACCGATCCAACCTATCAGGTGTCGTAATTAAAAACGAGTTTCCTTACATTTTTTTCCAAACACAGCACTTTAGTCGAACAATTAGTAATCAGTTAAAAGGCTCTAATAGTCCGAACGAGGAACGAGTCCAGCGCGGTTCCGCTAGCCAGCCTGGTATGCGGTGCAAGTGGCATCCGTATTCGCCGCCCGACCCGCTTTGCCACGTGCTTTCTTCCGCTACGGTCGCGTACGGTAATGCTTACATTTACTCGAAAATCTATACTACACGGAATAGTACAAGTATAGGCCGAATCAAACTTGATGGCGTCTGCAAAGTTAGCTACAAGCTGCGCACATCGCCACTCGACATCGCCGTTGACATTATCGATATTTTTGGTGCTATTAGGTAATTTCTGTGTAAACTCAGAGAATCAACAAGCTTGTCATAATGTGATTATATTGTCACGGTAATGATATCTAACAGTAGTGTGACTCAGCCCCGTCCTTGAAATTTATATATCTACAGCGCCACGTGGCCACGCAGAAAGGAAGCGTTCAATAAAAGTACATACGTATTGTGTTTTTTAAATGGTTTTAAAGTTCCGTAGTAAAACGAGGAACCCTAAAAACGTAAATCGCACTCTTACTAGTCACAAACCCACACGTTCGTTCGTCACTACGGTGCGCCGCGACTGACTAGCATACCAAGAGCATACCGAATTCTGAGGCGCGTAGGTATGATTAGCGTTCCGACCGTTTGTATGAAGACGGAATACTGTTAAATATCATAACCATGCTATTGTTATAGGCCGAATCTTACAAGTCGGTGGATGTGAAGTTAGCCACAAGCTACGCAATTTCCGATCAACGCGCAGCCTTATATGAGCTTGAGTCAGGATTGGATAATGCGTTGCTTGTAGCTAACTTCACATCCGTCGACTTGTATGATTCGGCCTATGCTACTTTCCATCACGTCAAGATATTCGATGGTGTAAATCAATTCGTATGCAGCTGCCGATCGACCCGCTTCACTGCCACGTGCTTTCTTCCGCCACGGTCGCCGCGCTACGGTGCTTACATTTTCCGCTTGAGATTTTCCGGAGTACGAAACTCTCCATACCTTGAATTGTTTATGCATGCAAGAGTATCTATGTAAGGGATTGTAGACACACATTTTATCTGTCGACAGGAGGAACCAACACGGCGAGTGTACTTGCATATGGGTATAGGTATCTACTTTGTATTAGAATCAGGTCGCTGTTCGTCGGATCGGAATTAAGCCTTTGATTCCCTCCGGACGTAACTTTAAAAGTTACTAACCTAATGAGCTAAGCCAACATTATTATCGTTTTCCAAAACATACTTATGTACTTACTATTTGGAATGATCCACAAGATTTTGGTCTAGTCCTGCACTTGATTTTGTTTATACTAATAAGTATTTTAATAAAATACTTACAAAAATAAAAAAATAATATAAAAGTAAAATATCTACAAACTTACAACTATAATGAGTCTTGTGGTTTAACTTTTTAAACTTGTTAGAAGTTCTTTAAACGAGAAAATCTACTTTTGCAATAAGTTCTATACAGTACCTTGCACGCAACGTTCTTGACCTCGTGAAGTATATCGAGTTTATCAAACCTTGCAGGCTGTTGAACTCTGAAGGTGTCCTACAATCGTCGCCCTTACATGAAAGTTGAATTTCGCTAAATAATTTTCATATCTTTAAAGTGATAGATCTGCAATTTAAAGTGTATTGGCCTAGGCGTGGGCCTTCATAGTAAATAAGTAAAAGTTGAGCTTATATATCCTTACAAATAAAATTGAATTCATAATAACTAAGTACATGACCATAAAAACTTACTCAAGTATACCTATCTAAAAAGAGAGAGGGTAAACCTCCTATCTATCTACAATAGCAAAAAGATGAAGCGAAACGTAACTAGTTAGTAATTAAAAGTATAAAAGAAGTACATAATACAAATACACGTACCTTTCAACCTGAGCACAGTACTTAGAAGAGAACAATATAACTTAGTTGGTTATAAGAAGCACGTTACGCCGGAGCCCAGACGAGAAAGTAAAGACCACCATGCTTTCTCCCGACTCTTTTGACCTTAGTACGTGCAGCAGACATTTTCCAATCTAATAAGCCCTTCTAAGGGTGTCTAGGTAATGCGATTTGTCCCAGACGAGTCGAGAAATCGAATTGGTGTATCCGTTTTTAATTACTTCTGATACACCAGTGGAATGAAACAGCTTTAGATATCTTCGTATAAAACTTTTGATAATGTTTTCTTATCTCATCGCGTCGGACCGTAGAACAGGGCTAAATTGGGAGAGGCCTATGTACAGAAAACGAAAGGAATAAGAAGAAGAGAAGTTTTACTTACTTCTTTGGCTTTCTTGTTCTCGTCAGTTCATAAGTATTCGTGCAAGGTTGCCTGAAAGAAATCGCCATGGGTGATAAGGCCGCCATTTAATAATTATGTTTTTGCTATATACTCGTATGTGTAAAATATTGTGTTTAATTTTTAATTTGTGGTTGTAAATAAAGAGTTTTGTCTGTCTGTCTGTCTGTCTTACCTAAGTGATAGTCCTTATAAGGTATTTCTATGATACGAGTACGTACCTATAATTTAAAAATTCAACAATCACGCTGGAGTTGACGCTTCATCATTGATGTTACAAACTTATAACAATGCTAGTAAACCTTTAACTTTTTTTTACGGTAGATAGAACTGTGGAAGAAAAAATGTGCTTCGTTTTGGGATGGCGTTTTACTAAGTATGTTTCAAGATTTTTTAGGTGAACTAAAGGCTGCTTAAATTTCAGCTGACTCAAAAAATTCAGTTATCTTTAAATTAACAAACAGATAAAGTAGAGTCTTGTAGACAACCCTAATAACATAAAATGATGTCACAATCCTGCACCTAACGCCTGCCTTTGCGATATTGATCTCTAATCGTCGCACAACCTTTGTTATAGGTCCATAAAGTGTGTCGAATAAAAACAAAAGTTGCAATACTAGTTTGTCAAGATAGACGGGTCGAAGGCCTGCCAATGTTCGAGGCACACTTGCGATTCGTTCAACCTCGAATGTAAAAAACACACAGAACTTTCGTTGCCCTAGAATAGAGGCAGCGTGTGCCAAGCCAGTATGTATTGAGGCGCGGATGGGACTGTGAAAGAAACCGTTCATCCATAACCCATAATAATATGAGTAGCTATTAATATTAACTTTTGAAATTGATAAATATAGATGATAAATATATAGCGCGGTAAAACCAGACGTTTTATTATAATCAGCCAAAGTCGGTTAATGTTTTAAAATTTGTCAATTTACGATTTGTTTATGTAAAAAATACTTATGACAAGGAGCGGCAGGCCAAACCAAAGCTACCGACATTTTTGCTTAGGTCGTTGCACCCAAATTGAAGAGATCAAAAATTCACATCAGCATGCTGCATACCGCATCGCGTCTAACATTGTTTACGGTTCATAAACCGAAACTGAACTTTAAGACCTGAGCTTAAAGGTGGTAATGACGGCAGGTGTAGTCGAACTGTAACTCCGCATCGTTACCCGAGCCTTCGAGCAAAAAGTCGCCGACAGTCTGCCGCAAATAATTTATTAAAAGGGCGCAGTAGCCGTGGCGACATCTTGTCTCGTCTCGAAGATCCCCTCTCACCCCTCTATACCGTTACACGACTAGCCTCTCAGTATGAAATATTGCCTTAAACACTCCTACCTTAGTAGACTTAGACAAGTGTTCAACGAAATAATCGATCGATCAATCCAAATGATGATCGCTGAGAACATCACAGTCCCGCTAGACCGATTTGCGTACAATGAATGGCATACAAATTGGGACAAACCAATTTCGAAACTAAATGATGCACATTGCTCGAATTAAGTTCGAAAGGGCATCAGGTCAACGTCTTTCCAACTGTCGTATTGAAAATATTATATCTATCTGAAATCTATTGTTGTATTGTTTTTGTTTTTACGGTTTATGAAATGTTTTTACAATTTCACAACAATATTCCATAATAAAAACAATTTTCGACAGCCTAAAGTTACGTCAAAGTGTTTTATTATTCAAGCGATCGTTACGCTATAATCCTGGAGTATAATGTTATTATCTCGACTACCATGCGCCGGAAAACAGACGCGCACCAAAATAGAACGGGACTGCTGCAATCGGTCATCGATTTGCATTAACTGCCTATCCTAATTTTATAATAATCTGCGCCAGTAAATTACCATTTTCCATGTAACATAACTGATAAAAGATGACAAATTATACCTGTGCAAATTTTTTGTAACCTCGGTCTCCAAAGAAACAAAGACTCAGGCTCATTACAATTTCTTTTGTCGAGTGGATCGTTTGCTAAAATGAGTATTTTTTTTGTTTTCAGGTGTAACCAACTGCTCGTGATGTTGCGATTGAACGACAGCGTGAGATAGTCGCGGCGCGTCAGAATGGGTGCGAACATGGGCAAGAACTCCAGCCTGCTGGACGCGCTGCCCACCGCGCAAGGCACGCTGCACGTCGTCATGCTCGGCCTCGACTCTGCCGGCAAGACCACCGCGCTCTACCGGCTCAAGTTCGACCAGTACCTCAACACCGTCCCGACGATAGGATTCAACTGTGAAAAAGTCAAAGGCACCATCGGAAAGTCCAAGGGTGTCAACTTTCTCGTGTGGGATGTCGGAGGACAGGAGAAACTGCGACCGCTGTGGAAGTCGTACACGCGATGCACGGACGGAATCATCTTCGTGCTAGATTCCGTTGACGTGGAACGAATGGAAGAGGCTAAGATGGAACTGATCAGGACGGCCAAGTCGCCGGACAACACGGGCGTGCCGATCCTGGTGCTCGCCAACAAGCAGGACCTACCGGGTGCCAAGGAGCCGCGCGAGCTGGAGAAGCTGCTGGGGCTGCACGAGCTGGTGTCGTCGCCGCACGGCTCGCGCGACTCGCACGCCTGGCACGTGCAGCCCGCGTGCGCCATCACCGGCGAGGGCCTGCACGAGGGACTCGAAGCTCTGTACGAGATGATACTCAAACGGAGAAAACTCGCCAAGTTGCAGAAAAAACGTGTCAGATAAACTATATCGTGACATCCGTTGTGGTCACGAATGGACTGTGCGGTTGAGTAGATACGGTTACTGCAAGTATTTTTTAAATGAACGTATGGATGGTTTTTGTGACGTCCGCTAAAAACACCAAATATTGTTTTATTGATAGATGTGTAACGTCTTATGAATTATTCCATCATAATGTTGCTCAATTTATATTGAACATTTTGTGGAAGCCGATAAGGTATTTTGGAATTAATTTTACTACTAGTCATTTTCTTTTGAAAATAGCTAGGTGGAAGATAAAATGAGGGAATGTCGATGTATCGTTGTCGAGATAGAGGTTCGGTTGAAGTCGGCTACTGGAAGCGGCCGCGTCTTGTGCAACGATAATGCCTAGCGAGTAAAATCGACGTTGCGCCAGTCGACTTGCGGGTATGCAAATCCCACGGCACGCATATTTGTCAAAGAAATCTTTTAGTTTATGTACTACTCAGATTTTTACCGTGGGACCAGTAGTGTTACAATATATAGAATACCTACCACGAGGCACATACGTGAAATTACGATAGAGATTAAAATTGGGCGCGCTAGTTCTAGAAGCTCTGCTGACATATTTAGGCATCTACCAAAAACTTGTATTCCCGTGTGTCTTGTATACCTAATCCTAATCTGTGTGCACGTCGTTCGTTAAGTCTGCACCTAGTGCAACTATACCACCTTCAGCTATCATATCGCTTTTAATGTTATATCGAGACGTTCGAGTACAAAGTATCATAGCTAAGTACGTAGGTACTTATAGCTACCTACAATCGAACGTTCTCCTCAGCCTGAGAATCTCAGGTGACAGGAGGCAAGTTAGAGTTACATCGATATTGTATAATAATTTCTGTTTATTTCACAAAACAATATCCATTTCTTTATAATTAGTTGAATCGATCTGTTTTCGTACTCCTTAAAACTAGAGCTAGTTTAAAAACTGGCCTCGTGTTGCCTAAGCCTAACTGTTAGTTTTTTTTTCAAAAAATGTTATTCATACTCTTTATATAAGTACCTACTTATCCATTCATTTTATTTTTACAAATCATTTACTAGGTACAATACTTACATTGGCCTAAAAACATATTTTTCATATTTCAATTTTTTATCCAAAAACTTGAATCACTTTTATGAATCGTGAGCTCAATCTTTCTTCCATCATTTTAAGAATCCGAAATTTTACCTTCGACCGTCCCTAACCTTCACAAAGCTTTATAAAAAGTGTGCGTGATGCTGTGAATCGAAAAAGAGGCTTTTTTCACTTACGTAGACTGCTTCTTTATGTAAATAAATGTAAATAGGCCGTAGAAAATAAAATCTAAAATAACACTGGAAAAAACAGGCAACGGAGTCCAAATAGGCATACTTAGATCGTATTATTATGGACGTCTTATATTTAACTTATTCAGTCAGTTCCATAAAATAAGAAACCCTATTTCAAAATAGATTACTGATTGGCGTTGTCTTTTACCTACTGTTTTATACATATTACACAGAAAGTAACTTTTAAAATGTTGTCAACTCTTCCTCACATAATGCAAAAAAAACAATGATGTTCCCGTAAATAACGTTAAGTGTTGGATATTTTATCCGTTACCGTCAACGTTATAAAAATCGCGCAACAAATAAGTAATTTATGATTTAAACTGGAGTATACTAAGCACCACACAAATCGGCGGATGAGAAGTTAGCCGCAGATGACACTTCGCCGTGATTCGTTAATTATTGCGCATGTGTGCACGAATCCGACGCCGCGTGTCGTAGTGGTGAGCACGGGCGTAGGGAGCGCGCGGGAGGCATGAGGTTGGCGGGCGGGTGTGTCCCGGCTTCTCGTCTCTCTGGCTCCCGCGCATACCTATATTTCGGCTTTTGCGCAGCGATCTGCGCATAGCTTCCCATCCGCCGATTTGTGTGGCGCTTAGTATAGTAGTAGTGAAGGTATAGGCTAACTTCGCAGCGGCTGTGTGTTAGCTGCAAGCTGCGGGAACCCCAATTCGGAGAGCTTCAGTCAGGATTTCAAGATTGGGTTACCCGTAGCTTGCAGCTAAAATCACAGCCGTCGAGAAGTTTGATTCGGCCTATAGGTACACCAATTTGAGCCATTGTACTAATTTATTTGTTATTCACAACATTCACAATGGAATTAATCCCAAAGAAGATCTTGCAAAGTGGGACCAGACTGTGTACAGTAGCTCAAAAAATCCATTAAAATATGGTTAATAAATGCGCAGAGTAAAACAACCGTATTGAATGCTTAGTTTGAAGAGAGTTTCATATTTTCTAATTTGATTTTTGTTCATGGCCGCCATCACACCGCCATATTTTACTAGCAATATCAAAAGATAAAAAGATCAGAAAATATGAAATTCCTTTAAATGATGATTGTCATGAAAGAAAATAATTGGAAAATCATTTTTCAACAAATAAAGCAAATAATTAAATACTGTACACGGTAATGGCCTAAGCTCGATATATCTTTGCATTATCTCTTTTCATAAAAACACAGGATAAGTACATGCCATCATGTCATCACTTGTACCACCTTAAAATTAATTGTCCTTTGATAAAATATGAAACAGTATATTTATTTTTTCCCTGTTTCAGGGATGGTTCTGTTGTAAAAGTTATTTACGAGTATAATCAGCTCTGCTTTTTAGGGTTCCGTACCCAAAGGGTAAAAACGGGACCCTATTACTAAGACTCTGCTGTCCGTCCGTATGTCTGTCTGTCACCGGGGGCTCCCATACAACAAACCTGAATTTTTAGCGTTTTTCACTCGATATTAATAACGGTAACAGGTAGACGCTTGAAATATTCACAGAATATTTAAGTGTATGTTTACTTCAATAATTAATTATTAAATTAAAAAAAATATTTAAGGGAGCCTCCCATACTGTATGGAACCCTTCTTGCGCGAGTTCGACTCGCACTTGGCCGATTATTTAACGACACATATTTGAATCGTTAAAAGTACGTAAAGATGATAATGTCAACTGAAATTCGTAGGTACCTAAAATGATAACTTTGTAAGGCCCTAAATAAACTGAATCAGTCTTAGTTACAGTTCCAACGTAGTTATCTTCTATTTGTGACCTAGGATAGTTATTTCTATGGTGACTCCTTAATTTTCATTGCAGTATGTTCAATTTTTAAGCACCTACTACCTAATCTAGCTGTGTTTGAATAAGGTATTTATTTATTAAATCATATAGGTTAGCCTAAATGTAACCCAAGCATCGTGTAAAGCTTTATTACCAGGTCATGTTACTCACCTTGTAAATATGTAAATTCCAAGTAGTTATTTGTCAATACCATGAAACCAAACATTAAATTATGTGAGTAGTATGTGTAAATTTTGTTATAAAATGTAGAAACATATGTTTATAATAGTATTTATAATAATAAATCATTTATTGTATTGTGTTTTATGAAAGCATGGACATTTTTTTATCGATCCCCGTAAATAAAGTCTGTTTTCAATAAATGAATTTGTTTTATTACTACGTTCTTATTTATACACTACTAACTTCGAGCAAATATCTACAGAGCCAGTCCCTAAGTGAAAGTAGTAAAAAAATATCCGAGCGCCGTCATTCATACCGACTTAGATATTTACATTAAATAATTCATAATGACCCGTTTTCTCGTGCCATCCTCTGCGGCAGCGCCACCAGCCAGAAAAAAAATCAATATTACCTTAATATGACGTATATTAGACGTACATGATGTATGTTTAATATAATTGCTGCACGTCCATTATGTACTAATAAAATAGACATCAATTGTGGCTCTGCTGCGGAACATACTCTCCAGCAGAGCCACTCCGAACATGTACTCGGTAAAAAGACAAACGCGACTGTTTTATGATATAAACTGTTGTATGGTTAGTGCTTAATGCGTACGTGTAAAAACATCACTATAATGACAGTGATTTCACTTAGTAATACTTTACTCAAATTTTCGTAGAAGCGCCTGGTTATTTTATGTCAGCAAAAGCAAGTCTGGATATTTTTTTTTAGGTAAAAATATTTCCTGCATTAAGGCATGTATTTACGTCATCCATACATAAAAAATACTAACCGTACAACTTCTATCATAAAACAGTCGCATTTATCTTTCCTTAATACAAGTTCGGAGTGGCTCTGCTGGAGAGTATGCTCAGCAGAGCCACAATTCATGTTATTTCGTCAGTACCTAATGGACGTACAGCAATTATATTATACCTAAGTACATCATGTACGTCTAATGTACATCATTTTAAGGTAATGTTGTTTTTTTTTTTCTAGCTGGTGGCGCTGCCGCAGAGTATGACACGTTTTCTCGAATCTCGACGTTATGTCACCTAATTGTTGCTTGTAACCGATCACTTTGGCATCGCGCGGCGTTGTGGTAGAGTTAGGCTTGCAATCGCCTTACGACTAACTAAAAAGCGTCTCCACTAAAAAAGCCTCTGCTTGGGCAGGGTTTTGGCTCGGACACTTTTTTTGCACGATTGTGACTATAGATATTTGCTCGAAGACTAATTAGTAATAACGCAGATTTACGGCTAGACATTTGTCTCTACCGTAAGTTCAAGTCTCGTTCAAATCTAATCTGCGCGAAAGTCGATTTTCTCACTATTTATAGGTGATGTATATTCTATACCTCGTATCTATCCATAGTGGTTTATGGGTAGAAGACTGCGCACGCCGCTATTCGCCCCGTGCTATAGACACGGTAATGATATTATTACTGTACTATAGAGAAGCACGGGCGGCCCATTTTGATTTTAGTTATTTGGCGCGAGCCGTACCTTTCTTATATAGCTGTATCTGTTGTCACTAGTTTGGATAGTGAAGGAAAACTTCGTAAGGAAACCTTACGTCTTCCAACCCTCGTTTGCGGAGGAGGTGGAGACCAGCCAGGTGGACTATTGTATAGTCCCGTAGTATCTCAGCCTACATGTAAGTTGTCCCAGATTAGCAGTAGGATAAATTCAATACGAAGTTGAAATAAGACTACCTAACGAACAGAAAAGTTACACAGGAATAAGATATTATGAATAACTTATGAAATAAAAAACTATTGCCTGTAAAATGTCTTACCTGTCTATCTTCGAGCTAATATCTATAGACATTGTACTTGCTCGATGCTGTCTATGCGTAAATTAATATAAGTATAAAATATTCAGCAACGCAGGAAGAAAATACTTAGCTGTAGGTGACCAATGGGTGCCTAGGCCTACAGTATTTTAGAAACCTGTGAAACTCTTGGCATGGTATTCTTTTTCAGTCGAGGCTTCAAATGTTTAATCTCATTTTCACTAAACTGTCGCTGATCGCTCTGTCTGGTGACAGGTATCTATGGTTTGTTCTGCTTTCAAATAGTTTGCAGGGTCTTCTTCTTCAGACCAATCTGTAAATAGACGTAAATACTCAATCTCTTCTTCAGTAATCTGTCGTACATTTTTATGTGTTATAGGTATAATAGAAGGTTTGTTCTGTGGTGTTTTCAAATATTTCACATGATCTTCTTTATCAGACCAATTCGTAAACAAATTTAAATGTTCAACTTCTCCTTTAGTTAATTTTCGGTGATCGCTTCGTCTACCTGCAGACGTAGTCTGTGGTATGTCTGAATAGCGAATTCTAGGTCTCGTAATAACGGGCAAAGGAGGTAAAACGACGTAATTATTCACGTGAGTTCTCATCAACGATTTCTCAAGTCTATCAAATTGGTACAACTCTCTGGCTGCCGTATAAGCTTTTTTCATTTTCAACTTTTCGTCTAATATAGACTGTTTTAAAGCCGCCTTGGTTTCTTCATTGCCAATGTTTTCTAATTTATATGAACATGTCATATACATATTTTCTAAAGCCTTTGCAGTTGCTCCCATAGTAGTATTGGATTTTTCTCTAAATACCTTTTCAAAGCACCATTCGAGATGCACCTGTAATTGTATAACATCTGTAGCAGCTACAGTATCGTAAAACATGCCGTGTAATATTTTCATAAACTTAGCTTCTAGCTGTGATGCCCTTTCCTCATCGAAATCTAATTTTTGTTCAATATTTGCGATTATTTTGTCAAGAAGTGCACTATCCTTCCGAATACCTCTTTTTAGAAACCTTATTGTTTTATCAAAAAACTTTCTGCGTGGATATTGATATACATGCATAAAGTGATGAAGTTCTTGTTTTTCTACAGATTCAAATATCTTCAACAAGTCATCATGATGGGAAAAATACAGAGCAGGCTTTATAAAACCACTAGCACATTCTGTTTTCAAATTGCGAAAAACTTCTTGAAATGTGTCTTCGTCGCTAGAGGTACCAAGGTCGAAACCCTTCGCTTCTATTTCAACAGAACGTGCAAAATCTTTATGGTTAGCTCGCCAACTAGGAGGGGATACATAATATAGGAACCTACCATATTTTTGCTGTTGATGGTATAAATAGTCAATTTCTATCAATTTAGATTGAATTGAAAATTGTCTACCAGCAAAATGATTCAACTCTAAAATTTTTGCTTCTATTAAAGGAGGATATAACGTTTCAGAGTTCTTTAAGCACATTATTGTCTTCTCGTAGTCTTCAGATATGAATTCATCAAATTGTTTTACTTGCTTCATATAGTTTTGTTCGCTGTTTTGGTACTTTATAGATTGATTTCTCTGGTCTGTTTCTCTATTCAAAACATCGTCGTGGCGATAACCTATCTCTTGATTTATATGAAGTTGTTTGTTATAGAGAGATGTTAGCGATTTATATAGAGGTATTTTAGTATTAAGGCAACTGCTCAAATATCGAAAGAAACCACTGTCAATGTCTGTTATAGCTTGAATATAGTCCGTAGATTCATCCACGTGTAGTCGGCTCCGCAGCTCAGCATATGCAATTTTATATTTATTCTCCAAATTTATAGCTAAACGGTGAACGCGGATAATTTTTGCCATATTTTTATCATACAATCTGTATGGCAGGAGCATAACTTCGAGAGCATTGCCTTGGGGAAGACTGTGGTTCGGTAATAAATACTCTGTCATATCTTTAATAGTATATGACTTTCTACCTATAGTACTTCTTTTGGGGGCCCTTATTATATTTTTTTTATTCATCATTTCACGTGCAGATTTCTGACGAAATATTCTTTAATTATGATGATAGTGAAGAGTTCAGTTTATTATTTTCTGTTTGTAAGAAATTTACAACACTACTAACACAACTTATTAGTTGTTTTTACTATCAGACAAAAAATCACTCAAGTGACTTAGAGCTTACATTAAGCCTCATAGATTTTATGATTGTTTAAAATATTTTTTTTTTTACAAATAACGTTTAATAGATGCTATCTAAACAAAAAGGTAGGTAGGTATTATCAAACGAAATCGTACCTTGTCTTGGGAAAATATTACATGCCCAAAAGGGAGGAAACATTGCTAGTAGTACGGCTAGTAAGATAGCTTTAGCAATAATTTGGTTATCACAGATTGTCGATAAGTTGCAATTCAGTTCAATGTAGCAGATTAAACTAGCTCGAATCTAACGTTTGATTCAAATAAAATTAGAATATTTTCAAGTGGGCATATGAGATAATTATATTTACTAAAGTATGAATATAAATGTGTTAAAAATATTCCAAAACTTAAAACATTTTGTTTACTAATTACTTGATTATCAGAAATCTTTTCTGAGTTCCATAGACTGCAAATATTTCGCAGGGTCTTCGTTATCAGTCCAATCTGTAAATAGCCGTAAGTATTCTATTTCAGCTTCAGTAAGTGAATTCTGTTGACTGCTAGCCCTAATTATAGCTTTCACAGGCTGTTGCTTTTGCTTAGGGTTCAAAGGATGTTTCGTCGAGGATCGAGCGGTTGATCCTACGTAAGGCTTTCTTTTTTTATATGCCTTTGACAGCGCCTTCTCCAAAGTTGCAAAAGATTGCAATTCTCTAGCTGCAATGTGAGCTAGTTTTATTTTATTTGCTTCTTTTTCTAAAGTCCGTTTCATAGCTTTTTTCAAACTGTCATTAGTAAGAGCATCTAGTTTGAACAAGTAATCCAAATACATGTTCTCTATAGCCTTTGCTGTAGATAAACAGTTTCTGTGTAAGGATTCTTCTCTATAAAGTATTTCATAGTAAAATTCTAGGTTAAATTTCAATTTAAGGACATCTGGAGCGGCGACAGAATCGTAAAATAGCCCATTCAATATTTTCATGAATTTGGCTTGCAGTTGCGCTTCCCTTTCTTCGCAGAAATTGACAAGTCGTTCAAATGCTTCAATTAATTGGGTTACGAATGCAGTATCGTACTGAATACTATGTTTCAGTATTTTATTGTTTTCATTTAGATTCATTTCATGAGATGCTAAGAAAGCAACGTGCCTAAAATGATCTGAATATTGTTTTTCCATTCTTTCAAACATAGCCATCATTCCGCTGGGGTGGCAAAAATATAGTACAGGTTTTACGAGGCCTGCAGAACATTCTTTTCGCATGTTTTGAAAGATTACGTTAAAAGTATCTTCTTCGCTTGAAGTACCAAGATCGAAACCTTTTGCTTCTATTTCAACGGATCTGGCAAATTGCCTATGTTTAGCCCGCCAGCTGGGAGGCGACAAGTAGTACAGAAACCTCCCGTATTTCTGCTGTACAAAATACATGTAGTCAAGGCCTATCAATCTTGATTGTATTAGAAACTGTTGATGAGCTAAATTTTCTCTAAGTGACAATTCTTCATTTAGCTTTGCTGCTGTTTCTTCACATTTCTTTAAAATAATCATAGACCTTTGATAGTCGTTAGCTATAAATTCATCAAAATGTTTGACTTGATTTATGTTTTTTTGAACGCTTTGTTCGTATGTTGTTTGCTCTCTTCTGAAATTTTCTGTCATGTTTAAAATATTATCTTGTTTGTAGCCTATTTCCTGTCTCATTCTTAGTCGCTTGTGAAATTGAAATTTTAAAGATTTGTACTGAGGAATGTACTGAAATGTGGTATGACTATTTAAGTATCTAAAATAGTTTTCATCGATATCTTTTTTACCTCGGACATCATTCGGAGGATTCTCTACTTGAAGTCTGTTATGCAAATCAGTATTTATAATTTTGTACCTTTGATGCAACTTAATAGCAGCGCATTGCTTGCTCTTGTTGGTCTCCTGTTCCTTGGCATATAATTTTACTGACAATAGTACAGCATCATTTTTTAAAGTATTTGTACGAAGGGGTTTATTATATGGTAATGTATACGTGCGAAGTGTTGTATAAGATGGTTTCCTGATTATTTTGTCACATACTCTCTGTTTGTTGTAATCATTAAAATCACATGTTGAAACTTTAGCAAAGGTCCTGGGCCGTGGTATATTTACGATTACTGAATGAGTGGAATCCTTTTCACTCATCGTTTAAAAGTTATTATAAAGACAAAACAACAAATATAATATTATCAAAAATATCTAACACAGCAGTCAAATTCAGTTATCAAACAGCCTCATAGATTTTAATATTATTTGTAAATCAGGTCTATCATGGACCTAGCTAGGGAGGTTATACCTCCCCCCGAGTGGGTTTCCGCCTTGTCGTGGCGGTGGGACTTAGTAGCCAGGTGCCCTAGAGCCTGGTGACACGAAGAGGAACCCGTGGTGGGGCCGCCTCTCCGGATTCTTTCCCCAAGCCCGTGTGGAGGCTGGCCAGTAGGTCGGCTTGCCGACTGAGATGGACTGCGGTGTCGCGATGCCGCCGCCGATGTGCCTGGTGTTCCGACACTTCGTCACTCTGGCGGGAGCGCAAGCTGCGTGGTGGGGCCCGAGTTGGGCCAGCGCTGTCGGGTGCCGCGGAGCAGTGCCCGTAGCCCTGACACCAGGCGCAGTGGTGGAACACCCAGGGTCTTTGGTGGGTATACTGTCAGGGGGGTCTCCCACATAACCACCCGCCTGCCCTCGAGGTGTGGTGGTATCTATAAAAGATTTTCCCCGGTAAAAAAGGGAAGTTACAGGTACCTTTCTTAGATTGTCTAAGTCTAAGTTATTTCAATATTTTCGCTTACTCTTAAAGTGAAAAAATGTAGTACGCTTTATTTTTGCCTTTTATCTTTAAATTGGTTGTCGTGCAATATTTACACCCTCAGGTGTATTTATAACACTACTAACAAATGGGTGGTAAGCATTTTAAGGCTTGGAAGTGTATCTAATCTGTAAAAAAATTACATTGTTTCAAATATATAAAAAAACAATAGAACAAGTTTATTTCCAAATTAATAAAATGAATTCAATAATGAAGCTCAGGTTCATGCTCATGTTCATGTTGAAAAACCGGCTTTATATATTGATAATATTGTTTTAGATAATTTGCTGGATCGGTGCCTTCACACCACTCGGTAAATAATATTAGTCCATCATGTTCTTCTGGCGTCAATTTATATTTTTTAGCCTTCACCCTTATTCCAGCGCTAATCATAAGTTTTTTCTTCTCAGCTTTTTGAAGAGCTCTTAATGTTTTCTTATCCATAAACTTGTTTAGCACAGGTCTTTTAAATGTATGTGGAGGTAAGAAAGCTTTATTCATAGCATTGGTCATTTCCCTAAATGACCTCAACTCTCTTTGAGCTAAATAAGCATTTTTCATCATCTTCAAATCCTGGGCAAAGAGGTCAGCTTGAGCTTGCTTAACGACTTTGAAATCTAAAGACTCCATGCGCAAGTTGTAATCTTCATACATAACTTCAAGAATCTTCATGGGATCCATCAAAGTTTGATGTCCTTCTTCGCACTTCCCGAACACTTCTTCGTAAACGTATTCAATACATATTTTTAGCTTTAATGTGTCTGGATGCGCAACGCTATCATAGAACGTCTCGTGAAGAATACGGAAAAACTTTTCTTGCAAATAATTTTCATTGTAAATCTCTCTGCTTATTTCAGAATTTAACCTGTCAATGTAATATTGAAAATAATCGAGTTCTTGTCTGGTAGCTTTTTTTAATTGGTAGATACGCTCTAACAGGATCCTAAAAGGAGTATCAGTTATCGATGATTGAATCAAATATTCTCTACTTTGCAGCTCCATAGTACGAAAAATATAAATCATTTGCTCTGGTGTTTCGAAATAATTATTAGCAGGTAAAGGATTTACCAATTCGGTTCTGGCCAATTCCACCATTTTATCGATATCCAAACTCTCAACTAAATCATTATCGGTCACAAACTGCCCCGATTCAAACTGAATCGATGCTACCTTATCTCTTATAGATTCGTCATTTTTCTGTCTCCAAGTTAAAGGAGCGACGAACAATAGATAGCTTCGGTATGTTTTAAGAATATTTCTTACGGCATCCATTTTAAATATTATATTATTTAGTATTGTCACTTTAGAAACATAGCCGAGAAAGTCTGTATTCATTGCTACTAGATCTTCGGCAACTTTTTCTGCTTTAGTTACTTGGGCACAAGCTTTTTTATAATCTTCTGTTAGGAACTTTTGGAAATTTTTAATATGCTGCTTTAATTCTTCAACAATCTGTTCATATCGCACAGATTCATCAACTTTGCTTTGTTCCAACTTGATGATTATATCACGACGATATCCTATTTGCTGTCGATTCATAGCATACGTGCGAATGTTGTTTGTGTAAACTTTTATATCGTCAGGCCTACGCGATGGGCGGCCTTCGATAACAGTGTAGAACTCTGGGTGTATTCGGACCACGGTCCTGACATCGTCAGGTTGCTCCTCGAGGAAGAGCCTTTCTGAAATGTCTCTAGTGGCAGCTATCCTCAGGTTATCTTTTTTATGCAAAGGCTGATTTAGTCTATCTTTTGAGTTTAATTTTTCCTTGTGATCGCTGTACTTGATATACGATATTAATTTCTCAGATTTAGGAACACAGTAGGATCTTTCAGGTTTCTTTCCTTTGTCGTCTGAGAGAGCATGTTTTCTATCAGTAAAGTAAAACTGGGTATTCTTTAAGTAGCGACGCCTAAATATTATATCTAAAGTTTTTAATGGTACCAGGGGTTTACGTTTTTTCTTCAAACAATCAGCCATAATGTTCAATATTATGTAAAGTTTTATATTAATATGAAACACTATATAGGTAAACTAGAATACCAACAAATCTTTTAAATTGATTTTCAAATGGTATAAATAATTAGAAAGTAAATACCACGTAAGAATTCTTTAAAGAAGTACAGACAAAAATCTATCGTTGACAGACACTTGACAGACATTTGACAGACAATTCAGTAATGAGCTTGTAAATAATAATGGGGGGATTCTCAATACAAAATAAGCGTCAAAGTGTGTTTAAGTCCTCAGCGAGCATTTCAAATGCAACATGACATGTCTATCTGTACCCACATACAAGCATATTTCAAATACTGTTATAAATCTTTATCTTTTTGAAATATTTTGTATAACATCTCAGTACCTACTAGCATACTATAGTTACTTCTCACTATACTCACCTTTTATGATTTTAGTGCAAGGGTAGTGATCCAGTAGGTAGAACAAAAGTACACATAAAATATTTGCTACCATAAGAGACCCCAATGTATGGCGCTTCACCACCCCCTAGAACTTAAGATGGCGAAAATTCCACGTTCTATGATTATCGTTTACAGTTTCATTACAAGGAGTTATCTGTCAGCGACTGACAATACTTCAATAAGCAAATAACTTAGGTACTTGTACAAGAAGACTAGAAAGAGTATTAATTTATAAATATCTAAGAATATAAAAAATCCCGTAAGACACTATGTCGAGGACGAAAAAAGAAATATGACTACACCGGACATCCTTATTTTAGTAGGTAGTATCAATGTTTCTGTGCTACTGTTGAAACATACATAAACCTACCTACATAATAAGGTTGCCTGGCAGAGATCGCTTTTAGCGATAAGGCTGCCTCTTGTTACACGCTATAGTTATAATGTTTTTGTTATCTGTGTTATTTGTGCTCTTTGTGTTAACAATAAAGAATATCTATCTATCTATAAATCATAATAATGTTCGCAGTGTTGTAAAGAATCTAATCGAAACTTTTTTTCCTGGATGGTTCAAAGGCAGATTTTAATCTTCTGTTTAGTTTATCGACGTTTTTAAGCAATTTCGCTGCATGTTTAGCTTGCTTTATTTCTTGGTCTCCCGAGTCATATGTTTCTTTTTCTATAGCTTTAATGTCACTCCATTCGAAAGCTGATATATCCAGCATCAAGTTATCGTACTCTTTTTCAAGACCTATCATCATATCAAAAGAAGTCAGCTTGGTATCATTTGGAGCTAAAATGAATTCATACGTAAACTCTACGTAATTGAGGATTTGTAAAGCTGTCTCTGACGATACTAAATAACGTATTTTTTCTTCTAAAATCTTGAAGAATACTTCTTTGACTTCGATTTCTTTTATTTCATTCCACTTGATTAACTCCTCTGTTTCTTTTATCTGAAAACAACACAACATTATTGTCTAAAATTTGCCCATGCGTGTACATGGGTAAATTTTAGACAATACACTGTAAACTGTAACTTATAGAACAAAATATATATTCCAAAATGAATACATTATAACATTACTTCGATATTGACATGATATTAGTATCTTTTTTTATATTCCTCACCTTTTGCTGTATAAAGTCAAGTTCTTGTTTGAGATGGGTCTTAAAGAGTTCCACAGATTTCAGGAATTTATTTTTCTCTGAATTCAGTTCTTCAGTTACTAAAAGATAGTTCAAATTCTGTTTTTCGAGCATAGAAAATACCGTAACCAATTGGTCTGGCATTTCGAAGTATAGTTTTGGCGGAGGCAGATTATTCAGACGCTCTTTTATGGCATTTATGTCGATCTTGCAAAATACATCTGAATCCATTGCAAAAATATCCGGGAATTTGATGTCCAAGACAATATTTTCTTTTTCTTGCCACAAAATTGGTGAGATAGTATGAAGGAAATTTTGAATCGAAAGCAAGATCATTAAACTTTCGTCAGTGTACTGCAATTTAGATTTAATCGACGCCATCTCATAATTAACCGATTTGAAATCTTCAGTTTGGTTCACCAAGTCTTTGGCTAAATTATCAGATTTCTTCATGATAGCTATAGTTTTGTTATTGTCGTCAGCCAGGAATTTATCGAAGCTGTTTTTGTATTCATCGAAGTGTCTGGAGGCAGTATCGTAGACAGTTCTTTCAGTTTCGATTTCTCGGTCGATTCTAAGAATTTCTTCTACGAGGAATCCGTGGAGAGTTCGTTTCAGGGCTACATCTCGGATGTTTTGTTTATACAAATGCATAGAAGTATTAGGTCTCACCGGCCGCCCTTCGAGTATCGCGTAGAACGATGGATCGACGTCTACGATAGTTTTGATTGTTCCGTCATTGTTCACTTTTTCTATGGGTGGAAGTTTTATACCAACTATAGTTTTCCTAGAACTTCTCTTACGTAACTTTTTCTTAGCTGAATTATTCATAGTTCACAACTACTACTGCTCACTGAACAAGCAGGTTCCTATTAATAAACCGCAAATCAATATTGCTATAGCAACTTCAGTGAAATAGTAACCCATATTATAGCGAGATACATATTTGATGACACTATTCGCCGAGCAACCAAAATTACTTATTGGTAATACTGGATGTATAAAAATAAAATTACGCTCAATGCGCGTGTTCACGCAAATTAAATTATGCATATTTCATATAGCGTATCATGATTTCAAGCTATTATGATGGTTGATGATTTCACTAAACCATGTTGATACCTTTGTATTGTATAGTCTAGTGAAATTATCCATAAATAATTAATCTCCTACCTACTTGGCTTTCAGCAATTGGCAAAAATGTAAATAACTAATATTTATAAACAAACATTTATTAAGTACATAATAAACAAAAATAAAAAAATGACTAGACTAATCAATTAGGTACTTCAGCTTAAGTCCATACAATTAGAGTATTTGGCGTTTAATAAATATTTCATAAAATGTACCAATTTTTGTTACCGTGTCGATTCCTTAGTCCAGATTATCCACTTGAGCTACTCGGCACACCTGTACCTAGGTACTTGATACCAAGCTGTGATACCAGAGCATAAAATGGGGACTTCATACCAAATTGAACCTCCTCATTTGAATTTGTCGAATTTCCTGAATTTATCTGTCACTTTATACTCCGACTTTCTTTTTCAACCGACTTCAAAGAGGAGGTTCTCAATATGTCTGTATGTTTTGAAGTGAAATCTATAGCGGCGTTGTGCACTTTTTCAGAAACGTAAATAATGTTAAACTCGCGTCAGGACACGTGACCTGATGGAAAATTCGTAAGAAAGCGCAGGGCGCTAGCGCAAGTGTGCGTGAGTGATATTGTATTTTGCCATATAAATGATAGTACTTTATATGTTCAAGTTTTCACTTCTGTCAGCACTCCCGGGGTGCAACCCGTTGTTTTTTTGTATGTATGTCACGCGATTACTCCAAAAATTATGAATCGATGATGTTTTTTGTTTCTTTTCATACTTCAAAGGTGACTTTTTTATCCAAGTGTTTGAAAAATCAACAATATACTAAAAATGGCATACATCGATTCGAGCGAACTATTCGAATTTTATACGTATTGTACGTGGATCAATTGCAATTATTGAAGTCAATTGTGCCATTTTTGGGCGAAAAGCAATTATCTCATTTCTTCTGTTCCTTTCCAATTCAATCGCTGTCAGAACTGACGCTCTGCTTCTCCTCTGTCTCGTCGGCATCTCGTTCTTCCTTCTTGACTTCCCAGGGCATGACGGGCAATGGCTCCACGAAGGAATCGTCCACTTTCAACTTATACAGGAACCGAGGAGTGAAATGATTGGGTAATGGCCACACGTGCTCTAAAACAACCAAAAATACTTTCAGGAAAATCTTGACTATATTTCTTTTTTATTTCCCCAAGAATTACCTACAGTACAACATACCTAAAAGAGTAGAAACTAATTATTCGGGAGCTAAAAGTAACTATTACTGGAACTGCTAATCTGTCATTGCTAATTTTTAGTGCATTTTTCTTGTTTTGTGTTATTCTTCCTAACATCATCATATTCATATTACAACCTGGATATCTACAAGGCAAGAGTGAATAGATCTTCGGCTACAACATCGCTTTCCATCAGTTAGCCAAATGTGTATAAATATTCTGTGTTGTGTACCTATAAAAAATAATCAAAATCGATATCATTTGGAAGCGTCAGTATGGTTTTTAAAACAAATAAAATGCCTTAAGCCGATGTTTGGAAGCTGCGATGTTACGTTTTGTAACGCTGCCGCTGTTCTTTTTACTTATCACCAAAGTAAGAATTCAAATTCGAAGAAAATACTACCTTTAAACAGGTACAGAAACTCACCAAAGTAATAGTAGTGATCATCAATACGCCGATGCAAATGTTGAACATGGTGCAGATCCAAAACATGCGGCGACTGAAGGAGAAAGTCGAGGAGGGCCACCTCCGGCAACGCTTCGATCTTCGGGTCCGTAACTGGCAAGCCTTCGAAAGACAACTGGAAAATATGTACACCTTCTGACTAATAGCAATATGTAGATTGAATGGTAGATTTGTGTCGTCAAGTTGTCAGGTATACAGGTAGCGGCACGTAAGTTGAGCGCTGAGCGAAGTGTGGAGGGAATGGCTGCGCATGGGTTTAGTATGACGGTCACCATGTGCATCCCCTCCATACTACCTTAGCGCTAAACATACCTACGTGCTGCTACCTGTAACAGCAAACTCACACATGGAAATTGTGTCGAGTAGGTACAGTAGGTACCTACCCCGAGTGCTGATCGGAGGAGGTCATGTGTGCATGACGTGTACAATTAAACTATTTTTTTCAGTCATTGAAACATGGTCAAATCATCAGTGCAGGTCATTAAACCCACAGCATGGTAGCAGGCACTTTCTTGTGCTTAGTTGGTTTTTAAGTTCTTCTAAAATCTGTCACCGTGAAGAGAACACACCATAAAAGTATGTAGGTACTTAGACTTACAGCCGCGCACAAAACATAAGTAAAACTTGCGCGCCAAGTCCATTTTTAGGGTTCCGTACCCAAAGGGAAAAACGGGACCCTATTACTAAGACTTCGATGTCCGTCTGTCTGTCTGTCTGTCACCGGGCTGTATCTCATGAACCATGATAGCTAGGCAGCTGAAATTTTCACAGATGATGTATTTCTGTTGCCGCTATAACAACAAATACTAAAAACAAAATAAAATAAATATTTAAGGGGGGCTCCCATACAACAAACCTGAATTTTTAGACGTTTTTCGCTCTATTTTAATAATGGTAATACGTAGATGCTAGAAATTATCACAGAATATTTAGCTTTATATTCACTTCAATAATAAATAACAAAATTAAAATAAACAAATATTTGAGGGGGGCTCCCATACCGTACGGAACCCACGTGCGCGAGTCCTACTCGTACTTGGCCGATTATTGGAACACATTTGAGGCGGGGAAAACTGTTTTCACTCTGCAGTAGCGACTGCGTACCTACTGTGGGCATTGTACAATACTACAGATGTCGGGTAAGCAGAACGCACCACCTCGATTTTAGCTATTTGGCGTGAGCGTAGCAACTTGTAAACGCTCCGAGCACCAGGTAACAGTTGATAAATGACTCACTTGATCATTAGTTCTTGCAAATGTACAGAGCTTGGAGATCTTGTCGAGACAAATACGGAGCTGTTCCATGTGCTCGTTCAAAGGACCGTGGATGTTCAATTTGCCGACGAGAGACGGCGGCCGGGCGGTCACCGCTCGCCATGAATCGAAAAGGAGCTGAAAAACAGTTTCGGTTCGGTCATTTTAAACTTGGTTGGATCATAAAACTTCACGCTTTAGGCCTAAGGGGCGCTGTTGGGACGTCTCATTCTTAGTGTTATAGACTTTACGTAGCGACTCAGTTTCAGATGTAGTTTACATTTTTTTTATTGAATTATTAAATCGCGAAATATCCCTGACTAGATCAGGGGTCTTAGTTATTTGGGTTACTTAAATTGGTTTAAACGGTGGTAACCTTGGTCGTAGCCAGAAGATGCATGATGATTGAGTTGCCGGTAAAATCAGGCACCGTCAAAAACCCGTAGTATATTGGCTGTGTTATTATTAAATCATTGACCGACGAAACGAAGGAGGTACCTACTCAATTCGACGCGTATATTTTTGGAACTAGGGGCATGATGGGGACGCTAAGGGAAAGCAACAAAAAGACACAGTAATAATCAACATAGTGTTTTCATTTATTTATGGCACTTTGATTACTTAATTAACTATTAACTGGCATAATCTTTGGACGAACATTTATCATAAATTTCTAATAATAATATTTTTTTTAGGAACACGTGAAAAACCATCTTACCCCGTATGTGGGGCATGATGGGGCGTGATAAATGGGGCATGATGGGGTCTTGGGGCAAGATGGGATTCTTATTCTTCTTCACAGAACAAGCATATCAGTACTTCCTTTAAGTCTTCATCATCCACCCCAGCACATGCAGTATGAGCCCACCGCTCACAGAGTTGACATTTTACCCAATTTTCAGTTGATTTTAGGTACGTGTTGTTTACATCGTTACAATAAAAACAAACGGTATCTTCTTCTCGTGAAGTTGAAGGCCTAGTATTTTTAGCAGTTTTTTTTTTGACGATTTACTTTTTTTGGCCGGAAGAACTTTCGTTGACGATTTTTTATTTTTAGCAGGAGCGTTCTTCGATAATTTCAAAGCCTCCAGTTCTTTTTTATACGGAGTCGAGGTTATTACCGCCGTTTTACCTCTTCGATAGTTTTTCCTTTTTTCGCTCATTTGAACTGCCGGAATTGGCAATATATCTTTAGGAGAAGCATTATCAAAACTAGACGTCAAATCACGGCAGACGGCTCGAATGGGAGAACGAATTTCTAAGGAACTTCTTGTTTGCATTTCAAAATCTTGTTGGGGGGAACTAGCGGTAGACAGTTGAGCTGGCGTACGTTGATGTTCAAGAGAACAGGTGCTAGGAGATCTTCATGAATCGATGGAACTTGTTCAGTTTCAGATGTGTTATGTCCGAATTTAGACCCTCTCTTATCATCAGATTCGGTGCGAGATGCTGACTCTGTTGAAAGAAGGTTTGCAGGAGTTAACGTGGATGGTGCTAGAGATCCAGTATGAGCTTCTGTCTCCATCGAGCAAGCGTTGAAAAAGCTTGACGCAGCTGGCACTTCATATCCGGGATTAAGTGCTTCCTTTGTTGAAGCAAAGTATGCAGAGCTTAAAGTGGATGGTGATTCATGTCCACTATGAGGCTCTATTTCCATTGACTGATCATTAACAAAGCTCGACGTGGCTGGTACTTTATGTCCAGAATGATGTGATGACTCTGTTGAGGCAAAGTTTGCAGAAATCAACGTAGATCCAGTTTGGGACTCTGTCTCCATTGATTGAGCGTTGACAAGACTTGACATGGTTGGTTCTTCACGACCGGAATGAGGTACTGACTCTGTTGAAGGAAGAATTGCAGAACTTGACGCGGATGGTATTTCAGGTTCTGTATGAGGCTCTGTTTCCATCGAACTGCGCGTTCACAAAGTTTGAAGTTGTTGACACTTCAAGTCCGGAATGAGGAGGTATGTTTGCGATAGCCCTTGACGTAGATGGATTGTCTTGAGCTAATGGTATATTTGTAGTTTCCGCAGCTATGAAGTCAGCATCACTGAAATTATCTTGGTTGTATGGCCAAATACCACACTTCCTGAAGCTGTTGACCGCTGTGGACATCGTAGCTGCTTGCATGTAAGCTTGTCCAAATATTTCGCTTATTTGAAACATGGTGATTACGCGTCCTGGATGCGATCTCAACCAATTTGAGGCAGCATGGTCATAATAAGTACTTAAAGGCCTCATGAAACCTACATCAGCAGGTTGCATTTTATGCGTACAGTGCGGTGGAAAGCAAATTATTACAACTCCATGTTGACGTGCAAGATCTATAACATCTATATTTTGGGTATGACTTACATGTCCGTCTAAAAGCAGCAACACTTTATTGCTAGGGGAAGCTCCTGTAAATTGGATGAACTTTTTGAACCAAAGGGTGAACAGTTCAACTGTTATCCAGCCTTTTGGATTACATACTGATGTTGTTCCTGGGGGAGCATTGTCTAGCAATTCAGGTTTCATGCGCTGTCTTGGGAAAATAATGAATGGAGGCATGTACGTTCCAGCAGCATTGAAACAAATTTCTACAGTGACGGTTTGGCCTCGCTCTGCAGAAGATAATGAACCGACTTGTTTTCTTCCTTTTAAGGCTATTATCTTGCTCTTCGTTTTCTAAACAACAGATATACCAGTCTCGTCGCAGTTATAGATTTTATCTGGAGTAAAATGAAATGCGTCATATGTTTCCCCGAGAAGCTGGTAGAAATTCCCAACTGCTACTCGGTTGAATCCCATAGCGCGCGCTGCCGAAGTAGCCTCTGGTTTACGAATTGATAAATCGGGATTACGTTTTAAAAACCCATTTAGCCAGTCGACACCTGCCATCTCTTTCTCATTATTGAAGTTGTGCTTTTTATTATTTTAAACAGCCAACTGGTATGCCAGACGCCGTAAATGTAGTTAAGCCAAAAAGTCGTTCCTCCATATGTTTTACATATTCTGCAAGTTCTTTTTCTTCGTTTTGCGAAAAAACAGACTTCATAGGCCCCAATGGTAATCCGACGGTAATTTCTTCACCTCGTTTAATTTTCTTGACATAACGCTCCAAAGTAGTTTGAGGAATATTATGTTCTAAGGCTGCCTTTCTATATCCTGAATTTTTGCTCAATACTTCATCTATAGCTGCTTTCATGGACTCTTGGGACCATTCTCCTCTTTTAGTCTTTTTTTGTAGTTTCTGACCATGTTTAATCTAAAAACAAAATAAAGTACGTTTCAATCACACGAAACAAACAAATTAACAAAACACACAAACAAATATTTAACAATAAAAAAAACACGGACTAGAAAAATAAAAGTTAGTTTGGAGAACCCCATCATGCCCCGTGTAAACCCCATCATGCCCCGTATGACTTAAACCGTCTTGCCCCGAACACCGTGTTTAAAAAAAATAAAATTTATAAAATACATGTTTGGGACTAATGTAATTTTGAATGTGCCTATCAACAGTAAGGAAAACTTTAAAAAAAGGCAAGTAAATGCAACAGTTTCACCCCTTTTCTTACCTGTTTCTGAAGACGTTAAAAAACACACAATATTACATCAATTATGCACTTTAACAGAAATTTATTCATAAACAAAGAACGTGCGCACTCTCGCCGACTGTCATGGCCGCACTGATTATCGTTCGAAAGCGGCTTGTGATTGGCTAATCCGGTGGTGCCTCGCGGAGACGTTTCGTTTCTTGTATGTGTGCGTGACCCCATCTTACCTCGCTACCCCATCATGCCCCCAGTTCCCCTATACTCGTAACCACGCATAACTTTTCCCATAGAAGTCCGATTTCGTTTTTTTTTTAATGGAAAGTAATTGAAATAGCTCCCATTTAAATATTATCGAAATCGACTGAGCCCATTTTTGATAAATCAACAAAAATATAAAAAATGCTACATCAATCCGTGCGAAATATTCGCGAATTCTGTATCAGTACACGGTTGAAGTCGGTCATAACATTTTTTGCGAATAATAATTATGAGGTTCTATCCTCTTTCAGCTATGTTTGTCCCGTCACAGTATTTACCTACCTAGTAGGTAGTAGGTATAAGTTTGTCAATAGAGTAAGCGGTCTATAGAGTAAGTAAACTACAATTTAATATGAAAATGAAACTGCGTTAAATGGACTCTACGTTTAAATGAGCTTACTCTGTCACTTATACCAAATTTATACCAAAAGTACCGTTCACGTATCGAGAGCTAACCCATATAAATATTACCTATTTAAAATCATTGACCTATTATATCACTTGTCTTAATCGAGGTTAGGACGCCTAGACATGCAAGATTTCCTCACGAATCGTAGTAAGTAATGTATTTTGTATGTTTATTTGCTTACTGTTTTTACTGAATGATACGCCATTAGCAATTTCGACCGACGGAACATTTTCCACTCTTTCTGGGGCTGCGATTCGTCCGTGCCCTCTTCTTCTTCGTCAGCTTGGTGTTGCTCTTTCATTTCTTTTGTCCAATTATCTTCCCTTTTGAACAGGAAACGAAGCTGCCGATTGACTGTATCTTCTGAACCCTGATTTAGGAGCATCGTGACAGTAGATACTTTAAACACATGGGACTGGCCTTTGTTATTCACATGTTCAGTACCTACCTAATCTTCAATGGTTTAAAAAGTAAGAAAATTATACGCGATAGAGATAGCAGCAGGCGTTTACTGTAATATACAGCCTTTTTAATAGTCCACTGTTGAACATAGTCCTAACATAGTCCTACGCTATGATAAGAGAGATTATGCCATATATCTATCACGCTGGCCTAAACGCGAGTTAGTGGATTCACAGCTTCACGCGCCATCGATTTTTTTCTCCGGTTATATAATAATATAGGTTTTAAAAAAAAAGTAGAACGACAGAGATGAAGGGGAAGACCGTGGATGGCATTTTTATATCAAATCAAAGAGAACGTAGATGTCATATCGTCGGTCGAGGGAGGTGAAGACACTGGCGGTAGACCGCGAGCCGTGGAAGTTGCTCCACCGACCAGGGGCCTTATTGTGTAAGCGTTCTGACGTTCAGCTTCACTTTTTCTCCGGCTCTCTCTCGTGGCATGTGAAACTGGCGCGAGCAGGGGAAATAGTGAAGCCGAACGTCAAAGCGCTTCCACAATAAAGTCCCAGAGCCGCGCTCTCAAATTCTGGATGGAGGAACAGCTTTACAGGTTTCTTCGCAATGTTTTCTTTCACCGAAAAGCTAGTGATGTGAACCATACATAAATTTAAAAGGACTCGTGTATTGGGACCGGGTATTGAACCCGTGTCGGCGAGAAGCAATTCGTCTGATTAACAACGGCATTGCCTTCTCTTGTCAATTCAGACAATTTGTGAAAAGGTAGTAAGATCTCTAGTATATCTCTAAAAGTAGTGCTAAGTGTAGTACTGTTGCAAGAGATGAGTAGGTAAAATAATTATTTTAAGATTTTCACAAGCCGTTTACTTGACTATTGTTATCACAAACCTCAAGTATGTGGACGAAATAGCTATCATAGACTAGAAGAAACCCGTGGATGTTTATCTCACAATAGCTGGAATTAACGTCATGTACAGATCGTTTAAAGTGCTTTATTATCTCTTCTTTAGTTAACGTGTGCTCTCCTGCGTATATGAAGCGAACAGAATAGACTTTCTGAAAAAAAAAATTGGAATCACTAAGTACTTACTAATCACATAGATATAAATTTCTAAATAAAAAATCCGACAGCGTACGTTTCAGCTCCTTGTAATGTATAGCCTAACAAAGCCTTAAAGCACGGTAATAATATCTTACCGTGCTTAAAGGCACTATTTTTTGGAAAAAATATGCAAACTGTCACTTCGAGTGTTCTGAATCTTATACGTAATATTGGATTCTTACCGCACCAAAAATAAAGCCATTTGGGCTATAGGAAGTAGAACAGTAATAAAAGTCCTTTTTAGGTAATCGGATAAAAACATGACACTTACCATTCAGGCAAAGAATGATTCCTTGAAGTGCCAGAACAATTTTTCATATTTTCGCCTACTATGCTTTGTAAACTTCATCATCATCAGCCCTTATTAACCCACTGCTAGGCATAGACCTCTCATTGTATATACCTACCACCTTTAACGTTAACCTTACCACGTTCCGCACGGTCAGTAAGTACTTGGATGGGTGACCGCGGGTGGCATTTTCCAACTGAGCGCTACCGTGGCTCGGATGACACGTTAAATTGTAGGCCCCGGTTGTTTCAACCGTTTAGCCATGTCAGAGGCCTTCAGGCGGCCTAAAAACTCTGACACCAGGGCTAGCCACCCGGCCTATACGAACTTACTTACTTTTACCACCTTGAAAAAATTAATATTATTTTGAATATAATTAACTGGTTTTATAAGTTTTAGTAGTTCTAACTATGACAAATACATTTAAATTTCTAAATATGAATAAGTATCTTGTTAACTGGAAATCATTCCTAGAAAGAATATTGTGCCCTAAATTGTCCGGGTGTCAGAATTGACTAATAGTTATTAAGTAAATTACTATGAAATTAAATCAAGTACAATACCTATTTACCTAATAAAATAATCAAGAATAGCTTACCAGTCCAAGCTTTTGAAAATTCTCTTCTACCACATCCAATACGCTCCTCGTGTCGAGTTCAGGTAGTTTGATTTTTTTTGACATGGTTTAAAATCACAAGAATATAATGTATTAATTTAAATTCAAATTATTTATAATCTTTAAAAATACATAAACACTGTAAACAGCATTCCCTCGCTTGTTTATATTTTGATTTGACAATCGAGGTCATCACATCGTTACTATGGAAACGTTTTAAACTTTAGATCGCCAAAGAGAATGTAAATCTTTTTTTATGACTTACCTATAGGTTGGGGGAAAGAGTTTACATTATAATATAATGTACTCTTTGGGACGTCGCGTCGCCGTGAATGTAATATGCAAATAACGAGCTACTTCCTCCATGGTGCTGTATTAGGTACATAATAATAATAATAATTGTGTAAGTAACTACGCACCCCAGCCAATTCTTGAGAATGGTCGTGCGTTGCTCTATTGGGACCGCTCTATCATTACGGACATATTGATACGGCTTGATATCGTGGTGGTCGACCGGTCCCAGCGCCGGGCAGTGCTCGTTGACGTCGCCGTCCCGCATGACGGACACCTCGTGAAGGCCGAGGACAAGCTCAGCAATTACCTTGACTTGGCTCACAAGGTTAGTTACCGCCATGTGGGATGTGGACTCGACAGATTCAGAAGACAGTGATCCTGGACACGGCACGGCACGCATTGTCAGGAGGTTCCTCAGTTTGTACTCGTAGCTCCCACCACCGGTAGCTTGAGCCCCGCCCCGCTGCCGGCGGCAACCAGTGACGTAGCGTGCCTTGGCGGGGCCCCGTATAAAAGTTTGTTTAGGGGCCCTTATGAAGGGTAAAGATCACAAAAAATGTTTGCCTAAATTTAAAAGAAATATTTGTTCAACATAAAATTAGCTATCGAGCGAAAAATTAAATTGCTTTTTTCCAATTTGATCATTTCTGAAAAAAAATTTTTTTAATTAATTCTTATTTACCGCACGTCGGGTGCCCCGTATAATTGATACGGCAGATACGGCGGTAGCTACGCCTCTGGCGGCAACCTAGGTTAAACTTTTATACCTACTTTTTTTTTATTAAAATATTTTAAAAATTGAATCTAAGATGTTAAATAAATTAATATTATAATTGTACATATTATTATACATAATTTACATAACACCGTATTAAATAGGTGTATAATATTCAAAGCCCTAATACTCTAAAAAGGTAAACCTAATTAATTTATTGTCTTTAATAGCTATAATACTCGTAAGTTATCAATAATAACGGCTCGAGTCCTAATGATATTCAAGTCTAAGCTAATATAAAGGATTACCGTAAATACCTACAAAAAAAATAGACAAAAATTATTTGTATTGGTTTTATTTAACTGCTATTAAATCCATACATACATGTACATAAACAAACCTACGTAATTAAAGCTAGAATTTAATAAAAAAAATACCTTGTGGTGTCAAAAAAAACCATTAAGGTATTATAGTATAATCTTAATACATCTCATCGTCATATCTGTTTCGATTGTAACTCCTGTTATAATTGGAATTTTTGTCATAATTTGAGTTTCTGTTATAATTTGATTTGTTAGAGCCGCTATAGCCATTGAAACTCCTCTGGCTGCCGTACTTGTTGCCGTAATGCTTCACTTGTCTGGATTTGAACTTGGCTTGCTGCTCCATTGACTTGTCGATCACGTAGGAACGCGCCAACTCGTCCAGTTCTTTTGGTATCTCCTGAAAACAAAGGCGACAACGTGTAAGTAAGTTCGTATAGGCCGGCGACTAGCCCTGGTGTCAGTTTTTAGGCCGCCTGAAGGCCTCTGACATGGCTTAACGGACCTACAATTTAACGTGTCATCAGAGCCACGGTAGCGCTCAGTTGGAAAATGCCACCCGCGGTCACCCATCCAAATACTGACCGTACAGAACGTTGCTTAATTTCGGTGATCGCTGACAAACACCTAGTCAAACTACGCTACGAGCGCTACGACGACGTGTACAAAAGTTCTGTTTCAAGTTCGAACTTCGAACGCCTGGGAACGTATACTGAACTTTGACAGATTGTATGAAAACACTCTATATTAGCTATGGAAGTTGCGAATGCTCATACAAGTTCTGAATACGACCAAACCGTGCAAAGTTAAAAAGAAGGATGCAGCGAATGGACCTGTCGTTTTTTTTTTTGCAAGTAGGTAGAAAACAAAACATCATTTATAATAATGATATGTGCTTCAAAAATTTAGTGATTTTTTGCTGTTTTCATATCACTAATTAAAATTAATATTAGACCACCAGAAAAATTACAATGATTTTTTATTGTTTTAACATTATAGATTACATACATAAGAAGTGGCGGTATGACCTTAAAGGCTGTAGCCTGTCCAAAAATGGGCACATTATTTAAAAAAATCACTATTTTATTACTGTTGCTGTCAAAAAAAAAGGAAATGTCAAATTCAGTCGATCAGATGATGTATTCAGTATTGCCAGATTTCGTTTTCGGTATTCCGACTTAGCAATTTTTTGGAGGGGTTGATATATTTTTTTTCTTTTTCAACAGTTGGTACATGCTCCTTCCTTAACTCGTTTTAAGTGTTTTAACTAGTAATTTTACGAACTGAGGTGTCTTTTTACATATTTTATAGAAACATACATTTTTGTATACTAAAAGATTATCAAAAAGAAAGAATACTTATTTTTTAGGTTTCACTCACTTTACTACCTACTAACAAAAAGCTGCAGTTGAAATTATCCGAGATATTCCTGATTATTTTGATATTACTCGTAATAATCCTTAAAGGTGCTATTCGAATCTTGGCAGCAGGCTACAGCTACAAACAGCACTTGCAGCAGCTGCACGAATCCGGCTGTGGCTGCACAACTGAGGGGTTAATCCAGGTTTACACGTAAATTGAAACTACAGCTGTTTCGGTATGGCCCTATACATTTTTGTACAGCGCCCCTAGCAGAAACGAGGAAGAACTAACCAAAATCTATGGAGCCACACGCGAACGCGAAAGTTTGAGTAAACTTCGCAAAGCCTGGACTACGAGTAAGGGCTCTGGTTATCTATGTAGTAGTATGAATTTCTGCAAAAAAGATTCCGATTGCGGCTCCGGCAGCACCTGCTGCCGAGCCTCAGCTGCGAGTGTTGTTCACCTGTTTAGACAAGTCCGACATGCTGCCTGTCGCAGCACGTGTAGCCAACCTCGGAATCACCCTCGACTGCGGAAGCAGGCAGTGGCTGCATTTCAGATGTGTGTTACCTGCAACCGCGACCTGCATCCGCAGGCTGCGGCCGAAGTTCGAATAGCAGCTAGTTGTGGTTCTTATACTATTGCTAATGAAGTGGATGAATACCGAAATTCATTATCATTCATTTTTTCGTAGTACCAGTCGTCGTAGTTACCATTTAGCGCTTCTGGCGCGTTTTTGACGTGCTGATAGCGAATTTTTGCCAAAAGGAGTTGGCAGCACTGCTATGGTCTATAATTTTATAAATCAAAGTAGGTACATATAGCTTGAAAATTGTTTTCGGTTTTTCTTATTTTAACTTCATTTTAAACAAACTTGTACATATCAGAACAGTTTTAGAAGCGTCATAAATTACTCTGGTGAAGATAACATTTTTATAAATGAGCTTGGGAGAAACAGTGTATTCGTACACAACAGGTATTAGTATGTATGAGCTGTCGACATCCTTCTTTGGCCCCTGATGTCAAAACCACACACTTATCTTGATATATGCCGAGAAAAACCTTTTGGCGTGAATGAAGTTAGCTACAAGCTACGCAGATCCCCTCTCCTCACGCATCGGATATAACGAATTTGCCACTGCGCAATGACTCACCTCAAACAGTTTACAGATGCCAAGAAGTCTAATTCGGCCTATATCGTACCTACTTACTTGCTCTTTTTATATAGAAAGTAAAAATATTAAATTGTATGCCTTTTAAGCTTCTTGCAGCACAGCGATACGATTCCGCGCCTGCCGGCCGCCCTCACTGGTGAGTATGGTGTGCGAGACGCCCCGGTTGTCCTGGCGGCTAGTGCGCTCGATCCTGTGGATCCTCCTCTGTCGTGTTAGAGAAATAACAAACTTTATACCTGTTTAGCTTTCTTGAGTACAGTAATAAGATTCCGCGCCTGCCCGCGTCGTCCTCATTGGTAAGTATGGTGTGCGACGCCCCTGTTGTCCTGACGGCTCGTGCGCTCGTTCCTGTGGATCCTACTCTGTCGTGCTGGGAAAATAACAAACTATACCTGTTTAGCTTCCTTCAGCACGGCGATAAGATTCCGCGCCTGTCTACCATCCTCACTCGTGAGTATGGTGTGCGAGACGCCCTTATTGTCCTGGCGGCCCGTGCGCCCGATCCTATGGATGTAATCCTCCGTCGTGTTGGGGAAATCATAGTTGATCACGTGCGTGATTCCGTCTACATCTGGAAATATTGGGAAACTGAACTGTGAACTCTATTATTGGTATTGCTTTCGAATCGGGTGAACAGCAACGCATTCGTAGCACACAACTCGGCAAATCCTAAAGCTAGAGGCACTCTAGATGTGATTGAGAGACTCTCAGAGACTCAACCTGATGGCACATTCTTCTATTGTACTCTTAATAACAATAATTGTAAGATTTCTATCAGTATAGGGATTTTGTCACCTGTTATCTTATGACTAGCTTAAAACCCGCGGCTTCGCCCGCGTTGTCTTAGTAGACAGGTACTGGCTTATGAAAATAGCCCGTGGTTTGACCCACGTTTGTATTAGTACTTGCTTAAAATTATAAAAGGCTGCCGGTTGGCTTGCGTTGTCTTAGCACTTCCTTAAAATAATAATAGGTCGTGGTTTAGCAAAGCATTATCGTATAACGTATTACTTGCAAGGATAATGCCTATGGTTTGGCCTGAATTGTCATAGTATTTGGCTAAAATGATAATAGGTCGCGGTTTGGCCTGCGTATTCTTAGTACTCGCTTAAGATGGTAATTTATAGCACGCAGCTTAGCCTGCGTTGTCTTAATACTTCCTCAAAATTGTAATAGCCTACCGTTTGGCACGCGTTGTCGTATTACTTGCAATGATAATAGCCCACGGTCTGGCCGCTTTGTTCGAGTAACTGCTTAAAATGATAATACTTCGTGGTTTCGCCTGCATTGTCGTATAACGTATTACTTGAAAAGATAATGCTTAGTAGGCATTATCTTTTCAAGTAATAGGCATTGCCTACGGTTTGGCCTTAATTGTCCCGGTGTTTAGCTAGAATGATAATAGGTCGCGGTTTGGCCTGCGCATTCTTAGTACTTGCTTAATATGGTAATTTATAGTACGTAGCTTGGCTCGCATTGTCTAAGTACTTGCTTAAAATTACAATAGCCTGCCGTATGGATTGCGTTGTCGTATTGCTTGCAATGATAATATGGCCCCCGTCGTTATAGTATTTGCTTAAAATGATAATGGCGCGCGGTTTGGTCCGCATTTTCTTAGTACTTACTTTAAATGGTAATTTCCCACAGTTTGGCCCGCGTTGTCTTAGTACTTTTTTTGCTTAAAATAATAGCTCTTGGTTTAGCCCACGTTGTCGTATTACTTGCAAGGATAATAATTAGCCCACGGATTGGCCTGCTTTGTATTTGCTTAAATTTACTTGTATCTAAAGCTTATTATAAAGTACGACAATTTTTAGATGATACATTGCAAAATATTCGAATTAAATTTAATAATATCTAATGATTGTATAATTTTTTCACGTTCTAATGATTATTTTGTGGCCATATTGGACTTAACTGATAATTCAATATTTTTGTGATTAGTAGTAAGATCTCAATGTAACACAGTTCAACAATAAATGTTCTTTGACTTTAATAGCCCACGGTTTGGACCGCGTTATTTTATAACTTGTCATAAAATAAATAATTAATAAAGTTATATTTTAATATACCTACTGATTTTTTTTATAGCGAGAAAAGAATATTTTTCGATTTATGATGAGATATATGACGATCATGAGTTGAGCCATGTAGTTTCCCACTCGTATACCAAATTTTATCCAACTCCATTCGCACGTCATGGTCGGCCAAGTGCGAGTCGGACTCGCGCACGCAGGGTTCCGTACCGTATGGGAGCCCATTCCTCTTGCCGTTATTAATAGCGAGCAAAAAACTCCTAAAAATCACGTTTGTTGTATGTCCCTTATATATTTATTTTATTCCATTTTTAGTATTTTTTGTTATAGCGACAACAGAAATACATGATTTGTGAATATTTCAGCTGCCCAACTATTACGGTACCTACGGTGACAGACAGACAGACGGACATCGAAGTCTTAGTAATAGGGTCCCGTTTTTACCCTTTGGGTACGGAACCCTAAAAAAGGCCAGTACAGGTATTCATCATGTTTCATTAAGTCATTAGAAATTTAATTTCGATTATTCTGAACCCAATGAAAATCTCGCCCATAACCGTTTACGCGGTCAAAAGTGATCGAGACACTTGTAGGACTTTCAGACATTCTCTGACTAAGTACAGACGAAAAAGTAGCACACAAGAAGGTACATTTTATTTGAAAAATACATAGCGCACCTACATCTAGACGACAGGCATGTTCTAGGATTCCATTATACTCATCATTTGACTAACTTTTACTATGGTACCAACCCAGAAATCACGTAAATAAAATTAGCTGTTCAACACAAAAAATTCATCGACCCGCGACAAAATGTAAAGAATAGGTAATTTTCGCTTTATCAGGGTAGTTCCCATAGTAAAGTAAGTAGTTATTGACCCGTATGTACCCTAAGTTCAAGTCTATTGGCTCACAAAATAAAATCGTTCATAAACTATTAGGGGTCCATTTTGCCCCCATTGAAGGATCTAAATTATCTCAAATTAATTCTAGATATTTCACTACGTTTAAAAAAAAAACGCGATCAAGTTATTTTTCACGCTTATATAGGATGTTTGGTCTAGCGTTAGACAAGGAATCCGGGACTTTTCCCAGGACGTTAATAGTCATAAATTAGTTAAAAGGGTGAGCTATTTTCAAACAATATTGCATCGGTTTTCGAACAGTCATTTAGTACTTTTTTAGGAAATTGATATCCTGAAGGACCCACTGAAATTTTCCGGGATAGCAGTACCCCAAGTGGTAATTTGTGTTATTGTCTAGCGTCGTACCAAATTTCGTTAGAATTCATTTACCCCTTTTATCTTAGCTTTATAATTGATTATTTTGGCTATTGCTAAGAAACCCAATGGATTTTCCGGGATAAAATAGTTACTGTATTGAAACATGTTGTGTGCTTTCTACATACCTACCAGATTTCATTTATAACCGTTCAGCTCGTCTGATGTAATTATTGATGCTTTTTTCACCAACTTTGGGAACTTATCTGACCCGTTAGATAAGGAAAATTCGGAAAAACAGGAAGAAACGTAACTTTTATTTTATTTGTAAAGCATAAATACAAAGTTTTAAGTCAATCGGTAAAGGTAATAAAAAATTAAATGCAAACAAAAAGGGCCCGTTTTACCCCGTTAGAGGTTGATTTTTCGAAATTTTCGTCCTTTGTGCTTCATTACGTTGTACATTGTACCTATGTTTGAAATTTCAAGTCTCTATCTTTAGTGGATTGGGTTGTAGCCTAAACTGATTAATTTTGGCTATCCCTAAGGATCCCCATAGAATTTCCGGGATAGTAATAGTTCATGTGTTGAAACATGTTGTGTGCTTCCTCCATACCAGATTTCATCCATAACCGTTCAGCTCGTTGGATGTAATAGACGCTTTTTTCACCAACTTTGGGACCCAATTTGACCCCTTAGATAAGGAATATTCGGAAAAACAGGAACAAACGTAACTTTTATTTTGTTTGAGTAGCATGTATACAAAGTTTCAAGTCAATCGGTAAAGGGAATAAAAAGTTACATACAAACGAAAAGGGCCCGTTTTACCCCTTTAGAGGTCGATTTTTCAAAATTCCGTTCTTAGTGCTCCATTACGTGGTCCAATGTATCTTTGTTCCAAATTTCATGTTCGTATCTTTAGCGGTTTGGGCTGTAGGCTGTCTGTCAGTCAGTCACTCAGCGAAGCCTTTTATATAATAGATGATAATTAAGTACATGATCATCACCATCTTACAACCATCACTTTTCTTATTATGATAATAATAGCAATTGAGATGGCAAAGATAATTTTACAATGCAACCATTATCTGCATTAATGCAATTTTATAATCTGATCTTATTCAGATATAATTATGTGGATTATGAGTAGAGTAAATGGGCAGCTTAACCAAATGTATAAATACATTTAAAAATAATTTAGTTTCAATTGATAACAGTGGAACATAAAAACAAAATTAAAGCTGTTAATAATAGTACATACCGAGTCCTCTCGCAGCTACATCAGTAGCAATGAGTATGCTTTGTTTAGAGTTTTTAAACCTATTGATTATTCTATCCCTTTGGACTTGTGTTTTGTCTCCATGTATTCCATTTGCAGGCCAAGCATTCTTACTCAATGATTGTGCCAGGTAGTCCACAAACTTTTTAGTATTTGTAAATACTAACAGTTTTCCAAAGCCTTCTCCAGATATATCATGGAGTATCTTTTTGAATCTGTAATGGGAAGAAAATAAAAAATAAAAAACATTTTTTGGTTATATTATAACTAAATTCATACTATTAGAGTATGAACAATCTGAGGTAGCACCATAACACAAAACGCTTCAAAAGGTTTTACTGTATAATTTGAGTACATTTTAGGGTTCCGTACCCAAAGGGTAAAAACGGGACCCTATTACTAAGACTCCGCTGTCTGTCTGTCTCCAGGCTGTATCTCATGAACCATTATAGCTAGAAAGCTGAAATTTTCACAGATGATGTATTTCTGTTGCCGCTATTGCAACAAATACTAAAAACAGAATAATATTAATAATTAAGGGGGGCTCCCAAACAACAAACCCGATTTTTTGCCGTTTTTCGCTCTATATTAATAATGGTAACGGATAGATGCTTGAAATTTTCACAGAACATTTAGTTTTATTATCAATTTAATAATAAAAATAAAATGAATATTTAAGGGAGACACTGTACGGAAACCTCCGTGTGCGAGTCCGACTCGTACTTGGCCGATTATAACTAGTGAACCAAAGTTGATTAAAATTTTATGTGACCACGTCCTCAAATATTTGAACAAGTGTATACTTCTTTAGGGTTTATTTGACATCTCATCAAAATAAATTTTCTTACTTTGAACCAACTTCCAAAAAGGAAGTTCTATGTCTGTGTGTACTATTTTTTGTGTATGTTCACAGATAATTTCGCCAATTGTCAACCAAATAGAAATATTTTTTTTTTAGTTGGAAAGGATATACTCCCGAGTTATTTTTTTATGTAAAATCGGCTGAAGCGTTTTTGATAAATCAACAATAATGTAAACAATTTGAGCGAAATATTCGAATTTTGTATACAGTGGAAGGCGGTTTTGCCATTATCTGTGAAAAATAATTGTTATGTTATGTAGAACTGGGTATCCAAAAAATAATAAATCCTCAACTTACAAATTTAGTTTCTCATCTTGTTCACACACATGAACATGCTGCTCAATGTTATGATTTGCCGTCAGCTCTGTAGACCCCACATTAACTTGGACAAACTCTCCCAAATAGTCCTTTGCCAGCATCTGGACTTCTTTAGGCCAAGTAGCTGAAAACATCAACATCTGCCTTTCTAGAGGAACTCCAGCCAAACAATCACGGATCTGAGGTTCAAAACCCATGTCCAACATTCTGTCAGCCTCGTCCAGCACTACGTAAGTACACCTTGCAAGAGTTGTAGTCTTGCTTGTAAGAAAATCATTCAGTCTTCCTGGTGTAGCTATAACAATGTCGACACCCTGCTCTAATATCGCCGCTTGCCTACTTCTGTTTGCTCCTCCATAGATGCATGCACTGCGTATATTCAATGTTCTTTCAAATTGCTTGGCAACTTCTTCAATTTGACGTGCTAGCTCTCGAGTCGGTGCGAGCACTACGACTATAGGGCCTTTGCCTTTTCTTGCATTTTTTTCTTTGATATGAACAACAGCTGGTAATAAATATGCCAGAGTCTTACCAGTCCCAGTTTGAGCAATACCTACAAAGTTCTGGCCACTAATTGCTATTGGCCAGCCTTGTGACTGTATCACTGTAGGTTTGATTATGCCTTGTTGTTTGATGAATTGTTTTATATAATCGGGAAACTCACAGCTCTCAATGTCAATGTAGGGACTGGGAATATCTTGTCCAATAATAGTAACATTATTCTCATTTCTGTAATCGTCTATGTCACTCTGTGCTGTTTTGACTGAATAATATCTAAGTGCTGGACTATTTTTCAGCTGTGTGAATTTAGGGTTATATTGCTGGTCAATATTGTGCAGTGCTGAATATGAAAATCTAGCATGTTTCAGTGAAGTCCACAAAATGTTGTCAGCTGTTAATATTCTTGCACTTTGACTGAAACTATAACATAATAATAATTTAGTAAATACATAAACAGACAAATACATAATACAAATAAGTACCTACACAACTGACTGAAATGTTCTTATTCTTCATAAAAATAAGAAGGTAAGGTAAAATATCATGTAAATTAACTTTTATGTATCACTTATCATATGCATGGGTATAAAATATTAAAATTAATCATTGAGTAATTATATACTTACATAACAGAAAGATCTTTACGACGCAATAATTTAGATACAGTATTTAATGCCATTTTTATGCTTTAACTCTATTAAAATATACAAAATCCGCTTGAGTAAAGGAAAAGCAAGGTTATTTTATTTTATAGGTTATGTTATAACATTGATATCACTCATATCACTGAAGTACGAATGGCAAGGACTGGCCAATTTTTATAAAATATCTCGAGAATAATACCGACTTGATAATGTTAAGTGGAAATTACATTTAAACATTTTTTAACAACATTCAACAAGACATTTTGTGATTTTCACAGACTACTAACATAACACACAGACAACTATAGTATAGATACTACTTTTCAGACAGGAATCTATGAACAACCAATAGCGGACTGGTAATTTTGAGTTTGACATTTATTTACTTTTTAAAACATGGCGACCGAAATGGCGACAGTACTTTTTTTGGCTTCATAAATATTTATTAATTCCTGTATGCATAATATTCAATTCTCCAACTAAAATATAATTATTATTTTACCATTTTTAAAACCTATGTACCTATAGAAAGTTAATAAATAAGACTAAAATATTGTGCTACTTCATGTTAATTCATCATTAACATCAATTTCATCATTCACATTTTTAGGTTAACTTTCATAAGATAAAGTTTTTCAGTTTTGCATAGTTATTATTGATATAAGACACCCACTTGAGTCCTATTTAACTATTTCAGAATACGTTGTATCCTAATTATGCTTTGCCTGCTGTTGTAGTTCAGCATACGACACAATATTTTACAGGATACAAAAATACACTTAAAGACCATGTATGAACACCAACGCATAAAACACAATGAATGTGTGGTTTTGTAACAGTTCAGTGGAGACGATAAGCACAAACACTTTACATAACTAACGCAATAACTTCAATAAAACATTAAAAAAGAGATCACAAAAAGTGCTGAAAATTTTAACGGAAAAGATTGATTTGACTTTGGCATTTTGCAACTCGAGCAGCCTTGAATGGGCATAGAGAATGTTATTGGGAAAGTCAAAATGAAAATTACCATTTGTCTATGGTGGAAAATAAGGGCATTTTTTTTTCTTTTAAGATTCCAGCCCATGTATAGATACTACGTTCTTCTTTTCTTCTTCTATGTTTTGGCGTCGCATTATTGTGCCTTTGCCAGTATCAAATATGTTTAATAATTATTGATATTATATCAAAATAGTCAGTCGTAGTCACGTCATAGTCCAATAAAGTCGCAGTCAAGCCCAAACATAGTCCAAGTCATACCTCATTAAAGCAGTGGAGACTTTACTAGAGGCGTCTTTGGAGTTTTGGTAACAACACGGAACAACATGATACGATACATTATATCACTTGCCTATACTCATGCACGTAAATCACTCATAATCAACGAAATACCACAATTCTTTACTAATTATCACTGATAAAAACCCAAGTTTAACAAAAAATGCAAGTGCCCCTATTCGCGGAAGATGTGAAACTTCGACTCAACAGTGCTTTCATACCCTTCCATGGTAAAAAAAAACTTTCCACGGTTCACCCAGCAGCACGCAAGCACGGCGAGTGGAGCAATTGCTCTTTCCCCCGTTTATTTCCCTAATCGGTGGAAATACTTTTCTTCTCCACCTCTCAGAGGACGGCTAAAGGGAAATGGATAAAATTGACATTTGTCAGGGAAAACTAGTCTCGCTACTCCACCTCTAAAAGCGTCTGATCCACGTAAGTTTTAAAGACTGTTTGGCTCGTCAGCGGTTTTAAAGAATGTTTGGCTTATCAGCGGTTTTAAAGACTGTTTGGTGTGATTAGTGTGACCGTTTTTAGTGGACTGATTGCTATTATAGTAGATTTTCGATGTAAAGGAGATATTGCAAAAATATATAGAAATTGGGCCACCAAAGGGTACAGTATTTCATAATTTGCTTCGTTTCTTTCGGATAATTATTTTCCCGTTATTTTTTAAAATAACAGTGTCCATTAAAAGTAATTTTATGTATTCGGATTGAAAATTAATACATTGTTTAAAAATAAGGCAGCCATACTCTTCTTCTTTTATATTTTGGTGTCGCATGGTTTATGCATTTGCTAGTGTTACCTTTAAGTATTGAACCTTTTTTTTTGTATTTTATCAAAATAGTTACTTACAGTCTAAGTCACGTCATAGTCCGAAAAAGTCGCGGTCAAGTTAGACCTCAGTAAAGCATCGGCAAAGTAATTATCACTGATAGAAACATATTTCACACAATAATAAAATGCGGCGACATGATTTTTCCCCGTTCCCGCCAAAAACCACCCGGCCATACTCGACTTGAAACATTAATAAAATGTCACAAATAACAAAAATAGGCTAAAGGCCTGTTTTAAACCGATTTCTATATTATCCTGGATTCTTATAACAACGAAAAGAACACGTTTCATTGCAATTCGTTGGATAATTTTTTATTGTTAACTGTTACAGGATTTAAACACCTCGTAGTCAAAATATTTTATTCAGCATTCTCCGATCTTAGAAATATACAGTTACAAACATTTTTTCATTCTTCGCTCCATTTTCACATCATTGATCCTCCTTAGTTTCTTTCCCGCCAAAAAGTAAGTATTCATCCTTCATTCTCCTTTTTTTAAAAAAAAAAAATATGTAGATCCCGAGAACTTGTCCCGTGAGTTTGATTACTAAAGAGGTTTCTATGTGCTACGTGATCTTCATACACCATTATAAGAATACAGCAATGTGAATGCGGGGCAAGTTACTTCGAAACAACATTACACTCATCACACTATTAATGATGGTTTTACAAAATTAATAGAACGACAAAATGTTCTTGATTATTTACGATAAACAGGAAAATAAAAACAAACCTCTTACACGTTTGCCTTCGACTTTCTCGGTGACCCGTGACTTCACCAAGTAACAACTTAATCCTCCTCAGGGCCAGCGCAGTGGATATGACTCGTAGGCCTAGCCTATGTTCAGCAGTATGCTTTTAAAAATTACAGAAACATGAAAGGTAGATACATACATATACCGTGTGTCTCTCAGAGATCTAATAATACTGAAACCACTTATATGTACCTAGTACCTACGTTATTATGAACAACTGAAGATTGCTGTTGGTCCCATAATAAAAAAATCAATGAAATAAATGAAACAAAAGAAACGTATAAAGTCTTGATCGAAGTATAAAGTACCTATAAACGTACCAATTTGATGTATCATTAACGTCTGAGAAGTTTTGCTAACAAAACTAAACTCTTCAGTGCATTTTTTACACGTAGGCTATTAATTCTATGTAGGTTATATAAAAAAGGTTATATGTGACCAAAATGGCAGTAATTCAATAACTGAGCAAAAATCAAATTGGAAAATGTGAAATTACTCATAAATTACGCATTTAATGCGGTTGTTTTACTCTGCGCATTTATTTATCATAGTTTATCGGATTTTTTGAGCTACTGTACCTAGTCTTAGCCCTTTTTGCAATATCACCTTTGGTAGTGTGACAGATTTTCTCTAGGTTTTGAAAAATCTGTAGATTTCACTAGATCTCATAAATGCGATTTTTTTGGGGCCCGCGTGGCTTATGTGATTTCGGATAACGGCGGGGTAGAATTAGGAGAAGAATAAGTTATGTCAATAGGTTTTAGTAGAAAAAATGGTCACGTTTAGTAGTCTACAGGTTTTGAAAACGGTAGCACAGCTTTACTGTTGACGAGTCACACTTGTCGGTTTTTAAAACCGCGACTTTATAAAATGTTGTCATATTCAAAGTTAGAAAATTAACGTTACCTCCCTATAGCATTCAACGAAATTAATGAAAATATCCAAAATGTCCTAAAATGTGGGTTAGGAGTTGAATAAAAAATAGATATCGGTTTCTCAGACACAAATGTAGTCCATGAACTCACAGTAGAAGCAAAAGACTACGGAAATTATAAAAAAATGTCCGAAGTACCAAGCGAAAGTCATAGAACGTAGTTACAGTCATAGTGTTTGTTGGTAACACTGCGTGGCGAGCCAAAATAAAACCTTGACGAGCCGCGAGCAATGTTGTCGGTTTTAATTACCGTTTCATTTGACGCTTTCTGCTTTTGCAGTTTGCCGTTTCTTATAAAATAGCCATGTCCAGTACTAAAACGTTACGTGAAATTGATAATTTTAACTAAAGAAAGAATGATGTATTTTTTTCACGCACCACTTTAATACTGAACACTGCTATTTTAAAAGAATCGGTAAGCTGCAAAACAGAAAAGTGTCAATTGAAACGTAAAGACCTTCATACCGTCGAAGTATTCTACACGTGAATACTTCTACACGTGGATCAGACGCTTAAAGCATGGCCTCGAGAAATAGGGGATAATTTTTCACTTTTTGACATAAGCCTGGGGAAATGTTATCCCACCGTACTAGATCCACTGATGCCAACTTAGCTACTTTATAGCTAAATCTAGCTATTTTGCACACCTGGCAGCTACAATTTCTAAAAAGTTGTAGCTAAAAATCTAGCTACTTTTTTTAGCTATTTTTCAACAATCCACTTCATCCACACTTTGTTAATTTTTCAACTTTTGTCTGTTGACGTAAGTAAGTCGTTAATTCACACATAGTTACGAACATTGTTAAGAATATAACTAAAGTGCGCTTCAGCACTGTAACAATAATTAGCCGTCTAATCAGCCAGTATAAACACGCAGCGCTAGAACACTTTTAAGGTATAGTTTTCTCGTGGCAAAAAGGTCGAAAGCGCCGCGATTCTTCGAAGCGCTTACGCGTTTCGTTCAACGTTCTGCATTAACTTGTCGTTTCTATAGACTAAGATGCTGACTGACTACAGAAGTGACAAAGTTTATATTACCTACACACGCTTCAATTGAATTCGTACTTTGTTTTTTCTTCTTCATAATATAATATTAGTTGAATTATTGATCAGGGGGGCAATTCTGTTAGCCGATCTCTTTACTGAAGTGATACGTTCTTGAACCTGTCTCGTTTTTCTGACAGTTCCGACAGCTCAAAACTGTCAGAAAAACGAGACAGGTTCAAGAACGTGTCACCTTAGTGACGAGATCGGTTGACAGAATTGCCCTGCAGTAGAAAATATTATATTCATCATCATCAGCCCGTAGAAGTCCACTGCTGGATATAGGCCTCCCTCAAAGATTTCCACGACGAACGTAATATTATATCATAATATAAATATTTAAGTTAAACTAATTCATTCGTTTAAGTATTTTATATAATATACCACTGTTTGCCTAATCACACTAATATTACAATTGCGAAAGTTTATGTGTAAGTGTGTTTGTTCCCAGTCAACTCGCTAACGGCTAAACAGATTTCTATGAAAGTTTAGTATGGGGAAGCTTATACTAGCCCAATACTAGTAATAACCTTTCCACGTAAGCTAATTTTTTTTTAGTTTTGACAAAAGTCGCAGAACAAAAGTTGTTAATTTTGATGTTTACAATACCTAAGCCACTGAAAGGGTGCTAATTGATTAGAAATAACCCTGTACATCAAACCTTTTTCATTTTATTATAAAATATGCAACACAACAGTACTGGACCGACAAATACAAAGAAATTCGTTAATTTTCCATGTTTTTTAATGTTATGCAAATTTTTCAAACATAATCACAGAGTTCCTATCTGTGAGCATAATACTTATAATTTGTTTTGATTAGGTACCACAGCAATTTTTCTGTTTAGTTTTTGGTAACAGTTCTTGTTTTTTTTTTTATAATTATAATACCTACCAAACTTAAATTCGGTTTAAATACAAATTTGTCATGTTTTGTTTGTTTTTGTTATTATAATTTTACGGTAGTAACAGGAGTATTTTTTTTTTACTGTTCTAACAACTTTCAACCGTAGTAGTAAGAAGAGTAATTCGTTTCCCGTTCTTACTACTGGTAGTAAAAATGGTAGTAACACTGGGAACAAACCCTAATTTTACCTACACTTGTTACACACACAACGTCACATCTTCATTTTTAATCTATGAAAAGTATCGCAACATGGCGTCCACGCGCCATCCGATAATATTTTGTTTGCATTTAATTGTAAAATGATTATCTAATTACTCACCGATGGAAAGTTATTCCTTTGCACTTCGCCGTATTCTTTGTATTATTCGTGCAATATCTTAACACACACGAGACCATATTCAATAATTTTGAACTTTTTTCGTTTTAAAACAAACTAGACTGATGTACTCAAGAGCTAGCAAGCAACTAATTGATGTGCAGCCATATGGCTGCATTTGGGCGGAACATGGTAGGGATGTGCGTCGTCCTCTCTATACGTATTAATATAGCTCGATGAATAAAACAGTTATATTAATATACCATGGGTTTAAGTTATCCACGTAAAAATCGAAAAATGTTTAGTGCGTATCTTTTACATGTTTTGACCAAAAATACGTAAAAACAATGAGAGGAAGCTGTACATGAGGATCATACACGATGCTAGTAATCCATTTAAGCTGCCTATCAATGAATGTCATCATTTAATTAGGATGGATAAAGACGGCAATGCATTTGTGCAATGAGTTGAAGGAAGTCTAAGCTTTGAGTCTCATTATCCGTGGGATGGATTACCGATAAATTTTAAAGAAAATAAGTGATTATGATAATAATCACTTGTATATTAGTAAACTGTGAGCTCGTAAGCTACTCATACTTAAAAAAAATCGAAATGCTAATCATGCTAAAGTTTGAATTCCTACAATAGTTCAATCAATAAGAGCCTATAAATTACTTTTGGATATGTATGAAAAAAAGCGATATAAAAAAAAATTACATTAATTAACGTAGTAAATCTTGGCACCTAAAGTTGCACAATTTTATTATTATTTGGCGAGATGTATTTTACGATTCAATCTAGCAAACTCCTAAGTTTAACATTTTTATAATTTCCATTATAGATATTTATTTATTTGCAAGATCATGTACATAAAGTTATAATTAGTTCTTAACATAAGACTAACTTTTAGTTACATTTATTCTAAAGCGTTCTGGAAAGATGTGACCAACAAAAAAATACTAGTCTTTGCCAAGATTTTTCCACGAATGGCCACACTGAAACTAAAAACTATCAATCACAGACAACAGATTGATTGAACTTTTTTCAAAAAGTTTGAAGGGTTGATGGTTGTCAGGCAACTTTTCTTTAAATTCGTTTTATATGGCAATAATGAGGCGTGGAAAGGTATTCCGGGACTTTTTGGCGGGAAGTCGAAAGAAGCGGGCGTTTTTAATATTCAATTATTCATAAATTTTAATTTTGCAATTCTCTGAGATTTGTGTTGGGTGTTGCGGCGCAACAATAACGTCATGAGCGTTGCTAGTGACGGGGAGGACCCCGTCATTACAGCAGAGAGAAAGAAGAGAAAACTTGCAAAATCCTCAACGAACAATGATGGCTACAAAGTATTTCAGAAGCCCCTCTACAAGAGGCTATTCCCCGAAAATCACAGTGGGGACTGCGTGGTTTACGTTGAATCCACAGAAGAAGAAAAGGTTGGTAATAAAAATCCCATAATATTGACAAATCTTTTCATTGAAAATGTTAAAGGCATTGTAGGTGTCCACCGAATAAATGCTTATAAGGTTGGCGTCACTTTCAAAAAGCCAGCTCCAGCTAACAATTTTTTAAAGATGGATAGCTTCCTGAACAGATATAAGCTGAAAGCTTTCATTCCTGCTTACATGACTGAAGTTATAGGAGTCATCAGGCATATTCCGCTGACAATGTCTAATGAAGAAATTTACAAAAATATTACTTGTGATGCTGATGTTGTCTCAATCAAACGCTTTATGCGAAAAGTAGACGGAAATTTGACTCCTCTTGGAACAGTGGCTGTCACTTTTGCAGCCACCACATTACCTCAGTATGTATACATCAAGCTATTCAGATACCAGGTTCATAAATACTTTCCACCACTCATGCAATGCTACCGTTGCCTCCGATTCAACCACTCAGCTAAGAACTGCAGAGCAGAGCAGATGTGTTCATCCTGTGCAGGACGGCACTCCTACAAGGAATGTGATGTGGAAGAAATAATGTGTGTCAATTGTTCTGGCCCTCACCTTGCCGTGTCGAAAGACTGCCCTGTTAAGCAGAAAAAAATAGAAGAGAAGAAAATTAAACAACAACAAAAAATGTCTTATGCCAATGCGGTAAGTCTGCCACAAATCTCTGATAGAACATCCTTCCCAGCTCTAACACCAAAGCCGAGACAAAAAACCTTCCAAGATCTCAATGCCAAAGAAATTGTTGATAACGATGTAATTATAAATGCCCTTGTGAAGTCCGTTGTTGCCCTTGCAAATAGCAAGAATGAACCCATTACAAATAAAAGAATTAAAGAAATTTTGTTGTCAAATTTAATTTAATTTAATTTCATTATATGGACACATATATTCGTATAGCACAATTCAATATTCAAAGTTTACATAGTAAAAAAACGCTATTGTTAAAGTTTTTAACTGAACAAAATGTAGATATATGTTTACTAAATGAAACGTGGCTTAAGAAAAACAGTAAAATTCCAAATTTTCCATCCTATAATTTGATTCACAAACTGTCTGTAAACGAACATAATGGGGTAGCTATATTAATTAAACAAAATTTTAAATATGAAGTTGTTCATACCCCATATTACGAATCAATTCAGAACATTTGCATTGCACTTGATACATCATTAGGTAAATTACATGTGTTGTGTATTTATTGTCCCCCAAACAGCGAATTTACTAAATTTAATACTAATAAATTAAAAAAAGTATTCACTGAAACTCCTAAGCCATGTCTCATAATGGGAGATTTCAATGCCCATCACATTTTATTTGGTTGTCTAAAAAATAATAGTAGAGGTAATTCTTTGTACAATCTCATAGATGAGTTTGACTTGTGTGTTTTAAATGATGGTAATCATACTACAATTAAATATCCAAACAAGAATTCTTCAGCAATTGATTTAGCCTTAGTAAGTTGCTCGTTAGCTCCTCTCTGTGAATGGCAAGTCCATGATGATGCAATGGGTAGTTATCATTTTCCGACTCTACTGGATGTAAATGTGAAGCCATCGGTGTATGATGTTCGTCCTGTAGAAGAAAAATATTTGTACAACAAATCAGACTGGTCTAAATTTAAAACTTTATCTGAAACCTACTTTTCGCAATTAGATTTGGAAAATACAGATCTAGATGAATTATACAATAGTTTTATAAATATCTTGTATCAAATCAGAGATGAATGTATTCCTAAGCAGAAATCTAATCACACTCCAAAAATTCTGAGAAAACCAGCTCCATGGTGGAACACACTATGTGAGGATGCAGTTCAAAAGTCGAAAGAAGCTCTTAAGACATATCATCACTCTCCAACAATTTCCAATTTTATTAATTACAAGCGTCTTGATGCTAAAAAGAAAAAGATATTAATTGAGGAACGGAGAAAATCATGGCATGAATTGTGTACTTCTTTCAACAGAATGACACCAGTTACTAGAATATGGAATTATGTTAAAAAATTTAAAAGGATTAACAGTAATTGTAGTAACAAAACTCTAAATGACGAATGGGTACCAAGTTTTCTAGAAAAATTAGCAGATTCAACATCAACCGATTTTACCACTTTAAATATTTTAGACAGGTCTGACAATAGCGTTTCCTTCTTAAATGAGCCTTATACACTGAATGAGCTTCGCATTTCTTTAGATAGTCGTAGGGATACTACACCAGGTATGGATAACATTCCATATAAACTTATTAAAAATTTACATTCAAATGCTCTGAACATTTTATTGGCAATTTATAACAGACTTTGGAATGCATCAGTTATTCCTGAATCTTGGAAGACTCAATGTGTAATACCAATTTTAAAACCTAATAAGCCTGCAAATAATCCGTCATCGTACAGACCCATATCTTTGTCATCCTGTCTGGGTAAACTTTTTGAAAACATGTTAAAATTACGTTTAGATTATTTTGTTGAAACCAACTCTAAAATACCTAACACACAATTTGGATTCAGAAAGGGTAAAAGTTGCTCTGAAAGTTTTGTATCATTAATCTCAACATTAAAAAAAGCAAAGCTCAGCCACTCTAATGTGATCTGCGTCTTTCTTGATGTAAAAGGTGCTTTCGATAATGTCAACATTAAGAGCCTTCTTCTAGTTTTGAATGAGTTAGGTCTGCCAACAAAATTATTGAAATGGATATTTAATTTTCTGAATAACAGAACCTTGTATGTTAAATTTAATAATAAGCTACATGGACCAAAATCCGTCAGTAAAGGAACTATGCAAGGAGCTATCTTATCTTCTCTCTTGTATATTCTATATACATCTCAAATTTTAAAGTATGTTAACACATCACATGTTAAGATTTTACAATTTGCCGATGACTTACTTTTATACTCTGAAAGTCAAAATTTAAATATGGCTGTTAATCACTTGAATTCTGCACTGCTGCAGCTACACCATTATTACAACAATGTATTAAAATTAGATATTAGTTCTGATAAAAGTTCTGTTATTGTTTTTAGTAAAGATCCTTTTGCACAATCTTTTGTTAAAATTAAATACAATAATGAAATCATTCCTGTAAGTAATCAACATAAATTTTTAGGAGTAATAATAGATAACAAGTTAAAATTTGAAGAGCATATTAAGTATATCTGCAGCAATGCAATGAAAAGTATTAATGTTTTAAGATGTTTGGCTGGTACTTTTTGGGGCTCTGATCCTAAAACCTTGATCATGCTGTATAAAAGTATAGTAAGAAGTCATTTTGATTATAGTAGTTTAGCTTATATGAATGCAAGTAGCACCTTATTACGAAAACTCGATGTAATACAAAATATGGCTTTAAGAATTATTAGCGGAGCTATGCGTTCCACTCCTATTAATTCTATGGAAATTGAAAACTGTATACCTCCATTAATCCTGAGACGTTTACTTTTGGCTGATAGATTCTGTTTGAAAGAGTTGACTTCCAATAATGTTATAGTGCTGAATAATGTTTTATGTCATCCACAGATATCACAATCAGTTGAAACATCTAGCTTATCAGCCACATCTCTTGTTTCGGGAGTTTTGCCTGAAATCACAACAATAATGTCATTTTTAAAAAATATCAGTAAAAACATTTGTTCTCATGATATCTGGCCAACATATAAATGTCCATATAATGCCTTGATTAATTGCTTAAGTATAGATTGTCATTTAGATGTAATAAATAACAAATTTGATTTTCTAGAATTTATAGAGAATAAACCAGACTTTTATATTTTATATACAGATGGTTCTAAAAGTGATGAAGGGGTTAAAGCCGCATATTATGATCCACAAATGAATAAAACCCACTGTATAAAGTTAGATAATAATTGCAGTGTGTTTACTGCAGAAGCGTATGCAATTTTAACCGCTTTAACATTTGTAAATAACTCTGTAAAAAATGTAAATATACTAATAGTAAGTGATTTTAAAAGTGTTCTGTCTGTTTTGAACAACAGTAATTTCTCATATAAGTTAAATTATATTATATATAGTATTAGAGAACTTATAGAAATGATTAGTAAATCAAAACATGTAGAATTGGTATGGGTTCCTTCACATTGTGGCATCCATGGCAATGAAACAGTAGATTTGGCTACTCGGCAAGAGCATGATCTAGATCACACAGATATATTAAAAGTACCTTTCACAGATTACTATTGTGCAATTAATAAGGATTTACTCAGAATTTGGAAAGAATATTGGCACGTTACAACAGAATATAAGGGAAGGTGGTATGCAGAAATACAGAAAGACTTACCTACTACTCCTTGGTACAACAAATTTGAATATTGTGGCAGAAAGTTTATAACAGTTATAAATCGCCTGAGATTTGGACATTGCTTGGTTCCAGCTCATTTACACAGAATTAATATAGTCCCAGAAGATAACTGTACGTATTGTTTCCGACCGCATGCTGATATAAACCATATAATTTTTCAATGTCCCCAATTCCATTTACAACGATTAATTTTAGCCAGTGACATTAGTGACATAGCAGCTCGTAACTCAATTAGTGTTCCCCGCCGTATTGAGGATTTACTAAAAAGTGAAGTTTTTTACAAACCTATTTATAAGTATATTTTAAATACTGTTGAAAAGATTTAGTTAAGTTTAATTTTTTATCTCTTCTATGTTTGTAAATTTTTTATTATTTAAGACTTCGACTGAAGGACTCTGTATCCATGGTCATGAATAAATTATTTAAAAAAAAAAAAAGAAAGGTATTCCGGGTATTCCCGAAGGTATTCTTTCCCGAGGAAAAAAATAGCACCTAGGCAAAGAATATATAATAATACTACGTATAGAACGGCCACTCGTTACCCCCCACCCGTTTGAGTCTTCCTCACTTCCACCCCGCGCTACGTACCGCATCGTGTACTCTGCGCGCGGGCTGCACTGGCCGGTGGATTTTCTAATAAAAACTACCTAGACTGTGACAATAGGGAAGACTTGTACTGTGTATGGTTGAATATCAATGATACGTAACAAAACAAGAAATTTTAATGTTTCCCTAAGGATAAATAATAGGAACTTATTTTACATTATTTGGTAACTTCCTCTTGATATTATCTTACAAAAGAAGTAGATCGGTTACTTTTTGTTAAAATGCTTCCAAATTAAGTTATTGTTATACTTTTTTAAGCACTAGATTAATATTCATTTTTGCAAATTAAGTACGCAACTGTCTCACTCACGCGGCATGTCGTCACGTTGTGGTGATCGCTGACAGCCATAGACGTTCCGCACACAAATGCGCGTGTAGCGACCGTGCGTAAGTGTGTTGTCTGTGAGTAAGTACTGTGTAGGTGTGCGTAAGACAGCAGATTTTGTATGAAAAATCGCGGAGTGTCCGGGCTGTGACCTAGGTAGCTATGCTCTATAGGTGAATAGAAATGTGAACGAAAAACGAAAGACTATTATTACACTCCCCGGGAAACGTGTTCCACCTGCCGTGCTAGCCCTGCAGGTGGTCACAGGAGGTAGACGGTGGGAAAGAACTGTAGAAAAAAAAAAACAAGTTTTGGTCTATTATCTTTATTTATTCCTAATACAAAGTAAGAGGAACAGGGGAATTGGAATGACGGAAACATACAAGTCCTCCCAATACTCTTTTGGGACATCAAGTATTACACACCAATTACAAAAAGTGAGATGTACAAAAATAGTCACAAGGGTTTGTCTTTAGACAAAGAGATGATAGCCAATCCTCACCAGAATTAATTAAAAAAATAATATCACAGTTTCAACAAATCAAACTGATGTACAACAAGGACAACTTTATGACACCTAAGAAATGTTGAATAAATAAACAATAAATTAATCTAGCGATAACTGCAATATCTGACATCTAGACAACCAGTTACAACTACATGCATAAATGCACCACGCACACAATTACTCTTATGAGGATTCGCTACGAATTAATACTAGAAAATTGTTTTATTCAGTATCCATCAAATCGTTTATGTCCTCCGCCACTTCCACCATTCCCCCGGCCGAAGTTGCTTCCGCGCTTGAAGGAGCCTCCGCCAAAGCCGCGGCCACCACCGCCACTGCCACCTCCGTAACGGTTTCGGTTCCAACCACCACCGCCTCCACAACGGTCAGCCATGGTCTGCAGTTGAGGGTTCACAACCTGTTGCAACAAAATATCAATTTAATAATTGGTTTCACACCCTGGGTGTTACCTATTAGAAAATAGTTTAAGTAAGGTAGTAAGGTTTTTTTTTAAACTAGTTATAATAATTTCCAAAAATATTGAAGAACATATGAAAAAAATACAGATGAACAGAACCTCCTTTTTTGGATGTCGGAACAGGAGGCAATTAATTTAAGTACATACCTTTAAATTAACATGCAGTTTTTTTAGTTTTTAAAAATTAAAACAGACTTTAAAAAAAAAAACTTACATAAAGTAACTGTACATAAATAAGGTAAGAAATCTACTGCAAATTCAACTTAACACAAGGAAATATCATAGGGCTTTAGAATAAAAATGTTACAGCATCTGAGGATGGGATCCAGACAGAAGTATGTGTGAACACCGAAGGCATGTAGCTGTATTACTGTACCTCATACTTGCATTCATGTTACGCCACTGAAAAACGTACCCATGCCAAAGGTATGAGGATAAGATGTGAAATATTATGTATTCTACTAACCTGATTAGCTTCTTGAAGGACTGATACAAGATCTTTAGCTTGGCGAGAGTTTGAAGGTGTGAAGAAGGCATATGAGGTGCCTTTCTGTTTTGATCGCCCTGTTCTGCCAATCCGGTGAATATAATCCTCAGAGGAATTAGGGTAATCAAAGTTTATAACGAATTTGATACCATCCACATCTGTAAATGATGGATATGTTAGAAAACTAGAAATCTAATACAATATCAATTTCATAAAAGCTTTAAACAGATTCATTTATAAATCTGTTGAAAACTTAACAGTAGCTTCATTACATTTATAATGAAACTTAATAATGGTAACTCAACTGCATTACTTACATGAATGAGTTACAAAAAAGACAAATACAATAATCATTTTTATATTTGCCTCTCACTTAGAACCCTGGAGTCTTTGGACATTGATGGCAAGTTATGTTTGAATTCTTTCTCTATTACTTCATTGCCCTTAAAACTCCATTATGGCCGAAACAGAAAACCCTTGACCTCTTGCCGAACATCTAGTGTGGTCAAGTTTTTCAACGATGCACCATGGGATGAATCACGGTAATCTCTCAAACGGTAATTGTAAACACGTAGTGCATCACCAGGTTTTCCACTCTCAAGTGTATCCGCATAGTACGGACAAACCATCAAGCTTTCCGGCCTCGGGTCCAGTTGCAGTGAAAGGCACATTTGAGGCACCATAATAATGACGAGTTATTGCATTCTCAAGTCAACTGCATAAGACAAGTCTCATCTATGAATCCAGTACAGTAACATGCCTCTCAATTTGAGGCAGTAATCTGATAGAACACAATAACTTTCCGCCAGTGCCTCTGAAAATATAAAAACAAAATGAAAGTTATTTTCACATACATTCATATTGAAATAAGGTGGAAATGGTGTCCCGGTGGTTGGGTCTGAATGTCAAAATGATACTGATCTACATAACGTACATACTTCAAAAATAACTTTTCCCGAAATGACTGATTTTCTGTCTAATTATTAAATGTCGGAAATGAAACTAAAATGTATGTTCCAGTCTCTCAACATAAATTTAAGGTATTAATTATCCATTTTAACACACAACAGATTTGAATCTAGACACGCGGAAGCGTGTCCAGCCAAGTCAAAAAAAAAAGGAACTGGCGACGCGACGTGTGTAATATTACACGAACCTTTTTGACCCCTTCATAACTCGAAAACTATTTAACCTATATTTATGAAATTTAGCATATTCATTAAAGTTCTTTAGTTTATCTACAATACAAAATTTCATTAACTTTGCTTCGACGGTTAATGAAATATTAACGTTTAAAAACCGGGGTTTCATTGACTGATTCACTCACTGACTTATAGATCAAAAACCTAACCCACTTCCAGATGACCTAAAAACTTGATATTTGGCATCAAGGTAGGCTATCAGGCATATACAAAGGAAAAAATCTAAAACTTTGAACTTTTACCCCCCAACCTTATATAATAGGGGATGAATTGTCTAAAAATTGATATATAGACTCCCTGTTAGAAATAATAAAACACGTATTTCAGGGTTTTTAATAAATCAGCCCCCAACCCCTAAAATTGGGGGATGAAGCTTGGCTTTACATGAGATCTGACAACTTTTTGATAGTGGGAACTGTGACTTGGCTTCATTTCACATGTAAATGTTTTTGTTGGATTATGTATTACTGCTGTAAAAATACTGGAATGGCAGACTGGTGAGGAGAATGTATTGTTAAGTGTCATTACAGTCATAAGTGGTCAGCAAAACCCTTTTCATTGCACACTAAGGAGTATATGTATATCGTTGAATTGAGAGCTGTTTCGAGGGCGATGTATGCGAAATTCTCGTACTTACAGATAATATAGCTGAATGTACTTTTTGTGTCAAGCTTTACAGATATCCGACATTAATCAAGACCTATAGAAAATCAGTCATTTTGGGAAACCAACATGACTGATTTTCTATAGGTTCTTTCAAGTTCTTTTTGAAGTACGTACATTATGTAGATCAGTACATTTTGACATTCAGACCTAACCACCCAGACTCAAAATGGTTACTTTCAAATAAGATAACGCGGTAAATGTTTTATGGACTGTAAAGGAAAATAATAGAAAAACAACTTACCAAGTCCTCTGGCTGCGACATCAGTAGCAACTAGAATACTGGCTCTTCCTTGTTTGAATTGGTATAATACTTCATCCCTCTCTTGCTGTGTTTTGTCTCCGTGCATGCACACTGCAGGCCACCCATAGCGCCTAATATTCCTAGTGATATTTTCTACTTTTCTCTTAGTTTCTACAAATATAATTGTCTTGGCACCAGGGTCTTGGTTCTGTCCAATCTCTTGCAATAACACATTCAATCTGAAAGTTAAATTATTATTTAACATAAAGAATTTAGCAGTATTGCTTAGAAATCTATCTTTTTAGGATACTTCAGATCTTCTTAGAGGATAATTGAATTCTAATCAAAAATTAGTCATACTAGAACAAATTCATCATTGAAGTAGGAATGTTAAAGAAAATTGTAGTAAATGAAATACATACTTGTTTTCCTTCTCATGCTCCTGGCACACGTCTATAATTTGGAGGATGTTGTGGTTAGCAGAGAGCTGCATGGAGCCAATGTTGATTTGCACGTAGTCTCCCAGGTAGTCCTCAGCCAGTTTCCGGACTTCTTTGGGCCATGTGGCTGACCACATGAGTGTTTGTCTGTCTGGACGGATTTGCTCAATAATTTTCCTAATTTGAGGTTCAAAACCCATGTCCAACATCCGGTCAGCTTCATCCAACACTAAGTATGTGCATCTCTGTAGGTTGGTGGTGCCTCTCTCCAGAAAATCAATCAATCGGCCTGGAGTTGCAATTACTATTTCCACTCCTCTCTCTAGGTCACGGGCTTGCTCTCTTTTAGGCGCACCACCGAATATGCATGTGTTACGCACATAAGCAGAGTTGCCAAAGTCAGCAGCCACTTGCTGAATCTGTTGGGCTAATTCTCGGGTTGGAGCAAGGACTAAAGCTATGGGGCCGTCTCCTCGGCGAAGAGGAGGCTGATTGTTGATATGCACTATGGCAGGTAGAATGTAAGCCAATGTTTTGCCCGATCCTGTCTGAGCAATGCCTACCATATTCTTGCCAGACATGGCAATAGGCCAGCCCTGAGCTTGAATGGGAGTAGGCTCTTTGTAGCCTTGGGACTTGATGCTTTGGTTGACATAGTCAGGGAAATTGCCCTCCACAAAATGTTGGATCGGATTGGGCACATCAACTCCACTTGCAGTAACTTCATGTTCTGTTCTGTATTCTTCGACTTCGTATGGCGACCTGTTCAATACGGAAGCATGCGGGTTGTAGAAATTTTTGTTAAATGGTTGAAGGGACACAGAATCCCAGTTGGGGCGTCGCATATTTTGGCCGCCTGAGAATTCTTTGCTTTTTCCACCAAAACCGCCGCCAGAGCCACCAAAACGGCTGCCTCCACTGCCTCCGAATTTACTTCCACCACCACCGAACTTAGAACCACCGCTTCCACCGCGGCTATTGTTCCAACTTGACCTGAAAAGTGAAAGGTAATTTAGCAACCTAGATTTCGACGAAGCAGCGCTACGCAAGCGTGAAATTATAGACTAATGAACAAAATGGCGACTAGATGCCGCAATGACGAATTTCCTTGGTGGTTAGATCATGCGCAGAGTACCTGTCTGATACAATTGGGTAGTTGTAGAAATGTAGACATCGATATATATAATTACATTACGCGCATTGCAGATGAGCTTGTTTGCACATAATTCAAGCCATTGAATTATTCCAAAGCAGGAACATTAACCAAGAATTTTTAAAGTGTGGCTAAGTAACAACCTCCCTGTCTAAATCAATAACCGCAATACCTACTTCAAAAATTAGCTCTAAAATCATTGAAGAACGATATATAATTAATACTCACATGTTTAATTAGATGTTTGGTCTAAAGATGGTCAGGATTTTGAAAGATTTTAGAATACTTTAATCCTTGAAGCAGGGTCAGTCTGGAATCAAAATGGCTAGAATGAGTCACAATTTAAATCACACACTAGAACTTTTCTTTTTAATTGCATTATTTACCGCATGGGAACAATCTATAGAATAATTGTCACAAAAATGTACACTACGGCACTGCCACGTTCATAAATTAATTATTTCTGCAAAGCAAATTGAAGTTGAAATACAGACAGACACACGACTCACCTTGACCACTGCTGTAGAGAGAAAGAGTGAATGAAAGCACACACTAGAATTAATATTAAATCTTGAATTGAACGAAACATTGAATGAACAATTTGTGCACACATTACTAACTTCACTAAGGTGAGAGCTAGATAGTACTATGATACGGCATAAGAGAAAAGAAGACAGATATATTGAAAATTCTCCTTTGTGAACAGTTACACCAACCAAATAAACTTAACTAAAATATTCAAAAGATTATTCCATAGATAATTAATACATGATGCAGAGTTGCCGACCCAAGAAAACTATAAAATAGGAGCATGTTTTTTCGGATTTTTAGTAAATGACCGCCAACCCCTAAAACTGGGGGATGAAAGTTTGTAAGAAACCGTGGGGGTCCTGACTATTTGACGTCATCTAGGTACTGGATTTATCGTCAATAGTGGGGTGGAATAAAATAACAGGACTTCTTGGTGATCATCACGTTATTATTTGCCGATTATATCAAATAATTACATTTTGGTGGACGTGTTATTACTAGCGCGGCTCGGGGACGGGGACAACTGATGGTAGTCGAGCGCCGCTCATACGCTTGTAAACAAAACCGTGAATACAGAGAACTCATTCATAATTAAATAACATTTAAAAAAAGATAGAGATAACTATAATTAAATAACATTTAAAAGAAGATATAGAGAAGAAGAAGAAGATTGAAGGACCGCGTGTAGTTACACGCGGTCCTGCAATCTTCTGAAAATGTTCATGCTTGAGATCTGCGGGGCAATTCTGACAACCGATTTCGTTACTAAGGTGACACGTTCTTGAACTTGTCTCGTTTTTCTGACAGTTTTGAGCAATCGGAACTGTCAGAAAAACGAGAGAGGTTCAAGAACGTATCACTTTCGTAAAGAGATCGGCTAACAGAATTGCCCCGCTGAAAATTGAAATAAAGACTCCTTGTATGTATATATGTTTGTATGTTCCTTTGAAGCACTAAACAAGCCAAAAGCCTGGACCAATTTCTATGATTCATACGTCAATCGATTTCTCTTAGTCTGGCAAGTGTCACTAAATACATGACATTAGTGAAAATTCAATATGGCGACTACTAGACGCCATATTGTGAAAAAAAAAAAATGAAAGTTAACAAAATCTATCAAATGGGGTATCGTTGAATAGGTATTAAAAAATATTTTTAGCTTTCTTCAAAAATTTTTGCATTTGACTGCTCGTTTAGGATCTATATCGATTTAAAGCTGCATAACAACCAATCTCACAACAAATAGGTTTTTAGACAGTAGAAATTTACCATGAAAAGACAAAAACTTCGTATGACTGTGTGTGCGTGTAGAAGTGGATGGACATACAATAAAGCATCTAGTAGGATATTGGACTACCTAAAATATCTAAATAAATGTCTTACACGGTAGCCCACCTCCAACTTCAAACGATTTAGTACTCTGATTCTGATAGGAAGTCCAGTCTGGTAAATAGCTAGCTAGGTACCTACTCATAACTAAAAAGTATAAAATAAAATAAATAAAAAATCCAAAAAACCCGACCGCTCAAAATGTGAACCGAATACAAAAAAAAACTGAAGAGAAAACAAGTACTTGGACAATGGAACATAACAAGTGAACAGTCGGGATCCATTGAAAAATTAAATTGGCTGTCGAATAATGGATCCCGACTGTTCAGTTGTTATGTTCCATTGTCCAAGTACTTGTTTTCTCTTCAGTTTTTTTTTTGTATTCGGTTCACATTTTGAGCGGTCGGGTTTTTTGACTTTTTAATTATTTATTTTATTTCAACTGCGGGTTCGTTACTAAAACTAACGTGTCAAGGTGTCAACACTGTTTTATTCGTTCAGGCCACAGTCAGAGACATGCCACATTGGCGACATCGTCGCGGCGACACTGCCGCGACCAGTGTTGCCGGTAGCGTCTTAGACATTAAATCTACAGTATTGTATTCAAGTATTCTATGAATAGTTAGCGGAAAAAAAAGGTTTTACTGGTCTTAAGCTAAGGATGAATAAAATCTTCGTCATCATCAACATCATTCTCAGCCGTAGGAAGTCCACTGCTGGACATAAGCCTCCCCTATGGATTTCCAATAAGCCCGCTTGGAAGCGGTCTGCATCCAGCGCGTTCCTGCGGTCTTAATAATATCGTCAGTCCACTTGGTCGGGGGACGTCCTACACTGCGCTTGCCGGTGCGTGGTCTCCATTCGAGAACTTTACTGCCCCATCGGCCCTGGTACACATACGAAATCGGATCGTGTGATTTGTCACGACAAGTGTCACAGTAACAGCTGTCCAAGACTCCAAGTGACAGCTGTCAAACTTCAAAGTGATTTATCTCGGTTATTATCAATTTTAAACCATTAGTGTCTTCACAAAAGTGATAGAACTCGGCGAGATCTACATTTAAGATGACAGCTGTCAAACTTCAAAGTGATTTATCTCGGTTATTATCGACTCTAGACTACTGCTGTCTTCACATAAGTGATAGAGCTCGACAAGATCTACATTTCGGATGACAGCTGTCAAGCTTCAAAGTGATTTATCTCGGTTATTATTGATTGTAGACTACTGCTGTCTTCCCAAAAGTGATAGAACTCGTCGAGATATACATTTAAGATGACAGCTGTCAAACTTCAAAGTGATTCATCTCGGTTATTATCGATTCTAGACTACTGCTGTCTTCACATAAGTGATAGAGCTCGACGAGATCTACATTTCGGATGACAGCTGTCAAACTTCAAAGTGATTCAGATGAATCACTTTAAAGTTTGACAGCTGTATTTACACAGCTGTATGTTTGACAGCGGTTATTATCGATTCTAGACTACTGCTGTCTTTACAAAAGTTATAGAGCTCGACGGTTATCCCTAAAACCTTTTTTTTCGCTAAATGTCTAGATGTCATCAGTGTCTAAGGCAACACTGGTCGCGGCCGTGTCGCCGCGACGCCGCCGCGACGTCACCGCGGTTCAGCGGCGGCGTCGCGGCGACCGATGTCGTCAATGTGGCATGTCTGTAAGAATATATAACAAAATACCTGATAACCTGAAAAATATTGCCAAAGATATTGCTTCTAGAAAACGTTCTATTCAATTCAAGATTTTATGGAAGATGAATGGTACTCTAAGTACTAAGATGAACTCATTAAATAATAACAATTGTAACATAACATTTTGTATAGTAACATAAATAAAATCCTAAATAGCCTGTGTATAGCTTGTGAAATTACTACACTATATTGCAACTCTATTACTAAATTGTAAATAATTTTATATAAACACCTATATATTTTTACATTGTTAGACTTAGCCTAAATTAGTAATAAGTAGTTAAGAATATTGTTTTCTTGCAGCGCCCTAACGGGTATTATTATATATTCTTTGCTAACGGGGTCTTTGTTTTGTACTACAATTAGTACTATAGTTGTTATGTACACTACATTGTGCAAATAAAGAATAAAAGAGCTACTGTTTTTCAGTTTTCTGGGGCTGTCAACACTGGTCAGACGTTCAAATCGTTCAATCTTCAATGTTCACCTCTAGTTTGTGATGTTCACGTTCACTCAATCAAAAGATAATTTAATTTAGGTTGTGTTGTAGGTTTTTCGTAAATTCACAAACTTAACACTTCAAACAGAATACTTTTAAAGTTCCGGCAAGTAAAATGGCTATGCAACCACACAGCAAGAAAAGAGTGTGTTATTATTACGATAGTGAGTAAAACAAAGATTATTAACCGCCACTTCACCAACCTACACAATAATCGTACTAACTGATATTTTGGGCTACAGTGTTTTAATATCTTTTATTTAGGATTATCTAGTATTCTTTGCAATTCATTCCATGTAAAAATACTCCTTTAAATTATACTTGATCCATCTTGATAATTTTAGTAACATGTGGATCAGTCCATTTTGAGGCGTCTGTCCAGCGTTCTACTCTCCTATTGGCCACATGGTTCATGTTCGCACACCGATATGTTCGGTACAGGCTTTAATGTGTCAAGCTTGAAAATGACTTGAGTAACATGTCGATAAGAAGTTAAAATTGAATTTCTCAAAACAATTATTCCTTTTCAGGTGACATTGGGAATTATTATTATGGACAAGGACATCCTATGAAGCCCCATCGCATACGCATGACCCACAATTTGCTCTTGAACTATGGATTATACAGAAAAATGGAGATTTATGTTAGTTGAATAATTTTCCTCCAACATTCATGAAGTGAATGATAACTATATTTTGGTAAAAGTATGCACTAAGTTCTTTGTTAAATATTTTAGAGACCACACAAAGCCACTGCGGATGAGATGACCAAATTCCATTCAGACGACTACATAAGGTTTCTGAGGTCAATAAGGCCTGACAACATGTCCGAGTACAACAAACAGATGCAAAGATGTAAGGAACTCGTTTTTTTTTATTTAAGGTCTATCCTTGTGTAATCACTACATTTATAGTAAACAAAACCACCAGAAAAGTTACTTAAATTTTATCAGCGTTTCCAGGTGCCAACAATGTCTATAGTTGACAATGGCCGGGCTCCATAATATGAAATTTAAATAATCGGCCAAGTGCGAGACGGACTCACGCGAGAAAGGTTCCGTACCGTATGGAAGCCCCCCTGTAGTATATTTTATTTTAAATTAGTTATTTATTTTTGAAGGGAATATACAAGTTAATATTCTGTGAATATTTCAAGCATCTACTTGTCACCGTGATTAATATCGAGCAGAAAATGGCTAAAAATTCAGATTTGTTGTGTGGGAGCCTTCAATATTTTTTTGTTTTTAGTATTTGTTGTTATAGCGGCTACAGAAATATATCATCTGTAAAAAATCAACATTCTAGGTATCACGGTTCTTGAGATGCAGTCAGGTGACAGATGGACAATGGAGTCTTAGTAATAGGGTCCCGTTTTTACCTTTTGGGTACGGAACTCTAAAAAAGATTAGGCATGCTGGTTAAAAAGTTGAGAGACTGCTTGTATTACTTTTCAAACAATATTATTCTTACTAGTTATGAGTCGCTGGAGAAAATACTGATAATTTTTGTCTTCAACAGTTAATGTCGGTGAAGACTGTCCAGTATTTGATGGCCTGTATGAATTCTGCCAGTTGTCTGCTGGCGGGTCTGTAGCAGCAGCGGTCAAGTTGAATAAACAGGTAAAATCTATAATACACATATACATTTAGGTATACTAAGCGCCACACAAATCGGCGGATGAGGAGTTAGCCGCAGATGACACTTCGCCGTGATTCGCTAATTGTTGCAATGCGTAGGGAGCGCGCGGGAGGCATGAGGATGGCGGGCGGGTGTGCCCCGGCGTCTCGTCTCTCGGGCTCCCGCGCATACCTATATTTCGGCTTTTGCGCAGCGTTCTGCGCATAACTTCCCATCCGCCGATTTGTGTGGCGCTTAGTATACTATCGCATAATGCTCGATACAATCTGCTTCCAACCAGTGTTATTACACATCTGTAGGAGAGGCTTATGTCCACCAGAGGACATCCTATGGCTGAAACAACGAGTTATGCTGTAAAGTCCTTAAAGACCATATAAGTGGGTTGATGTCCTAGTTTTGTAAACCCCATGACAAGCTGTCCCCATAAATGTTGCACTAATTATGTTTTTAGTCTTCTAACTTATTTGACATGACAGCACAAGTATACAAATCCTACAACGCAATGTTGACTTACTATAGTCCGAATCAATCGGCCTATAACAAAATAAATGCATCCGAACAAATGTATCCGAAAATACTAAAAAAATAAATTACACCAGGCATCCGAAATCTGCATCAACTGGGGCGGCGGCCTCCACCACGCCAAGAAGTCTGAAGCATCAGGCTTCTGCTACGTTAATGACATTGTGCTCGGCATTCTGGAGCTGCTGAAGTACCATCAACGAGTGCTGTACATCGATATTGATGTGCACCACGGGGACGGGGTGGAGGAAGCCTTCTATACCACAGATAGAGTTATGACTGTGTCATTCCACAAGTACGGAGAATACTTCCCTGGCACAGGTTAGTTAAAATCTTTTTCTTTCTTAAACTGTCCAGAATAAATTCATGAAAGTTTTATGAATGTGTGTGACATATTGGATTTACTATTGGCCTTATATGCTTAGCCCAATGAGCTATGGAGAGGGCTATGCTTGGAGTCTCTCTGTTCTGCAGAATCATAAATTATATCTGTAGGCAGGCGAATCAAAGTTCTATGAAGTAAGTAAAAACTTGTGTAAAACCATATTAGGTTGATATTAGGTTTCATTGAATTTTCTACAGATTTTCTTTAGTACAACGTCTGCCAGACATGTTTTAGGTTGGTTACAACCACCGATGCCTCCTGTTAGCTATGCATATGCTAGGGATAGTTGTAACATTGGCGATAGTTGTAGTTGTGGCGCCACGCCTTTCGCGCCATTTTTTAACCGGCTTCAATAACTGTTATACTCCGCGCCACACAACTTGATGGATGTGAAGTTAGCCACTAGCTGCGCAATATCCAATCCTGACGAGACGTGACGTGGAAGTCGCACGTTGATTGGCTATTGCGCAGCTAGTGGCTAACTTCACATCCATCAAGTTGTGTGGCGAAGAGTATATGTAGAGACAATAGGTTCAGAGGAGGTCACACTTAAATTTTATCGAAATCGGTTGAGTAGTTTTTGAAAAATAAACAATCTGAAAATGGAATACATCGATTCGAGCCAACTATTCCAATTTTGTAGATAGATTGCAATAACTGAAGCCACATTTTGGCGAATAATAAATGATTAACAATTCGTTTTTAGGGTTCCATACCTCAAAAGGAAAAACGCAACGGAACCCTAATAGGATAGCTTTGTCATCCGTTCATGTTTTATTAACTCCCGACAAAGAGAGGGGTGTTATATGTTTAACATGTATGTGTCTGAGTATCTGTGGTATCGTAGCTCCCAAACGGATGAACCGATTTTTGTTTAGTTTTTTTTGTGTCATATATAATTTTATCCCGAGTGTTCTTAGCTATGTTACATGAAAATCTGTTCAGCCGTTTGAAGATCATCAGCTCTTTTCTAGTTGATGAGGGGATCTGACTATCTTCCATATGTCCTATCGATTCGAAATTTAGTACTGTGTTACTTCAATGATATGGAAATTTTAAGGTAATGTAACCATGACCTGATCAGCTGTTTGAAGATCATCAACTCTTTAATAGTTGTTGAGGGGATATACCTTCCATATGTCCTATCGATTTAAAATTTGGTACCGTATTACTTCAATGATATTGAAAGGACATAGAGTTTATTTTGTGTCAGGGAGTTTTTAAAATTTTTAATTATACTATTATTGTTTATCAGGTGACCTGCGCGACATCGGCGCGGGTAAAGGCAAGTACTACGCGGTGAACATTCCGCTGCGAGACGGGATGGACGACGAATCTTACGAGTCCATCTTCGTGCCCATCATCTCCAAGGTCATGGAGACCTTCCAGCCCAGCGCCGTCGTGCTGCAGTGTGGCGCTGACTCGCTCACAGGTGAGTCTTGAAAATTGGCAATAAATTTTACTAACGAAGTTTTAGAAAAAATCTGCGGGATTTTCATAAAATTATTTGAAAAATAACGCATTCAAGTTTTCCCTATTATTTTGCAACATTTTTTTTTCCGCTAAATAAAGGCCACTGCATACGTGACGGGTTTTTTCACGGACGGGACGGAACAGGAAATTTTAGAAATATCGTTTCATACATAATGTATATAAAGAAGCGCATATGTCACGGAGACACGGACGGGACGGGAACGTGGCACTGACGGGGCGGGAAAAATATCGTCGCCAACGATGTTTAGCACGTCCCGCCCCGCACGTGCCCCGCCCCGCACGTGCCCCGCCCGTCCGTGTTTCCGCTAAGTATGCACAGTCACTCCGTTCGTTCCGGAGAAAAAAGTAGTGTGGGACGTTTGTAACTACTTCGTCATCTAGAGCAATAGCAATTAAAGCCAACTTTTGAAATGAAAAATCCATCTTTCTTTCTTTACAACAGTTGATCCGAATCACTGTTACGGCACGTATGCATTAAAAACACGTTCCTGTCTCGAACGAGGCAGTCACGTCCCGTTCCCGTTCACACCCCGTCCGAGGTATTATCTCGTTACGTATGCAGCGGCCTTTACAAAGTAATATTCGTGCCTAATATCAAAAGTCAGGATAATCGATCAAGATGGCGCGTTCTACTGGCGCACCTTTAGTACAAAACTACGAGACATAAGCACCACAAATAGACTATCTCGCAAGTATTTGCGTGTTACGTGCGCGAGTTGTAATATTGGTGATTTTTATCTACTAAACTTGTTTAATTAAATAATAATTAGAATGATACATTCCTAAAGGTGGACCTATAAAAATCCAATAACATTGATGCTATTGTTTTCAAGTAGCTACAATAAATTGTTCTGACTGCTCATCTCCATTACAGTAAAAGCAAGAGAGATTCAACCATTTCCAGAAATTATAAACTCGTCACTCAGTTCTGTAACGAAAACATACCTACTAGAATATGAAATATACTAAAGTGTGTTTATTTTTTTAAATTTCATATATTGTATGTTTGCGTTTGAGTACATACTGCCTGATGTTAAGCAGATATGCGGTCTTGGGTGTAGCACGCTTACCTAGAAGATACCTATTTACTCGGGATTTGAAGACTCCTACATTGGTTTGTTACTCTTTTACGCAGCAACAGAGCAATGGATACACAAATTTTTTTGCATGGATAAAGTTCAAAGACTATTTGGCACTCGGTGGCGCTAGAGTTTCTGCAAAAAGAAAAGCATCGTAGGTGAGGTCGCCCGTGTGCCATTTTACTAATTTTGTTACGTTGACAACACTGCTCTGTCATTGCTAGTACAACTAAAAGTGTTTGATACTTGGTAAACACCAATTCGGTTTTCATTAGTAGAGTCGCGTGTACCAAGCAGTCGGCACCTTGGCTGCTGAATAAAATTTTATTGTTAGTTCACTGTAACGCCACGACGGTTCTTTTTTTGCAAAAACTTTAAACGCCATCGAATTAATGTGATAGATGAAGTTACACAGGTCTGCCTAGTGTACTATAAAGGCTAATGTGTGACTGTTTACCAGGCGACAGACTCGGCTGCTTCAACCTGACGGTGCGCGGCCACGGCCGCTGTGTGGAGCTCGTGAAGAGATTCGGCCTGCCGTTCCTTCTCGTCGGCGGCGGCGGGTAAGTTATCTAACAGTACTTCGTACATTTTGTCGATTCCGAGTTGCAATTTTGTATAGAACAGCTGATTTTTATTTCTCGAATTTTGAGTTGGCCCCATAGTAAAAATTGTTCTTAAAATGGTCTTAATCACCCCCTTTCGGCTTAGTACAGGGTTAGCAGATAACCCTGTATAAGTCGAATCAAGCTACTTGGCATGTGTGAGCACAAGGCGAGTAGCAATATATTCATATGAAATGGCGCTAGAGAGGGGACTTGCAGCTTGTAGCTATTTTCGCAGCCGCCAAGACGTTTAATTCGGCCTATAGCTAACTTCGTGAAGCTAAGTCAGCCCAAGATATACATCTGAACTGACTTGGTTTTCACCCCAGTACCTATACACCAGGAACGAAAATGCCGGCCATGCTAACTAAGATGTACATCTGAACTGACTTTTTGACCCCATTAAAAACAGTAACGATAGACAACTTGTAATGTTGCCAGTATTCTAAAATCAAATATTTATTTCCCAGGTACACAATCCGTAACGTGTCCCGCTGCTGGACGTACGAGACGTCCGTCGCGCTCGGCGTCGAGATCGCGAATGAGCTTCCCTACAACGATTACTTTGAATACTTCGGCCCGGACTTCAAACTGCACATATCTCCAAGCAACATGTCCAATCAAAACACGCCCGAGTATCTCGAGAAGATCAAGAATAGGCTGTTTGAGAACCTGAGAATGTTGCCGCACGCGCCTGGAGTTCAGGTAAGCTAAATTTTGTTGAAGATAAAATAAATACATAGAGTTATACTAAGCGCCACACAAATCGGCGGATGAGAAGTTAGCCGCAGATTACACTTCGCCGTGATTCGTTAATTATTGCGCATGTGCGCACAATGCGTAGGGAGCGCGCGGGAGGTATGAGGTTGGCGGGCGGGTGTGCCCCGGGGTCTCGTCTCTCTTTTGTGTGGTGCTTAGTATAACACATTGATAGGTTGTTTATATAAACTTTAAAAAAAAAGTTAGAGCAGTAACCTAAAAATGTTCTTGTCAACCATTACTAGTTATCGCCAGTTTATCTTGGGCAAGGTCCTACTAGACGTCAATTCCAATAATACTAATGTTGGAAGTGCCTATGTACCGTGGCACAACAATCGCTACTTCACTATCCAACTTCTAGAATGTACATTGATCATGAAGAGGTATTCTATATTCTACAAATATTTCACTCTATGATAACAAGAACTTAAGAAATATAAAGCGATAAGAAAATGTGTGACAGGATCTAAAATGTGCATCATGTTTGCAGGTGCAAGCTATTCCTGAAGACGCCGTCAACGATGAATCAGAAGATGAAGACAAAATCGATAAAGATGAAAGACTACCTCAAAGTGAAAAGGTAAGATAAACATTAGACATAGCTAAACGTGAATGAAATAACGAAAAAGAACACAATATCAGGAAATCAATTACAAAATATCCAATAACCAACAGATTTCAAATTCCAACAATAGAAAATGTTCATTGACTCTCTATTTCTATGCATTTGCATTTTGCATGGAAAATGGAAAATGCAAATGCATGGAAATAGAGAGTTGGAAGGAATGTTTGTTTTTTTTTTTGGGGACAAAATGTATGATGCTCTTTGAGCAAATATCTACAGCGCCACCGTCCCTAAGTGAAAGTAGTAAAAAAATGTCCGAGCGCCGTCATACATACCGATTTAGATATTTTACATTAAATAATTGACAATGTGACCCGTTTTCCCGTTTTCGACGTTATGTCACCTAATTGGTGCTTGTAATTTTGGCATCGCACGGCGTTGTAAACGGCTTGCAATCGCCTTACGACTAACTAAAAAGCCTGCCCACTACGTAGGTTGGGCAGGGTTTTGGCTCAAACACTTTTTTTTGCACGATTGTGACTATAGATATTTGCTCGAAGATGGCAATATATGAAAACAAATGGAGGTCGTTTTGAGCTCAACGACTATTTAACTTTAAATAGGTATCGGTGAAATACCACGTGATTGTCCACGCTGCTGTAGTTTACTTAATGAAGTAACAAAGTTTGTTTTATTTGGTCAGGATAAGCGTATCACGGGCGACGGCGAGCTGTCGGACTCGGAGGACGAGAACGAGGGCGGGCGGCGCGACAACCGCTCGTACCGCGCGCCGCAGCCGCGCAAGCGCCCGCGTCTTGACAAGGAGAACTCGCAGGTCAAGGACGAAGGGAAAGGTACGTTGCGTATCAACTTGTGTGGCGCGGAATACACTCGTTGAACGTTTATTTAGTTAGAGTCTACTAAATGAAAGCACGCAGCAGATAGAAAACCACTTTTGTCGATCAATAATTATTTTTCGCAAAAAATAGCATGACCGACTTCACCCGTGTACAGAATTCGCGAATATTTCGCACGGATCGATGTAGCATTTTCCATATTATTGTTGATTTATCAAAAACGGCTCAACCGATTTCGGTAAAATTGAAATGGGACCAATTTCGAAGTATACTCTATCCAATAAAAAAAGAATTATTGAAATCGGACTACTATGAAAAAAGTTATGCGTGGTTACACAAAAAAAAAAATACGCGTCGAATTGAGTACCTCCTCCGGTGGTTCGTCGGTCAAAAAATGTATTGTTATATCCGCACGATAATCTACGATTTGTACAACTAGCGTTAAATATTTAAAACCTAGATGTGCATTCTGCGCATGCACACTACAAAAATAAAATCGGCCAAGTGCGAGTCGGCCTCGCGCACGAAGGGTTCCTTGCACGTGTGGGTGCGTGTTATTTTATTCTGTTTTTAGTATTTGTTGTTATAGCGGCAACATAAATGCATAATCCGTGAAACTTTCAGCTGTTTAGCTATTGCGGTTTATGAAATATAACCTGGTGACAGACAGACGGACATCGGAGACTTAGTAATTGGGTCCCGTTTTTACCCTTTGGGTACGGAACCCTAAATAATCGGCCAAGTACGAGTCGGACTCGCGCACGGAGGTTTCCGTACTGTATTGGGAGCCCCCCTTAAATAGTTTTTTTATTTTAATTTTATTTTTGATTAGTGAAGTTATCATGTGGCCCGGCGCCGCGCCGGGCAATGTCACCGGGCCAGATGGGATACACTCCAATTGCCGTATCCTGGCTGCTAGCTCTGTTTAATTCATGCCTTGAAAACGCCAAACTCCCTAAGATCTGGAGGAAAGCAAAAGTAATTGCTTTGTCTAAGCCAGGAAAATCCCCATCGGACCCCAAAAGCTACCGTCCAATTTATCTTCTATGCCACACTTATAAATTCTTCGAAAGGCTCAAAAAAATTCTCCTTAAACGCCTCACCCCAATATTTGACCCGAAACTCATCCCAGAGCAGGCAGACATCAGAGTCTTAGTAATAGGGTCCCGTTTTTACCCTTTGGATACGAAACCCTAAAAAATGAACCTCAGGTTGATTTTTAAGTCATGATACTTAAAAATCAACTTTCGCACAAGTTTATATTGCATGAGCTAAATACATCTCATGACAAGATATTGTAAAAAAAATCTATGAGATGAAAAATCTGTATATAGCATATTATTTTATTCAGTTTCGACTTTTATTTTCAGTTGACGAATCTAAAGAAGACACAAAGAACATCGGCAACGTGGAGGAACCAAAGAAAGAGATCGCGCCCAATCCCTGATGCGCGCTAGTACTGCCTGCAGACTTTCACCGGGAGATAGCGACGCGACGTTGACACTTATATGTTAAGGTCCAACGCCTTGGTCACCGCGCGATATTCTAATTTTTACGTTTTTTTTGCCATTTACAGACAAACTACTCATCGAAAGTTTACGATACTCATTTTGCGACCACAAATAGCTAATGTTAACGAGGTACATACATCAAAATAGTGGTTAGTATTTGCACAAAAGTGCATCAACTAAAACGCAAAACGAATTTTCGTAAACTTACAGTGAGTAGTTTTTCTATATATGGCAAAAAAACAAGATTTTTTATGTCGCGCGTTGACTGAGCGCATACGCCTTAAAATACAAGTCATTTTCTTGTGCGCGCTTCGTTTTGTTGTGCGTGTTATTTACAAAGTGAAAATAGACATTTGGCAAAGTACAATAACAATAATAGTTAGTCCAACTTGTCTGTTCCCGCAGCGGGTTTGAGACCAGCTTCCAAGTGTGTAATAAAATCACTGCTGCATTTGGGGATAAGATGATTCGGAAAAACTACCGATTTTAATAAATTAGTAAAGTAAAGCTAATCGCGCACATGTCCGCGCCGCAGCAGCCGATGTGGTAACGTCAAACGTCTACAACATTTTGACTGCCTCTGTGGCCTAGTGGTTAGAAGCCACGAGGCGTGGGTTCTATTCCCACTAAGGGCAAGCATTTTTGTGATGCACTTAGATGTTTGCTTTGCGTCTGGAAAATATTATTAAAATCAGTATGTATATAAATATGTGTATGTACTCAGCCTCTGGCAGCCATATTACAAGCATTGCTTAGTTTGGGGTCAGATATCATGTACCTTTGTACAAGATGTTCCTTATATATTTATTTATTAGACGGAAACGTGGGTCATGCGGTACTGTTTCGATTTCATATAAAGATTAAAATAACTACCTAGTTAGGCTCCCTCGGCGAGGATATAATGCGCGTTCAGCTTAAGATGACAAAATGTTTTCAGTTAATTTTTCAGTATTTTATGGAAGCACTGAGTCTCGAAATATTCCTAGTATTTAGGTTTACAATGACACGCATCTAGGCGTTAATTTATTAGTAGAAAATATTTTTTATAAATTGATATCCTAAGACTTACATATAAGATTATTGTCTGGATTGTTAGGAAATAATGAAACCGAAGTTTAGAGTTGTGTTCAGTTTAGTATGAGATTCTGTTTTTTTGAATGACATTTCTGGAAATTCTATCGTTTAGCTAGTTAAAATGAGTTAACGATAGCAAAGTAATGAATGTATGTGGATTTTTACGAAAGGGTGTGTGGTTTGTATTTTTTTATTATTATGTATTCCAAATATACTTCATGCAAATACGCTCAATTTATTTCCGGTAATTTAAAAACTGTTGTTGTTTATCTAGTGAAAATGCTTAAGACATATATATTTCCACTCAATATTTGTTCCTTAATTTAGTTCATCAATTACTTTGTTACACAATAACAAAACCAAATCTGACAACATTAAAATGTTTGCCTTCCTTTTCTCACATTATGAAATTGAAAAAGTCATATTTGTTAATTTGTCGAGTTGAGGATATTATAGCCATCGCATAGTTTGTCATAAGTTTATACGTGGCTATACTCATATATCACTAATGCTATTCTTTACTCTTCCCCTTTCATTTATCACATATTAATGATTTTCTTATATGGTTCATTTCTGATATAGGTCGAATGAAACTTTTTAGTATGTTATGTCAGCTACAAGCTGCTCAAAACCCAATCCTAACTGAAGCTCACTAAACAGCTGAAATTTCAACGCGCCAAGATGTTTGATTCGACCTTTATTATGCTGCGGCTTTCAAATTTAAATTTTTATTTTTCATATTTAAATTTGATTCGGTGAATAGGGCCTTTGGAAAAACCATTGCAGAAGGCATGTGTTAGCATTTAATTTTTTACGTTTTTGTAATAAGAACAGGAAATGACTGATTCCTTTTATACATTATTGGTAACTACTAGATCTTCCACAGAATCATATAAGCTCATAATAGTTTTTGGTTTTATGGAATGTAGAAATCTGAAATTGTTTTTTTTTTAAATAGTATATTTACATGTTAGAATATGTATAGATCTGGTGAATGTGCTGGGATCTTGTGCTAGTGCATGCAGTTCGAAGTCTGTAGTTATTAGATCATTTTAGTTTTCGTCTCACTCTCTTTGCTAAGAAAAAGTGAGACAAGCCAACGCGATCTAATTCAGGCTGGCGCATTGACGTAGCTAGAGATTTTTTCTATTGAGCTACTCACCACTTACTTCAGCAAAATAGAATGTATTAACTTTCAAGTTTTCTGGAATGAGTAAATAAGTTTAAAGGGTGGGAACAGCCTACTACCCGTGTTAGTCCTAGCTACACCCATGCTTTGGTGTAGCCAGGGCATACAAATGCTTACTATACTTGGTACAGTTCGCTTTTGCTTCCTGCTAACTCTCTGTAGCAGTTTCTTTCGAAGAGAAGTCCAATCACGAACTAACGATCTCACGCACAAAATGCAGTTTGATTACCCGACACATTCGCCATTTCTTTACGGTCGAAAGACGTGTTTATATAATTTACTTTATTCAACACAGATTTAGTTACGTATGTACTGACTAGGAAGCGATTATATTTTTTAAATTTCCTCTTAATTAAGACTAAATGATTAAGATTGTAAATATATTTTTTATTGTTTAAATAAATCAAAAACGTCATTTACGTTGTTGTTTCAATCTACAGCCCTGGGGCCTGATTTTTCAACTTCTCACAGCTTGGTCGTATACGGCCGCGTGTAAGGTGTCCCCTAATATTTATTTATTTATAAGTGTTTTCATACATGAACTTTGACAGATTGTATGAAAACCTTGTATATTTGTGTATGGAAGTTGCGGTTGCTCCATACAAGTTCGGTATACGACCAAACCGTGCGAAGTTGAAGAATAATTCTCCGACAACACTACCCGCTTACGAGCGTTCGACCGCAGCGATGTTTTTCATATATTATATTTTGCATAAAAGGCAATGCGACAGACCGTTTATTCCCCGTTGCTCGACTGCTTGGCTCAACTAGTAGAGCGCAATTTTACTTTCCCGTACTGGTATGTAGTGCTACGCAGGTAAAGGTTCTGAGGGTAAAAATATATTTCCCGTGACAAACTGACGTGTCACAGGCCATATTATTTCCTGTGACACGACTGGGGAATTTAATTTGTTAACACCATTTAACACTACTTTTTAACCCTCTTTGCCCGTAATAAATCTTGACAAAAAAAAACAATTCGTAATTTATTTTTACTGCTGTAACAACTTTCAACTGCAGTAGTAACAACGGTAATTCATTTACCGTTCTTACTACTGGTAGTAAGATTGGTAGTAACAATGGCAATAAACCGAAAATTAGTTGTGCCACGGAAGACAGAAATTTCCTTTAGCACAACTGATTGAGTTATACAGTGGAGCCACGGTGGATAAACGCGACAGACGGTAGGTATTACAGAAACTAATAAGTGGATAAAAATCCACATAAAAAGTTCGTCAGACATCGACAAAATGTATGAAACTGATGATAGTTTTTTTGCGGTTTCAGGTTTGACCCCATAGTGAAAGTTGGTCATAATGTCAATTCTACATCGTAAAATATTGCGAGTGAGTCGCCAATCACCTTGTAGGAATAATCGTCGATTTCAAAATCCTCAAAACCTATCGTAAAGTCCGAGAAGGACAAGCTCAGCAAGTACCTTGACTTGGCTCACGAGGTTACCGCCATGCGCCATGTGGGATGTAGACTCGAAATGTTGGTCGAGACTCTTAGTTATTAAACCGTTAGTCACCGACACGACTATCGGGACAATGATCGCATTGTCCCGATAGTCGTGTCGGTGAACCGTTTAATAACGAAGAGTCTCGACCAACACTTCAAGAGGCCTTCGGAGCCAGATTCAAAGGGCCCTGCCATCCTAGACGGCACACATTGTCAGTAGGTAGCCTCAATGCACAAAACACCCCATGCGGGACGTCAGTGCAGGACTTATCGCCCCCACATCGAATAAGAATAAGAATAGGTAGCCTCCACCACCGGTAGCTAGAGCCCCGCCGCCGGAGCAACCTTGGTTAAGTTTTTATGTTTATGTTATATAAATATTGTAAAAATTTAATCTAAGTTGTGAAAATAAATATGTGAATATTAAGGCCAACATACACGAATAACATGTAAGTAATAAATATACACAGTCAGCAGTCGGGTCATACCTACCTCCTTCAGCAGTCGGGTAAAAAGTTTAAATGAATAGACGGAAATGCATTTCATTGGTTTATTATTATACGTAAATTTAAACAGATTATCACAACGCTCTAGACATACATTGCACCACAAATAAAAGTACCGTAAAATCAGTCTGGTACCAAAAATGCTAAAAACCAAATAAATTGTAATGAATATAAAAATACTATTAAATAATTTAGCAATATACATCTACTTTACATAATAATATTACATACATGAAATCCGGTAAAAGACAGCCTTAATAAGAGATAAAAAGAATGTAATGTATTTTTCTTCATAAATATTAACTCTAGTGAACACTTAATTTATAGGGCGTTTTCTAAATATATCGAATTACCTTAAAATTGAACCTTACATCACTGCATGAGTATCTACTATTCTAAAATTCACTTCATGTTTTGAACTCCATTTTGTAAGAATCACACTTGTTTAAATTTACCAAATTACTACAATACACTTAAAATTCATAAAGGAATGTCGATTGGAAGATATTGGTCATGGATGTTTTTCACCAATATTTGATTTGTGCGTGAAACATAGGTAGGCCTTTTATATGACTAGGTAATAATAATAACCAATGACTCGACAAAAATATCTAGTCTACAAAAAATATATAATAATAATAAAAACACTAGAGCATCGCCAAAATTGCCATTGCTGAGAGCTTATTTTTTATATACTTCTATTATACACTATAGCCTAAATAGCATATTTGATTTTCACAAATGTGGAACCTTGTGCATCTCTAACACGAATACGTTCGTCGAACAAATCTTCGTTATTTATGTACAACACAAAACAGTTTAGGGTGACCGCACACACGAGTACTCGATCGCAGCCACAAACGCTACAGGCAGCGTAGCTACAAATTTTCTCTAGGGAGGGCAACTACATACTTTTGCCGGTTTATTACCAGTGTTACTACTAATCTTACTACCAGTAGTAAGCATTCTTACCATTGTAAACGAATTACCGTTTTTAGTACTGCCATTGAAAGCCTACCTCAGAAAAATAGAATGTAACTACAATTGACTTTTTTCTGGGGTGGGCACTGGCCCCACACGATCTAACATTTTTCATACAATTCAGTGGTTGGCCAAAATCGACGTTCGACTGCATTCGTGTCGGGGCTTTATGATTCCACATTACCAGATCTCAGAGACAAATGGGCGTAATTTCCTTGCAAAGCTTGTACTTATACATCATAACATTTTGTAGGAAATTTCGCCGCGTGTGATGGAGCTATGTTACTAACGTGACCTCCCTTATCGTGCACTCGTTAACTGTCCATAATAACGTGACATACGCGGGAACAGCAAAAATGTATTGTATAGTCTCAGACTAAACATGGGAACACATAGGAAGGCAGCGCCAATACGTTTCGACGCATCCATATTATAAATCCGGTACACCACTCGCCATCCTATCGTTCGCATTTTCATCGCAGTATTTCATACACACGATTCAGGTATGCTGCCCTATTAATCTCCTCCGTCAATTCCATAACTACAGCAATAAGCAAACTTACATACATAGTGTAATAATGTGACTGAAATGAAACTATCTTACAAAAATCAATAAAGAGTTACGGATCTAGACTTTCTCCGTATGTGATGGCAAGGAATAGTATGGCAACACACTAAAGTTCAAGCTTTCATTGTAAACGAAATAGGTAATTATAATAATATAAATATGAGCGTTAATTCACGCATAACTTATTAAAAACACAATCTGCATTTCAACAAGAATTGATTTTCAAGATCAAAATATAGAAGATTCAAATATTTACACATCACGAAAAAAGTTCTTTACGAACCGATTGAACTTCGTAAATTATACCTATTCTTGTTGAAACACAGTAACACAACGTTACAATCCAATCAATCACAGTAAATAGAAATAAAATGATTATACTGTTTTATACTACTATAAAACTTAGTTTATTATGACTGTTTTCGTTCAATTTATGGTCTTAATATATATTTGTAAATTAAAATTATTTATTCGAATACAAGGTTAGAATATACTATCATAGTCAGTAACTAATTTACTGTTTAAGGTTTAAAATTCTAACTGGCACAATTGTGAGCATCCGAGATAAGAATCCGCATTCGAGAGGCGTGACGCGGGGCCCTGCTCATTGTATCGCTCCCCCCGAGCTGCGCCGCACTCTCTTAGGTCTCTGTGCCCTCTGGAAAACAAAATGGAAATATTATGCACGTAGGTAAGGTGAATGGGCGTAGCTAGGGGGGCACAGGTGAACGGCAACTAAGAAATTTCTTCGTACACCCCCCAGTAAACTTGCAAGACACAAACACAAAAAATAAATTCAATTTTTGTTGGGGTAGTCAAAAGTAGGCATTTGCCTCTCATTGATAAAATCTCTAGTTACACTAATGGTAAAGTGGTATTGAAAACTCTACCAAAGAGGTTTCCAAAAAACGTCGATTTACCACAGTATTCATTATTCTAACTGCGATGTGTGCTTTAAATACGTGCATGAGTAGGTGTTCCATTTTGGAAAGGCCGTGGTGAGTCTGTGGCAAACCGCGAGTCAGCTTGTGCAAATAAATGTAGAAATATCTTTATTGTTCTCATGGTGAACTAGACTTACCAAATAAGCTACAAGAATGATCTTAAAATAGAGAACAAATGACAGATTTATTGCTGGAAGCTATCTCTCTTATCTCTTTCGATATTTTTTGTATTAATTTAGTGGTTATTCTCTGTACGTACCTGGAGTTAGCGGGTGATCTCGTAACATTGAGCCTGGAAATTAAATACATCAATGTAAGTATCAAGACATATAACTTCCGTCAACTAGATGCCGTCAGTGTATGGCACAGCAGGCACAATACAGAGAAGATATTTCTATGCATGCTATAGAAGAATTAGAAAACAACAAAATCCCCTACTACGATTAATGTAGGTACCTGATGTTAATAACAATACATATTAGTAATAGTCGAACATGCAAAAAATAACACGTTAGGTCTACAAAGTAAAATAAGTTCGACTTTAGAAACTGGAGTCTCTAATTTTAAAACAAAGTTAAAAGATATTAGATATCAATAAGGTTTACTACCTACATAGGAAATACTATCACATACTATACATACAAATAAGCAGATAAATTAGGTATGTATGTTACTGGGCAAACAAATAAAACGATCATATTAAAATAGTTTAGCTACAAGAATAATAAGACTGAACTAATTTACATATTACTAACTTTGAATCTACGAGTACCTAGGTATATGACTGACTGCCTCGGTGGGTCAGTGGTTAGTGACCTTAACTTCTGGGCCAAAGAGGCGTGGGTTCGAACCCCACCCAGGGCAAGTATTTATGTGATGAACATAGGTATTTGCTCTATATCTGGGTGTTATTTAGTTTAGGCTTTGGCAGCCATATCACAAGCTTTGCTTAATTTAGGGTCAGAGATCGTGTGTTAGATGTCCCCAAATATGTATTTATATATTTATATGCTGTGTTAAATTCTAATTACTGCATTCGTATAAATCGGATATTTATTTATTCCAGGACCCACAATTTAGCGTGTCATCCAAAGACCGTGCTGAATGTTGCTTAACTTTGGTGATCACATAATCGAACTACGCTACGAGCGCTAGAATGTGACTACCATTCAGCTAATTCAACCACTACTAAACTAGTTAGTACTTGGAGACAAGACTTAGCCTTTGATGTTTTTATAAAGGATTGAAAGTGTGGTGGCTCCAAATACATTTATTTAGAATTTCATAATAGGCAATTTACTTTTAAAATGATTTAACTAAGAAAACACACCAAACACTTATGTGCTGATGAGCATCGTACAACAGTTACGTGTGAATACGCAACCAATCAACGAGTAGGACGCAGCGTTTTCCCGATGTTTGAACCTAAACTGTCTTAGCCAAATTCTCATCACAGAAAAGTTAATTTAGCACATTTTATGTAACAAAGGTTGCTATAGGGGTGAGGCCAAACGAGCGTCATTTTGTGAGACGTAAATGGCATTAAATAAGTTGCGTAATTTCAGTTTCAAAAGTCACAAAAAGATCAATCGAATCGAGTCAATTTTGTGTTGTTTTGTTGTCTCAAAAAAAAAATACGGTCGTTTGGACTCACGCTAAAAAGGTTATTATTAGACACAGAAAGCAGCGAAGCGTTTACCTATACAGCGTTGGCACATGGACACTAAGTCAGTACAGTATAGCGTCAGAAAGTTGGTTACTGGTTAGTGCGGCGCCCGGCGTGATGCCTACGATGCTGCCGCCGACGCACGCCTCCACACCTTCTGTTGGCCACCACCACAACATCTCATTGGTCAATGGAAGTCAGAAACCGTCACATCTATTGCGAACTCAAATGATTCACCAACTGTTAGAGTCGTGGGGTCATAACCCCTCCCGCCCGTAATTAAGAACAATACAATTTAAAAATACTTTTGGCTATTTCGGACTATAACATGTTTAAAACTAACACTTAAGGGTATTTTACCGAGATGGTTTTCTATTTGGATTTCCCGATATTTCGGAACAATCCTATGCGCCATGTTCACGGTTTCTCTCCACCCGTACATGTCGAATCAAAACTTGACGGCTGTGGTGTTGGCTACAAGCTGCGCGAAACCCAATCCTCAGACAGCTGTGAAGTGAACTTCATTCAGGATTGGGCCTATAGCCGGGTATATACAGGTGTGCAAGTATAACATGGCGCATGTAACTGCCGAAACATCGGGACCTCAAATATAAAACCATCTCGATAAAATGTATGTGTAAATGTTAGTTTTAAGGTTAAAAGACATCTTTAGAAATATAAAGTCCAAATACTTGAATCGTTTAATATTTTAAATCGTGGTATACTGCCTCTGTGAAACTAGTATGCGACACTGCATTTAATATTTTCTAGAGTTGAATTAGAAAACACTGTTCATCCAGTTTCTTATGGTATTAAAAATCTTAAATTCTTCTTGTGATGTTAAAAATATCTGAGCATATTTTTTTATAAAACTCTCAACAAAAAGAAATACTACTTTGTACATTATTTCAATAAATCATTTGAGTTTGCAAATAGTCGCATGCGTCATACATTAATGAAGAGTCTCATTATGATAACTGTAATGATTGTAATTAAAGACATTATAAAACAATTAATGACACTATGATTGGAAAGTAAGTTACATATCATGTTGAACAAATAGAAACAAGTTTGAGATTTTTTATGTATGATTGAAAATTGAGTTACTACGTGAATACTATCACTATGATCTACAAGTAAATGCATTCAACATACTTTAATTCAATATTGAGTGATATCTGTGATAGTAAAAAAAAGGAACATGTACATGCTTGAACATTTTCAGATGTCTAGAATGTCGATAACAAAGAACTTCGGTTTCTTTTCATCTGCAAATAAAATATGGTTGCAAAAAATGAACGTTTTGGTTAAGTCGATTTAAAAATTGTATATGAGTTATACTCATACAATTTGGCATTGTGATGCTGTCTAGTATTACAAATATAGAAATTAATTAAGACTTAAGTGAAAAGATATGATTAAACATGCTCATTGTGCTTAATTTTCAGAGAACTAAAAGACCATTAGAAAGTTTTTTTGTTGGTTATGAATAGATTTCGTGCTAACTAAGACATCTGATAGTTGCATTCGCATTCAAAGCATTCGAACTTGCATGTCCAAAAAACAGTATGGAAACAACCTACCATTTCGTTTCAGAACTTTTTAAGGATTGGAAACCGCGATAGCTCGTGACGTTAAGTTTTAAATGTGTTATTAATGTTACTGTTTATCAGAAAAAATATTGATCTTTGCATATCAAACGTGGTGGAAAATATAAAATATCATTATAATAATTATAATTTAGCAGTATCTTAGAATCATAATCTTTCATAGATCATGATTATGATATATCTTCATTCTGTTTTTTGGACATGTACGAGTATCTACCTAGGTACAATAGGTAAGCAACTTTTCAGTTGGCACGACTCGACGTAACATATTTTTGAATAAAAAACACCAAACTAAAACAAAATTAGATTATTAGTCCACGTGTAAAGTTAAATCTAAGCTGGTGGGGGCGCAACGCTTGTTCCACGTTTGTCTATGGTATATCTGACAAACTATAAGTTTGACAAAAAGTTTATGACGTCATTATTTGTTGCAAATAAAATATGTAAAATATTTTACTTTGGTCTAGTAACTTTAAATATTAGAACCAAAAATAAGCTTTGCTCTCATTGAAGTGCGAAATGAATACGTGCCAACTGAAAACTCGCATATACAGGGTTATATGCTTACCCCGTACTAAGCCAAAAGAGGGTGATTAAAACCATTATTATGAACAACTTTAACTAAGGGGCCATACAAAAGTGGAACACGGAATCGATAAAATGTATGAAACTATTGAAACTTGGCTTCGAATATAAAAGTACCGACACTCAGCATAACTAGCTAAGCAAGACTCCAACGTTATTATCAGAATACCGGGAGAACACTAAGAGAGATTCAAAGATATTAAGAGATATTAGGAGATATTAGGAGATATTAGGAGACGAAGCCGCGCCAACAGACCGTTTTATACTGATTTCACAAGCTTCCACCATGCCTTACCACCACTGCTCGATGTAAACATTACTAACAACCAATAGGAAACGAGCAATTTTTAATGTAATTTTTGTCGGATTCCAGGTTGTTCCCTTATAGTCCGGCAATCTCGTGCGCGACCGTCACGCGGTGTGACAGACGGTGGCGGGGACGAGGTAACCAAGATGTCAGCGGGTAGCGGGTGGTGTAGCAGGGAAGGGAAAGAATGCTAGAATGACGCGTAGTTACTACTACCTCGTCCCCGCCACCGTCTGTCACCCCGCGGGACGGTCGCGCACGAGATTGCCGGACTATAGTAAAGTTGTTCATAATGATGGTCTGAAACCTTTCGGATTAGTACGTCAGTTCTGGATAACCCTGTATACGTCAGTGTAGTGTATAGAAGCATGCATCTCACCGGTGGTGCAAGCCGCGGCGTTATTGTCCGCGTTGACGCCGGCCACCGACCACGGCCGCGCCTTGCCCGGGGTGCGCGCGCACCCGTTCCCTATTGCACGTATACGTAAGAGCTATTTTCCAATGGCCGTGTTACGACAACTTTTTAAATGATAAATTAAAAATCATTAAACCTATAATAGCATGAAGTATGAACTTTATGAATAAATTTTTTAACTGAGAAATCTTCAAGAAACCGGCAGAGTTGCCTTAATACAGAGATTTTTACGCCGTTTGAAAGCCTCTGATATGGCAGTGGCAGGAATAAATATAGATCACTGTTGCTTGTGACCGACAGTTGTTTACTTATGTGACATTTACCGGGATTGGTTTAGAACTTTGTGCATAATGTTCAGCTATCGTTTAGGCCATTGAAAAAATGTAAAGAATATTGCGTGTGTTTGTTCACATTTATTATGGTATACCTGCCTGCTTTGTGCAGAAATCAGTAGAACGAAATTATAAAAAATTGTGTTAGAGAAAACATAATGTTCCCAAATATTAAAAGTGATTTGTTATAGTGCTGTAAAATATTTCCTAGTTATGACAATGGGTAATGAAACCAACCATTTGTTACAACTTACACCCCTAATGTTACCTTGAGAATGAAGGTAAATTGAAATGTCTCGATTGTGATACCCTGTTAGACTTTTTCGGGTCTCCGAATAAGCTTTAAAAGCAGACATGAGCGGACGAATCCCACATAAGCGAAACCACGAAGGCGATATCACATTGTGCTAATAAAGCGTAGTGCTTTCACAAGATTGCACAAGATATAAAGTATACCATAGTTTCTATTGTTTAGATTATTTTCTACAGTATTTACCCATTGTGTTGACGTTGTCGGACGATCGCGAAGGCGGCGGTGTGGTCGCGGTCTTGGTTCCAACATTGTCGGAAGACTTGCATCGAGACACTTCTGGAAATTACAATTTGAATAACGTGGTAATTAGACTCATTATTTGGGTGTAGTTAGAGCAAAGGAGATTTGGTAAGAGACGTACCACATTCTAATAAAACGGGGGTGCTTTCGCCTGATGTCACGCTGTACCTGAAAAAAAAGTGGAGGTTCGTTATCACGTACGTTTCAGTCCAAAGCATTCATGTTTTTAATGTCTGATACAGATTATTGAGTTGAAATTTCAATTGCAACTCACATAAATCTACATAATTTCAGAACTTTAGGTTATTATATAAAATTACTCTACGAGGCATGGGATGGCTATAAGGGAGGAATGGAGGCCACTGTGGGAGTGAGTGGCCTTGTATACGAGGGCAGTACTTACATAGTGTCGTCCCGCTGCAGAGTGGGCGAGTGGCGTAGCGGCGAAGGCGAGGCGAGCGACGAGAGCGAGTGCAGCGAGCGCGAGGTCAGCGGCGTGCGCGCCGACAGCGACGCCTCCTCGCTGCCTGGCGGCGTGCGACACGTGCGCCAAAACTCTTCCAAACCTACAACAAAAATCAGTCATGAGATACAAGAACGAGGTACAGCGAAAGAAGATAAATACTTGTGCCGTTGATATAGTAGGTACCTTCATCGATATCTTGAGACTGGTCCGTGATGGGTCGCGTTGGGGCTCTCGTTTTGGTTCTCCTGGGTCGACCTGGAATCATTATGAGCATCTTGTCAATAACTACAAAAGAAATGATATGATTGTTTGTTGGTTGCTATCAATATTAAGTTTAATTAAGTAATTTTATAATTATTAGGTTTTATTTCAATTGTAATCTTTACTATTTTGTTGGACATTCACAAGTATATCTAATAGTATATCTATGTTGAGAATTAAATGAAATGAAAAAGTGTAGAAAGACTTGAAAACTAAATTAAGTAAGACGTAGAGATCTTTAAAATAAGTCATGAAAGACATGCTAGGTTTGAATTGGCTGACGCTACTATTTCATAAGCCTAATCGTAATACCCATATCCCTATCTAACACTAACCCAAGCCAACTGAAACGGTTGTGCCAGCAGTCCAGAACCACTCTCGGTACTGGGTTAGCTCGGGTAAACACTAAAATCGGGAAATATACAAAACTCAGTGCTAGTATTAAAATTGTCAGTGCAGGACCTATCGCCCCTATACCGAACAAATGCACGTCATATTCAACATCATTTTGGTCCTTCCACCACCTCTTTAGGCGTGGTGAGAATTGGCCTCGGGGAGTGCTCCCCTTTGCCAAGGCTGGTCGCCAGGAGCCATAAACCCTGAGAAATTTTTGTTGTGCCGCTGGAGCACTTCCTGGTTGCCTCTCCGCGGCGTTCACGTCATATTAATCGTCTTCCATGATGGATACGATTTCTTGTTACACTGTAGTTTACTTTACCTTTAACAAGATGCCTGAGTGTGTGAGCGGGTAAGTCAGCGAGCGCATCGGCCGCTTCACCATGCAAGGGCGGCAGGGACAACATCTCGTTGCTGCTGCACTGCTGCTCCGCGACAGACTTGGGCCGCACGCGACGGCACCCGCGCTCGCGCCGTCGACACCCCAGCGGTGTCGCCTGACAAATAAATAGGCTTTCAGTTCTTGCTAAACATTATCCTTATACTATGGAACTTATCGTATAACACACAATAAAACATGAGATATGTGCTAATTAAATACCTCTTTTTCTCCCGACATTTCAACCAAGTTGCATCGGTCGTGGTCACGGTAGACTATATGCGACGTCGTACCACTCAAATTGAAATTGTCACCACGACACACCACACTAACAGTGTCTGTAAAGGTCTTATTCACGACCGATGCAACTTGGTCTAAACGTCGGGAGAAAAAGAGTTATTTAATTAGTACATATATTATCTCATGTGTTATTGCGCGATAAGTCCCGCAGTATAAGGGTAATGTGCTCACATGGCGAAAGGTTTTTCTAAACGTTCTTCTTCAGTTGCGCTCACAGCGTAGTTTAACTAGATGTTTGTCAGCTATCACCGAAGTTAGATTTATAGATAAAAGCTTTATTGTTCACAAAATTAACAATATTACAAAAATAACACTACAATATTTTAAATTAGTGCGACCTTATCGCTTAGAGCGATTCCTTCCAGGCAACCCGAGAGGAAAGGAATTAAGCAAAAGCAACGTTCGGCTCGATCCGTCTTCGGATGGGTGACCGCGGGTGGCATTTCCAAGTGAGCATTACCTTTGCTCGGATGACTAGTTAAATTGTAGTCCCCGGTTGTTTTAATCGTTTAGGCATCTCAGGCCTTCAGGCGGACACAACACAACAGAGCGAAAATACACTAAAGATTTATTCAAAGCGAAGATTTGCCTTCGGGTGGCTCTTTAAACTCTGACACCAGGGTTAGCCACCCGGCCTATACAAACCTACTTAGTTCTTATTTTGTACGCACTTTGTTTGGTTCACATCAAACGAGCCGCGGGCGTATAATATCTCGATAAATAAAATATCAAGTGAAAAAAGATTTCCATTTGATGTGATTTTTCTGCCGTGCGCAGTTATGAACTATTTGGCGGTGAGTGGAAATATACCTTTCATGTTTTCTTTGTATTCTAAGATAAGATAATAAAATACGATAGATCTTTATTTACATCTAGTGAATCGAATATTAGATAACTTGTATTATAATAATAAAGATTATCTTGAAAATGATCTAGATTGTTAATTTATGATACTTAATATCTGATTTCTGATTTCACATCTCATATTTCTAAGTGCAAGAAGTATGTATTAAATACATATATAATAAAGAAAGTTACAAATTATTTTTTAAAAAATATATGTTGTAATGATCCAGTTGCAATTGCAGCCAGTTTGATGGGAACATTTGGGGGCGGGATGGCTCGCGACGGACCGCATTGTGACGCAAAATAAAGTCAAATTGTTTTGTGCCTGTTACGACGTGTAACAATGTTATTAATTTCGTTTTACATAGTTATTAAGTTCGACATAGTTGTAATGATAATTAATTTATTATCATTTATAGATATGTATATATAAAGGTAGTAAGTTCGCAAACATATCCTACAAGTAATTAACTCTATACTTATAATAAAGAACGACTCATCCATAAGTAACACTAATTTTAAAAACGCTCGCTCTTAATCTAAATGTTTCTGATACTCACCAAATTCAGATAATCCAATTTCTTTGTAGCATGAAAATACCAACAAAACATGTAATATTTAAAAAAATAACACTACAGAAGTCAATCATACATAATAAGCGGATTATTATGTTTTTCCTTATTCAACAATACACACAACAGTACACAACACAATTCTAGTTGGCACTATTAAATACTACTTGAAACTGTTCAATTAAGGACCCATACATGGTTTATAAACATAATTATTATAGACCCGTAGTTATAAACAAACTAGCGAACCCGACAAACGTTGTTTTATTATAAAAAATAAAAAAACTGGTGGGAACCAGCCTTATCTATCACCTAGGGGTATGAGAATAGCCAACGACTTGTTTTAAACCTTAACAAATGTACATTTTTTTTTTATAAAAATCGGCGAAGACGCAAGAAGACGCGGGGGAGTTCAGTAACACTGTGGCACTGCTAGTTTTACTTTATTTTTATTTTTTTACTTTTTATACGGCGTGGAGAATTTATAGTGTATATTAAAAGATGTAACTCACCCCAGAATGTGAAATAGGCGTCAAGAGATCCGGGATGTCCCCGTCAGAGATCACGACGGGCTCGCTGTCTACGTTGTCCATATTTTCGCACGCCATTAGCGCCAGACTTTCCACCGCTTGACTGTATCAAATCATAATATAAGAACATTCGTTATAAAAATAAATAAAACAAACAAAATAAAGTGTATAAAACAAAGCTAAATGAGTTGTATAGAATCAAAGGCGGCAATCAGAATTTTTGCGAAATATTGACAGATAAAATGTTTTTACCGTTATTTTAAATTCGCTATAAAACTGTATCGTTATTATTTATTCCAAAAATTTAACAATTTGCCGCTTTTTAATGCGACTCAAACAAAACGTTTAAAAGAAGTGAACGTTACTAATTTGATGGCGCAGCCACACAATATGTGCCTTGTCTTTTGATACCGAGAGACGCCGAAAATACCGCTCTTGAGTTATTTTTAGCCCTTTTACATATTTGATCCACTAATAACACACACATAGACAACAGATTTCATAATCACACAAAGATAGAACAGCGTCGATTTCGTCGTGGATTTTAAAAGTGCTGAAACGTTCAATAAACTACATCACTATATAGTATAAAACAAAGTCGCTTCCCGCTGTCTGTCCTTATGGATGCTTATATCTTTAAAACTACGCAACGGATTTTGATGCTCTTTTTTTTTAATAGATAGAGTAATTCAAGAGGAAGATTTATATGTATAATACACCTGTGCGAAGCCGGAGTGGGTTGCTAGTAACATGATAAAATAAAAATATATAAAAACTACCGCAGTTACATGTTAGATGAAAGCCGCTTCGCTTTACGGAATTATACGGGAGGCTAACAGTAGGCGTAATATGGATAATATTGGTCACACACTTTTTAATTGTTCCACTTGAATTGACATGAATTGATGATTTTTTCATTGACAATTAATAGTCGCGCGGGGTAACTACACGTTCACTTTATCCAAAACAGCAGGCTTACTAGACGATATAGGAATAAAAGCGAAAGATTATGCCAGGAAATGACACGTGGGAAGTGATAAATTACTACAGTAGGAAGTGATGAATAGATAAAAATTTGCAAAGTCGACTCATATGTGTTGACTAATTTTGGCGTTTTGTGGGCCGCCTGAGCCGGCCGGTCGGGTCGCATACCGATCGTATCTTGTTGACATATTCGGACATTTATTACGTCATTCATTCTAAGATTCGACAACAGTTCTTATATTTTATCGCTTGCAGACAAAGCTTGCAAAATCGCGCTGGATGTAAGCCGCAAACCGTTCTTATTAGTTATTGCCGTTATCATCATTCACCGCTCATTTTATCCGATTGCACGATGTATCTGTTCCATCTTCTGACAGAATCATGCAGAAGACGAGTAATATGCGCATGCGTATTCAAATAAAACTAGATTTTAAAAATTGGTTCTTCAATTGTAGATCCTAAGTTACACCATCATATTCACGTTATTACACCGTTATAAAGTTACCGACATAGCCCAGCAGATTGGCAAGTTGAAATGGCAGTGAATGTGGGCAGAGCACATAGCACGGAGGACTGATGAACGATGGGGTCTAAAAGTTCTCGAGTGGAGACCATGTACCGGCAAGCGCAGCGTAGGTCATCTATCCACGAAGTGGACGGATGATCTCATTAAGACTGCAGCATCGCGCTGGATGCAAGCCGCTTCCAACCGGTTTTAATGGAGATACATAGGGGAGGCCTATGTCCAGCAGTGGACGTTCTATGGCTCTTGAATGGATGGACACTGCTATATTTTCATAATTTCGTATGATAAATTGTAGGGTTAATAGAGATATTTAGTAATCACATGGAGATGAAAATATTTTCCTTTGTTCTGAAACCAATATCACAACAGCAACAAACGATTGCCAGATGATGTTTTGTAAATTAATTTTAAGTTTATTCTATTCTTTGAATGTTTATTCACGTCTCGGTAAGTTTATGTTTTGTTGGGCGATATTTGTTTTTTAAGTTTAAGTTCCCACATTGTTATTAAATTAGATCTAAAACGTGAGGATCTATAATTAGCGCTCTGTATTTGTTACGTTTATGTATTTTGTTATTGATGCTGTTGTTCCTCCTATTAGTTAAATAAATAAATGAATTTAGTATGTACATACTTGAGTAAGTCCTGCAGCGTGGCCGAGCAGGGCGCCATGGCGTCGCGCACGGCTTGCAGCGAGACCAGCTCCCCCGCCGCGCCGCCGCCGCCGCCGCCCATCGCCGCGAACACCTCGCTGCATCGCTGCGGACAAACAGACACGTAACACTTGAAGTTCCCGCCAGAAGTTCTCGAGTACCACGAACTCCTTAGCGCAGTCACAGCCCGGACACTCCGCGATTTTTCATACAAAATCTGCTGTCTTACGCACACCTACACAGTACTTACTCACAGACAACACACTTACGCACGGTCGCTACACGCGCATTTGTGTGCGGAACGTCTATGGCTGTCAGCGATCACCACAACGTGACGACATGCCGCGTGAGTGAGACAGTTGCGTACTTTATTTGCAAAAATGAATATTAATCTAGTGCTTAAAAAAGTATAACAATTACTTAATTTGGAAGCATTTTAACAAAAAGTAACCGATCTACTTCTTTTGTAAGATAATATCAAGAGGAAGTTACCAAATAATGTAAAATAAGTTCCTATTATTTATCCTTAGGGAAACATTAAAATTTCTTGTTTTGTTACGTATCATTGATATTCAACCATACACAGTACAAGTGTTCCCTATTGTCACAGTCTAGGTAGTTTTTATTAGAAAATCCACCGGCCAGTGCAGCCCGCGCGCAGAGTACACGATGCGGTACGTAGCGCGGGGTGGAAGTGAGGAAGACTCAAACGGGTGGGGGGTAACGAGTGGCCGTTCTATACGTAGTATTATTATATATTCTTTGGCGCAGTGGAACATTCACTCAAGGCATTCAGATCCTACTAATATTATAAACGTGAAAGTTTTTAAGGATGGATGGATGGATGTTACTCTTTCACACAAAAACTACTGAACGGATTGAGATGAAACTTTGCAATTATATAGCTTATACACAGTGGCGTGCACACAGTTTTAAGAGAGAGTAGGCAGAATATTTTACTCACCAAAAACACGTTGGTTTTTGTTCGTCGTCTTGTCGATTGATAATGTAGGTAATTGCCAAATGCCAGACCAAATATCCATAGATTGGCTGATTTTATAGACATACCCAGACGGTTTTATTATTTGAAAATAGTAGACAAACGAAACAAAATAACCGATTACTGTGTATGCAACCTGTCAGCTTATGATATGAATCATATTGTTTTTTATTGAATTTACGACTGACTTTACCTTTAATTTGTATTAATTGCGGTGTAGCACGACCTATCTCGAAAACTTGTTTTTTTTTTCACCGAAAGATAGTTTTGAAAACGCACCATATTTTATTTTCTCAATACACACACCATCTGAACAACTTTCACAGACAATATTATCCATTTTTCACTCTATTAACAACGTTAAAATCCTAAATAGCTGATAGCGTAGTCACAAACACAATACACATCAAACGATATGGCGACTATTGACTATTGAAATTAGTAGTAAAAAAGAGTAGTAAAAAAAAATACCACAAAAAAATGATGGCCAAGCAAAAAGACACTGGCTTTTCATGCAGTTGTGTGCGTGATTTTTGTCATTGTGTGTAAGCAAAGCCCACGTAGCTATAGGAACGCACACACATTAAATCCGCATGATCACGACTTACCACGAGAGCACACATACAAAACATTAAGAGATCCATAGTTTGTGTCTTTGCCGTGGCAAGGGCGGGTGGCGCTCGTGCAGCGAACCTGTCGATCTTATCTTAATGATACCACCGGCACTCGATAGGTGGAGCTGATTTATGATTTAAGTTTTTTATGTTATTTTGTTTATTGATAAAATTTTATTAGATCTATTATCAGAACTAGGGTAGGCAGTGTCTTTCTGTCTTTATGAAGCGTCCGCCACTGCTTATACATCAGAATAACACAGAGGTTATAAATTATACACTTTACAGCTTTTTACTAATTAATTGAATTATATTGTTATGACATTATATTATGATGAATTTACTGTGAAATTATTATTGATTCAATTTTAATATTTATTGTACATAGACATAGAGGAGCTTACAAAATGATGCACGGGAATATATACACTACATTTCTATAAAGTTACTAGATTTAGTATTTTCTCAAATGTAATAACTGACGAGTACATTACAGTAATTGTTATTATATTTAATTATGTAATAAGAGATTTACTTAATGACAATAAATATTATCTTATCTTTATCTTATCTTATAATGATATTGCGTAAATTTTCCGTATTTTAACAATAAGTGTTAAGTAAGTAGGAATTCAATCATACTTTAATTCAGTTAGTTTAGTGCGAAGTTATCATGCACAACTGACGCATCAGATGATGCGTGGCGGAGGCGCCAGTGTAGCTTGTGCCGCTAGTGCTACAGTAATCGGAAGCGCGCGCAGAGTGCCGCAAATTGCTGTTGTTCGCTAGTCTGTTGTAGGTATATAGTTTTGTGTATATTGAACACACCTGCAGGTATTGGTGCAGTAGATGGTGCGCGGCGGAGGCGGCACGCTCGAGCGCGGCGGGCAGCGGCGCGGGCGGCAAGGCGGCCGCAGCCTGCGCCGCTAGTGCCGCCGCCGCCTCGCCGCCCGCCCACGCGCGTTCCAACGCTAATGCACGTAGCGTGTGACCGTGCACCGGGTTACTGTTGTTCGCTAGCCTACAACACGAGACAAAATAACAATTAAAAACACACGCTACTATTACATCCTTACCATATTGTTATAAAAAATCTTTGCAAGCACCATGAGCAATAACCCTGATATCACGAAATTGGTTTGCGTCGAAAAATTTGTCGAAGACCTTTTTTTATAAAACTAAACAGTTTCGCGATTTTCCGGGTTCAATTGCTCTTATAGTGAAAAATTTTAATATCGAGGTATCTACATCTGTAAATAAGGGCACAAAAAAACGCGTAGTACTTTATCTTTGCAATAAAAAAGTCGATTATAACCACATTTAATAAAGAGGTATCCTCACCGTTCGTGCAAGTCCCGCCAGAGCGCGGCGACCCGCTCGGAAGCTCCACGGCCGCCGGCCGCCGCGTCGCAGCCCGGGAACTCTACTCGTCGCACTGACACCGACCGCCGCAGCGCCGTCGCTATGTCCGTCAGTCCTACACAAAAAGCATTTTTTTTTTATTTACCACTACTTTATACCCGCGGACTCGCATAATGTGTAAAAAATATGTAACATCAATCAATATGTCAACCTCAACCAAAAGGAGAGGTTATTTGGACCACTTGTGGGTCCTCCAAAATTGTTGTTGTTGTCCTCTTGAGAAATACAATCACAAAAAATTACAAATATGTAAGAAATATTACCTTGTAAACTGAACGCGTTCCGGTCTATATACAACGTTTGCAGCGTGCAGTTACACTGCAGCGCCTTGGCCAGCAGCCTGGCTCCGGCGTCTCCCGCCAAATTTCCCCCAACATCGAGCGAGCGAAGTCTTCGCGCGCCTCCCAGTGCGTTTAGCAGCCCGTATAAATCAGCCTGGAAGAGAGATATGTTTAATTTTCCGCTCAAGTCATCTATACTTGACTAGCTATTGCGGACCCCAACGACGTCTACAGTCGACAAAAAATCGGTCTATATAATATGAAGTAAAAATACTTGAGGCGTGGCGCTCAAAAGGTATCTGTATCTATAGCCCAGAAACCCGCGCCTACTCTTACCCACGCCCTTGTAGATTTTCATGAGTTTACGGTAATATAGTCCGTTTAATTTGAAGCTACCACCAGACAGATGCGGGCAAGTTGCGGACGCGGATGCTATCTAGTCATCCAATAATAAAAGATCTTGACTTTTTAAATCGGACTTTGTGATTGGTGGACGACTAGATCGCAGCCGCGCCCGCACCAAGCCCGCAGCTGTCTGGTGGAAGATTGCCTGTTTTCATGCTCACACAGAACAGTTCTGTGGTTTACACAGAATTATAACTAATTGAACCCTAAAGTGTGAAATTAGCTGAGGGCTCTTCTTACTACAAAAATGTATACTAGTAGAATCCAATGTATTATTTAGGTGAAAACTGACAAAATGTGGTCAAAAATGTAATGAGATTTGACGTTTGCCACGAAAATTAGTATCACCCATTGATAACAGACACACACAATATTGAGATGTCAGAAATTAACCACATCTCTTTCTATCTCGTGACGTTGTAAATTAGAGCATCTCTTTTAAGACATTGCGAACGATCGCTATACAGGCATAGATATTATATTTTTACGAGGGTCAAACTGAAAGTTCTTAGAAAATCAAAAACTGATTACATTAGCCAGTTATTAGTTTTATTATATCTTTTCAAAATATTGTCCATTCACGTCAATACACCGCTGCATGCGATGGAACCACTGGGAAAAGCACTTTGCCCACTCGTCCTTAGGGGTCTCTTCAATGGCATCGCGATACGCAGCCACCGCTTCTTCAGCATTCATAAACCGCTTTCCTTTAAGTTTTTCTTTAATTTTTGAAAATAAATAAAAATCACAAGGCGCGAGGTCGGGGCTATACGGCGGGTGACCCAGTAATTCAACGTTTGATGTCGCCAAATAGTCGATCGTTCGCTTGGCGGTGTGCGATGAGGCGTTGTCGTGGTGAAGGAGGATCCTACTGCGAGGTCGTTTCTCTCGAACTTTTTCCAAGACAAGTGGCAAACAATTGGTAGTGTACCATTCTGCAGAAACTGTTTTTTGATCCTCTAACACAATTGTCGCGAAATGACTTATCCTTCCAAAGAACGAGGCCACCATTTTTTTCCCCGCACTTCGATCTCTCTTCACTTTAGTTGGCAACTCCTCGAAAGGAAACACCCACTGAGCAGATTGTCTTTTGGTTTCAGGATCATAACAGTAAATCCAGCTTTCGTCACCTGTTAGTATGTCGAACACAGCATTTGAGTCACCTCCGTTAAATCTTTCAATCATTTTACGGCACCAATCCACACGATGGAGTTTTTGAGCCTCAGTCAAATTATGAGGTATCCACCGGGCGCAAAGCTTCCTGACCGCTAAATGTTCGTGTAGGATTTTGTGCACTTGACTCATACCGATGCCTAAGCTTGTCCGAATCTGCTGATAGGTCACTCTTTTGTCAGTCTCTATCATACGCCGCACAACACAGATGTTATCTTCAGTCGTCGCCGTAGAAGGCCGTCCCTCACGTAAATCATCAGTGAGATTAGTGCGACCACGTTTAAACTCATTAAACCAGTTGTAAACAGTCGCACGAGATGGGGCTTCATCGTGAAAGGCCAATCGTAGTCTATCATAACTTTCTTGTTGACTTAAATGACATCGAAAGTCATAAAAAATCATTGCACGAAAATTTTCTCGTGTTAAATTCATGTTGACGTGACACAGACAATTTTCAATTTGCCGCCAAATCGTAAAACAAATGACAAATGAATGAAGTATATACTCAGTAATATTGGCAAAGAGTTCTGTTTTCAAATTATAGAATTATTTTTTTATTATATTGTTTATAAGTGGCCAGTTCTAAGAACTTTCAGTTTGACCCTCGTAAATTTAAACTCAACTAGGTAATTCTTTTTCCACACATTTCTTTATAAAATCAATTCTTTTAGTAATCCTTTTCACACTTTTTTCTTACCTTCAATTTGCAGTCACTTAGATCCAAAGATAATAACGCCGTGTCTGGTTCTTGTAACACATGTACTAATGCCTGCAAGATAAAAAAATAAAATTACATTTTGAGAACCTTCCTCTTCTTGGAAGTCGGATGAAAAATCAGATCCATTTGATTGTGAAACGTGTGAATAAAAGATGTAGATATTTGGTATCACTTTTTATATATGCATGTAAAGCCGGGGCCACACATTGGCTGTGTTGGCTAAAAACTGTAGTCTTGGTTCCAACACTCCAATGTGTGGATCGATCTTGGACTGGTATTATGCAAACAAAACAATAATAATTGACTTGATTGGCTATTTAATTCGTAGCCAAGCGTGGACGCAATTCACCCGCCAATGTTTGGACGTATCATTCTTTTCTACATAGTATAAAGTAAAACCGCTATTTTAGTGTGTCTCTATGTGTATCCGCTTATAGTTCCCAAATTAGACAAAAGATTGCAATAGGATTTTCACTATCTTTTTAGAATATTTCTTCTGAAAGGTTTATAGCTGTAACGCAAATGTAACCGGGCGAAGGCAAGACATGCAGCTATTATTTATATAACTTACTTGTATGAGAGGTGGTGCGTACGACCGCTTGCCCGTTAGCCGGCTCAGCGATAACTGCGTAATGGAATGATTTTTGCCTATCGCTCTGACAATACCAGATAGCTCAAATTCCATACCTGAAAACAAAATTATGTATTGGTTACAATTTGAGAAGCTATGCTCTCTTATTTTACGGTACGTTTGCGACGGTCGATTTTTGAGAGGTAGTCTTTAGCAAAATGTCAAAATAGATAGATAAGAAATTGGCTGAATATAGAGACGAGCTACACTGTACAGCAACTAGTGCTACGGAAAAAATATTTCACTTTTTTAGGCGAACGAGGATACGATTTACACATTGGTAACTGAAAATACGCACAAAACGATTCTATGGCCACTATTCTTTAGAGCTGAAGTTCGATCCTGGTTCATACCAGGACGTCGGCAGAGGGATGCTGTGAGAGCTATGTAAGTTACATTACTGTTTATTTACAGTAGATGTGTCTCTGTCTAGTCATTACGCACCATCACAGGTTGCTAGAGACAGCGACAAATGTGATGTAGAATAACTGTGAACGGACTGTAAATGTGCTCGTGTGATTTTAGATGTGTCTGTGTCGTGATTTTAGGGAGCTATGAGCGTGATGCATTTTTTTTATCTAGTCTTCGTGCTAGGGTTGAGAACTTACTATTGTCGGAGAGCTCGAGCGACTTGAGACAGCGGACGCCATGTATACAGGACTCGAGCACGTGCGCGGCCTGCGAGGAGGCCAGAACTCCCGCTAAATTCAGCTCCACGCCGGCCGCGCTCTCGTTACACGCCAGCCCTAGCAGCAGGCTCCTGCAGACACAATAAAACGGAGATAAAAAATGGGTGTGGTTGTATCATGGATACGGCCGTGTTGTACGTAAATACGTTTACGGAAGCAAAATGTTCTCAAAATTTCTGCGCTTTTCCCTCCACTTGTATAGTTAAAATAGATCGCTTTCGGACGTCCGAACGCTCAAGGTCAGCCCAAGGTGACGTCCGCGACTGATGTCCGATAGTTTGAACGGATCAGTGGACATTCATTAAGCCCGATTACAGAGCCAGCGTAAATTTAATAGCAACGTAAAAAGCGTGCTCTCTATCGAATGCCTAAAGTGAAAAAGAAACAGAACTATGCTATTTAGCTAATATAATTACGATGGCGCCTCTGTAATCGGGCTTATTATTTTATTTTATTTATTTTATTTTCTTTGGGTTGCCAAACGGCCTTCATACATAAAATTCTATAAACAATGGTACAAACACTCAGGCCAACGAAGGCTACCGCTTATATGAACAATGATAATGGTGAAGGAAAAAAAAGAAAATTACACAACAATAATAATAACCTACTTAAAACTACATAAAAGCGTACAAATTAATTATTTCACCGCCGTGCACACAGTTCACTCAAAAAAATTTACTATTAATTAAGGTTTTAAACATATTGTGCCTTGATCCAAATAAGTCGACATACTTTGAATAGTTCGTGTTAAAGTTTGAGAAAGTGCGCGAGAAGTAGGAGTTACCACGATAGTTCGTGCGACAGGGGGGGGCAGATAGACGAAGGTGTTTTTTCCGTGACGATTGTGGCGGCGTGACAAGCCTTACTTCAGTCAGCAAGGATGGACAATCAATTCTACCCGAAACTAAATTATACAAAAAAGATAGATCAGCGGCTTCTCTCCTTTTTAAAAGAGGTAACATGTGGTGATGTCTGCAGCTCACTTCATAATCAAAATTGAAATTCGATATTTTCGCCTTGTAATTGATAAATCGCAGAAATTTTCTTTGCGGCTTTTCAAGCAGGGTTACGTATTTGTCGTAGCAGGGGTTCCACACTTGAGAAGCGTACTCTAGTTGGCTCCGGACCAAGGAACAATACAATATCTTTAAAGACTTGATCAGCTTAAAGTCCTTGGTGACCCGAAAGATGAATCCTAATGTCTTCATAGCCTTTGTCGTAATGTTCTCAATATGTTTATCGAACAGGAGTTTGGAGTCGAGAGTTACGCCAAGGTCGGCTACTGAGTCTGTCCTCAACAGAACTTGCCCATCGATTTTGTAATTATGATCGTAAGTCATAGTAGATCTACTAAAGGTGATGCAGCAACACTTAAGAATATTGAGCTCAAGTTTATTTACTAGGCAATAGTTGTGGAGGTTATCAAGGTCTCTTTGGAGTAGATCGCAATCACGTTTGTTATGGATGACCTTAAAAATTTTCATGTCATCAGCGTACATTACGAAGTCGGAGTGTTTAAAACATCGACCAATATCATTAACGAAAATAATAAAAAGTAACGGGCCTAAAATTGAGCCTTGGGGTACGCCGGAGGGAATAAGAGATGGAAGAGATGCATATCCTCCCAAGACAACAGTCTGACATCGACCGCCGACATAAGAAGTGAGCCACCTGAATAAGTCGCCCCTGATACCAGACTTATATATTTTCTCAAGCAGGAGGGAATGATCAATGCGATCAAAGGCTTTGCTGTAATCCGTGTAAATTGCATCAACCTGCCCCCCACCCTCCATGCCAGCAGTAACAGCATTGATGAAAGAAATGAGGTTAGTCGTTGTAGATCTCCCCTTCAGGAAGCCATGTTGCTGCGGTGTAAAACAGTGCCTAAGTGCAGCGTATATTTGGTCATGGACTAGTTTTTCTAGGATCTTGGCCAGAACACAGAGTTTTGAGATTGGCCTATAATTAGAGATATCACTCTTAGACCCCTTTTTGTGTATAGGTGTGACTACCGCTGATTTCCAAATTTTAGGAACAGTTCCAACCGAGAGAGACTTGTTGAAGAGGAGACCAACAGGACATACCAAACTTTCAGCACAATTTTTGAGGAGAAGTGGATGAAGGCCATCCGGTCCAGCTGATTTATTGCAGTCCACAGATTTCAGTAGTTTTAGTAAAATCTGATCAGATACTGACACAGTATGTATGTCAGCTGTGGAATCGTCAACAACTGGATCAGACCGAGCAGAGGCGGCTGGAGAAGGCAAGTAGTTAGAGTCGAAGAAATCAGCAAAGGCGTTACAGATATCATTACCTGATTCAAAAGTCTGGTCTTTGTATGACATAGACGAAGGATAAGTATTATGTTGTTTGTTAGATTGGATGTACGACCAAAAGGCTTTAGGGTTTTCAAGAATCGAACCCTCAATACCCGCTATGTAATTGAAGTAACACTCACGCTCCAATCTTTTCGCCCGTTCACGCAGGATTTTAAAAGAATTTTGGTCTGTTAAGTTCTTATATATTTTGTATTTACGATGGTGTTTATTTTTTTCTTTTAGTACTTTAATAAGAGCGGGCGAATACCATATTGGGTATTGAGAAGGTCGCACCCATTTACATGGGACATATTTATCTCTTAGTTCAGAAAGAATCCTATTGAATAAGTCGACCGACTCGTCTACGCCACCACAATCCATTAATGAATGCCAATCATGCTTATCAAGCTCACTACATATAGCGAAATAGTCACCCTTGCTATATATAAATCTAGGTTTTAAAGTAGGTGAAAGGATGCTCGAGTGAATAAATTGGGGTCGGCATACAAGAGCCGGGTGGAACTTATCCTCTTTTACGAGCGGATCCAAGCAGTGCGAGACCAACACATCATCATTCGAGAAAACTAGGTCCAAAATACTGCCGTCGTACATGTTAGGGACATGATTAAATTGTTCTAGATTGTTCACATTCATGAGGTCTAAAATTTCTAGATGGTCACAATTTGTGATCTTGACCACAGGTGATAAATGAATTTGACCAGGAGAAACTTCCCATGACAAATTCCCTTGATTAAAATCGCCTAAAAGTAAAAATTTGTCATTCGGGTTGTCAGTTGCAATCGATAGAACCTTGTCACAGAAGTTCTCTAATTGAGACGAAAGTGATAAACCTAAATTCTGTTCTATAAGATATAAACAGCAAATGTGTAGATTTATAGGTGCGCTCTTATCATTTGCTTTATCTTATCTTATCATTATCTAGATACTTATCAGTCGCGGCGGTCTGTCGCGTCCGTCAGCCGCGTCCGATAGTATGTTTCCAGCTTTATAGTCGTCAAAACATGGAGCCTCATAATATGACATAAAAAAAATTGAGGGGTGGCGGTCAAGTTGAACATCACAGCCACCAAGAAGTTTGATTCGGCCTAAACCCAGTTGTCTCCTACGATATCAATTGCTCTGTTCATACAAAATGTTCCACGGCCTGTTATGCCAGTGATTTCCGGGTCAATATCATAGTATAAAATTATCATAATGATGAGTACAACGTTTGCTGTAGACGACTCTTAACAATGAACTTACTTGAGCGCGTCAGGCGGCATCTTGCAGTACGAGAAATCTAGATTAGTCAAGGCGAGACAAGCTGTGAAGAACTGGCGGAAGGAAGGCGGCGGGTCGCGCGACTTTCTCGCTCCGGACCACGGGTTTCTGCCGACTAGCAGGGCTGATAGACGCGCTGCGCAGCCTCTGAGCAACGCGCCCCACATCTGTAACAGAACAATGTAAACTTATCTCAAACAAATCCCTTAACAACACTTAGCATCACAGCAAACTAACGCTCGACCAGTCACAAACGCCACTCCGGACGTTATTCATACTAATCTGCCTGGGACGGTTTATCTCCGGACTAGAAACGCACTATGATTCGCATTTGCTATATTTTGTCAGCTTTAGCTGAGGCGCAGGGGCGGTGTTTGCTCAAGTTTCGAACTTATAGGTATAGCAATTAAGTTGAAATGTTAACGGGTCACAGATTTATAGGGCGGAGCGAGGGTGAGCAATGCAGCACAGTTGTTGATATTTTTAGTTCACCTTAATTACCGACGCTTAAGTCTAAAATTGTGCAATTAAATTTCTGGTGTCTCATTTCCACCTCGTAAGGTTTTGTCTTATACCATAACAGCGTACGCGCACTTAATTCGTCTCCCGTAGTTAAATCCTCCTAAAATTTAGGAGGATAAAAACTACTATTTAGGACCTAAATACAATAAAAATCAAATAAATTAACCCATTAGTGATTGTTGCAGAACGTAATCTAATTTATAGGAATTAACTTAAATAAATGTACTATGAAATATAAGAGCAAATACCTACATTTATTATCGTGACAAGAAAAAAAATTGAAGTACCTATTTTTTATGCAAAATAGGGCTACATTTGACCACCAACTCGCCTGATGGAACGCGAAGTTGTAGCCGATCGAAGTTGTACCTAGATCAAGAACAAGCCATTTTAATCAACTCAGTGTTGTGGCCTTGTAATGTTTTTGCATTATCATTTCTTTTTCTTTTCAAACCTCTAAAAATAATTGCTGGAGTGCCAAGTGAATGGATTTTCCTGATTGATTAGTTAGGGTTTTTACTTACATTTTCTAACGTCGTTTCCGTGTTCGTCAAATTCAAGTGCGTCAAGACATTGGGTTGTGCGAGGAAGTTATATAAATTCTGCAAAAGAAAAAATTTAATTTGAGTTCTGTATTTTAAGGAGCAAAATATTATGTATCGACAACAATCTTATAAAATTTAAAAACATAAGATGCAGACATAAACCGCTCGCTTATGATGCCGAAAATCATGGATCTTCTTCTACCGGATTTTAATAGCCCACTGGTGGACATAGGCCTACCAACGAAGAGTGACTGATAACCACAAGGCTACCGAATTTCTACATATGCTATCGAATTTCTTCTATTCGGACTGATGCAGGTTGCCTCTCGATATTTTCCTTCATTGAAAAGCCAATGGAATTAAATTTCGTACACAAGTTCCAAAGAACTCATTAGTACGGGACCGGGATTTAAACCTGATGTCACGTCACAAAGTAAAACTTACATGTACATCGTCCTTCAGGTTGTTATTTGACAAGTCGAGATGCGAGAGAGTGGAGAGATGGTTATGATTATCATTGAGCATAGCGGCCAGTTGAGTCACAGTCTTGCCCGTAATGCCACACTCGTTCTTAGACGGACCACTCGGAATCATAGCAGCAAAACTTACATGTACATCATCCTTCAGGTTGTTATGTGACAAGTCGAGATGCGAGAGAGTGGAGAGATGGTTGTGATTGTCATTGAGCATGGCGGCCAGTTGCGTCACAGTCTTGCCCGTAATGCCGCACTGTGATAATGCAATATGTCGCACTCCGTCCGGATTGTTAGATAAACCACTCAGGATGTTGATAGCACCTGAAACAAATTAAATAATAATATAAAATCCCTTTAGTCAGTAGTGAGATAGTGCAGATTAAATAAAAGTATAACCGTGACTTTGATTTTTTTTATCTATTAACGACCACAAGTTGAGCATACTCTCGGAGGGCGATCGGGGCATATCCTCCACACGGTCTTGTCGTAGAAAAGATTCTAAAAATTATCTCTCATCTTTGTGTTTAATGTGGTTCTGTGAAAAGTCAAGTATATGCATTGCTGGCGTATGTTTGGCCTTGGTTAGCGCATGGCCCTGCCTAGCCGCGTGGTCATGCTTGTGCTGCGCCGCCCTCCACGACAGCCGCTGGAGCGTCGACTCTTACGCATATATGTGTAAGGATCTACCAAATATGTCTCACTTTTGTCCTCAATGTGATTCTGCGAGAACTCGAGTGTATGCATTGCATTGCATATGTTTAGCCTTGGTGAGCGCATGGCCGAGTGACCATGACCTTAGTTGCGCCGCTCTCCGAGATAGTCGCTGGTACAGTGGCGCAGCCAACCTTACGTAGAAAAGATTCTACAAAGTATCTCTCACCTTCTATTTTGTAAAATTCAATTAGTGCTTATACTTGTTACCTTTGTACCTATCTCAATTGTAAATTTTTCGTTTAGTTAATAAGTACTCAAATTGAATCTGTATTGTTTTGTGTTTGGGTTAGGTATTTGTGAATAAATAAATTATCTTATCTAATTATATTATCTTATCTTACCTTTGTCCTCAATGTGATTTTGTGAAAAGTCGAGCGTATGCATGGCCGGCGTATGTTTGGCCTTGGTGAGCGCATGGCCAAGCCTGGCAGCATGGTCGTGCCTGAGTTGCGCCGCCCTCCACGACAGCCGCTGGTGCGGCGGCGCGGCAAGCCTCACTGCTCGACACACGCTCTCCCAGGCCTCGCCGCTCGCCCGAACTCCGTCGCCACAGACACCCCAGAACCACGTGTTGTGTTGTAACGCCATTATTAGGGGAATTAGATCTCTGTAATACATACATTACATGCTTTACCACTAGTATTGAGTATGTTTACTCAATCCTAAGCTGACCTAGAAAAGCGCTCAATAATAGTACTTTAGTTTGAACCACCTGAGACCCGGGATTTTTGAGACTTTATTTTTAATACAAGAAAAACAGTAGAAAATAGCTACAAATAGCTTTTTTAAGATAATATCAGCAAGAATATTATTTGACCCTTAGTTTTTTTTTTCGCAAGTGGTGCGATATCACCTGTGATACCGGGGGTCTCAACCGTTCACAGTTATTTTACCTCTAACATTTGTAGCTGTCTCTGTCTAACCTGTGATGGTGTGTAATGACTAGACAGAGACACAGCGACAAATGTCAGAGGTAAAATAACTGTTATATTTGATGCTGTCTTTTATATTTTGGTGTGTACAGGAACAGCATACGAAGAGAAGCAAAACACCGTTTCGCCAAATCATAAGACAATGAATCATAAATTAAATTGTATTTACTGAGCTTATAAAATGGTGAAACCAATAATTACGTAAATAATTTCGAAGAGGTTTATGTTGGAAAATAGATTAGAAAAGGCTGAAGGACTGAAAGATGTTGATACTCTTTAAACCAATATAATTCAACACTTTTTCTACAACTGATTAGAACATACAAACATTGTTTAAAAACTTAAAAATGTATTTAAAGGTACTAGGTTGGAAAGATTTTTCTATTCTGCTCCAAGCAAAAAACTTTTCACTGACAAAATATCAACGCGTGATAATAAAGCGACCTTCAGCTTTAGCGAATTTCTATAACTATCTACTCAGCCTGTATCTAATTTATATTATCTCTATCTCTTAATTATCGGTTTCATATCATTCGGTTGCCTATCATTCCGCTCCCATGTCTATCTCAATAATTTGAGTAATATGTGACTCATATACATATTACAATCGTGATCCTGTTGCTACAGCATAAGTCATCGACCGTCATACACGTTAGCGCTACTACAGTAACATAGGAATAATAAAACTATATTAGAAGGAAATATAGGGTAGAAAAGTAATAAATAAATCATAAATATGTGTTTCCCCTTTTCGCAACGTTTCCTGCATCTCTAGCAAACTGAATTTTTCCGCTAATTTGTTATCTCCAATTTCATTACATAATTACAATATATTATTCTCAAATGCAGGTTCGCGCGCGATGAGAAGTAAATCGAAACAGTTTTTAGCTTTCCCATTTTTTGACTTATACTCGGAATTTTAATTCGATTCCAGATTTGACAATTTCAGTGTTGCAACGTTATGACAAGTACTAAATAGTGACGTTGCGAAATTATTCGATATGGAAATGGAATATTTCCAGATCGATTCTTCTCGTTTATAATTTTACTCTCGTAAACTAAGTATATCAGGAAATTAAATATTTCTGAACCGATAATTTAGTTTTGACGATTAATTAACGATCTGAGACTTTTCTTTTATAATTGTGTGTGAAATAAATAAAAAAATGTGATCATGAAGGAACATGACAAATAAAACAGATAGATGTATTATGGTAATAATTTATTTTATAATTATGTATTTATTTAAATAAAAATCAATAATTTAGTCTTTAATTGGCACACTGATGGCACACACACAGATTGTTTATCGATTTTTGTGTTCATCACTACACTATTATATGTGGTATCATTATTTCACAAAATGACAATAGCTAATGTCAAATCTGGAATCGAATTAAAATTCCGAGTATAGGTACTTTGACAAGGATACATCCTATTTTATCGCGTGTTAGAATTAAGTACGTTTATGTCACGCCCGTATACGGCAATAGTATATGTATATTTATGACGGCCAAAAGATACAAAATAAAATCAAATAAATTGTCCAGATTGGCATGAAAGTAACGTTTGGTTTGAAATTAAAAACGACATGACAAGTGGATAAAAACAAAACATTTTATCTGTTTGCTAGGGGTACCGAGGCAAACAAGCGAAGAGCGCGGGCAACAGTTATACAGGGTTGTCTAGAACTGGTATGCTACATAACCCTGCGAAAAAAGGTCATCAGATGGTCTGAACCATCATTATGAACAACTTTTTCTACGGAGCCAACGTATTTCGTACAATTTGTCGATTCCGAGTTGCAATTTAGCATGGAACAGCTGATTTTTTTTGCAAGAATTTTGTGTTGGCCCCATAGTAAAACTTGATCATAATAATAGTCATAATCACACCCTTTCGGCTTAGTACAAGGCAAGCAAATAACCCTGTATAGTTGCATGTTTGCATTTAAGTATAGAATATACAAGTTACCTTTGATCTAAATGGTCGAAATCTTTCAGATGTAGCATCCTTATGTCATGTGCTAAGTATATGGTGTCGATGTCCCACGCTACCTCGGCCCTGAAAATATTACTCATATTACTCGTAGTTTTCCATCAAAATGTGTCTCTCAAATAATACCGTTAGGAAATTAGCAAGTCTAAGACAGTAGGCATGCTTAAATACACGTTTTGGTAATTTCTATAGGCGGAACCAAACTTAATGGCACCTGTGAATTTAGCTATAGTCCGCGCCACACAAGCCGGCGGATGAGAAAAATGGGAAATCCACAGATGACACTTCGCCGTAATTCGCTAATTATTGCGCATGTGTGCATAATGCCGACGCCGCGCGGCGTTGTGGTGTTACGGGCGTAGGGAGCGTGCGGGAGGCATGAGGTTGACGGGCGGGTGTGCCCGGCGTCTCGTGTCACTGGCTCCCGCGCATACCTATATTTTGCCTTTTGCGCATAACTTCCCATACGCCGACTTGTGTGGCGCGGACTATACAAGCTGCGAAAATTCCCATCTACTACTGGCATAATAATATTATACATGGCTCCTGCGCAATGACTCGTCTCGTGTTAGGTTCACAGCGATGCCATTCAGTTTGATTCGGTGTATATCAAACTGATACCTGCATACCCTTAATAGACTTTACAAATATCATTATTGTAATACAAGTATCTCTTAAAACTAAGACATTTCATGAACGAAAAGACTAAAATAGGAAACGAAAGAAAAAATATTTTTCATAATTAATATATTATAAAAAATAAAATATTATACAAAATATTTTTCATAATTAATAATAAAAAGTAAGTAAGTAAGTACTTTTACTTACTACAATTAATAATTAAAATATTATAATGAAATAATATTTTTAAATTATCATTAAACCCATCCATACATCGGCCGTAGGACGTCTACTGCAGGACATAGGCCTCCCCTATGGATTTCGAATAAGCTTGGTTGGAAGTGGCTTACATCCGGCAAGTTCCTGCGGTCTTAATTATACCTATCGTTCACCTAGTCAGTACGCTGCGCTTGCCGGTACGTGGACTCCATTCAAAAACTTTATGGACTCCTCCTCGGCTAACCGTTCTTCGAACTATGTACCCTGCCTGTTGCCATTTCAACTTGCTTATCCATTGGGCTATATCGGTAATTTTGGTTCGTCTGCGGATCCCTTCATTTCTGAATCGTTCTCGCAGAGAGACGTCGAGCATATTAATATTATTATCTCACGGAATGTTAACTATGCTAAACAATTCAAATTTTCCAACATTTGTTAATTCATAGAATTTTCTTAACTATGCCAAAAGTAAAATTTACTTTTGACTACATTTTACCACCTTATTGACGGGAAAACCATGACAGCAATTCCCCACGGTCCATTTAAAATTTAGTTTTGTTCAATAAACTATTCACGATTGTTTCCATCTTAAAGGTCAATCAACTGTAAAAACCGGAAATTAATGAAAGAGGAAAATATTGACCCAATCAATGTGCTATTATTTTACGAAACACATCTCTTTTATCTTATTTATAGTTATGGTATACGAATACCTATATATTGACACGATGATTTTACTTAAATGAATCATGTTCCATAAATATTGGCAATGTTTAGAGATAAGTACCTAATTCATTAGGTTTCTTCTCAATGGGTGATAGCAATATCAAACTTTAACCTTTTGAGCGCCACGATAACTGTTATTATTATTTCACGTTATCTGGCCCGGTTTTAAATCGACTAATTATAATATAGACGTCGTTGGCGCCGTATTGTTCAAGATGACTTTGGTGGTCCACAACTTAATATAGAGGGCTACCCTTGATCGGCAAGGGCTAAATACCACACTGCGACCACAGTGGCTTCATTGCAGGTTGGTGGATCTCAATACATACGAATACGCGTTTCCTTTCCCCGAAAAAAATCTAGTTTGTCATCGATCGTCTGGTATAAGTTATAATACAAGTAGGTAAGCAGTGGAATTTCCTTAGTTGGTACTGACTTGGTTAGGTATCCAAGTATTAACTTACTACTACATATTTGTAGGTACAAATAGTAGTAAGTTAATATTGACAAATCATAATCATTTATGTACATATCGTACCAGGAATACTTACCATCACGTAAGAAAACGTGCATATTTTGGTAGATTTTGTACAGAATCCTTGATACATTAATGCTACCCGTACATATTTGGTAGGTATGTTATCATATTGCTTTACTTACATAGACTTCCCCATTGGACTTTTTCCTGTTATCATAATGATACTTATAAACCTAAATAAACATGCGCCGTTTGCACTAATTAGAGCCATCATTAAATGCACATTACGGGTTCGAAACCACTGCCATAAAAGTAGAGCAACATAACTACATACCATTCAAGCTTATTAAAACAGCATAGCTATTAAAACATTAAAAATAATTAACCATAGTATAAATAACTAATATAAATTAAAAATTTAAAAAAACCCCGACACATTGACAACCATTTTGGGCACATTTGTAGAATTTTGGTTCTTCCATCCCCACTTTAACCCACCATAACTCTTAAACGGCTCAATCGATTTTTATAAAACATAGCTAAGAACACTCTCGATTAAGTCTACTTTCATCCAAAAAAAACTAAACTGAAATCGGTTCAGTGGTTCGGGCGCTATGATGCCACAGACAGACAGACACACAAACAGACACGTCAAACTTATAACACCCCTCTTTTGCGTCGGGGGTTAACAAATATAGATATTTATGATACACGAACTAACATCTATTCCCAATTTTCTTTCCATATATCATTGCTTACCATTTTTCATTTAATTTCAATGGATAGATAAGTAATCGTCCAAGATACGACAGATACGATTTATATCTTTCCTTATATCGAATAATTGGGCGATAATTGAAAGATAGTTACTGCGATCTATGCATGTTTAGCGCGTAATGAGAGTTCTATCATGACTATGATTATCATTCACTTATTGTAATTATCTCTCTTTAACGTTGTAGAAGCATCAATTGTGATAGATAATAGGCACGATGGTTAGGTTTAAAAACATTATTATAGTTAGTCCGTAAGTAGAATAACAAAAAATATTGGACACGCATGTTTTTTTGTCAAACAAACAAAAATGACAAAGATAAAGCCTGACAACGTTCGAGAATGGGAACTCTTGATGTCATTTAAGCTTGAAGCTGTGGCAGTGTAGCCAGACGTGAACTGTGACAGGTTATATCTTCATCATTTTGTGCCTTACTGACAAAAGAAAAAATGGCAGCTACTAGATTGGAGGCCAAGTATAAACCAAGACACTTGTTGAGTCGCAGCGCCAACATAATTAGTTTTTTTTTGCTATTGCAAACAACGCTTACTACCATTAGTACCTTTATGTGGTGTCACAATCTATCAAACAGTTAAGCCCCTATCAGATTGGATTCTCCTTATCAGCATACTGCTATCAGTGCATGACCACGTTCGCCGAACTTCTAAAATAAAAACGAAACGATGTGCATTGTCTTATCTTACCTGAAAGGCGTTTGGCAGAGGTCGCACATAGCGGCGTATTGGTTTGAGAAATCGCCACACGTAGAGTGCTTTCTAGTCCCGCACGCTTGTGGCAATGGGAAGGGTAAATTAACCTGTAAAACAAAATATGTTTTTTTTTTAAACTTTTTCTTTCCTTTTATTTAATTTTGACCGACGAACAATTCGACGCGTATATATTTTTTTTTATGTATAACCACGCATAACTTTTTACATAGTCGTCCAATTTTTAACCGACTTCCAAATAGGAGGAGGTTCTATGTTCGTCGTGTGTATGTATTTTTTTGTGTATGTTCATCGATAATTTCGCCAATTGTGAACCGAATCGAAAAATTCTTTTTTAGTTCGAAAGGGTATACTCCCGATATGGTCCTATTTAAATTTTACAGAAAACGGCTGAGCCGTTTTTGATAAATCAAGTTCGAGCGAAATATTCGAATTTTGTTCACGATGGAAGGCGGTTTTGCCATTTTTTGTGAAAAAATATATGTTTTTTTTATTGGGAAGAATATACTTCGAAATTGGTCCCATTTAAATATTATCGAAATCAGCTGAGCCATTTTTGATGAATCAACTATAATGTGAAAAATGCTTCATCGATCCGTGCGATATATTCGCGAATTCTGTACACGGTTGAAGTTGGACATGCTATTTTTTGCAAAAAATATTTTTTTATTAACGCTTGCGTTTTGATGTAATCTTCTTGCACATTTAGTGCACACAGAAAATATGGAAAACATTTTCTGTGTGCACTAAACGTGCAAGCAATTACTCCGCATTAGAGCCCCAGTCCAAGCCATAAGAGCTTAGTTTGGGGCTCATCGAAATAACTTGTACTAAGTATACCTTGAATACACTCGTATGTGAACACTTAGCTAACTCAAATAATCTTTATCTGTTCTCCTACTCTGTCATTTTTACCTTTTAAGCTACTGTATTCTTTGTATAGGTAATTGTGTTTTCTGTGAAGTAAATTATCTTTTATTTCGTATTTGTTTAAACAATGATAGAATTTAAATGAAAACATCATAAGTTAGGGTTAACGTTAACATTGAACAATAATTAACGCACAATTGTAGCACATGCAGAGAAAATATCGATAAAATAATACATTTCATAACAATATGTTACGGTGTACAGTGCATATTCTTCTTGCTTGTGTAACAAACCTAGCCTAGCCTGCCTATTAACCTTATTTATAAACCTAAGAAAAGTAGAACCTATTTTAAGAAACCTGTCTAAAATAAAATGTCAGATTAAATGATTTAAGAACCTTGATTTACTTTCAATGAATCCTAGCTTTATGTCAATCTAGCTATGCGTCCTGATTCCACCTAATTGTGAACAAATTATAAATTGAACCTCATGAAAGAAATATCCTAAAATATTAAAAATACATTAAATATTGATACAGATATTCAATAAGATCACAGCCTACGAATTGTATTGATAAATAATAAGAAATGTGAATTCTAAAATGTGAACCTCATAGGTTCAAATTCTAATACTTACTCCTAGCGCCATCTGCTTCCAGATCACTTGAGCCTACATTTTGATACAAGTATTCTGCAGTGTGATTCCTAATTTATTTATCTATTTATTTACCTATTTATACGTTAGTTTGGCCAGTGTTCGTCTTGTGATAGACCCTGCGTTATAGACCGCATAAACCCTAGGTAAAGGTGATTCGAAATACCTGCCTAATAGATTACCTAAGTTCAGAACGAAAACCCTATGTTTTACCTATTTTGAGTTTCTATGATCCTGCAAGTATATTACTAATCTCAGAGTGAAATAAAGAACCTAACTAATGCCTCAAGAGCTACTTAGAAATAATGATTCTAGAGCTTCTCTGTTTTATATGGAGTTTATTTAGAATATTTTTGAATATTAATAAGCTTCAATAAAGCTAGGTATAAAATATTGATTTAGTTGCATAAGAAAATATTAGACATGAGATGAGAATGAAAATCATTAAACTAGTACTTTAGAACAAAGAAACTCTATTGTTGAACTAATATTATTATCAAACTACGAATATAATAAAAGATATGAATGCCAGAAAGAATAGTATTGATTTATTTCTGACAGTTAGTTAATTTCAATATTTTAAATTTATTCAATTTTATTTAGGTATCAGAGATTTATTTTATTTTATGTTTATCTCTGATTATTTAGTCATGGCGCTCAAGAGAGCTGAAAACCATGAAAATGACTCTACTCTGCTTTCGTAAATCTAACGCCATCCTGGAAAAAGAAAGCAGGAAAGAAAACCAGGAGTCGCGAGTGTGTCAGTAGTCATCTTATCTACATCACTTCATAAAGTCAGGAAAATCATAAAACTTGCATGAAATCCAGAGTGTTCTCAAGAAAAGCTCCAAGATTACTATAGATAAAGGTTCGAGAATCGACTTCGCCTTATAAAATAATATTCAAATCAATAAGCTTTCAATAGCTTTATTTCAAAGTGATCAGAATTTACACTCTTAATACGGACACGGGATATCCCTCCATTACGGAAATGAGAATCACTGGCCCAAGCTCTATCTGGCTTCAAGAGTTCTGCACACTAATGAAAATACAGCATTGATCGAGTAGCACTTACGGCTAGTATTAAAATAATGAGATGTAGCAATAATAAGATATAGCAATAGGCGACTCTTCAATCCCCATAATATAAATAAATGACATTTTATCTATGAACACTCTGTCCTTCGCAAATTGTACGAGTAGGTAAAGCACGTCATGTCTGGAAATTTCTCAATTTCTGGAGATTCTCAATCCGCATAGAATATAATATCTTAAGATTTTATGTTCACAAATAGTCGAAGCTGAAAAAGACAAATAATTAAAACATTTGTAATTCATACATAGAATCATAAAGGGCGAGTGTTAGAAGCTTCTATCTTCTACTCGTGAGTAAATGCTCAATGAGGGATAGTTTCGTCAGTAACATACTTCTATAGAGTAGAAAACATCGTAAGTCAACTTATGCAAGACCGCCATAGAAACCTGAAGTCGGATGTGTATTTATCATCCCGCAACTGTTCTGCGTAATTACGCAAGTATATTCCTGCCTCTAAAGTGCAGCGTAAGCTTCGTAAGATTCTCGTCCAACCTCGTATGAAAATATACACGTATGAGAATTCACCATACCACATCAAACCAGTGTGGCGGACATAGGCCCAATCTTTCTATGATAGACCTCCTCTTGACCTCTGATGTCCATTTGTACATTAATTATTATTCACCAGTAAATCATCCAGAAGTCTAATGCAGTACTGATCTGGCCGACTCGCAGGAACATCATCTGCTGAACAATTCTATACCTACTATGACATATCTATTTAAAAAGTGATACGATTATACGAAACCAAATCCTCTAGGAACATCCTCGTCCTTCGATCGAAAACAACTTTCTTCCAACTTGAGATTCTAAGGTCTGGAACTGTTTTTCCTAAGGTTTTAGCTGGAAAACAACCTCCATTCCTTTTCTGCGCGTGATTATTGGTTTTATATCGCTTCATAAGCTAAACAACTCAATTATAGCTGTAATAACTCAAAAATAAAACTCCAAATTTTTCTCAAGTGAAGTCCCTGTTGTCAGTCCCGTCATATTCTCTGTTCTTTTTTTTCTCTCATTTTAAATTCTCAAGTTCTGCAAAGAGTTATCATACCTAGATTGAAGTTTTGTTGCTTTTCTAAAATGTATTTATTTTCTTGCTTGTTTGTAAATCATTTGAATGGAAAGTTCCTTTAGATAATATTAGAAAGAATTATAACCTCATGTGAGAGACTCTTGACCTACAAGAATGCCTTCTTCATATGCCTAATTACTCAGATGTGGACAATCAAACCATCTGAGGTTTGTTACAGCACCCCTCAAAATTTTCGTAGATGAAAAGATGTTGGTAAACATCTAAATCGAAGTAAATTTTCCTAAAAAAAAAATTATTATTACTTTAAATTTAATCAAGTGCATAATTGTATTTATCAAAATTCGAGTTCCAACAGTGAAATTATATGTTTCGAATGTGAATGTATCCCTATTACAATATGCGAAAATGTTTTTAAACCAGTCTACAGATAATCGTCATAAAACCTCATACTCTCAGTTTGATTACATATCTAACATGAAGAAAAATCGCCTTCCCCACTAAATTGTTATAATCTGCAAGGAAGTTCTGGTTCGGTGACAGAAACGGAGCCCTCGTAAGGGAATTCTGTTTTGAGGTAGAACCGACCTGAATGGTCGCATGTTGAGTAGTCTCAGCGAACCAATCTTTCGTTCGGAGATTTTCCCAACATACCCCTTCCAAACTACACGAATTGTCCATGAAAAAGGAAAATAATTCCGCATGGCATCAATGTCCCGCCAAAAGTGAATGGTTAAAATTCAATTGTCTATAAACTGGAGCATGTGCAGTGTATCAATTCAGAGTTTCCTACCTTGTAGAATAAAAGATCCTTATGAAATCAACTTAAGTTGATGGATTGCCTGCTGGCCTAATCCTAACATCACACTCCTTCATAAAGATCTATTTGTTCAAGTGATTGTCAAAACTCGAACCCTGACAAACCGCTTCAAATCCCAGTAATGCTATTGTCGTTTAGTCCCTCTTGAACTGATTTAATTTTTACTATCACTCTCTACTTTATTATTTTTACATTACTATTTCACAAACGCAAAATTTATGAAACAATAATATAAAATCAAATTCATCAACTCCCTGTCGCCATTCATAATACAAAATTCTCAAATCCACCTTCCACCGTCTATACGCCAACTTCACGACGTAGCATTACCTTTTGAACTCAAAGCGAGCCAATATTTGCACATTCCCCTTTACACGCCTTAGTAAAATATTAAAACTTCATCCACGCCCTAGTAATAGACTGCTCCCTCACTATTCTCACTAAAACATTAACAAATTGGAAGTTAATTATTATTTGAACCTCGGTTAAATTTTTGTTATAATTTTAATCTTGTTTTATTTTTAAATATTCAGCCTTGTGCTTATTTTCCTACTTGCGTTTATCTACCTAAGAATCTATCTCGTATTCTCATTTAATTTAACAAAGTGCAAATAAATGTCAAAATGTTCACTAAAGAAAATTAATTTCCAATTTTTTTTTTTTTTAGTTATAACAGCTTCAGCTTTTAGAATGGCTTTACCCACTAACAAAATTGAACTAGATAATAATGTGTCAATATGCCCAAGTTTCCAAGTAAGTAAAATTTACACTCTACTAGTGGAAAGGATCTCTTCCATATGGTTAGAGAAACCAATTCCTGGCGCGGCATTGCTTGGCCATGAGAGTTCAACCTACTTGAATCCCGACATATCTCCACGGGTATAATTTTTGAAATTGAATGAATCTTTGAAACATAAGTTCAGCCAAACTATCAAGCTTATACTCTACTTCCTTCAAACCAGCAAATCATCTTTGAATTGTTTAATGAACATTTGAAATCAATTTCCCAATTTTACATGAACTTGATTTTTATTTTGCAAGGTTTTTTTTTTTAATAAAATGATATTTTTATATCCTAATTATATTCAGTTTTCTTATCTTGATGTAGTTGATTCCTAAAAATCTAGCAAAAGTATACAACTGAATTTTAATTTCATTTGAGATGAAGAAAACTATTTATTGATTTATTTAGTTTAGTTTTCAGCATCATTGCTCACTTCTAACAACATAACAAATTTAAATCTATGTTATTGCGTTACACTTACTAACTTTAGCGTACACTGACATATCTTAAATCAAATATCCTCACAGCTATGTTTTAACCCGTTTAGTAAATAACTAATCAGTAAAAATACGCTAACAACAAGAGTTGATTTGATTGATGATCGACCATATAATAACCCAGCAATATCCTATTATTTTAAGTGCAATAACTATTACAATCTACCTGATTATTAAGACTTTGAATATTCGCTGAAGATTTAGCTAACACCTATTTACATTGATTATAACTGATGTCTAAGAATAAAAATAAGGTTTACCTACTATCTGAAAAGATTGAGCAAATGTTCCAACCCCCTGACTAGAATTCCCTTGCTTTAATTTATAAATCTACCTTTTATTTGCTCTTTAGTCTCTTTTTTTTTTTTAAATCGCGAAAAGTCTGCGTTTGACCACCAACTCTCCTGGTAAACAACCTTGCGAATGCAGATGAAACTGAGCTAGAAGATACCTATTCACACTAAATACTACTATTTTTTTTTAGAATTCATGTTGTATTACTGAGTCTTAGTTTATTTGATTGATTTTATTTACTAAGCCCAGTTGTTTTCTTTTTTTTTATTAACTGACCAATTATTTGGTGATACAACCCCCCGTTTAGAAGTTATATTTTACTCTACTTATTTAAACAACTAAATTAAACTTCCCTTCTTTACGCCTTTTCAAATACTACTCTGACAAATTATCTATTCTCCAAAATCATCTTATTTTAATTAACATTATTTAACAGCTTAATAATTTTGTAACAATAATTCAATTTATCGTCACCTTAACCTGAAACCGATAGATTTTCAACAAAAATACATTTTTAAACGTATCTTTCACTGTTAGACAACTTCGATATAATGCTGATTCAAGCCGAATGCTTATTTATCTATTTTTCGATCTATTATATTTTTGATGCAAGAGAAATAGACCTCTAAATATTTATGCAACCCCAATTAATACAAGTACACAATGTAGATTAACCCTATGTAAATTTATATTCCCATCGCTAATTTTCCTGTATTCAATTTAGTAAAACAGCCTGTTTGTTAGATTGAATTATTAAATTGATCTACTTGCTAACTTCCTGTGGTAAAAGTAGTAAAATATAAATGTCCGAAAAATCAAAGTCATTCCGTAACCTACTAAAACAAATCTCTATCAATGAAAAATATTTAAAATTTTATTACTTTGATTTACAGTATACTTAACAAGTCGATGAATTGTTAAGTATACTCTACTCCCGGTTTTCTAGTCTGTAAAAAATTATATAACCGAATCAACTCCCTGAGTTTCCTATTTTATAACATTAATAATATTCTTAGCTTTGTATGCATAATCACTAATCATATCTTTTATTATAAATTAAAAATATTTACTATCTACAATTATTCAAGCTATACTTATACATGAATCAATAAATTATATTATAAACACTAAACTACTGTACCATATCTCAATCTGTTAATACCCTAAGACAATGATTAATCTGAAAATTGATGAGATATTCGGTACCTTGTCTAATGAACTCGCGATTGAAATAATAACGTAAACCTAGTTTTCACTAACCTATAAATTTCGAATCACCATCGTCTCCATTTCACAGCAACAAATTGTGTTCAGATAGTCTGACTACTGAACACAGTCCTATAATAACCCTGAATTGACTTGCCTAAACAAAGTTAAACTAAAAAATCTAATATTTATGAGTTCCGACTATATTCTTTTATCTCTAAAATATTTTAAACCTATTTTTATGATAAAACAAATGATTTCTATTGCTAATCCTGGTCACGGCCAAATTGTAACAAACCTAGCCTAGCCTGCCTATTAACCTTATTTATAAACCTAAGAAAAGTAGAACCTATTTTAAGAAACCTGTCTAAAATAAAATGTCAGATTAAATGATTTAAGAACCTTGATTTACTTTCAATGAATCCTAGCTTTATGTCAATCTAGCTATGCGTCCTGATTCCACCTAATTGTGAACAAATTATAAATTGAACCTCATGAAAGAAATATCCTAAAATATTAAAAATACATTAAATATTGATACAGATATTCAATAAGATCACAGCCTACGAATTGTATTGATAAATAATAAGAAATGTGAATTCTAAAATGTGAACCTCATAGGTTCAAATTCTAATACTTACTCCTAGCGCCATCTGCTTCCAGATCACTTGAGCCTACATTTTGATACAAGTATTCTGCAGTGTGATTCCTAATTTATTTATCTATTTATTTACCTATTTATACGTTAGTTTGGCCAGTGTTCGTCTTGTGATAGACCCTGCGTTATAGACCGCATAAACCCTAGGTAAAGGTGATTCGAAATACCTGCCTAATAGATTACCTAAGTTCAGAACGAAAACCCTATGTTTTACCTATTTTGAGTTTCTATGATCCTGCAAGTATATTACTAATCTCAGAGTGAAATAAAGAACCTAACTAATGCCTCAAGAGCTACTTAGAAATAATGATTCTAGAGCTTCTCTGTTTTATATGGAGTTTATTTAGAATATTTTTGAATATTAATAAGCTTCAATAAAGCTAGGTATTTTTATACCTATTGATTTAGTTGCATAAGAAAATATTAGACATGAGATGAGAATGAAAATCATTAAACTAGTACTTTAGAACAAAGAAACTCTATTGTTGAACTAATATTATTATCAAACTACGAATATAATAAAAGATATGAATGCCAGAAAGAATAGTATTGATTTATTTCTGACAGTTAGTTAATTTCAATATTTTAAATTTATTCAATTTTATTTAGGTATCAGAGATTTATTTTATTTTATGTTTATCTCTGATTATTTAGTCATGGCGCTCAAGAGAGCTGAAAACCATGAAAATGACTCTACTCTGCTTTCGTAAATCTAACGCCATCCTGGAAAAAGAAAGCAGGAAAGAAAACCAGGAGTCGCGAGTGTGTCAGTAGTCATCTTATCTACATCACTTCATAAAGTCAGGAAAATCATAAAACTTGCATGAAATCCAGAGTGTTCTCAAGAAAAGCTCCAAGATTACTATAGATAAAGGTTCGAGAATCGACTTCGCCTTATAAAATAATATTCAAATCAATAAGCTTTCAATAGCTTTATTTCAAAGTGATCAGAATTTACACTCTTAATACGGACACGGGATATCCCTCCATTACGGAAATGAGAATCACTGGCCCAAGCTCTATCTGGCTTCAAGAGTTCTGCACACTAATGAAAATACAGCATTGATCGAGTAGCACTTACGGCTAGTATTAAAATAATGAGATGTAGCAATAATAAGATATAGCAATAGGCGACTCTTCAATCCCCATAATATAAATAAATGACATTTTATCTATGAACACTCTGTCCTTCGCAAATTGTACGAGTAGGTAAAGCACGTCATGTCTGGAAATTTCTCAATTTCTGGAGATTCTCAATCCGCATAGAATATAATATCTTAAGATTTTATGTTCACAAATAGTCGAAGCTGAAAAAGACAAATAATTAAAACATTTGTAATTCATACATAGAATCATAAAGGGCGAGTGTTAGAAGCTTCTATCTTCTACTCGTGAGTAAATGCTCAATGAGGGATAGTTTCGTCAGTAACATACTTCTATAGAGTAGAAAACATCGTAAGTCAACTTATGCAAGACCGCCATAGAAACCTGAAGTCGGATGTGTATTTATCATCCCGCAACTGTTCTGCGTAATTACGCAAGTATATTCCTGCCTCTAAAGTGCAGCGTAAGCTTCGTAAGATTCTCGTCCAACCTCGTATGAAAATATACACGTATGAGAATTCACCATACCACATCAAACCAGTGTGGCGGACATAGGCCCAATCTTTCTATGATAGACCTCCTCTTGACCTCTGATGTCCATTTGTACATTAATTATTATTCACCAGTAAATCATCCAGAAGTCTAATGCAGTACTGATCTGGCCGACTCGCAGGAACATCATCTGCTGAACAATTCTATACCTACTATGACATATCTATTTAAAAAGTGATACGATTATACGAAACCAAATCCTCTAGGAACATCCTCGTCCTTCGATCGAAAACAACTTTCTTCCAACTTGAGATTCTAAGGTCTGGAACTGTTTTTCCTAAGGTTTTAGCTGGAAAACAACCTCCATTCCTTTTCTGCGCGTGATTATTGGTTTTATATCGCTTCATAAGCTAAACAACTCAATTATAGCTGTAATAACTCAAAAATAAAACTCCAAATTTTTCTCAAGTGAAGTCCCTGTTGTCAGTCCCGTCATATTCTCTGTTCTTTTTTTTCTCTCATTTTAAATTCTCAAGTTCTGCAAAGAGTTATCATACCTAGATTGAAGTTTTGTTGCTTTTCTAAAATGTATTTATTTTCTTGCTTGTTTGTAAATCATTTGAATGGAAAGTTCCTTTAGATAATATTAGAAAGAATTATAACCTCATGTGAGAGACTCTTGACCTACAAGAATGCCTTCTTCATATGCCTAATTACTCAGATGTGGACAATCAAACCATCTGAGGTTTGTTACACTTGCCTGCCCTTGTTCCGAAGTTTTAAGCAATTTAGGTGCATTTATTTAAAAGTAAAAATTCGATTTAACTCCTTTTCTCGTCCTGTCCTGTTCACTTAGTAATAACTATGGCCTAAATGTATCACAGACTTAGTACTCTGCGGTACTTCGTTACACTATGTATTAAAATAGGTAAAGTATAATAGGTTTTTTCCCGACTGCGCAGAAAGACGAATGTTTTTCCCAAGGTATGTAGGTAACTATGTCAATAGATATGCTTGTATTCTTATGCATTACGGGAAGCAAAGTCACTACTAGTTTATTATATTTAGTTAGCTAAATTGACAATCCTCCTGGCGCAGTTGGTAGGGCCCCTACCTCCGAAACAAGGGGTACCGGGCTAAATCCTACTAATATTATAAACGTGAAAGTTTGTGAGTATGTATGGATGTTTGTTACTCTTTCACGAACAAACGGCTGAACCAATTTAGATGAAATTTGGTATGGAGGTAGCTTAGACCTTCGATTAACACATTGGCTACTTTTTGTCTCGGGCTAATGCGGGTAACGCCGCGGGGCGCAGCTAGAATTAAATATCTTTGATCTCATTTCATTTTTGGAATGTCATGTGCATTTATTAACAGCTTTTTTAGTAGTTAGGTAAACTTCTAATTAAACGTGATTTATCTCTTGTCTATATGAAAATTACTTAATCCTTTGGAGGTGTAGAGCTGTACTCGTAGGTGTATCGCTTATCTAACAAAACGTATTCAAAATCGTACCTATTTTTGAATTCGCTTAAGAATGTATGTCATGCATGTCGGTAGAAAGTCCCAGTTAGGCAACAAACAACGTATGAGTAAGAGTAATCGGGCGTTAGTAATATGTCTCGCCATGTATTAGCCACGGCCACGGTCAATCAATCAAGTTTGTAAAGATGGACTCATTAAGCATTACCTACTCGTAAGTTTTTCAAACACAGAACGATGTCATTTTGAGCGAAAAAAAATGGCAAAACTACAAATTCTACAGTTGAATAAAACAAAGCAATGCAGTATGGCTAAATGTTTCATCCAACCCAAGGCAGCGCTCAGTTGTAAATGCCACCCGCGGTCACCCATCCGACGTTTGACCGTCCCGAACGTTGCCGTAATCGCTAAGAACTACCTAGTCAAACTACTCTATAAGCGCTACAATTCATATAACAACAGACCAAGTGGACGCGAAGACCTATAAAACAAGAGTCTGTGTGTAGTTGTCGTCGTCGTTTCAGCTATAAGACGTCTATAACTGCTGAACATAGACCTCCTCTATAGATCTCCCATTAGTCATTAGACCGATTCGAAGCGCCTTACACCCAACGCGATTTTGCGGTCTTAATGAAGTCATCCCTCCACCTTGTGGGTGGACGTCTTACGATGCGCTTGCCGGTACTTAGTACGAGAAGTTTTCGACTGTGTGTAGACACCTTAAATTGTCATAGTTGATCATCTCGTGACTGAATAGTCGTAAACATAGTTACCTATTTATGTGTCTATATTAAAACCAAACTCGGTTAGCAGACCAATTAAAAGTATTAGCGTAATTGTTTGGCTAATTGACGGCTTGCATGAATAAACTTGGCCAACAATGGAAAATGATTCATTAATTTTCATGAAGTGCCATCTGCCAAACGGGTCATTGCGATCAGCTATAATATACATAATATTTGTAATGTAATTTGAACTGAGGAACAAAACAGAAACCAAGAGAGTGTTTCATACATTTTGTTGATAAAATCAATGAACTTTTTTTTTGTATGGAACAGACGATTATTATTTCATAATTTTGGAGTTAGTTCCATAGTACATGTTGTACATAATTATGAGTATTCTTATATACAGCTATCGGTACACTTTACAAAGCTTGTTGTTGAAAAAAAAAACTTTTATGCCAAACGAACGCCAACTGTTTCGTTTCATTATCACTATAGAGCGAAATAAATTCCTTTTTTCTCAGAAAATCCATCTCTACAAATAAACTTACATTGAAAATATCTAATCTAGTACTAAATTTCATCAAAATCGTTAGGGCCGTAGATCCAATTATTATACGAACTTAAATGCAGCAAAACATAACAGTATTTTGTTTTGCTCCATTTTGTCTGGCTCCAGGCTCTTAAACACATAATTATTACTATTAGTGGAAAAGCCTGGAGTCCACGACACCGATTGCTTAAAACAATGAGTTTCTTTTTGTATTCTGTTTAATAGGTGTAAGACTTTTTAGCAATAACCTTTCATGAATAATAATTATATGTATTACTAGTTTTTGCTCGCGGCTTCGCCCGCGTGATACTTTGATTTTTGATCCCATAGTAACCTTTTATTTTTTGGCATAAAAAGTAGCCTACGTAACTTTGTCTTTCAAATTGTCCATGTTAAAAAACAAGACAATACCTTGCTCAGTTCCTGCGTGAAAGAGTAACAAATCAACAAATATACTTTCAGATTTATAATATTAAAGGAAAGTAAGAATTTACGGAAACAAAACAGTAGGTGTCCATACGGACGGGATACGAACCTTTGATATAACGTCTGCCATGGCGACATTCGGAAAGAGATCGTCGAAAGCGGCGCTGAGAGCGTGGAGCGCATTCATAACGCCTTCCGAAGAGCCTTCTTCACCTGCATACAACATCAAGTTAAGCTTTCACTTTCAAACTGTTTAGTCACAGTTGCCTAACTTTGCAGATACTTCCGAATGGTTAATCATGCTGCAAGTATACTATAGCTAATGTAACGAGTGTTGCTGATTTTCACCTAGCTTTGAAGAGTCTGAAGCTAAGGCTTCAAATGATTTTTGACATACCTCACTACAGGGTTATCTGCTTGCCTTACTTCTACTTTTGCTTGGATTTATTTTAGCCGTAAAAGGATAATTAAAATCATCATTATGAACCACTTTTACTGTGGAGCCAACCTAGAATTCGAGAAAAAAATCTGTCTCCCATAAAAAAAACTCGAAATCGACAGCTGATTTTTTTGTTGAATTCCGTTTTGTTCCCGAAGTAAAAGTTCTTCCTAACGATAGTCAATAAGGCAATAATTAAGTTAAGGCAATCGTGCGCCAACTTGACCATACAAAAACAATAAGCTGTTAAAAGTTATCTCCTCTAAATATTATCCGATTTGAGTTTTTTATACTTTTTAGCTAGGATTATACGTCTTAGTTTTTACGGTTTTTTTAATGACCTTACAGTTATAAGCCTCTAAAAAGTTATATTTTTACGCAAACACTTGGCTAAAAAAGTATACATAAGAAACATAAACTTTTCGGAAAAAAATAAGACTGCAATATTTCTTACTCAACTACTCAAGCGATTGACACAAAAAATATAACATTTTGTTACAATTTAAGTGTTGATAAGTGTTTTCTCCGGAACGTAAATTTTATCAAAAATGTACCAAAAATGTAACGATTCACGATCCTATTAATCACCCATTTTGGTTCAGTGCAAGGCAAGCAAATTACCCTGTATATCAACCGTAGAAAGTCTACAGCTAGAAAAAGGCCTCCGTATACATTATCAATTTGTCCAGTTGGAAGAGACTCGCGTTTAGTGCGTTCTTGTCCCAGTCAGGCTCGTCTGTCCGCCTCCTTGATGGACATCCTACACTCGTTCATACATGAACGTATACACACATAACATATAAATAATCTGCCAAGTACGAGTTGGACTCGCGCATGAAGGGTTCCGTACCGTATGGGAGCCCCTCGGCAAAAAAAACACGATTGTTGTATAGGAGCCACCTTAGAATACATATATATTGTCCAGTTTTTAGTATTTGTTGTTATAGCGGCAATCGAAATACATCATCTGTTAAAATTTCAACTCTCTAGCTATTACGGTTCATGAGATACAGCCTGGAGATAGACAGACAGACAGACGGACAGCGGGGTCTTAGTAATAGGGTCCCGATTTTACCCTTTGGGTACGGAACCCTAAAACAGTAATATGAGGATGAATAACTCGTCATTGCATTTTAAGCTACATTCACATTCGTCACAGAAGACATAATACATAGTGAAATTACTGTAATTTCCGAGCGCTGAGTGCAGCAGTGGGTTCACGATACCAAATGAGGATAAAAATTACGCTGAGTAATCGTTTACTGCATCCGCGTGTCGAAAAATTATACCGGAATAATTGTGCGCTGCCCGGTTTCAGGGCACTCGCCACCATAATCCTCCCGCTACTATACCAGCTTTTTAACAACCATGTCAAAGGCCTTAAATCAGGCGGCGTTAAAACTCTGACACCAAGGCCAGTCACCTGGCCTATACGAACTTACTTAATAGTCCACTGCTGGACGTAGGCCTATCCACGACGCTGGCCCAGTGTGGATCACATACGAGTACGCCATAGAATTTCTTCTACAAATGCAAGTTGTTTCACGGTGTTTTCCTTCATCAAAACTAGCATGAGAATTAGTTTTTGCCTTCAGACATATTGCGAATTACAGTGGAGTCATTTTAATAGGCCACATTTGACAGTTCATGTATGCAAAGAAAAATATACCTTACACTAAAGGAATAAAACTCCAAGCCGTCTTCGAGAACAATTATCGGTCGTCGTCAATATTGTTTACATGAGTTTTATTCCTTTAGTGTAAGGTATATTTTTCTTTGCATACATGAAATGTCAAAAGTGACCTATTATCTTGTCCCTACTTTAGGTAGGCCAAGTTTTTAAGTTTAAACACTGTGTATTTTTCCAAAATGTATAGTAATTAAAATATTATTACATAAATAAGACGATTTAAGCTTCTCTAAGATAATAGTAAAGACCTTTGACCTAAGTTTTCAATTATAATGTGACGTTTTTTTTTTTTGGACTAACCACCACCACTTTCGATCACCACCGCACCTGATGGTAAGCTATTGAAAGCTAATTAGCAGTTTTAAAAAGCATGATCAATTTTATTGTCCAATGAAACATTACAGAGAGTTGTACCGAGATGTAGTTATGCATTGTTTTAGGCTTCAGTCAAATGTACAATTTTAACAGGAGGAAAATTCAATAGAAAAATACTGAGTCAGTTTGTTACGTATTGCATAAATTAAATAATAAACAGGATTGTCATGTGACGATTAGCACACAAAAGAATTCTTCACTTACCTATAAGAATGGAGACAGGTTTGTGTTCGTGAATCAGTGTTATTGAGAGGTGGTTCGCCTTTTTACTGTCTAATGCTTCTATTTCCATCAAATGAAAGCCATTGTCAACCTGTTAAAATGTTATATTTTCATAAATGAAAAAGCAGACAAAATCAATTTATCCTTACATAGTACCTACTTACATAGTATAAAATAAAGTCTCTATTTTCGTTTGTTTGTTTGTCTGTATGCTTAAATCTTTAAAACTACGCAACGGATTTTGATGCGGTTTTTTTTAATGGATAGAGTGATTCAAGAGGAAGGTTTATATGTATAAATATTCCCGAAATTCCCACGGGAACGGGCACAACGCGGGTAAAACCGCGGGGCGCTGCTAGTATAAAATAAAGTCGCTATTTTCGTTTGTTTGTTTGTTTGTCTGTATGCTTAAATCTTTAAAACTACGCAACGGATTTTGATGCGGTTTTTTTTAATGGATAGAGTGATTCAAGAGGAAGTTTTATATGTATAATACACCTGTGCGAAGCCGGGGCGGGTCGTCTAGTATAAAATAAAGTAGCTATTTTTGTCTGTTTGTTTGTCTGTATGCTTAAATCTTTAAAACTACGCAACGGATTTTGATGCGGTTTTTTTAAATGGATAGAGTGATTCAAGAGGAAGGTTTATATGTATAATACACCTGTGCGAAGCCGGGGCGGGTCGTCTAGTTGTTCATAAAATAATAGATAAGCTTCGAGTAAATATCTATAGAGCCACAGTCCCTAGGTGAAAGTAGTAAACTAATATCCGAGCGCCGTCATACATACCGACTTAGATATTTACATTAAATAATTCACAATGACCCGTCTTTTCTCAAAATTAAATCTCGACGTTAGGTCACCTAATTAGTGCTTGTAACCAAGCACTTTGGCATTGTAGTTGGCTTGCAATCGCCTTACGACTAACTAAAAAGTCTAACTAAAGACTGGTCAGGGTTTTGGCTCGGACATTTTTTTTACACGATTGTGCTCTATAGATATTTACTCGAAGCAGATAAGAAATACATTATTATAGGTTGAATCAAACTTATTGGCATCTGTGAAATTAGTTACAATCTGTGCAGTACCCAACCCCTCATCCCCGCTGAGCTGTCAATTTACTACTGTGCAATGAATTCACAGACACCATTAATTTTGAATTCACTTATAGTAAAATTATTAAAATTGTTAAATGTCAAATAATAAATTACTGTAAAAAAAATTAGTTTAGATATCTATTAGGATAGGGACAGCGAGTGTGTCTATTTATAAAAAAAAAACACTCTATTACTATACTTCCTCTTGAATCACTCTATCTATTAAAAATAAAACGCATCAAAATCCGTTGCATAATTTTAAAGATATGAGCATACATAGGGACAGACAGACAGGGAAGTGACTTTGATCCATACTATGTAGTAACTAATATTTTCCTACTTTTTACTATTTTCATGACATAGTTTGAATCTCAAGAGTGACATGATTTCATTTTTATATTGCTTCACACACTAGGATTTATTTCGAAGAAATGTTTTTTTTTTGTTATAAACATTTCAAAAATTTGCCACGATCCCAGGATTTGAACCTCCTTCTCTTTGAGATTCCGGCCCGGACGCTTTAGCCAATTAAGCTAGATCGCTCAACAGGCAAATTTTTTAAATGTTTATAACAAAAAGAACATCTCAAGAGAGCTTCTGCAAGTTTATATAATTTGAAAAATCTTACCCTGGTTGGTACTTTTGCTGTAGTAATGAATATTCTGTATGCTGTCACAACCTGAAAACAACAGTACATTACTTTCAACTATGAGAAAAACTAACCAAGAATCCTATATTTATTCTGTAGAATAGATTTATTATATTAACTTGAGTAATTTATAAAGATTCAGTAAAAGTAAACTTATAATAAAGTTAAGTACAGGTCTTTTATGTCATAGGCATTAGTGTCATTATACCTACACATTGAGGTTGATTGGATGAGTCAAACTGTGGTTAGCATAACACCATAAATGTAAATATTTTGTACTTTAATTCTCAAAGAATTAATATCATCAATGAATTATTTTATTTGTTGCAATTTTACATCATATACACATAAAGTGCGTTCGGTTTGGGCTCGGTGGCGTTTTTATTTACTTTATATTTATTATATTTTTATTTACTTTATATTTATTTTATTTATTAATTAAATTGTTTGATTTGTTCTGTCTGAAACACCGTATATAATTATTGTATACCACCGTGCAAATTATTTAAAAGCTTTAAACTATTTTAAACTATTACTCGCGCAAGTTTCAAACGTCAAACTCTAAAATGTCAGAAAACGATCACAAAGAACCCACCTCCGCACGTGGGTCAAAATTAACAGTTCACAATGGCATTCTTAGCTGTTTTCGAGCTATCCGAACGGTGAATGAAAACATATAAAAATGCAACTTTTGCTCACACTTTCCCAAACCGAACGCTGAATGTGATTGTTCTTAGCGTTTTTAACTGTTATTTTTGCCACCAGTAGGCTATCCGAACGCACCTATACAGATATTTTTTACTAAGCCATAAACACAGCTATTAGATTTAAAAAATGCTTATTAAAGCACTGAAAGCATTACCATCTCAAATGAATTGTCATTTAAGATGGTAATGCTTTCAGTGCAATGAAATGAAATGATACTACTAAATTGGTTTAGTTAACTGAGTGGTGAAACAAATGCAAACACAAAATACTATTTTACCTTTTAAACCATTAAAAATCAGAACCAGTAGTTAAATAGTTATACTTTACCTAATTTGTGTGAATGGCATAATACACATAAAACCTCAGTAGGTAATTGGAACCTACATAGATTGTTTCCCATATATTTTTTGCTATCCTTATCATATTTTCATTTGTAGAACTATCATTATCATCATTTCATGTCAATGGCTAGCCATTTTTGATTATTTTTTATAGAAATTTGTATTTATTTAACATAACAGCTATGTTACAATAATGCATTGTATTATTATTTACCTAATCAGCCTACAATTATGTACAAAATTGTTTTTGTTTACATATACATTTCTTCTTCATTGTTGATGTTATAAACAAGTCATTCAGAGATGGCAATGAATGGAGCCTTATGACATCATCCAGTCTAATTGAACAGATTATTCTATTCTGATCTGCCATTGACCACAATGTGGGTGTAGATATTCAATCCACAGGGAACATACACATTCAAGTTGTGAGCATGTGTGCACATCTTAGTCGTCTGTGTATGAATATATGTATGTCTAGCATTGGCCAGCATTATTGAATCAATGGGAACAGGGAGTATTCAGAATACCTATCAATGTGTGTACCTATAAACTCTAAAGACCAGGCACTCCTAGTGACTCATGCCATTGTATGCGGCCTTATCTTCAACAATAGGTAGTTTTCTAACCACTAACCTTTGCTAAAGGAATATGGAATCTAGTGACACCAATAATCATAACAAATGTGAACTTACAAAAATATTTTCTCTGTAGAAATTTTGAGAATGTTATTATCTAATTAGGGTAATTTATAAGTAATTTTAAATAGACATTGGTATTTTTGTTTTTATGACTTACCAGAACTCTGTTGTCTACTTTATCTCCTCTTGATTCCATCCGAATAAGGGATTTATAAAGAACTTTAACATTCTTTCCGAGTACGTTACTAATGCTGTCTGAAAGAGAATCACAAAGATTTTGTTGTACCAAAACTGGTTCAGCATTACTCATACAAACTTCCAACAATATTTCGTGAAGAGAGGGTTGATAAAATTGTACAGTGGTATCAGTAATCATACTTACCACTTAATTCAGTGGAAATTTGCGATTTTAGAGACATTTTTGCGATCTTTTTTAGTGTCATCACTCTTATCTTTGTAAATATTTTAAAACACTACTACTCCATTGTTGTTAAAAATTGCAAGAGTAAAATAAATGAGGCATGTAAAATGTAGGACTAATTACACAAAATTGAGCATTTCTTTAAACATAAAATTATTATTTTTAATTTGCAAAACAAAATCTAAGACAAAACACCCTTCGATCAAATGACAACCACAGACTGACAGAAATTGACACTAATTGACAGATACGAAAAAAAAAAATTTGCTAAGGCAAAGACACAGATTAAATTAATTATGTTCTGTCTACACTCTACATCCACCAATCCGCAAATGTTCTGTCTATACTCTACATCCACCAATCCGCACTGGGTCAGCATGGTGGATATGGCCCAATCACGCCAGGTAATGTTCACTTAAAAAAAATGAACCGTAGCGGATGACAGCTCTAGAATTCATTTTGACATTCTCTCCCCCTCTCAAGCCCTCATCACCCCCGTCAGAGGCCCGTGCACCCACGTGACCCCGCCCCCGGCGTGCGTGCGGTAGGTATGCTCGATCCAGGTGCGTTGTATCGCAATGGATCGTATCGCAGTGTCGTATCGATCCAGGTATCGATCCGCTTGTTTCGATACGATATTTTGGATCGATCCGGTATCGTAACATTATTTAAAAAAATGTAACTTATTGCCTATTGTAACATCAAAGTTTATTTTCCTAGATAAACAGTAACTTTTTTACATCGGCCAATGTTTAAGTGGCAATGTACGCAGAAATAAAAATTTTGAAAGCCGCTCTGTGTTGAGATGATACGATTTTGTTGTTTCGATACTATATTTTGGATCGATCTAGTATCATATCATTATTAAAAACAAAACATTTTGTTGTTTTGATACGAAATTTGGAATCGATCCGGTATCATATCATTATTTAAAATAAATAAATTGTGTTGTTTCAATACGATATTTTGGATCGATCCGGGATCGTGCCATTACTTAAAAAAACTTGTGTTGTTTTGATACGATATTTTGGATCTATCCGGTGTATAAATAATAAAAAAATAAATTGAGTTGTTTCGATACAATATATTTATTTTTGAAAATGATCGGTCATCACAAGATAAATCATGCTGAAATCAAAAGTAATTGAAATAAATGACACATTAGAAACTTATTTAACAAAATCTACCCCTGAAGAATTATTTTAAATTAGTGTAATATTAACTTATTAGTTGTTACAGTTACCTTACTCTGTAGTTAAGAAATGCAATATTAATATTATGGTTAGGTTTGTGTACAATCTATATAATTTTGTTTTCAATTAATTTGATTTTTAATATAGTTTGTATCGATCCACTACTGGATCGAATCCCATTGTATCGATACAAATATCGGGTGGATCATATCCTTTCGTATCGATCCAGACAAGTATCGGATCGGATCGAACATCCCTAGCGTGCGGTCATTGTGACTTGTTTGTGTTGATTCAAGTGTTTGCGTTGATTAATTTCCGTCTCTTAGAATCATAGGGGCGGTGTTTGAAATGACATGGCATTATTGCTATGCCGATAAAGTTCAAATTAAAAGCCCTGCCTAGGAGACGTTTGAAGTTTGTCCACCATCTTTGTGAAATCAAATTTGACATTTGATCAGCAGTTCTAGTGTCATTTGTGTCTAGATTACATAGCAGTTTCTATGGATTTTCGACGCCATGTTTGTAGAATCATGCATCACAACTTTTTTACTTTATGTCGCTTCTACTGTTTTTCCTTATTCTGAGCTTAGAATCCACAAATATTGTCAATGCAGTGCCTATCTTTATTAGTTTGCGATGCGGTACCTTACAGTTTTTTTTTGTCGTTGGCTTGCCTGCGTTGATGAGAAGAGTTTGCGTCGATTAGTTTTCGCCTCTTCCATCCCACAAACATTTTGGAAATGTATTGAAAGTGTTGTGTACCCGAATGCAGCAGTTTACAACAGGACGTTAAAATGCATAAACCTTCAAATGAACAATTAAAAACTCAGTGGTTGGAGTGCTTAGCCCTTGAAGATGTTGGTGAAGTGAAGAACATTTTTGTTTGTCCCAAAAAATTTGAGGCAAGATTTGTTTTAAACAATAAAAAATTCAATAAGTGATTCATTGCAGTGTTTAATTTTAATCCTTCTAAATCCTCTCCTTAAATGAAATAGGATAGGTATATGTATACCTACAATAAAAGAGATCTATATGTGTAGCTAGCTATACCGTTATATATGGATCTACATATATCTATATACTTATAGGATGTTGTAACGTGGATGAATAGTGCGAAATGAACATGCTAAAAAATTTAAAAAAAAAGATACGTCATTTTCAATTCTAGCATACGGTCAAACGCCGAACTATGGCACATGGCGGTCTGAACTTGTTCTCTTATTGGTTTGTGGGCCCAATCACCTTTCGTGGGTAGGCCTACTTCCTGCAGTGGACTATTAAAAAGGCTGGTACAGTACACTCTACATCATCAAAATATGCTTAAAAAGTGGCAATAATGTTCACTCAGCCACAATCAATTGTGATCTGCCGTAAACAAAAAAAAATTGAATGTCACAATATCACAAACTTCACTATCAGACTATTGTTTTTCATCTTTCATTTTATCATTGTGATTGGTCATAAAGAAAAGGAACTGTGTTTATCTCAAGAATTCCATAATTATTTTTATATGACTGATAGTTTTCGCATTAACAAAATCGAAATTTAATAAAATTACATTGATATGAACAAAAATTACGAAAGATGCACCCATTGCAATCGACGCAAATGGCTTGCTACAGGTTGCCTTCGAAAATGGATTAAGCCTACTGCGATGGAATGTAAACATTTTCAAAGAAATCTTGATAATAAAAGGGATTTCAGCAACTCAGACTTGGTCAATGGTGTATTTCTAAGTGACCGAAAGACGTCTGTAAACACCAACAAGTTTGTTAAATTCTGGAAAAACAAACTTTTTCTCACTGGCAGCGTACGGACACTACAAAGATATTTCGGCAGTAAAAATGCTGGAAGCGAGTACATATGCAATCTAAATAAGGGATGCGACCCTTCTACATCGTCAGAAAAAAGAATCGTCACTGCTATAGCATATGAACACAAGAAAGATGCACATGATATACATAAACAGTCATCAAAATGTCAACACTCTGATGGGCATCTGGTGTTGCGTGGTCACCACCACCATGCGTCAATTGAAACCTGTGCAATTTATTGTCAACTCTCCAAGTATGGCATCTTTCTTATAATAATATTTTTCTAATAGAATACAAGTTACTCATCTAAACTGAATTTATGTTACAGACATGGCTGGTATTGGGGCAGCATAACTTCATGTGAAGCTGAAGAGTTGCTAGCAGGCCAACATGACAATGTCTTCCTCGTCAGAGATTCAAATGACTTGAGACACATTCTGTGTGTCTCATTTCGATGTGTAGGGCGCACTTTGCATGCTCGACTAAGACATGCAAATGGTCTGTTTTCACTAAACAACGAGACATTTGTTCCTGCTAACAGAATATCCGAACATTGTGCAGCTGTTGATGTTAAATCTAATCTCTTTGAAATGCCAGTTAAACTAGCAAGACCACTAAACAGGTATACATATTATATTATGTTAAGAAGATTTTGAGCCTCCTACAAAAGAATAGCATTTCTATTGTTCTACATTTGCAGTGGCCTCGAACCAACAGATTTTTTGGTATTTCTACTGATTTGGCACCTATCCTATCGAAACACCAAAATGAAGCAATTTTTCAACAATATCTGATTCTTAAAAAATTCTCCCAGTTTTATACCACATTTCAAGTTTCCAACAAAAAAATGTTGTTTATTGGGACAGATTCTACCGAATTTCAAGTTTTCAACGCTTAATAATTCATGTTTCAGATTTGCTAAGTTGGATTCCCTTCAAATGATCTGCAGATTTGTCATCCGTCAAACAGTATCTGGCAGTGAATGGAACAGTCTCCCTCTTCCGCCCAACCTGATCAGATATATAGCGACAGGCAGCGACTATATCATACCCTCATAGCTAAGGACTGGAACACTGTGCCTTCTTTGCATTATCACTATTGTAAGTCTATTTTACCAATATTATTCTGTCTAAATGTATCTATGTATATTGTATGTGAATTTTATATGAAAACAAATATTTTAATAAAGATTATGGACTTATGATTATTATTTTCATTTAAATCTATTTTCATATCCAAAAAGAAATTCACTAAAAACTTAACTGATGTAAAAATCTCAATAGTGCATAAGGAAGTGATAGTGATATAAGTACCAAACAAAATATAATGAAACTATTTTATTCAATAAAATTAAGTATCAGCTTTCATACTAACTAAAATAACAATAATAATACTTGTCAGGGTCTTCATTACTTCAGTGGGTTGATGCCAAGGATATTCTTAGCCTGTAAAAATATTTTTAAAATTATTTATGATAGACTGGCATGCTGATTAGCATAAGATTTAACAGATGCCTTTGCTGAAAATCCGAACAATCTATGTCCTGTCAGAAAATAAACAAAAATGAAACAATACACACCGTTACAAAAGCAGCACTCAACGTTTGTGGTGCTGCTGCCACTGGATTCAAATCAAGAGCCATCTGCACAAGCTGAGCATCTCTAATTCTTGACGACACAAAGCTTCTGGTAGCGCTGTTGTCAGAACTTTTGTCAGTGAGGTAGAATAACTCAGCAGTTTTATAAATGCCAGCCAGACCAACTCGGCGAACATACCAATTGAACTGAAAACAGGATAGATACCTTTATACATTGTTGTAACTAAATGATTGAAGGAATTCAGCAGTTTCACTGGCAGGGTACAAGTTCATGTTTTATATACATTGTTGTAATTAAATGATTGAAGGAATTCAGCAGTTTCGCTAGCAGGGTACAAGTTCATGTTTATTTTTTATCTTTGTATGTAATGAAACACCATGATTTAATGCAGTGCAGTGACTTACGTCAACGCTTCTATCACCAGAATGATAGCAAATATCATCCACCAGTGACAGTAATGTAGCTAGGCAGTTAGGAACATTGCTCGGCAATGTTTGGACTGCCATTGCTTTGGGCCATGTGCTCCTGAAATAAATATTTACATGATTAGCAATGATAACTATGTTAAAAATGTTAATAGAAATAAGACGCAAACTTACTTGTATGGTTCAATCATCAATAATCTGGTCACAATAGCATTTTCAACAAATTTGGCAGGTACTTTCCCATCTTTCAATTCTTCTTTTGGCCACTATAATAGAAACATTGGTTTAACATTAATGAAGCATTGGATTAAGATTATGAATGCTACATAAGATACTTACAGTTTTCATTAGCTCAACCAATTGTTCATTACATTTAACATTGAAGTAGTGAACCAAATCACCTCCTCCATTGGGAAATAGACCATGTGTTATAGTTGGATAGCCAGCTGCTTTAGCTCCTGCACTCAACGATTCTACAGACCATCCACTTTTAGGGACGAACTCTAGAGCTCTCTCTAAGATGCGAGTCTTTACATTGTCCTCATACTCATCTTGTTCTGTAGATGAAATAGTTGTAGGGGCTTTATGTTCTATTTCTTTGGTAACCTCGCTGTAGTTTCTAGTAATTCTATGAATATTATTAACAGGAACATAACTGAGAGGCAGAGCAACTCTACGGCCAGCTCGCATAACTGTTGACAAAATTAAATACTTTTGAATCTTATCCAATATAATACTAGATGCAAAACATATGCTATGAGGTAGGGTATTAATAATAATTAGTTAAAAAAACTCATTAATGCTCTAAACATGTATTCAAAAAGTTGAGATTTGCTGATGATTATATCATAAAGCAGTATATTATGATTACATCAAAAACACACATGTATCATCTTATAGTAAAACTAATATGCTATTATAGTAAGTGATCAACTTCTAATCACATGGTCAGAACAATGAATGGTTCCCTGTAATTACTGAATATCTATAATCATTTTGTCTTGCAACATCTACACAATCAGTTATTTTAACACAAACACATTAGTTTAATGTTATATTTAGTTGGCATGAAAATAATTTTAGAAGAGTATTGAGCTTTTCTGGTTTGCATGTAGCTTAGTCCACTTCAGCATATTGTTTGATACATTCATTTAGTCTTGCAACAAGCCCTTCTATCAAATGGAATGCATTCAGGGCAGATTCTATGATTTCCTTCTTTCTTTCAGGGGGAATGGAATCCAAAACAGTTCCTCCAACACTAAGAGTCACTCCAGGCATATCTTTTCCTTCCATCACATCCTTCAATTTGAGCTCATAATGAGCTTTAGACATCTTCAGTGCAGTCACTAATACATCTAAATAATCTGTCTCAATCATTGGAGTGATATCTCTGATGCCAGTGATGTTGTCTTTATCTTTCAAAACCAAGAACCTCAGGAAGTTCAATGCAGTAATTATTTGATCAGCCAGCTCCATGAGATCAGATTCTGCTCCATGTGGCAGATAGCACATTTTCTTTATCATTGCAGTCAAATGGACTTTATTAAAGCATTCATTCAAAGTTGGTTCTTTAAAAGCTTCAATAAGAGCCTCTTTGTACAGATTTATAGAATACCCTATCATGCCCGAGTGGTTGGATGATTCAATCAAGTATTTTGTGAGTATACATCTTCCTTTAAAGTCAAACTTTTTTATGTGATTGCTAATTGATTGAAGGGCAGCCTTGCGCAGGGTTTGGTAGTTGCAATATATTGCAACATTTACTAGTCTTTTGCACATGTCAAAATGGATTGAAGATGTGAGGACTTGATGGGAAGTGTTTTCTCCCATGCGATTATTCAGTGCTTGATACAGAGCAAATGCTTTTGCTAAAGGGCCATATTCAGTAAATTTCAGGAAGTGGTTAACCACTAGCATTAAAGTGTGAATGACATATTCAGTATTGTAGACCTGTGGCATTGCAGAGTCAGGTATGTCAAAATGTCCCGAATACACAACATAGAAAAATCCAGAATATGTGCTCATATTCATTCTTTCCGATGTTTCAAATGGAGACAGCTCATTGCCATCTGTGTAGCGAAGTCTGGTCTTTTCCTTGTATTCCAAATTGCTTAAAAATTTTAGGACATCTTTTTCTAATTTGCAAATATCTTCAATAATAGTTTGACAAGCTTGTCTTGCTTCACTTTTTGCATTAGCGTTAGGATCAATATCAATGAAAATCATGGGCTTCCCGAGGAGGCTGATGAGGAATTCAGAAAGTATCTGCTTTGTTTTAGCGATGGAGCTGTTGTTAGTAGAAAGAATTTCTTCAACAAAAGGTTGGTAGAATGCTATCACCATTGTGTACACTTTGGTTACTCTTCTAATATTTGGGTCATTGTCAATCAATTTGCGCTCATCTTCTTCCAATTGATGTTCAGTCAATTTAATCTTTTCAATATAGTTGGATATTGCATACAAGCACCATTCTATTGATCTTTTCTTGTTTACCATCACCTTTTTCAGCAACTGCTGAATAACTGGTAGGATAATACCAAACTGTGCATCATTTTTAGCAAGTTCCAAGCGCTCAATGAATTCGAGCAGAGCATCTTCAGATGAACATTTCTCCAGTACTGCTGATATTAACTGCTCACAAGCACCATATAAAGATGGTTTGATGATGATGGTGTCGTCTTGAATTTTCTCAACTACTGCTGCAACCACCTCGTAGCAATAGTCACTAAAACGTTCTTTACGTGTTTCATTTAGAGCGTTAAGAGCTTCTTTATAGTTTCCTGAATCCAATGACGATGAAATGAAGTTGACAATTTCCGTAGTGGCATCCATGGTGAAGTATGAGAAAGAGTTACGTTTTCCACAGAACTCTGAAATTGAATTTTATCTAATTTGTAATAAAACTTAGAACCAACTCAGTAAAATATACTGAGCAGGTTTCACAACATAAACGTGTAAAAAAAAGTACGGCCTCACGAGTAGTACAAATACTTACAATTATATATCCTTGGTAACTTGCTCATGTTTTTCCAATTTCAACCCAAACGATTAATATTGATTCTTTGAGTGCTTAATGCTGGATGATTACAAAATTATTTTGTAGTTTCTACAATGAAAATGAAATTAGTGGAAAAATTCTCTTGAAAAATCGAAAATCGTCGGTGTCGGCCGCAAATACACATCACATGTCAAAACAAACCGTGACAATGACATTGACTTATTTCTATTTGCCAATGGACCATGGATGTAGCAATTCAATTTTCCCAAACGTTTTTTATGCACTCTGTAATCTCTACACGATCAAGCCCAGAATTTTCATTGATCAAGCCTACCCAGTTATTGCAGCGAAGGCTTAAAAGTACTGTGTGTGTTTATGAGCAAGATATACGAGCTTACCAAAAATGCCAATTTACTTTGTGCTTATTCCAGAACATTATTCAGAGTTGTAGATTTTTTATGAATTCGAAACAAAATACCTACATAATCAATATAATTAAAAAATCGTTACAAAGGAGCCCTTAAATATTTTTATAAGAAATCAGCTGATTTTTCACTTGTGGATTTTAAAAGATCATAAAAATATCTATGCACTTGTAGTGCTATAAATGCCACAATGTCAAAAAGACCCGAAGTCTTGAAACGAAGTTTTTTTATCCCTATTCAAAACCATTTTCTTTTGTTTTTTGACGTGACAACGTCTTATAAATTGGTTTGCCGGGTGACACTTCAAGAAACTGCGTTACGCTCCGCTCACGTTATGCGCTCTCATTCGCCTCATTCGTCTCAAAGTCGTTGTCACGTAAAACTTTCGCCCGTATACCGACTTTACAGGCAACCAATTTTTTTAACGCAAATAAGACCGCGTTTGGCCACCGACTCGCCTGATGGTAAGCGACGTTGTGGTCGAAGATGAAGCACGCATACCTAGAAGATACCTATTCACTCTGACCTTGAAAAGCTTTAGATTATATCTCTTAGGAAGCAGGAAGACTGTTCCATTCCCTGGCGGTACGAATCAGAAATGTTGAGTCAAACCGCTTCGTGCGTATCGAAGTAAAATCGACAATGTAGGGGTGGTAATGTGGCGTCCTCCTACTTGTCCTGTAGTAAAAAGGGGATGGTAGGATAAGGTCATGTTTTTTATAAAGCCAATGCAACGCCCAAAACTATTATTTTATTGATAACTATCGACCCGCCTCGGCTTCGTACTGGTGTATTATACATGTAAACCTTCCTATTGAATCACTCTTATCTATTAAAAAAACCGCATCAAAATCTGTTGCGTAGTTATAAAGATATAAGCATACATGGGGACAGACAGCGGGAAGCGACTTTGTTTTATACTATGTAGCGATACATAGCCAGGAAGAGAGAGAGAGAGTGATAGTGTTGTAGTGATAGTGATTAAAAATTTTATTCCCTATTGTTTCCCTAAAATGCCTAACTTTTCCCCAAATATAGGGTAATGCGGCAATGATTTTAGATGTGAACCCTGTTTTGACAGTTCTGACTTTCTGAGTTAATCAAAATAGCCAGCGCGAATTAATTTTATTATTTATTTTATTTAATTAAACCGTACAATAAAAATAATATACCTACCGGTTACCACAACAATGGCTACAAAGCAGAAAAATATCTTTACTCGAAGTAAACCGCTGATGAAAATTTATAGCGGAGTTGATGACGAAGGAAAAGAGGTAGGTAATCGGCCGCTAAATGGGGCGTTATTCTTCTATTCTTGCTACTAGAATACAAAAACGACTGTTTTGAAGACGATCTTTCATACTGAATAGTTCTAATCGTTCAGTCAATTTAAAGTATATTAAATTCGTTCGTGAAGTTAAAGTATGTATAAAAGTTTGTGAATAAACTTTAAGAAGCTTTAACCTGAGTTCTGCGATTTCCAGGTGGAAGTCCGTGAAGACGCCGAACAGCTGGTGAAGTGGCACGAGATCTCCGACGCGCTGGTCGCGGCCGGCTATTATCGCGCTCAGCTTCAGGGCCTATCAGCATTTGACAAAATAGTTGGAGGGCTCACTTGGTGCATAGAACTGTGCGATATAGACGTGGATGTCAGTCTACTGTTTGAGGAAAATCTCACCATTGGAAAGAAAATGTAAGACCTGAAATAAAACTGTTAAATTCAATGCCAGCTAGTTATAGTACCTAATAGTACCTAATAGCCACATCATTATATTCATTTTTATCTCACTACCTAAAGTCTAAACCATAAAAAATAAAAATTAGTTAGTATACTTTTTAGTTATACTTACCTAAAGTCTGTAATTTTTAACCTGATTATGTATTAAAATTTTCTTTCAGAGCTCTAACTGAAAAGATTGTGAAAGTACTACCATCGATGAAATGCCCCTACATTATAGAACCTCATCAGATCCAAGGGTTAGATTTCATAAACATATTCCCGCTAGTGCAATGGCTTATCAAATACTCGAGTGAGTTCCGAGAAGCAAAAGAAGATGAACTTCGTAAGTTTGCCATCATGCAGTATGATAAGAGTCATATATTTGAATTGGACAGAGAAAAGTTTCTTCAAAAGGAAAAATTGCTAAGGAATTTGGCCGCTGTACAGAATCTTTACAAGCCGTGTAGGGTTCGTAAGAGGAAAGGTGGATTACCGTCAAATGAGTTGGAACAAGTTAATGCAACACTCTCCGAGTATGATCAAAGAACATTGATGCATGTTTCTACTAACAAGGAAGAGACGAAAAAAGATGAAGGCCTGGATTTCTTGGTAACATTTTGTTTCATGATTCTCTTTCAAGTTTCATGGTTTCTTTTAGATCACTTGCATTTTTGCAATTTAGATTTGTAAGGTCAGTTCAGTTATTTTCATAGTTGAGGTTTACTGGAGAAAAAAACCACCAACCAACCAGTTTTTGTGTAGGTACCTAGATTTCTACTTATATACAATGGCTTTATAGTTATTGATAGATTCGTAATGTCAAATTCTTATTTTTTTAATATTAGGGCTGCCAGAGACTACATATACATATTTTAAATACATACTTATATAGATAATATGTAAATAACACCCAGACACAGAGCAAACACCTATGTTCATCACATAAATATTTGCCCTGGTTGGGAATCTAACCCAGTGTGGGTTTAATTCCTTCTTTGACCAGGAGTCAGGGTCAGTAACCACTGAGCCACCGAGGCAGTCAATCTTATTATTCATAATGTATATGACGAGACATGGAAGACATCATCATCATCATTAGTTTGATGCGCTTACTCGCGTGGGTATACGACGAAGACGCATAATTATATTGTAACACTGCCACTTTAGAATAATCCGTAATTGTAATTCGTAAGCAATCCGCCTAGCACGAGATGCTCTTTTCGGGACCCGCTCCACTGTACGTGGAAACAGGACCGACCGCGCTTCTCGTAACACTGCTGGCTGGGCGTTCCGCTAGAGTGGTAAATCACTCAATGCACTAGATGGCGCTAAGTCGATGACTACAGACATATAAATATTAATGTTTTTGTTTCAGTATGATTATGAAAAGACACTAGCTGATCCATCTAAAATCACTACAGAAGTAAGTGACAATTATTTTAATTGTACTAATCTCTCTCTTGGATGTATATCCTATATATGTAGTTTAAAACCAATGTATAAATTGTATGTAAACAACTTTCTTAAAACTAAGTGTGCTTTATCCTAGACCACAAATCAAGTAACATGTATTGAATTGTGATCAAGTAAGGCCATACAAAGTATATACATACTTACAAATTACCTAGTTCAAACACATTATTCATAATATGCAATGTGTAATATGTAAAAAATCGTATGGTAATGGTATGCTAATAGTGGCCTTCATATTAATAATCGGCCAAGTACGAGTCGGACTCGCGCACGGAGGGTTCCGTACTGTATGGGAGCCCCCCTTAAATATTAATTTTATTTTAATTTTGTTATTTATTATTAAAGTGAATATAAAACTAAATATTCTGTGAAAATTTCAAGCATCTACCTGTTACCATTATTAATATAGAGCGAAAAACGTCTAAAAAATCAGGTTTGTTGTTTGGGAGCCCCCCCTTAAATATTTATTTTCTTTTCTTTTTAATATTTGTTGTTATAGCGGCAACAGAAATACATCATCTGTGAAAATTTCAGCTGCCTAGCTGTCATGGTTCATGAGATTCAGCCCGGTGACAGACAGACAGACGGACATCGAAGTCTTATACTCTATTCGCCGAGACGAGTTAGTAGAGCGCTATCTCACTCACACAATTTTTGAACTGCGATTGGTCAGTGATAAACGCTAAGACGGTGTACACAGTGCGAGTACTTTTTAGTCTACTCGTTATTCCCGTACTGTGCAGACGTGTTCTTACTTGTGACTGTATGGTCAACTCGTGAACTGGTTTGTGTATTAGATTTTATGAAATGGAAAAAATGTATAGAGCATGTCATAGAAATAGTTGAGCCCAAAATGGATGCCATGGATAGAAATGTATAAGTAATGACAGAAAGATTCGTTATAAATGTAGGAAACGACGACAGTAGTGATACGTCGTCGGAGAGTGATGATACGCTATAAATTTGTATAGTAAAATATAATAAAGTAAGTAAATTTAATAATTAACTCTCGATTTTATTGCTAGCCTTCATATCCATCAGTTATATTAAAAAATTTCATATTAAACAAAATTTTACCAAATAAATGGCTCTCAAATACGACAGATGAAGTCGCAGGTATAAACTAAGCGAACTTTTAAGAAGCTCAGTGTGATACTACTACACGGGACTTATCGCGCAATAAAACTTGAGATATGAGCTAATTAAGTACCTCTTTTAGTTTTATTGCGCGATAAGTCCCGTGTAGTAGTATGATAATGTGTTCAAATCGCGAAAGTTTAAAAATAACACAAGCGCAGTGTGAACGCGCATTTACATTTCTAAGGTATTGTTAACGCCCACTGACCATAAAAAAGTTTTTTTTTGTCCTTGTCATTTGTATGATAATGTGTGATAGAGAAGGCGCTATACTAACTCGTCTCGGCGAATAGACTATAGTAATAGGGTCTCGTTTTTCCCTTTGGGTACGGAACCCTAAAAAAGGCGTCATAATAGCATGCGCAGATCCAGGCAAATACTAATCATGGATAAAATATATGAATAAATTATGAACAGATTTTGATGATTCTTTTTTTAATTGGTAGATCGTACTTCAGAGGTGGTCCCATTCTCGAAATCGACTGAGTTGTTTTTGAAAAAAAAACAATAATTTAAAGATTACTGCGTCGATGATACATTAATTAGTGCGAACTACTCGAATTACACTGTTAAAGTCGGTTATACAATTTGTAGCGAAAAAAAATTGTTATACAGGGTTATTTCGAATCAATTAGCATCCTTTTAGGGGCTTATTCTGTACATCAAAACTAACAACTTTTGTTCTGCGACTTTTTTCCCTAACTCAAAAAAAAATCAGCTGTTAATCAAAAATTTTTTCTGAGTTTTGACAAAAGTCGCAGAACAAAAGTTGTTAGTTTTGATGTACAGAATAAGCCCCTAAAAGGATGCTAATTGTTTCGAAATAACCCTGTATATGTAATGAAATCTTAAAGAAAAAACATCTATAACTCTCATATGTCACTATTTCAGACTGACAGATACACAAAAGACCATGAAACAAACGCAGACAGCGGCAACACAAAGATTCACTACGCAGTGCTACATTCAGAACTCACCGGCGAAGTGTCAAAAGAACTAGAAGAGAGTGAAAAAATTAAATATTCACATGACGTGGACAAGTTGACGAGAGCCGTGGATACTTTAGAAAATGAAGTTGACTCATGTAAAAAAAATCATGAAACGAGAATGGAAGAGGCTAAGAATAAGTACACTGATGTCCTCGGGAAATTGAAAAAGATTACTTATAAGTTAATGAAATCTGATGACTATAGGTACAAATTATTTCCCTTGTTATTTATCTTTGTTATAGAATTATTTTCATTTTAAAGTAAAAATGTATTTTTTGTTATTAAAATGTATTATGTTTCTCATTTCAGTGATAAGAATATTAAAGAATTTTACAAATCCTTGAAAGAGATGGCGACAGAGAGAAATGAACTGCTGCAAGTGATTCAACATAGAGATAGAGAGCATAAAAAGCTTCAGGAGGAGTTGAGGTATTTAATTACAACATATTTTTATGCATTGTCTACACTTAGAGATTGGTCAGATGGGGTGTGGTATCCGATGCGCGATAGCGCGCTTAGGTTGTGTCCAGTGAGCGCGTTTTCTTATCGATAATCCCGAGAAATACTCGTACACACGTTCTATTCTATATTCTGTTCTACGCGCGTACTATGCGCGATTGCATCTGGAGAACTATAAGTGAACTTCGAACGGCTATAGTACGCATACGAAACTACGGATAAGTACTCAATACAATCGTCAGTTTCGTATATATACGTCCTACACATTCGAATGTTCTATTATAGATCCCTTTGACGGAAATATTGGAACTCGTAGAGTTTGTGCAAAAAGAGAACCGTCATGGGCTTACGGAGAACTAACAATAAGTTTTTAATCAGCAGCCAAGGTACCGACTACTTGGTAGTCGCGAGTACTGATGAAAACCGAATTGGTGTCTACCAAGTATCAAACACTTTTAGGTGTACTAGCAATGAATGAGTGTTGTCTACGTAACAAATTAGTAAAATGGCACACGGGCGACCTCACCTACGACGCTTTTCTTTTTGCACAAACTCTATAATTATGTGGGAATCGCGCGAGCGTAAACTCGCGTAAGTTGCCCTTTCTGGACGAGGTCTTAACTCAAATGTCAGAAGAGGCAACAAAAATAAAACTCGTTTTGAACACAAATGTGACCAGTCGCGTCAGCGTAAACATTTCAATGAGTTCTCACACGACACAAATGTGTAAATTTAAAAAAAAAATAGCTAATTTAAAATAGTAATGCTTGTATTGCCGTCCCGTTGCGTGAATCTGAATACTGTTTAGGTTCCATTTTTTTACCATCAGGCGCGAGGATCTTCTAACGTGGATTCATTTGCTTTAAAAAGATCTCCATATACATTTTCAGAGTAGCACAAGACCCAGAGCAGGCTGTAAATGAAGATCTGCCTCTCAGTCCGTCCGAACAGAAAGAGTTCCACGAGAGGGAAGAGAAGCTAAAGTCATTCATTACAAGCATGAGACTAGAGCTCGCCAAGCTGAACCGGGAGATGTTAAAATATACCGTGGCTATAGACGAGGTGCCCGGCACGGCGGAGCTGCTCCAGTATGAGAAAAGATTCATGGAACTCTATAACCAAGGTTATTATCAATATCTCATCAGCCCGTATCCTCCTGCTGCGTATACACTCTCTTTTTAACCGACTTCAAAAAATAAGGTTCTCGTTTAGACTGTGTTTTTTAGGGTTCCGTACCCAAAGGGTAAAAACGGGACCCTATTACTAATACTTCGATGTCCGCCTGTCCGTGTGTCCGTCTGTCTGTCACCGGGCTGTATCTGATGAACCGTGATAGCTAGGCAGCTGAAATTTTCACAGATGATGTATTTCTGTTGCCGCTATAACAACAAATACTAAAAACAGAATAAAATAAATATTTAAGGGGGGCTCCTATACAACAAGAGTTTTTTTCTCGCTATTAATAACGGCAAGAGGAATGGAGCTTCCATACGGTACGGAACCCTTCGTGCGCGAGTCCAATTTGCACTTGGCCGATTTTTTATTTTTGTATGTATGTTAGCCGATTATGAACCGATTTTAATGATTATTTTTTTGTTTGGTATAGAATAGAATAGAAACGCTTTATTGTTCACACAATCGAAAATATTACAATAAAAGAGTACAATATAATTATAATAGTGCGACAATCGGCGGCCTTATCGCTTAGAGCGATCTCTTCCAGGCAACCTGATTAAGAGAGGAAAGGATTATAGAGGAAGGTAAGGGACGGGGTTTACAATAATAGCGAAATTAATTGAAACAAAATAAAGAATACTTGAATAAAGAGTCATAAATACTTTTACAAAATATATACATACATATCAATTATATCATAACACACGTACATTCAAATACTACAATAATAAAACATGCATACACATACTAATACTAAAATAAAAATAACTAATAAAAATGCTACATACAAATTAATAAATTTAATAATAAATAAATATGATAAATTAACTAGAAATGACTTTCTAACATGGAGGCAACTGCGATAAATAAAATTTTATGACTTGCTCCTTAAACACAGCAAGAGAAGGAGCACATCGAATAGGAACAGGTAGCGCGTTCCATAACTGAACAGCTTGGAAAGCAAAGGACCTGCCGTAAAATAATTCGGAGCGGGCAGAAGGAGTCATGAGGGTAAAGTTTTCTTTGGACCGGAGGGGAAGGGAGTGGGAGGAGTGCCAGTAGGTAAACCGTTCTTTAAGATAACGGTATATCATACTTCAGAGGTGGTCCCCATTAAAATTACATGTATCGCAATCGGAAGAGTCGTTTTTGAAAAATCAACAATGATGTGAAATTTACTACACCGATGGTGCATTGATTCGTGCGAACTATTCGAATTCTGTACACGTTTGAAGACGGCTATGCCATTTTTGGCGAAAACTAGTTATTCGCTTGAAGGCGACAAGGTTTATACAAGTCGCTAGCGTAGCGAGCACTTCTACTGAGTGAGAGAGAGAAGAGAAACTCAGTGGCGTTGCGTGTCTCTCTTGCCTATGTACGCGCTGGTGTACTCGCCCCTTAAGACGCTGTCTGTGTGAAGTGCAAGGAGTTGCTACTCAAAGATGCCTGAAGTAGCTGATCTGCCGCCGACGTGCAGGGGTCTCGAAGTAAAACTCCGGAATCTTAATTAGTCATTGGCTTTAAGTAGCCCTTTTATTCACAAAATAATCCAGTACAATTCAACCGTTAACTGCTTCGATCAGGAATACACTGTACACTCACTTTTCACTACTAGTTAACTTGCCGAGATCGAATTGTAGATTATAACTGTTCGCTTTGCAAATTAATACTGATTGTCGGGCGATCCGCGTCCCCTTATATACTAAATCAACTACTTGGCTGTTCGTTCCCCTGACCAATCAGAGCACTCCGAATCTTCGAGATCCTTCCTCGGGGCCTAAGTAGGTTGCGATTTAACGGGAAGGTTCTAGAACACATTTCTGGAAAGTTCTATGAAACGAACATGATAGAACTCGAATGTTCGAGAACCTTCTCTTCTTTCTAAGTAGGTTACAATGAATCGGGAAGTTTCTAGAACACCTTTCTGGAATGTTCTATCAATCGAACTCGAATGTTCGAGAACCTTCCCTTCTTTCTAAGTAGGCTAACTTACAATGTATCGGGAAGGTTCTAGAACACCTTTCTGGAATGTTCTATGAATCGAATTCGATCGAACGGCAAAAAACAAGTAAAAATCTAATCTGAACTAATTCGAAACTGTAACTTAAACTATTTTATGTCCGAATTAGTGTTGATCGCCGACATCGCTATTCTTTCTGGTCCTGTAAAAGCCAAATCCATTGTAAGCCGACTTCCGACCATCAGGCTGGTGGCCTGACATCATCTGATATCTATATCATGTTTTATTTCCGCTTTAGTTTTTCTGTGAATTAATTTTTCATTTTTACGAGTAACTCCGCTTACTCCTACTTATTCTAAATTCTAGTACGACGAAAAAAAGCACCAATGATTTTCATACTTGACCGACGAAACGCAGGAGGTACTCAATTCGACGCGCATATTTTTTTAATCTAAAGCCACGCATGACTTGATTATGTAGTTGTTCGATTTCAATAGTTCTATTTTATAGGAAAGAGTATACTTTGAAATCGGTCCTATTTAAATTTTATCAAAATCGGCTGAGTTATTTTTGATAAATCAACAATATTGTGAAAAATACTACATCGATCCGTACGAAATATTCGTGAATTCTGTACACGGTTCAAGTCGGTCATGGTATTTTTTTGCAAAAATATAATTATGTAGTAGGGGTTAGCTTAATTCTAAAAAAAGTCTTGTCATTCTATTATTTTTCTCTCATTAGTCAAGCGGGCCAGTTGTGATTATTGTTATTTTTCCTTTATTCTGCTATATTATTTTAACGTTTTTCTTTTTCTATTTCCAGTGGCCTCAAAGCATAAAGAAACAAAGCAGTATTATATATTTTACAACACGCTTCTAGAAGTTAAGCTGTACACCTCAAAGGAATTAAGTTTGCTCAATTCCATCTTAGATAATTATGAAGAGTGAGTATTATTATTTTTTATTACGAAAAAACATTTGCTAGTGTATAGCTGCTTAAAATGGTAAAAATTTGAACTCAAATGGGCGAACTCGTTAGACTAAATTGAATGTGTAAACGTATGTGGTAGTTATTATAACTACATGTATGTATCTATAGTGTGGTAAATCTAGACACGCGGCAGCGTGTCCAGCCAAAGTGTTCAAAGAAAACTGGCGACGCAGCGGCCGTGTGTAATATTACACGAACCATTTTTAGCTACTTTTGACCCCCTGACAACTCAAAAACCATTTAGCCTACATACATGAAATTTAGCACATTTACTAAAGTCTTTTAGCTTATCAAGAATCCAAAATTTCATAAATTTTGTTCAATTTATTATTGATATATTACCGTTTAAAAACTCGTGTTTCATTGACTGATTCACTCACTGACTCACTGACTTATAGATCAAAAACCTAACCCACTTCCAGATGACCTAAAATCTTGATATTTGGCACCAAGGTAGACTATCGGGCATAAATAAAGGAAAAAAATCTAAATACTGAAAATTATTGATAATTAGTACTATTAACAAAGTAATTGTAAAATTTACCTAACCAATACTCCAATAAATGGCGGTAGCGTCGCGAGGCACTGAAATTTTCGATACTAGATAACTTTTTCAGAGATAAGTTTACTATGATAATCATGATGTAACTAATAATTATTTCTGAACAAAAAGTTACGATATCTCATCAAAAACATAAATGTGAAATGGGAGCCAAAGTGTCGCCACCAAAAGAATTGAGATCTAACACGGGGCCAAGTGTTCTGTAGAAAATCCTGAAGTTTAAGCTACAAGAATATACCTACAACATTTAAAAGAAATTTACTTATGTAATTCAAGCTCAAGATTTGATTTGGCCAGTTTACACGTACAGACAAATGCTTATTTGCACTGTACTTATTCTTAAACTAGCCCAGTCAAATCACGAGCTTGAATTACATAAGTAAATCCCGTTAGAATGTTGTAGGTATGATCTTGTAGCTTAAACTTTAGGTTTTTCTACAGAACACTTGGCCCCCGTGTTAGATCTCAATTCTTTTGGTGGCGACACTTTGGCTCCCATTTCACATTTATGTTTTTGATGAGATATTAAACCTACATAGAAACTTAGATATTGCAATAAGCTGTATTACTTGCTCAAACCGCAAAGTGAACACATCTGCATAAGTCAGACGTCCCTGGGTAGTAACTAATTTACTCAACTATAGTGTGAACTATAAGCTATGATCTAACGTTTTCCATAACATAGGAAAAGTGCGTACTCAATAGTGTTTTGAGGCCGATAGCAAATGAGATTGTTCGTACACAACATTTACTGTTATCGAACATATCTGTACTACTATGTATTCTAACTTTAGAACCTAGCACTTAAGGAACGTCTGCACCTTAGAACAATAAGTTCTTATTCTGAGGTCTGCACACAAATCTAAGTAAGTACTTCATCTTCAACCACAATGCTCGTTTACTGCGTCCACAATATTCGCTGATATACTATGAGGCGAGTTGGTGGTCAAACGCGGTTTCGTTCGCGATGAAACAATTTTGAATACTTATTATGTATCATAATTATGAACGTTATTTTTATTTTTCCTTTTCAGAGCGATGTCATCGCCAAGAAAAAGAGAAGAGTTCATGACCCAATTCGAGTCGATAGTCGATTGGGTGAACCAAACGGTACGGAAGGTAGAAGACAAGTACAAAATCGAAAAGGAACAGAAGAATCAGCTCTATAGTGAATACTCACGCCTGATGGAGGTACAGAGGCAATACGCGGCTGCGTTGAAGAAATTGGCCCAGGAAAGACAGAAATTTGGTGCGAGATAATCGATATCGGTCTATCTTGGATTAAGGAACTTAAGTGCAATAATCTCCCGCCATTTTGCAATATTATAATATCTAGTCCTGCCCGTATTATGATATGTGCGGTTTTTTAATCACTCCTTTTTATAACAGCTTATATTATTAAAGTAGCTTTTTATGCCCGGTGTATACTCTCGTCAAGGCAACCTGAGATCGATTGATTAATTTACGGAACAAATTGACGATATAGGAAATAATTATTTTTCGCCAAAATGGCACTACCGATTTCAACCGTGTACAGAATTCTAATAGTTTGCACGGATCGGACGGTAGCAATTTTCACATTGTTGTTGATTTTCAAAAACGACTCAGCCGATTTCGATAAAATTGAAACCTCTGAAACATGAGCAACTAATCATCAAAATCGGTTCCTAATTGACGGAGTAGGTAATCGCGTAACATACATAAAAACACACACAGTCGAATTGAAACCTCCTTTTTTGAAGTCGGTTAAAATAACATGACGCGCGTCTTCATAAATTGTCTGAACGATCTTCAGCTGTATCGGCGAAAGTGTACCGACGGCATTACGAAAAGCAAACATTTACAAAGAACGAAGAAAATAATTATGTTGATTACTTATTCTTTGAAATTGAATACTTATTAGCAATTTAGAAAAAAAATGTTATTCTACACTTTTTGTAAAGACATTCCATTTTATATGTATCCCTAAATGTTTATTAAGACTGATGTAAGTATAATATGCTTTTATACAACTTTCCATGCGCAAATCCCGAATAATAGATCTAAAGGCAATTTTGATAATCTTTTATTTTTATTACAAATACAGTTATACAATACTGCTTCTTATAGTTAAGTACATAGATCTGTACATTGCCAAATATAATTAGCTACAATAAAACTTCAATTCTGTTCTTATGGCACGGCTAGGATCCAATATTTTTTATTGCAGCTGAATGTATACAGAGTGTTCGGAATTTATTTGTGATAATTAACATTTTGCTCATCGTAATAAGACAGGAGTCCGTTAAAAAATAAATATAATACGAGCTGATATAAAACAATACCTTCCAACACAATAATTTTTACCCAGTAACAGCAGAATATACCTCTTTATTTTTAATTAAATCACTTCAGTTGCTTTCACTGCTGGACGTAAACTTTCTCTACATTGTTAGATATTTAAAAAATGGAAATTGAAAGCGACTTACAACCGATAGCTTTCTCGCTTCTATGCTTTCAATTAGTTTTCAAAATTGTCTTTACCCTTATAAAATTAGGGTAAAAAATTTAATAATTTTGTCACGTTTTTTGACGAGGTTGGTAGCGAGCGAGAGATATTAATAAAATTTATTTTTGATGAGCCAAAATACACAAGTACGTCAAATACGTGTAAACAAGTACGTATTATTACGTCCACCTATATTCCGAACAGCCTGTATGAAAAGTTTACATAAACAAATTACAAAAAGACTGAAACCCTGTCGAACGTTTGTGAATGGACAACATTGGTCACCAATCAAAGCGTGACCACGTTGCCGTGCGTAGAATGTTGGCTCGCGCCGTGACTGCTATGCGTGTGTGGCTTGTGACTGTGACCGTGTGAATGACTATGCCCGTGGGAACTTGGACTGGACTTCTTGTACATAGTGAAGGAGACCAGCTCTCGATTGGCGTTGGTCATCGCCATAGCGTGCGAGACAACGTCGTAGCCGAAGATAGCGTGCAGTCGGTTCACTACCACCAGCGTGAGGCCCTTCTGCGTTATTCGGACCACTCGCTCCAGGTCCGACGATGTGGCTATCGTCATCGCGAATGTGGAGTTTAATTCCTGTGAAAAAGAAAATATGGGGTTAACACCGGATGGTATTCAGATGGGATGGAAGATGTGACGAAAAAAGGAAACTTATATCTGCATCAACAGAGGGAAACTTTCTTTTGGTCCAGGGGTGATCTTTCATGGATACCACCCCGCCTCGAGGACAGGCATGAATGTTTGTCTGAGAGTCCCGCCGATTGGTCGGTATACCTACTAAAAAGCCTCGAGTGTTCTACCACTGGTGGTGAAGCCGTGGTGGTCTAGTGGTTGTAACGCTGGCCTGTCATTCTTGAGGTCGTCGGTTCAATCCCGGTTCCGTACCAATGAGTTCTTTGGAACTTATGTACGGAATTTCACAACACTGGCTTATCGGTGAAGGAAAACATCGTGAGGCAACCTGCATACGTCAGTAGAAGAAATTCGATGGCGTATGTGAATCTCGTGAAATACAAGTAATGAAGAACCTTGAAGATGGCGCCATTTTGAAATGAAACTGGTGAGTAATCATTATCATATTAATCGTAGAACGTCCTCTTAAGACGGATTTCTAATAGTAATGATAGTATGCGGCACAGAAGAGAGAATTCTGCTGTTCTGTGTCAAAAAATCAATAAATTACCTAGTAGTTCATTTAACAAAAGTCCTGCCTGTTCTCTGATTTGAAGAATCTTCTCACATTGTCGGCAAGAATATTATAAATGCTGTGCGTGGACACTTCTAGACTAGAAGATGACACGTGAGTTTCTTGTTCGTTATTCATATATGGTTTTTGTAAATATATCACGTCGAAGTTCGACATACGTAACTTGGTACCAAGTGTAATGTAATATATTCATACAATGGTATTTTTATGAGCAAATAAAACGGTATGTGACATGAAAAGCAAATTAACTTATGTGGGCATGTTGACATGGTCTAAATAAGTCAATACATACTCGTACTTATATTTGCTATTAAGTAATGGGAGTACGTATTGGTACGTAATTACAATACTTATATACAGGGTTATTCTCTTAGGGTATACTATACCAAAAGGGGGTTATTCAGATCTTCTACTATGGGGCGAATCGGAATTTCGGGAGAAAAAAATCAGCTGTTTTATACTTTTTGTTGATTCTGATTCTGAGTTGCGATTTTGTATGGGACAGTGAATTTTTTTTAAATCCCGGGTTGGCTTAGTATAACCTGTATCATCCAAATGCGAATAACCCTGTATTATACAGGGTCATACGTATTAAACGCAAAACATTTTAAGGGCGGGTCTAGTACATCTAGCTAGACAAACAACTTTTGTTCTAGGACTTTTGGAAAATCACGAAAAATCAGCTTTTTCATACATAAAGTTCGTCAACGCGCGGCAAAATGTATGGAAAAGCGAATTTTTTCTTGCAAAAAAAGTCTTACTCAGTAGTCTTACTTCCTATAAAAGTTGTTTGTCTAGCTATAGATGTACTAGACCCACCCTTAAAAGGTTTTGCGTTTAATACCTATGACCCTTTATAAGTATAGTGGTCGACGGTATCGTCAATATCGCAGGTAAAACATGGAAACGATTGGCAAAAGACCGAGGCAGTAAGCACTACAAGGGAGATGCCTTAGTGGCAGAGGGATAAAGAAGGCTACGGATGATGATGATCATGTAGTGAACTGAATAAACATCAATAACTCCTAATCTATGCCGATTTCGATAGATAGGTTAGCATGTACCTGCCTATGAAATGAATAGTGTTTTTGTTCGAGCAGTTCTTCACGGTTTTATTAATCGTTTCAGAAGTTTTTTAACAAACTCAAAAGGTAGCCGACGTGTTAATTGTTATAGTTTTTACGACCGCGACGTAAGCTGCTGCTATAACTAACAAGCTTTTTTAACCGACTTCCAAAAAGGAGGAGGTTCTATGTTTGTGTGTATGTATTTTTTTATGTGTATGTTCATCGATAATTTCGCCAATTGTGAACCGAATCGAAAAATTATTTTTTAGTTCGAAAGGGTATACTCCCGAGGTGGTCCCATTTAAATATTACAGAAATCGGCTGAACCGTTTTTGATAAATCAACAATAATTTAAACAATTCGAATTTTCTACACGATGTAAGGCGGTTTTGCCATTATTGCGAAAAATAATTATTATTTAGTTACACCTAGTTTTTTATACGACTTATTGACAAGATGGACATGTTGTTCCACTTCTTAAATTGCGTTATTTAAACTCGCGAAACTGCTACAGTTTTCTGTGCTTGAGTGCCGTTGACCTACCGATTTGAATTGGAATAAATCTTAGAACAAATCCTACCTACACGGTGTCACATATTTTTTCATTATAAGTATCATTGGTACCTACTTCTTGTCTATGCACCTATCTGAATTGTATATTCTTAGTTTAGTTAATAAGTACATACTCAAATAGAATATTGTTTGATGTTAAGGTTAGGTCACCTATTTATGAATAAATAAATTATCTTATCTTATTAGTAATATCAGATTCAATCAAAATACCTTAAGCCGACTCAGGAGAATGACTAAAACCTATTCTTCAGAATAGAATAAAAAAATAGGAGCATTATATTTTATTTCATCTAAATCTGTTCAGGCCGTTTCGGTATGAACATACCTATTGACGATTTCATATTTACAAATGTATTATTATGCAGTGTGATTCAGAGACTTTTGCGTAGGGTAATTTATTATGCTAATTCATAACATCGATCATGTGGAAAGATTCCAATCAGTAACAGGCACGGTACCTACCTATTAGGTACCACTATTCAGAGTTGTTAAATTACACCTAAGTTCAACTCGTGACATACTCGTAGGTACACATTTTCATACACAAAGGAAACAGTAATGACAACATAATACGGCAAGTTAATTGAAGTGAGAACAGTGAAATCAAAATTACCCTAACTAAGGTGGCGCGCTCCTCGCTCTTGAGTCCGTAGACCGTGGCTCCTTCATCCTTGGAGAGGTGCTGCGAGCTCAGACTGCCCATCACCATGATGTACGGCATCCTGCAGGCACTGGCACTTGTAGACGGTCACCGGCAAATGAAGCGCATTGTTACACGCGCCGAGTGCGACCTCCAACCGAGTCAGATACAGAATAGAGCCACCACGCCGCCGCGCGCCGGCCAGCGAGCGGTCGTCGCCGCCGCGCCGACAGGTTGCGTGGGCATGTGTGAGTGAACTCCGCCCGCAGGTAGTGCATACTTGATACGGGGTAACTTAGTTGTGTATGTGTTGGTTAGACGTGACGTCGGCGATCACATGGCCTTCACGGGTGCTTGACTGCGCGCGCGCAGGCTGTGACGCTGCCTTTGCGCCCAATCAAACAATGGACTGTAATTGAAACAGTAATAAACGCGCGCTCGAAAATAAATGTGCCTGAGAATAGCATGTACACAATGGGCATGATAACAGGGTAAAAAATAATTATTATAATTAATCCGTTATTAAAATTATTAAAAAATATTGGACACGTATTTTTTATTTTGTCAATCAAACAATAAATTACCAAGATAAACCTTGTCAAAGTTTGGGAGTGGGGGCTCGTTACGTCACTAGTTCGACGTAGTAATACTATATACATTTGTATAGCACTCGTGACGTCACGCGGAACTTTAACGGGTTAGCTCTTCGTAAATCTTTGTTTAATTGACAGCGAGATTTACGTAGGTATAGGTAGTTCAATGTTAATTGACAAAAGAAAAAATATGTGTATAATTTATTTACAGATATCTCTCTCTGTGTGTGTATTATATTTTCTTTTAATCTACCTGACGGACTAATTATATTTTTTTAGTCATCATGCCTAATTCTGTAGATAAAAAGATGAAATGAAGGTTTTATGCAAAGTTCAACCTCAACGAATTTTCCTTATGGTTTCCAGACTCATTGCTTTTGACTACAAATTGATTAACGTCGAATAGACGTTGTCAAATAAACTTGTAAAGTAAACGGACTATTGCACACACGAATATTTATTTAACGTTGTTAATCTTTTTGGTTTTGAAACTAAGTTATTGCAAATATTGTCACACCATGAGTCATTCCATGAGCAGTCCGAGAAATATACAACTTGGTATGGCTTTAATCCATATACATAGGTATATCTACTTGCCTGCATCAAAGATAATTGCATACTTACCTATCTTTCTGGGAGATTGAAATCTGAAGCCAATTATTATTTCTTGTGCTGAAACTACGATGCACAATGCATCGGTATACATAAAATGGGGGTTTTGTAATATCCTAGGTACCTACCTACATGTACCTAGACATCGCAGCTCATTGTCGCAGCTACGCTACAAAGTGTGAAACCGTCCGTGGGAGGTTTCACACTTTGTAGCGTAGCTAGTGTAATTTAATCTATTATAGGTAGGTAGTCTATTCGATAGCAGTTATTATGGTCTCAGTAATCGACCTTCGACAAAATGTACCTCTGGAACAGCTGATTTTTTTCGCAATTTAATTGGTTCCACAGTAAAAGTTAGTCATAATGATAATTACGGTAATATTGTAGAATATATCTAGTAGTCTAGTAAAAGATATAGCTAACGAGTGTAAATATTCGCTTTTTTCAGTGTTCGAGACGTATCAAAAGGCTCGACTGGTGTTTGTCCAAACTATGGCGGAGCTCGCCACGAGAGCCACGAATGTGAAATGTCTTGAAAGTGCTGGAGTATTAGGTTGGTATCCGTATATGTTCTTAAAGGTATTCACATATGTACCATATCCGTCAGATTTTATAAAGGCGGGTGATTATCTATTATGTAGTTAGGTAGTTGTGTAAAACCAGGTCCCGTGACAATGAATTTGGAATTTACTTTCTTATGTACATACCACAACATACACACACAAAAAACATACAATAGCCTCAATTTTCTCTTTTTTTGAAGTCGGTTGAAAAGCCGGTTCAAAAGCGAAGTTGGTTCAGAATTGCTGCGAAGTTGGTTGGACGCGTCCAGCACGGTGCGGCAGTGCGCCGTGGTGCACGCGTCCGTCCTCTCCATAGCTCGTTGCATGGGCTGCTTGGAGCTTATTAATAAGGCCTACAATAGGAAACCACGTCCACGAACCTATTTAGGCCACAAGCTAACAGTATTATCAGAGCAGCACTAAAAACGTAAGGTGGTTCCAGAGCTGCTCCGTCCACTGCTGTCGGACGCGTGCAGCACGGTGCGGCAGTGCGCCGTGGTGGGCGTGGCGCGGCTGGCCGAGCACGACGAGGGCGTCGCGCGCCAGCTGCTCAACGGCGGCATGCTCGCCATCACGCTCGACAACCTTAATAAAAGCAACGTGACAGTGAGTAGTATATTTCATTACATGTAAACTTTAGGCAAGCGGGGCGTTGGTTGGTCCGGTGGCAATATGGGTCAACGATATAGTGAAAATCGCGGGACGAACCTATACTAGCTTAACATAAGACCACGAAAAGAGTTTTATCGACGTTTGAAAAAGTGACAGATAGGTATATACTTCACCATAACTCTGTCTCGTTCTGACACGTCGATAGAATTATGTCGTGGTGCGTAACCCTAGCCCGGCTGGACACGATTGGCACATGACAGAGACAAATGGCACCGTAAGAGAGAGGCCAACAGTGGGATAGAGAAGGCTGCAGGTAACGATGATGATGAAACTTTATACGTAGGACATTTCGCATGCACCTGATAATAATTTGCAGTTCTGTAGGTACTAAAACTGTGATAACTGACTTCTCTACCTCACGTATCAATGGTTTTGTTCAAACGCCTTCTAGTTATGTAAAGGCAAAATAAAATGTTAGATCCTGAAAAATATCTCTTCAGACCTTTGCCTTTGGCTTAGTTTAATACGCGATGCGGTACTACTGGTTTTAGACGAATTTTTTAACGATTATCTAGAAAACATAACACATAATAAATCGTTCCCACGTACTAAAGCGTTACGTGAAATAAATAAACTAAAGAAGGAATGATGTATTTTTTTCACGCACCACTTTAATACTGAACACTGCTATTTTAAAAGAAACGGTAAGCTGCAAAACAGAAAAGTGTCAATCGAAACGTAAATACCTTCATGCCGTCGAAGTCTTCTATACGTTAATCAGGCCCTTATCAGGGTCATATTTATGTGATGAACATAAGTGTTTGCTCTGTGTCTGGGTGTTATTTAGTTACTATCTATATAAGTATGTATTTAAAAATAAGTGTATGTAGTATATCAGTCTCTGGCAGCCATATCACAAGCTTTGCTTAGTTTGGGGTCAGAGGCCGTGTGTAAGATGTCCCCTAATATTTATTTATTTATTTATATGTATAACTACGGTAATGATATCTAACCATAACATTAGATTAGATACCATACTATTAACGTGCCATAACTATACAAAACATGTTAACTAAGAACATATGTTGCAATAAATGATTTGAGTTTGAAGACTGCCCCTTCTACCATATAATGCTGCCATAGGTTTACCAACCTATATACGGGATCAACTCTGAAGTTCCTCCCATTGGGGAGGTTGAGGGTTGGGGAGTTATTGAGAAGGCCTCTTGATAGATAGGTACTGGAGATTTGAGATAACCATGGAGAAGTTACATTCTAAAAACTAGCTAGTAGCTAGCCGGTGTGGTGCAGGTAGGTAGGTACATAACAAAATGAATACAATTCTCGAACCAAGTTTGACATACCTATATCGTTTGCAGGTTTACTACAAACGTTCTGTGCTTTATCTGATGCGAGCGGTTGCAAAGTAAGTATGCCACGGCCATAAGCTCAATGCGACTAGAGATAACATGCCACATTTACCTACTTTTATGATATTACAGGCACAATGAAGAACTGGCAGGCGGGATCGTGCGACTTGGCGCGTTGGAATATATTGTGTCGTGCCTCGAGGACTTCGACACTCAGGTTACTAAACATCATTCAATTCAAATATTCAGACACTTAATGAAAACATTAAAAAAATGTTTGCCTCTGAATCTGAAATTTACAATATAATATAATGTTATTTGCTTGCCCTGTACTAAGCCGAAGGGTTGTGATTAAGACCATCATACATTACAATCCGGGTTGGCCCCATAGTAAAAGTTGTTCATAAGGATGATCTAAATCACCTCCTTTCGGCTTAGTACACCAGTTCTGAATAACCCTATATTTAGCACCTCACGGTAGACAAATTACATATTATGAATTTGCAGGATTCATGAATAGTCTTTTGTACATGTTTACGTCATTTGCATTTGATATGAGAATATGTTTGTAGGTAAAAGAAAACGCAGCGTGGGCGCTAGGGTACATCGGCAAGCACAACGAACAGCTGGCTGGCCTCGTGGTGGACGCCGGAACTTTACCTTTATTGGTGCTCGCTTTTCAGGAGCCAGAGATGAGCCTCAAACAGGTACGTAAAGTTCATCTTAGAATAAGTTTTTGATGGCATAGATTATACAGGTGTCGGCGATTAACACTATAGTCAAACCGTTAAACTCAGACATCGCCTGCGCGGCACAGGGGCGCCGGGGGAGACGACACAGGGGACTGAGACAGGCGCGGGCAGCGGGTCCCCGGCGCCCGCACCTGTCTCAGTCCCCCTTTGTCGTCTACCCCCGCGCCCTTGTACCCGCGCAGGCGATGTCTGAGTTTAGCGGTTTGACTATAATTCGGACATAAAATAGTTTAAGTTACAGTTTCGAATTAGTTCAGATTAGATTTGTACCTATTTTTTGCCGTTCGATCGAATTCGATTAATATAACATTCCAGAAAAGTGTTCTAGAACCTTCCCGAGACATTGTAACCAACTTCGAAAGAAGGGAAGGTTCTCGAACATTCGAGTTCGATTGATAGAACATTCCAGAAAGGTGTTCTAGACCCTTCCCGATGCATTGTAACCTACTTAGAAAGAAGGGAAGGTTCTCGAACATTCGAGTTCTATCAAGTTCGTTTCATAGAACTTTCCTGAAAGGTGTTCTAGAACCTTCCCGATACATTGTAACCTACTTAGAAAGAAGGGAAGGTTCTCGGACATTCGAGTTCTATCAAGTTCGTTTCATAGAACTTTCCTGAAAGGTGTTCTAGAACCTTCCCGATACATTGTAACCTACTTAGAAAGAAGGGAAGGTTCTCGAACATTCGAGTTCTATCAAGTTCGTTTCATAGAACTTTCCAGAAATGTGTTCTAGAACCTTCCCGTTACATCGCAACCTACTTAGGCCCCGAGGAAAGAAGGGAAGGTTCTCGAACATTCGGAGAGCTCTGATTGGTCAGGGGAACGAACAGCCAAGTAGTTGATTTAATATTTATAATCGATATATTATCGCGGATCGCTCGATAATCAGTATTAATTTGCAAAACGAACAGTTACAATCTACAATTCGATCTCGGCAAGTTAACTAGTAGTGAAAAGTGAGTGTACAGTTAACGGTTGAATTGTACAGGATTATTTTGTGAATAAAGGGCTACTTAAAGCCAAGGATTAATTAAGATCCCGGAGTTTTACTTCGAGACCCCTGCACGTCGGCGGCAGATCAGCTACTTCAGGCATCTTTGAGTAGCAACTCCTTGCACTTCACACAGACAGCGTCTTAAGGGGCGGGTACACCAGCGCGTACATAGGCAAGAGAGACACGAAACGCCACATAGTTTCTCATCTCTCTCGCTCAGTACAAGTGCTCGCTACGCTAGCGACTTGCATATAGACTTGTCGCCTTCAACAGGGTTATTCCTATTCAATAAAAAAAAAAAGTTTTGTTCCATAGAAAAATATCATTCACCCGGGATAAAATGTATGGAAGAGCTGATTTTTTTTTGAGTTTTCACAAAAGTCGCAGAACAAAAGTTGTTAGATTTGATGTAGGTACAGAATAAGCCCCTAAAAGGATGCTAATTGATTAGAAATAACCCTGTCTAAGCACTGTGACAGGTGAGATACAATAACTCAGCTTTTATTTATAAAAACACCAATCTACAGGTAGGTATAACGCTTCGCTTTGAAATGTTTACTTTTCAGATAGCCGCTGGAGCTTTGGTGGACCTCGCTCAGCACAAACCCGAAGCTGTAGTGAATGCTGGGGCGATATGCCATTTAGTTCACGGGCTGGAGAATCAGGATCCCAAACTTAAGGTTCCTATTTCTAATTGATACCGAGATGCGACATAAATTGTTGCTAAAATTAGGCTTGTATTTAGGAACTTTACAGCCAGGGGTCTTCTCTTGGCATCGTAGATAGCTGACAGACATCAGTAGAGGTCACCGTTGACATCATGGCATGATGAGCTGGGGAAGCGCTGTCCGCGGCGCTGCCACAACGCCATGCGCCGCTCCTGTGCGCGACGCCCGTAGTACCTACCTATAGGTATCACCGCGTCGCGTCGTGCAGTAGGTACGTAGGTATAATATAATCGAGTATATGTGAATATGAACGCAAAGAGCAAAGGCGGACTCGGGCGCTGTCGCTGGCTTTGCTTCATATCGGTTACGTGCACGCACGAGAATGTTTTTCCGTAGCGCAGTACGCTGTGCATGCATCAGAATATCGTTTCCCCGTAGCGCAGCACGCCGGGCTTGCATGACAATGTCGTTTCCCCATAGCGCAGCACGTCGTGTACTTATGCATAAGAATGCAGTTTCTCCATAGCTTAGCTCGCCGTACATGCACGAGAATATCGGTTCCCTACAGTGCGGCAGGCCGTGCAGGCATAAGAATGTCGTTTTCCCATACTGCTCCTTGCCGTGTATGCATAAGAAAGTCGTTTTCCCGTAGCGCAGCACGCTGTCCATGCATGAAAATATTGTTTCCCCGTAGCGCAGCACGCTGTGCGCGCTGGGCGCGGTGGCGGGCTCGCGCGCCGAGCTGGCGGAGGCGGCGGTGGCGGGCGGCGCGCTGCCGCCGGCGCTGCTGCACGCGGGGCACGACGCCGCGCCCGTGCGCCGCGCCGCCGCCGCACTCATACGGGACATCGTCAAGCATTCCGTCGACGTGAGGATATAGCCATCTTTCTATTCTACCTTCCCTATTCCCTACAATTTCATAGCCCCTAGATTAAATAAATCCATTTCTTAAAACTATCCGTTGTAGACTACACAAATGTATCTACAGTTCTACACTCTATGTAACGTTGACCTGAGGATAAGTAAAGAAAGACATCGAACACGCATGTTGTAGGCATGTTTTGACGTTCGAAAAAGAATGGTGGAACACCACATTGCAAGACGAATTGGGTGGACTAGTCGTAAATTTCGTAGAATGTTGGGTGACCTGAAGGAGTGAATTAAGCCTGATGAGAGGATTATGATATTGTCAGGACGAAGGGCATCACATAAATGAAATTGGAGAAAGATTACAAAGAATGAAGCTCATTGTCCAGCTGTGGATATACATCTTCGTATATAAAGTACTCTTTGGATCTACAAAGGCTGATATGATGATGATGATGAAGTAGCCTACTGATAAAATGCGTGCGTTATCTTGATAACTCATTTATCTCGAACAAGGTTTTATTCCATTTGAAGCTTGTACTATGCTATGATGTTCTGTATTTATGCCGTGACAGCTAGCGCAGCTGGTGGTGAACACGGGCGGGTGCGGGCCGCTGGTGGAGCTGCTCTCAGAGGCCAGCGGCGGCGCGCGCGTGCCCGCCTGCATGGCGCTCGGCTTCATCGCCGGACAGTCCGACCAGCTCGCCATGGCAGTCATAGAGGCTAAGGTGATTGCTATATGTTACGGTAAACGGTCAGTCTGTGAGCTCGACTGGATGGTGGTAAACAAGCGCCGCTGGTGGGGCCTGCTATCGGAGGCTAGTGGCGGCGCAAGTGTGACCGTGTGCCATGGCGCCGGCCTGTCCGCCATGGATAGAGTTTAAGGTTGTTTAATTTACTGACCACCTGTCGCGGGCCACACGTTGCGACTCACGGAGTTTTATAGTAGTAACACGACATATTTAAAAACGATTTTTTCCCAGCTCAGAAACAGTACTTTACTCTGTATTATATTTATAACAACAAAACAATGCGAAAATAACTTTTTAGATGTGAATGGCCCAGCAAGTGTGTCGTTACCTGCCGGGCTAGGATGCGCACCGCGTAATATTTCTTTCGACGTACATATCTGAACGAGGCAGCGTTATGGCAAAGTTTATATCTATCACTTTTTCACACGTCGCAAATGCTTAGTTCTTTTCGTAGCTTTGCGTGATAGCATGCTGCCGGGCTAGTATGCGCGCCACGAATTATTTCGTTCGTAGTGTCAGAACGAGACAGCGTTATGCCAAATTCAATAACAGTCACTTTTTCACACGTCGAAATGAGTTCTTTTCGTCGCTTTTCGTGGTCGCATGCTTCATAGCCTGGACTAGCTGGCCACCGTCACTGACCTACGCTACATGTATGAACTAGGTTCATGGCTACATGAATATTAGTCTACCTATACTTACTACGTTCGCCTGTACAATGGAACTATTCTATAACAAATCACCGTGAATTTAATGGAAATGTGAAAATGACACCGCGCGCTGGCAGTGGCGAGTTCCAGCTAGCGTAATTTTATGCGAACAAATAATGCACTGTTGCTTTTGGTAAAACAATCGATGTTTTAGGAAATCTCTATATATTATAGATCTCTCCTATATAGGTAGGTATAATAATAATATCTAGGATGCAATAATTGCATCCTAGTAGATAATGATGGTAATACTGTACTATGCTAGTTCTTTGTACCTACTCGTATAATCCACTGCTGAGCTAGACATATACGAGTATAGGTATATCCAGGAAAGCCGATTGCGCCATACCACAAAGTTGACCCAGTGCGGGTTGATGGATTCTCATACGCTATTGAATTCCTTTAGATTATATCTTACTACATTGCTTCTTACTTCTAAACTTACATATATAGAAAGATTAGAATACCTACGTACATAAATATCAATCGCATCGCATCTATATTATAACAGCATACCTACATTTAAAATGTGATCTACGATTCTAATTTGAATACAAGTGTATCTAAAATCTTCTAGGCCATACCAGCCCTGGTAGACATCCTGCAGAACACCGAGGGTGAGGAGGCGGAGACGTGTGCTGCGGCGTGGACTCTGGGCCACGTGGCCAAACACTCGCCGCAGCATAGCCTCGCCGTAGCCGTGGCCAACGCCTTCCCGAGGCTATTACAGGTTATAGATTCCAGGCCATGCCGGGGCTGGTAGACATCTTCCATAACAACGAATGTGAAGAGGCGGAGATGTAAGCCGTGGCATGGACGCTGGGCTACGTGGCCAAACACTCGCCGCAGCACAGTCTGACCGTGGCCGTGGCCAACGCCTTCCCGAGACTATTACAGGTTATAGATTCCAGGCCATGCCAGTCTAGGTGGATATCATGCAGAACGAGTGTGAGGAGGTGGAGACGTGCGCCGCGGCGTGGACGCTGGGCTACGTGGCCAAACACTCGCCGCAGCGAAGCCTCGCCGTAGCCGTGGCCAAAACCTTCCCGAGGCTATTAATTACAGGTTATAAATTCCAGGCCATGCCAGTCTTGGTGGATATCATGCAGAGCGAGTGTGAGGAGGCGGAGACGTGCGCCGAGGCGTGGACGCTGGGCCACATGGCCAAACACTCGCAGCAGCACAGCCTCGCCGTGGCCGTGGCCAACGCCTTCTCAAGGCTCTTATAGGACTTAATGCCATATCAACCTTGGTGGATATTATGTAGAACAACGAGTGTGAGGACGCGGAGACATGTGCCGCGGCGTGGACGTTGGGCCACGTGGCCAAGCACTCGCCGCAGCATAGCCTCGCCGTGGCCGTAGTCCGTCAATAGGCGTGGTCATTGCCTTCCCGAGGCTCTAATAGACCTCTATAGGTCATCAACAAAATTGTGGGCCACTTTAATCCCAGATTAACCAGAGGTATAGGCTGAATCAAACTTAATGACGTCTGAGAGCACGAGGCACGTCCTTGCTCAGTAGCAATTTATTTAAATGTCAGAAGTGAAATGTAAGGAGTGGGGATTTTCGCAGCTTGTAGCCAAGAAGGTTAGGTAAATAAAAGCTTTTTGCTAGTAGCTAATTTTACAGGCGCCATTAAGTTCTATTCAGTCTATATACCTAACGCTAGCGATTCGAGATATTATTATCTTTATAGAGATGCATTGATTTGCAATAGTAAGAGTTGATAAAAGACGTGGTTAGATTATGTCATATCGATGGGTGAAGCCAGATTTTGCATGTGGAATAGTCAAATTTCAAAACCTATTTCATAATTATGACAATCGTCCGAAAATTCCATCTGAGAACCTCCTTTTTGAAGTCGATTAGAAACCTATAAGATATTGTGCTCACTTGATCTACAAAACTGATCTTGAACTAGGTACTAAAATAGAAACATTTATGGTTGATTTACGAGAATGTCAAACATGATTTTTTTGCACATGTTAGTCCATAAAACAGGGCCAACCAGTTGTCACATACTATAAATGAGTCTCTTTAACTGCATAATTATTTATACGAGTACTACATCTCCTTGATTTAATCTGCAAGAAAGTTTTGCTAACTTGTTTGACTAAGCTATAAAACATACAGGGTTATCCACATAAAAGGAGTGATTAAAACTTATGAACAACTTTTACTATGGGGTCAACCTGGGATTCGAGAAAAAACCTTGACGATTCTGAGTTGCAATTTTGTATGGGAAAGCTGATCTAGACACGCGGCAGCGTGTCCAGCCAAGACTAAGAAAAAGGCGACTCAGCAGCCGTGTGTAATATTACACGAACCATTTCGAGCCACTTTTGACCCCTTCATAACTCGAAAACTGTTTAACCTACATATATATATGAAATTTAGCATATTTATTAAAATCTTTTTAAACGAAATAAAACGGGACTCACTCACGTGTTCGTATAGTCATAACACGACTATAGTTTCGGTCGCGTTCGGCGACCTTTCTCAAGTTGGCGAGTGCTAGCACGCGGAGCCGTCTCGCAATGCACTGCGGGCTGCGGCGCGTAGCGTTCGCGATGACAGCGGTTGCGGTGGTGGGGCGGGGGCGGGTAGAGAGGATTGTTGTGTCGGCGCGCACTGAAGATCCTCTTCATCGATATCCCGGTATCCGTCGGGGATACTCCAGCACACTGAGCTCACTATGTCTCCACCAGTCCCACGGTCAAGTCCTCTGGTTCCCTGAAGACACGGTCTCCACGTCGGTGGCAGTGTCCATCCCCCGTCTCTATTGAAGTTAGGGCGTCTGCTAATCTCAATAGCCTCCCTAACTTTACGGGGCACGAAAAACTTCTCTCGTGCTAGCACCTTCGCTCTATCAAATCTGATGAAGTGCTGTGCATCGGAATCAAGAGTGTGTTCCACTACCGCGGATCCATTTCTGTCTAAATTCTTCATTGAACGTATATGCTCCGTGAGCCTGGTAGAAACATTTCTTCTTGTCTCTCCGACGTAACACTTCCCGCAATCGCACGGGATCATGTAGACACCGGAGACACCCAAAGGGTCTCTATCCTTAGGAGAGCGTAGCAATTGCCTTAGTTGTCCCCGAGGACGGAAGATGGTTTTAATGCTATATCTTCGGCGTAATAAATTTCCAATTCTGTCCGTCACTCCTTTAATGTACGGCAAATATGTTGCTACTCTCTCAACCGATGCCGGACGAGTCCTGGGAGATGCGTTTGCCAACCGTCAGCTCTGTTTCCACTTGTAACCATTACTGCTCAGCACGCTTGCTCAGTATCCAGGTACTCAAAATTACAGTTTTAGTGCTCTATTTATAAGTGTCCGTGGTACCGAGGTCAAGTGCACCGGATGGTGGTACGAATCTACGCTCAGGTATCTATCTGTGTGTGTTGGTTTACGGTAGGTATACCGTGTGAGAAAGTCGGCCGTTAGAGTATCGTATCACCAACACATCTAGAAATGGTAGAGTTTCGTTGCGTTCACGTTCTACGGTTACAGTAATGTTCGCATGTACGCTGATTTTATTAAAATCCTTTAGCTTGTCTAGAATACAAAATATCATCAATTTAGCTCTAACAGTTAATGAAATATTAACGTTTAAAAATCGGGGTTTCATTGACTGATTCACTCACTGACTGACTTATAGATAAAAAACCTAACCCAGTTCCAGATGACCTAGAAACTTGATATTTGGCATCAAGGGAGACTATCAGGCATATACAAAGGAAAAAATCAAAAACTTTGTGCTTTCGCCCCCCAACCCTATATAATAGGGGATGAAAGCTTGTATGAGACTTCCACAAATTTTCATGCTATAACTAAAATTGATGTAAAGACAGGGAGTCTTAGTTCTTTAGAAGTAAATAAAACACGTATTTCAGGATTTTTAATAAATCAGCCCCCAACCCCTAAAATTGGGGGATGAAAATTTGTATGTCATTTTCGAAACTTTTGATGCCAGAAGTCAGAAAATGGATATAAGAACTTGTTGTAATATATGATAAAACACGATTTCAGGATTCTTAATAAACCACCCCTCAAACCCTAAAACTGGGGGATGAAAGTTTGTATGACTCTTTTGCAAAGTTTAATGCTAGATGCCCAAAAATTTATAAAAGGACTCTTTATTACAAATAATAAAACACGTATTTTAAGACTTTTAGTAAATCTCTCTCTCTCTCTCTTAAAAGTTTGTATGAAATTTCCGCAAGTTTTGAAGCTAAAGATGTGAAAATCGATTAAATTACTTCTTGTAATAAACTACAAAAAGAAGTGAAATCCAACAAAAACATTTTCATGTGAAATGGAGCCAAGACTAAATCACAGTTCACACTATCATAAAGTTGTCAGATCTCACGTAAAGCCAAGCTTCTAACTCTACACGCCTTACTCTACAAGTCCTTACTCCACAAACTCTACATTGTTGGATTATATTTTCTCGAATTTCATGTTAGCCCCACAGTAATTTTTTTACATAATAATGGTCTGAATCACTCAGCTTAGTACATACATCCTTCCATAATATTTAATTTTTGCAGCTATACACCAATCCAAAGTCATCAGGTGAAGTGAAAGCAAGAACTAGTTGTGCGCTGAAACAAGCTCTGCAGTGTTGCCTGCACCGGCCTGCACTGGAGCCCCTATTACATGCAGCGCCTGCTTGCATACTTAAATATGTCCTTGCACAATACGCCAAGGTATGGGCATACCTGACATTTTTAGAATATTTTCTGTTTCTGCTGTTACAGCTCAAAAGTAGTTATCAATGAATATTAGCTATACGCCGAATCAAAGGAGACGTCCACAAATGGTATATTATTCAGAGAAAAATCTAACCAAGATGATATATGCATCATTTGAAAGCTTGCTTTATGGGCTTCTCAAAAATGTTTTAATTTTAATTTTTATCCCGCCATTTTTTAAGAATATAAATAAATTGTAGGGAAAATGGAAAAAACAGCTCACAAGATTTAGCTTTTTTCTGTTTTAGCCATATTAATGGGCTTATATCGTTATTTTACTTGCATTATTACCTGATTCTTCCATTATTATGTCATATTTTGCTAAAATTGTAGAATTCATAAAAAGTTGGTGCATCCAGTTGGAGCAATATTTCAAGAAAAATCCTTAAGAATTGGGTCCAACTGATAAAAATGCTTTTAATTTAGCTATTTCAAGGTTGCTAAATAAGAGTTGCCAGAAATAATCGACTCATTCTTTCAAAAATATTTATTTATCCTTAGAAATTTCCAAATTAATTTTAAAAAAATCATAGGGCTCTTTTTTATTTTAACAGATGTAATAGACTCAGAATAAGATGTACTTTAAGAAAGACCATCTTATTCTGAGTTAGCATGTCATGGTTAAATTTTTTGATTATTATTATACCAGCCTCCATACTTTTGTGGACATGTCCTTTCATGCCATCTCTGAACATGAGGCGAGTCATTGCCCAATAGCAAATTTGTTTATGTCAGCTGTGGGGAGGTGCACGGTTCCTAACTACCGCCCAGTGTATCATGTCTTGATAAACATGCTCTATTCTATGCTTTTGGTAAAAAAGGCAGAGTAACTTCGGAGTAGATAGTCCATATTTCTTCTTTTACAAGTTTTATTAGAATTATCAAAACAAGTTTTATTTAAAAAAAAAAAAAATATTTTTTAAAAAAACAAGCTTTTGCTGAACAAGTACTTGCCAAGACCAATCAAACAAGCCAAAACTCGATAGGGTTGCGTCGTTTCATTACAGATTTTCTATGACCACCTTCCAGCTCCATCAACAGACCCTGGTTACCAATGAAAGACAAATTACTCACCAAGACCATTCAAATGAACCCAAACTCGATGAGGTTGTGTCGTTTCATTGCTAAGTTCCTTTGAACACCTTCCAGCTCCATCATCAGATCAGCACCATGTCATCACAATTTTGCGTTGTCACGTGATTTACACATGTATGCAAAATTTCAGCTCAATCGGTCACCAGGAAGTGGATCAAATTTAACTTGCATGATTTGATAACAGAACAACAGACAACGGGACAGGTAAAACTAAATAAAAGCTTGTAAAAAGAAGTAAGACAAAATATTGACTTACTACTCTGAAATATCTCTGCCTTTATTAAGAAAGTAGTAGGAGTATCCAATATACATAGCCAAATACATAAATGACATTAGTTATAAAAAATAATATTTAGTAAGTTGTATTATTTATTTTATCTTACAGTTAACTACTTACAGAATTATTTACACAGCAGTCTAACAGATGTTTAATAAACAGGTCCGTCATCATTATCTTCCTCTTCGTCATAGTCATCACCATTATCAAAGTAATTGTTAGCGTAGTCAGTGCCATCATCAATCTCATATTCCTGTTCCTGCTCATCTTCTACCTCTTCCTCGTTATCTGCTTTCTTCAGAGCCTCCTCATCGTCGTTTGTCTCCACATTTTCTTCAGTCTCTTGTGACTCTTTTTTCTCCAACGTTTGAAGTCTTTTGGCAATGTCTGCGGGGTCTTCTAGCTTACGTTTCCTCGCTGCGACGCGAACTCTGCTCGCTTGAGGTTTCAATTCTCCTGGCATATTCGCCCATACACAATCTAAAATTTTACCTTTCTTGGCATCTTCGGCTAGTACCTTATATTTGTCAGAATAGCGTTCGACGCCGTCGGTTCGCGTTTTAGCCTTCACGTAAGCCGGGGAATCGTGCAAGTACTCTATAAACTGGTCTTTCACGATGAGCATGTAGTCTGTTGCCGCGTCACATGTTAAGGGGAGAGGTTTTGCATCGATTTTGGGGAAAAGCGGTGGCGGTGTGAGGATTTGTGGTGTGTTTTCACCGCGACCTATCCCTGCAAGTCCTAGAGCTTGAAGTTGCTCATGGGTTAGGGAAAGGTTAGCACCACGTCCCCGGCCTCTACCTGCCATGCTATTACGTTGTTTAAAGAGTTTCTTTTCCAATATTTATCTACGTGCGTGCCATATAAGTTATATTATGATTTACGTAGTTATATACTTGTATTCATTTATTTTAGCTTGGAATTTTAATTTATGAATTTTAAATTGTTTGTTTACTTTTGGACTCCGACAATACACATGTCATTGTCAGATGTTTTTGACATTGACATACACTTGCTAAATGACATTTTGTTAACAAATTGATTTTTTTATTTACATTGGCATAACATATACTATCCATTTGCTAACTTTACACAACCAAACAGATCCATGATCCAAAATCCGAATCAAGCCAATATTTCGACCTCACGTGTAAGCGCGCCTGGCGCGCCCTAAGTTGATTACTCTTCGTTTCAATGCTATATTTTTTTCCTATGTAGATACTCCCCAATGATGCCAGAGCAAGAAGATTATTTGTGACAACTGGAGCTCTGAAAAGGGTTCAAGAGATAGATTCAGTTCCAGGCACGTCACTAAAAGAATACATAAATATCATAAATAGTTGCTTCCCTGAAGAAATTGTGAGGTATGTACTTATTAATTTAAATTATTTTTGGTTTACATTAATGACCTCCCCAGCGCCACAAATCACCCAATGGTTATGTTTGCTGACGACTGCACCGTAATTTTTGCAGATGACAAAAGTGGTGAACACGAACATGACATTAATATTACTTTAGAATCTATGTATAATCGACTGGCTTCAAAGCAATAATCTAAAAATAAATCTGGACAAAACACACATTATGACATTTAAAAACAATAATACTAATTTTGACATTTTAAATATACATTATTACGGCAAACATATCAATGAAGTCCAAACGACAAAATTTTTAGAAATTCACATTGACTCAAATCTATCATGGAGGACACATGTAGCTCATGTGTGCTCTAAGCTCAACCAATATTCATACGCGCTTGTATGTTACGTAAAGTGGCCAACGAAAACACTTTACTAAGCGCCTATCACGCTTATGTAGGATCAACGTTAAGCATAGCAACCCTAAACTGAGATGGGAATACTTTTTCTCACTCGTACGACGTAGTATTGTTACCATTACCGCGATTCTGATTCTTCCAAATATTTGGGGATTCGCCAAAATTATTTTTTACATTTCAAGCTTTATTTGCCGAGTAGGTTTTTAATCACGTTAAATAATTTCTGTATTTTGATTACGTGATTATTATACTAAACTGAGGCTTTTGTGCATTGCCCTCTAAATGATTATCAACGCTTACCTACAAGGGTAAATCTGCGATAGTGGTATCACCGAGTGTTGTCATACAAAACGTTTGCGAAAAGTTCTAGTATCAACTTTCGCTAGCCAGGTATCCTTTAGTTTGTGAGCCAGACTCTATTTAACACCTACATTTTACCCATGTCTCCGCAAAATAAATATTTTGACTTTGACTTTAAAATTAAATTATTATGAGTCTTGTTTACACAATCATAGTTATGTTCTTTTCTGAAGTAGGTACCTACAGATAGCGCGCGAGTTGAATGCAGTCGGGGTCTGAGGTAAAGAGCGGGAGCATCTCCCCCCGCTATCCGCACGCCCCACCTCACGCGCCTGGGCGGGTTGGGCGTGCGGATAGCGGGGGGAGACATTCGCATTCCTAAGCTCTGCATTCAACTCGCGCGCCGACTGTACCTAACTACTAGTTAGTAGTATTCATTGAATACCTCTTTAGACAAGGCGGTATGGCCTTAAAGGCCTGCCCAAAAAATAGGCGAATAAATAATATTTTTTATAAATATTATTATTATTTAAACTTTACCCTCTTAAGAAAGAAGGAAGTGCTCAATTCTACTTGTATTTCGGGCAAGGAGGGAATTACCTCGAATGTTTGTCAACTTTGATTTACAAAATATTATTTTTGTTTGTTTTAGATATTATACTCCGGGCTATTCAGATTCTTTGCTTGACCGAGTGGAAGCTTACACTCCCCAGGTACATACCTATAACGATCATAATTATATTAATTTACTCTGCTGTAAGTACAATATTTATAAATTTAAGAAGTTACCTTCTTTTCAACAGACATTCAAAAAGGAGGAGACTACCTAGATATCTTGTAAACATTCTTACGTTTTTTTTTAATTAATGAAACAACCGTAGATACCTCTCACACTCAGAGTTTATTTGACTAGGTGTTCCATAGTGATCACCCAAGTGAAGCTACAGTTTTGTAGCGCGCAGCCTCAGCCACTCGCCTGAGGGCAGTTCAAATCTCGCGCCAAATAATTCTGAGGGGAACGGAGCGGCGCGGCGGCAGCGCCCTCTGCAGGGCGCGTCTGTCAGTGGCGGGGAGCGCGGGACGATCGGCGTCGCTCGCCGCCCGCGCAAGACACGGCTCCCCGCGCGCTACCGTGACTAATGTTTTATCGTCGCATTTTTGTCTGCTATATATTGTATTCTTTCTGTAATTACGCGATATTGATCGGTTTTGAAACAATAAAAGTGTATTATTGACTCACAGACAGTTGTTTTTTGTGACAAGAACCCAAAAGAGCCAGTCGGGCTGTTAAAACTGGCGCCCCACGTTGGGCGCCAGTTTTAACAGCCCGACTGGCTCTTTTGGGTTCTTATCACAAAAACAACTGTCTGTGAGTCAATAGCACACTTTTATATTGTTAGAACTTTAGAAGACAAAAATGCGACGCTAAAACATTAGTCACGATAGCGCGCGGGGAGGCGTGTGTTGCGCGGGCGGCTAGTGACGCCGATCGTCCCGCGCTCCCCGCCATTGACAGACGCGCCCTGCAGAGGGCGCTGCCGCCGCGCCGCTCTGTTCCCCTCAGAATTATTTGGCGCGAGATTTGAACTGCCCTCAGGCGAATGGCTGAGGCTGCGCGCTACAGTTTCTCTACCGACGACGGGTAACTTGAGCGCTGCCGTGACTCTTAGACAAAAAATCTAAATAGTAAGCCTTTGTTGTACCTATTAGCTGAAATTAAGAAACTTACATTAAACTTATTTATTTTCAGATTCCAGAGCTATTTACAGATAGGGTGCCCAGTGACTGCCAGAGTGAGTTTTCAGTAGAACAAAACGTAAATTAATAGCTTGTATTTTATGATAATTTATTTAGTAAAGATTTTATTTGTTTTATTGTGGTTTTATTTACGTTACGGTTCGTGACTCAAGGTCCACACTGTTTTTTGTACTTGAATGGTTCGTCCTCCGATTTTAGAATCTTCGATCACCATTGACTGGCCGCAAACTCTGTAACTAATAAATAAATAAAATTAAATAGTGTCCAAAAGAAAATTGCTAATTTTCATCTAACAGAGCTCTTTTTCAACTTTTCCTAGATTGCGTAACTGTATAGAACTACAGTAGGTACTCTCTCGCTAATCCGCCACCATTAAATCCTAACCATCGGCGGAAAACTGAAAACGGCAGATTATAATGTATAGGAACAACAAATTAAAAAAAAATAACACCATCTTTTGCACTAAAGTTAGAGTTTCATCTCTCGGTAGAGAGTATTATATTCCTTGATGCTTTCGTTTTGAGGATTGTTTGGGTGACGACGCCATTTTGGACGCTTTACTTCACGAAACGCAGCGCAGAATGCGCGCGCGACCTCCACAAGTCGTGGACGGACTAAATAAAAAGTGGTTGCTTAGCACCGTGCGGCGGAGTATATAACAGATAACTCTGTTTATCTTACGCATAATAGAGAGGAAAGACGGCGGATTATCGAGTCGAAAACTTTCAGTGTCGGTGGATTACAGATTTCAATCAAGACCAATCTCTAGTCCAAAACAACGGCGGATTATAGTACTTGTCGGATAATCGCGCGGCGGATTAGCGAGAGAGTACTGTGTTGTAACTAGCCTGAGCTGGATCCACACATTTCGTAGGTAGTCCTGTAACGGGACTCCCGTAATAGCTGTATGACATTTTTGTAAGGGGACTCATGTGGTATTGGCGCAGCGGGCTATATTACAAAATGTGTTTAATAGCTCTGTGCAAAATGTGGACCCATCTTTTTGTGTAGGTACCATAATAAAATTACTCACTTATAGTGTTCAGCTATCAAGTTCAGCATTTTAACGCTAAATTACAAAATGTGTTTAATAGCTCTGTGCAAAATGTGGACCCATCTTTTTGGGTAGGTACCATAATATAATTACTCACTTATAGTGTTCAGCTATCAAGTTCAGCATTTTAACGCCTTATATTACAAAATGTGTTTAATAGCTCTGTGCAAAATGTGGACCCATCTTTTTGGGTAGGTACCATAATATAATTACTCACTTATAGTGTTCAGCTATCAAGTTCAGCATTTTAACGCCTAGCGTGTCCACTTCATAAAAAGTTGTATTCTGACTGTTAGAAGGTATTCCAAGAGATTTTACTGCCTCTTCCAGATCCCTTACTTCTCCTGGCGATAGTCCCTTCAAAGGAAAAAAAATTTTTTCTCATTGTGTACGGTAGTAGTACCTACGATAGCCACATAGACAATAATATAGCACATCAATCGACAAATAAAGGACGAAAGGTTCTTAATTTAACTATAGTCAAACCGCTAAACTCAGACTTCGCCTGCGCGGGTACGGGGGCGCGGGGGTAGACGACAAAGAGGACTGAGACAGGTGCGGGCGCCGGGGACCCGCTGCCCGCGCCTGTCTCAGTCCCCTGTGTCGTCTCCCCCGGCGCCCCTGTACCGCGCAGGCGAAGTCTGAGTTTAGCGGTTTGACTATAATTAATTTATTTTTTGTACTATACCTACATTTTAAGCCATGGGAAAAGGGGTCTCAGGAAAATTATCACAAGGGGGAACCATGCCGTCAGATAAATATCACTTGAAAGGATGCTAAAACTACATCGTGTTTAATAGACGAAGGTCAATTTATAAGTAAACGTACAATTTATGAGTGACTAAGACCGCCAATTTTAAAAGTGTATCTAGCTACTCCACTTTTAGATAAACGGGCTTTGTATTGTACTTACTTGTATTTTACAAGATGTAAAACCAATAGACTCCAACTCAATAACAATAATGAAACGCATTTTAACTCTGCAGTAGGTCACCTAATAAAGTAAACTTAAAATTCAACTTATTAATATACAGTTTGGTTATCATTTTGCGGAGGATGTGGTCTGAAATTATGATAAATTGATAACCGACACTATTATTACCGTGCTATTATATTCCGATGTTACCTATTTAACAAGGACCTCATAGCGTTCATATGATAGCTTGTTTGGTGGTCCTTGGAGATCACCATAGTAATGATCGCGTCGGGTTATTCCGGATAGTCAAACTGATATGTCCAACAGGAAAAAAAGTCCACGTGGTCAAATCAATCATTACCGTGACCAAGTCATCACGTACAATCATAAATAAATTAGGTTGTCAAATATTATGTCATATTTTCACGATTATTTCAAAATTACCTAATGGATTTTAAATTAATTACTCGAAAAGGAGGACAGTGTTATTGCACGATGGGCGGCAATATTACTTACTCCGAAATTACATACATAGAAAAAATGGAAATTCATTTTGGATATGCAGCCACAAAAAAAAAAAGTGTCGTGGCTCTATTAAATACTACGTAGTATTATTATATATTCTTTGCTATTACTCTGGACGAAAGCAAAGATTACCACAGAGATACCATGTTTATGTGTGCTTTACTCACAGAACAGCAGAACTAGATTAGAAAGGAAATCCATACAAATTTTCTATGAAAACCGCTGTCGCCAAGTGTGTATTACCACTGTAAAATATCTGCACAATAACTGTGCAATTTTAACTTTTCCTTCTTTCTTCTGTGACTTTACTCATCACTAAACCAAAACTTCACTGTCTATGCTCTATCTTTTGAATTGTATGTAGGCTGGTCATTTTTCTATGAGTTGGACTATCTAGTGTAATTAGGTTCAGGATGACAAATTACACTTCAGGGATCTTGTTTTTCCAATATATTTCATTTTACAGCCATATCTTGTATTTTAACAAAAACAACCGCACCGCCATGTTTTTCTCTATATCAAACAATGTTGCCACTTTAGGAAAGTTAAAGTCGCCGAAGAGATTATTTTAACAAGTATGAAAATAAATTAATATTCAGGCATTGAGCGGTAGCGCAGCTAATTATATTATATCTGACGAGTGAATTAGGGGACGATAAGGTATGCTCTGTAACATTCGGCCATCCTGCATTCGCCGCGTCTCGCGGCGCTCAGCACTCTGCAAACGGAAAAAAAACAGCAGTATTTTGTCTCTTAATTTTTTTTTTTTTTGTTCGAAAACACGGAATAAATAAAATGGAGTATCGTAATGACAGAAGGTTATTTAAGTTGAAATAAATGTTTTACAGGATTATAATTATAGTAAAATACAAATCGCTCTTAAAATAAAAATAAAAAGTTGATATTAGTTAGGTACGTAATTTATGTATTTAGTGTGTTGTCTTAATATTTAATTATGATGACGCTTTTGTTCCTTTATTGTCTTATTATGTAATGTTGTTAAGGCGTCCAGTATGTCGTTTTCTAATAAATACAAAAGCCGTACACTCTATTAGTTACGCAGTACAGCCTTTTCCGTTACACAAAGCGTGATATGTCGCAGTAATAAATATTACGTACAGTATACCAGGCCACACAGTGTTGTTTCACACAGCGTGTTATATCATAGTATAGTAATATATACATAATCGACATAATCATACAGCAGGTCTATTTAGATACTGATATGTTCACTACAATGTTTCAATGGAACAGGGATATTATAAAGGACTGGATCACAAAGCTATCCCAATAGAACACGGATATAATGAACTTAGCTTGAATAGTAATTTGATTATTATTTTATTTTAATTTATTTCATGTACGAATTTGTGTATATACCTAAGTACTTATTTCTAGTTAAGATACATCTTATAATATTGCACGCCCGTTATGGGTCCACTATTGGAACTATAACATTAATTTGTAAGAACATTGTACATAGTGTTGCAATAAACGTTTTCTGATTTCTGAATTATTATGGACTTGTTCACAAAGCTGTCCCAATAAAACACGAATTTAATGGACTGGATCACGTAGCTGTTTTAGTAGATTTCAGATACGCGGAATTAATGGCATTGATCTCGTGACTGTCTTTATAGATTTCGGATGTAATGAACTTGATCACATATTCATACTCTTATATTATGTCAGATGTAAACTTGATCACATAACCGTCTTAATATTATATTTATATCAGATGTAACTGACTTATTCACATAGCTATTTCAATATAACTCAGATGTAATGGACTCGATCACATAGCCGTCATAGTAAATATCGAAGGCAACGGACTTGATCACATAGCCGCCCAGGTAGACATTGAACGTAATGGACTTGATCACGTAGTCGTCCTAATAAATATCGAACGTAGTGGACTTGATCACATAGCCGTCCTAATAAATATCGAACGTAGTGGACTTGATCACGTAGCCGACCTAATAAATATCTAACGTAGTGGACTTGATGATCACGTAGCCGTCCTTATAAATATCGAAGGCAACGGACTTGATCACATAGCCGCCCAGGTAGACATTGAACGTAATGGACTTGATCACGTAGTCGTCCTAATAAATATCGAACGTAGTGGACTTGATCACATAGCCGTCCTAATAAATATCGAACGTAGTGGACTTGATCACGTAGCCGACCTAATAAATATCTAACGTAGTGGACTTGATGATCACGTAGCCGTCCTTATAAATATCGAACGTAATGGACTTGATCACATAGCCGTCCTAGTAAATATCGAACGTAATGGACTTGATCACATAGCCGTCCTAGTAAATATCGATCGTAATGGACTTGATCACATAGCCGTCCTAATTAATATTGAACGTAATGGACTTGATCACATAGCGGTCCTAATATTATAATAATATGTCACATGTAATGGACTTGATCACACAGCTGTCCTAATATTATATGTCACATGTAATTATGCCGGGGCGCCAAGGGATTAAAACAAAATACTAGAGTATGACTGTCTGTATCTCTATCTCACTATATTCTATTTATTTAATACGAATAACAACAGCTTATATACTAAATTATATCTACACATAGTGATCTATCTATGTCACGTAAAACATCTAGATCACGAACTAGTTATACTTATCTAAAACATTCCATCGAGCTGCAACATAATGGTCTTGATCACGTAGCTGTCCTAATAATAAATGTCAGATGTACTGGACATGATCACATAGCTGTCCTAATATTATATGTCAGATGTACTGGACTTGTTCACATAGCTGTCCTAATATTAAATGTCAGATGTACTGGACATGATCACATAGCTGTCCTATTATTATAATAATATGTCACATGTAATGGACTTGATCACATAGCTGTCCTAATATTAAATGTCAGATGTACTGGACTTGTTCACATAGCCGTCCTTATTTATGTTTATTTAATTTTTATTGTATTTATTTTTTGCAAACATTTTCATGGTATATGTCAGGTGTAAAGGACTTGTTGGACCTAGCTGTCCTAGTAGATAGTGGATACAGCGAACTTGAGAGCGTAGCTTGGTTTGTCATGACACCAAACCAAACCAAAAACCACCAAACTGCATGTGATATCAGACATTCCTACTCAGTGCCATAATTTGAAATAAAGTTGCTTTCAATGAATGTGTTAACAATGTAGCGTTTTGCTTGTCTCACAATATATACAGCCATACAGTAACAAAACAGCATTGATAATTTTGTGCAGCATCTGGTCATGACAGATGATTACTATAAAGATAAAACAAGCTTTTTATGACTTCTATGTGTGTAATGTATGTTTTATGAGTACCATTTACTGTTATTTTAGTTTGGAGGAATTTGTCAAAATAATTATTTAGCACACAATATAAGGTAAGAAAATATTCACTTTGATATATCATTTTGGCTAGCTTTGTAGTTTATCTTGACTTCTCCAGAATAGTACAATGATATTACTGGTATCAAACACAGCTAATTCTCATAATAATTATTTCAACTATTCAAATATTTTAAGTCTTAACACCCTCATCATGAAAGCTGTTTCACTGTGGATTATGCTGCCAGCCCAGACAAAATCGCTTCCCGACAATGCGACGTTCTACTCAGTAAGTTCGTATAGGCCGGGTGACTAGCCATAGTGTCAGAGTTTAAGCCATCTGAAGGCCTTTGACAGGGCAAAACGGTCAAAACAATCGGGACCTACAATTTAACGTGCCATCCGAGCCACGGTAGCGCTCAGTTGTAAATGCTACCCGCGGTCACCAATCCGAAGACTGCGTGCTGAACGTTGCTTAACTTCGATGATAGCTAGAATCATGTTTATAACCTGAATCATGTAAATTATTGTTTATTTATTAAACCTATTTGATTTGTATTATCTATAATTATATTGCTGGAATATGTATATGTAAGTTTATAAACATTTTTTTTTTTCTTGCAGCATTAACCTCTTATATCTCATAATTCCAGTCAATCTCTTTCCATCCACAGATTGCCTAGAAGTGATCACTGTAAGTGATAAGGCCACCCTTTTCTCCGCCCTATAATGTTTTGGTGTTCTAGTATAAGTGTCTTACATGTTTAGGTGTTGTATAATGTCTGTTTAGTTCTGTTATACAGTTAGTGCACACATAAAGGACTTAATGTATGGTCTGGATCTACTATTACATCATATAATTGATGTCATATATCAAATAAATTATTTAAAATTAGTAGGGCTGCATGTTATTATACTATTTGTGAAATATTGTAGTTTGCTGAATCACATAGCTTTTATAATGTTAGGTAAATTTGCTCTGTTGCTATTTTTATTGTGTCAATCAATTACATGTTTTTATCGCCCATAAACATTTCTTATAAAACACTTTTGAATTTTCTAAAAAAAAGTCAAATATAGATGAAAGCTTTTAAGTAATTTGTTGTTACTATTCAAGTAATGTATTGCATTATTGTAGTGGCTATGTAAGTATGTTGTTAAGTGTATAATATATTTTTTTTCTCTCAGTATAATATTACTTGGTATTTGTCACATTCTGAGTCCTTTTGCTACCTATTGTTAATAGGACATAGCATAGCCCTATGTTTATACTACTTTATGATAAATTCATTGCATGAACTCCAAAATTAGATATCAAACCAGAACATTTTCTAAAAGCTGACCAATATGGTGATATTCACTGAGCAATTACATATTTTTCTGATGGTTGACAATGAAATGGTATTTTTTAATAGTTGGCCATTTGATTTTTGATCGTTTTTGTTCTATTTATTATATTGAACAATGCTATTTACCCATCGACACTAACAATCAATATTTTCTAGTTGTGTTAAGAACATGGCATACCTAGTTAGCTCAGTGTTATAGAATTTATATTGTAGGCAGTAGTAGCAGTAATTTGTGTTACATTCTCTTAAATTATCATAATGAAAATTACAACATACCATCTCGGTCGTCCATACCAGAGCATTGCCTAAAAAAAATGAAAGTAAGTAAAGAATATTCATCACCTTTTTCATTCGCTGTGTAGATCCAAATCACCATCTGGCAGTTGCTCGTCCAGGGCACCTTCAGTAGAGGAAGATTTTTGATTGAATTGGTATTTGCATCTTCTTCTTCTTAGAGTTCCTCTCCAACTAGTGACGGTTGACAGTCAGCTCATCATATTATTTGATCTTGTACTTGGCAAGGCAAAAGAGTTCAGTGGCACTCTTTGTACCCGTTTAATCTGGATACATATTCATGTGATTGTAACTTTTGTAGTATGCTGCAGCAAGGACAATCCATAACATGGCATCTTCCTATTGTTTTGGTCAACCCATTTGCAAAATTTCTTCATTGGTGACTATCCGAGTTCAAGGTATAGCCATCTTCAGCCTGCAGGTTCACATTTCAATTGTATCTTTATGTTTCCTGACATATTCCATTATAGTTCTATGCTTAGTATCTGTATAGAAGTAGCTGTAGCCAAATGTAGTTCTCTGATTTTGACCCATGGATATGTGTTGGTTGTATCATTTCCATATATCAGTAAATGTTAATTTTAGTGGCTTCTAAGGTTGTTAGATAGTGCACACACATCGGTCATGCAAGCGAGCTGTGTTATAGAATCACATAGTAGATCTGACCGAGTGTTTTGTCTCTGTTAGTGATATGTTGAGGTATTTTGTTTCGATCATTTTACCCTGTTATTGATGTATTGGAGGTATTTTGTTGTTTTACTGCTTCAATCAATCTCTCTGTTAGTGATGTATTTTGTTCTTTTACTGCTTCGATTATTCTTCTCTATTAGTGATGTATCGAGATATTTTGTTGTTATACTGTGTCGATTGGTTGTATTATTGAACAGTTTTACTGGGTGTCTTCACAGAAGACATCACTATTGATAGATATATAATGATTGACTAAAAATATGGTCAGTAGGTAGGCATTTTCGGTTGACATTTTCACACTTCGGCTTAACGTAATCATATGGTTGTCTCTGTCACAAGTTGATGATCTAATGTAACAGTCATGAACATCATCGTCCTTTAAGCTTACTGATCATAGATTTTAACGATGGTAACTTCCAGGTAAGAAAAGTTTTATGATTCGGTAGAGGGTAGGTATGCTTCCGGTTATGCAGATTCCCATGTTTCTTCGTTCAATCATTTATTGTATTCCCTTGTATTCCATCCATAAACGTGATTGATTCGGTCAGTATGTCAAAAGTTCGGTGATTATCGTAGCAATTTACATTTTTGTAGATTGAAATTTTCTCTTGCACGTATTACGTAGGTTCCTAAGGTCGTGCCTGTTTATCCAATTAAAACTTTTGAATCATTTTGCCTTTCTTCTACGGAAAGTTGCTTCTTTTTCTTTTCTTTTATGCACAAGACATTCGAAGAAAATTTTTTTTTTGATATTTTCGTCCGATTTGAGGTTATTTGTTACTTGGTTTCTTTTCACTCTTAATTAATATGGGCAGGATAGGTCCATAGATCCCACTTCTGAAGTGTAATTAGGTTCAGGATGACAAATTACACTTCAGGGATCTTGTTTTTCCAATATATTTCATTTTACAGCCATATCTTGTATTTTAACAAAAACAACCGCACCGCCATGTTTTTCTCGAGTCCCTATATTGTACGACACTTATTTGATGACACGATATTGTACGGCCTGGAAAGCACGGCACTTATTTCATGTCCCATGCCACCAATTATCAGGCTGTACAATACAGGTCGTACAATACTGGCCGGTCATTATCACCTCGTGCAAATAATGTACAGCCCGTATTTCACGACACAATAATGTACAGCATGATAAAACGTGTCCCGAAGAAAAGGACACGAAATATCATGCTGTACATTATTGTGTCGTGAAATACGGGCTGTACATTATTTGCACGGGGTGATAATGTACGGCACTTATTGAACGGCATGATGAAAAGCTTCATCGCCCTTATTGGCTGAAATTTATTTGCTCTTATTGGTCGGTTTGTCTTTGACTTCTGTTCGTAGGTTTGAACGCGAATAGTAGATGATCGTCACAGATAAAATATTAAACTGGAATAAAACTCAGAACTAAAGTGGCCATGAACTGGCTATTCGACAATTTCGGAGATCTTTTTTTTTAAATACTTAATATGTTTCTAATCACAATTTATAATTTTTAGGGTTCAAAGGGAAAAAGACCTATTACTAAGACTTCGATGTCCGTCTGTCTGTCTGTCTGTCACCGGGCTGTATCTGATGAACCATGTTAACTAGGCAGCTGAAATTTTCACAGATGATGTATTTCGTTTGCTGCTATAACAACAAATACTAAAAACAAAATAAAATAAATATTTAAGGAGGGCTCCCATACAACAAACCTGAATTTTTAGACGTTATTCGCTCTATATTATTAATGGTACTAGGTAGACGCTTGAAATTTTCACAGAAGTTGTCACAGTTTTTTTTTTAGTTTTATATTCAATAATAAATAATAAAAATAAAATAAATATTTAAGGGGGGCTCCCATACAGTACGGAACCCTCCGTGCGCGAGTCCGACTCGTACTTGGCCGATTATTAATTTTCTCAAATATGCGTTGCTTGTTATTTCCTATGGTATGACGCAGTAAGCTACAAAAAATCTACAATTATGTATTTTTGATAGATTTACGAAAAAGCATGTCATTTGTTAATTTCAATTTATAATTTTTTTTAATCTGTTCTTCGAATGTCAAAACACTGCACGCCATGTTAGCTTGATGTATGTCACTAGCTCTAGCTCATGTCAAAGAGAATGTAATAGGCTCATGTAAACAAAACAAACAACTTGGTTAATGTTTTAGAATTTTCTCAGATGTTATCAATTTTTCGATATTCTGGCTAACTCTGGAACCAAAATAGAGTTACACCGTGAAAGAAGAAAGTACTAATCTCCCACGCATGAACAATTTGATGGTGGCAAAATTTTTCACCGGTAAACGTAGTGGTAAAATTCTTCTCAATTCAATCTCGATTAACAACTGTGTAATCTGGTACATTAAAAAAAACAGTTTTTGTTGTTGCTATTACAAACATGTACTTATTTTAACATTAAATACGATTATACTTTATAAATGCGATCACTATCTAACCTATAATTTGTTTTCAGATCTGAAAGGGAGAATCTTACGGAGATGATGCACATGCATTGTATTGAGAAAGTGCACAATATGCCCTGAACACAAAGTGCGTTCCAATCCTTATGCTGCGAGTGTAATTGTCAACAAAGCAGAAGAGAATGTGACCAGTGTTTAGTTCCATGACTGCCCTGCAGCAGAAGGTGGCTGCTCAAGCACGGTGTATAAATGTTTATGTGGTTGCACCGCCGTATTGAAGATCCGTCGTGCACTTCGGTCGAGTGTTATTGGCGTAGATCAAAACTTGCAAAACTCGGATCTTAAGTAAAAATACTCATGGCAAGAGGAATACCAAAAAAAAGTATCCAAAAACATGATACCAAATAATAATAATGTGGCAACAGAATTTGTGCTTGAATGTAAACAAAGAAAAATTGAAACATGCCAATTTTTTAAACAAGAACCAGACTTTGATAACAGTGTAAATTTACTGCAGCACCATCAACATAGTGATGTCTTATACAATAAGTATAATTATCCATAGTTTTACTCAAAAAAACATTTTGGCAATGGAAAGAAAAACCAGAAGATAAAAGCAGCCTGAGTTAAGGTATGGCAGGATTACAGCCTCAAAATGATAGAAAGTCAGTCGTAAAACTATTGATAGGATTCTGGTAGCTATGATCCCGGGTGCAAGAATCCCTGACACTCAAGAAGCGATGAGTTGTAACAAGTCAAATTTAGTAGTAACAGATATAAATTTGGAATAGAACTAGAACTAGTAACAGGAACAACAGATATTAATCTGTTACTCCTGGCCTGGTAACAGGCTGTTATCCTTACATAGTATAAAATAAAGTCGCTATTTTCGTATATTTCGTAACTACGCAACGGATTTTGATGCTGTTTTTTTTAATGGATAGAGTTATTCAAGAGGAAGGTTTATATGTATAAAAATTCCCGAAATTCCCACGGGAACAGGCACAACGCGGGTGAAACCGCAGGGACGTCGCGTCAAGTAAAAAGAACGCTGGAGCTTCAAGCTGCGCACAAGGGAATTTAACTCCTATTGCACACGTAATATGAAATAAATCTCCTTGCTGCAGTTAAAGCTGCGTACTATGAAAATTAACTCCTATTTACTGTGCAATAGGAGTTAAATTCCCTTGTGCGCAGCTTGAAGCTCCAGCGTTCTTTTTACTTGATGCGACGTGTAACAGCAGTAATACATAAAAATGCCTGTTATTTGAGTTCTTTGAAAGGACAGGTATTGACAAGTAGTAACAGGTATTTTCTGTTTCATGTGAATATCTGTTCCGATAAATATGCCTCACTGCTACTCAAGCCATACTGAGAGGAAAAAAAACTAGAGAATGCAGTACAGAAATCAGTAGAGAAGTAAATTGGAAATGAAATGAAAATTGATAAATGAGGTCTGTATATTTCGGATATTATATCTTGAACGGATGCTGGCTCACAGATGGAATTACCTAATAACAAGACCAGATTTGAGATTAAATGTCAATCAACAGAAAAACCTGCATGGAATTATATTGATAAGAGTTATAACTGAACAATATTGTGCACAAGTTCAAATGCATATTATATTATTGTATTAAAATTAAATATTTTGCTAAAAGTAATAAAATGATTGTGCTAAAAGTATCACTTGCTACTTTTGTGTAGCGAGCAGCAACTTTGAAAAATAATCAGGTCACTATAGTTAGTATTTATTTTGATCCTAAGCATGTTGCACATTTGTTGCCATTCACGATACGTCCACACGTCCATTTGGACTGGCGGACTTCTCGTGAATGTCGAAAACGCCATCCATTTCCACGGCCCCAAATGCGTTCAGTATTACCAGTTGTGGTTTTATTACCTCGTTCATGGGCAAAAAATTGTATCTAGTAAGGATTTAACGGGTAAATAAAAATGCATTTAGAGTTCCATTCAGTGACGTTTTTAGTTTCACCTCTCCCTATCTGTAATAAAATCTTGCTAGTTTAAAGACCCACATCCCGTTTCCTAATTGAGATGAAATGTTGCACGGATATGAAGGTATATTGCGTGACTATGTAATATGATAATAGCCAGCGTTGTCCCAAGCAGTAATAAAATGTATTTTATGACGCACTACCTATCAATTTTTTACACGCAGTAGGCTAATTATAATATATTAGGGACAAAATCTTTTCGTGGCTGGCAAGAGAGTGGCAACGCGGACGTCGTCCACGAACCGCCCGTCAATGGGCTGGAAAATGGATGCCGTCCAATAGATGAAAACCGTGTGGATGTCATCCATTTGGACTGATGGTGAATGGGGCCTATAAGATAATCAGAAATCGTTTATGTCAACACTAATAATGTAGTTAATGGAGTTTCTTTTTGGAATAAAAACATTTTTCCAATCTTAAACAAAAGTGTGTTGTTAAACTCCTAAGAAGAATTTATATATATATCAATTTTCCTCGTACAAAATTTTGGTGTCTTTATTAATAAAAATAACATTTCAATTTAAATATGTTTTATTTCACTAAAAATAATTCTTAATGTGTAGGTACAAAAGTTACACAATATACAGGGTTACTAGTTATTGAACCTATTCCTTCTAGTGGGTTATAGGGGGAGTTATTATCAACAAAGACCCCATAAGCCTCCATGCAAAAATTAACCATTTCTAAGAAAAATTGAATTATGTTTACCTATTTTCCATTTATCGATGCAAGGTGAATTAAAGGCTAATAAAAAAAAGTTACTTAAATGTTTTTGCACAATCATTTTTAGGGTTCCGTATCCAAAGGGAAAAACGGGACCCTATTACTAAGACTTCGATGTCCATCTGTCCGTCTGTCTGTCACCAGGCTGTATCTCATGAACAATGATAGCTAGGCAGCTGATCACAGATGATGTATTTCGGTTGCCGCTATAACAACAAACGTCTATCCCCCGTGGCTCTACTGCTTGGCTCAACTAGTAGAGCCAAGGGAAATTTTACTTTCCCGTGACACTACTAGTAGTGCTACGTACATTTCCCATAACACTACTCTGTTTCCAGTAGTGTCACGGGCAATATTATTTCCTGTGACACAACTGGGATAGCCATTATGAAATTTCATTTGTTAACACGTCTGTCATACATATCAATCTTCTTGAATCAAAACTACTTGGAATAAGGAAGGTACTGGCATTTGAGAGAAAATTGATGGCTAGAAAATAAAGTCATGATGTCATGTAATGTGATTGTATTTTGTTTGACTCCAATCAATCCTTCTGTAAATCATAATCGTAACATAAATATCATCCATTGCTCATCCATACCTACAGAAATATTAAAATATTTTGAGAAAAAAATCAAAAACAAGACCCATTTTTAATGGAAGGAAAAGAAGGAGGGTTGTTTTTCCGACAGTATAAAGGTGGAACGGTAGTTTTGAATGGAGACTACCAGTACCACAAGATAAGAGTTTTCAAAAATGGTTCGTCCATATGGCGATGTTCTGCCTATAAAAAATGTAAATGTCCAGGGACAATTACAATTAAAGTAAGTGGATACGAGTATATAGTGCGATTCAAACTTAGTGGCATCTCACATCTGTGAACAAAAAAATGTGACTGTGAGCTCAGAGCAAATAAAAACATCCAGAGGGAACGTCGTTGAACAGTCAAGTTAAGCCGGTTTTTTATACATGTGTGAGTGCGTCGCTGTTGCGCCGCCATAGTTTGACTTGCAAGCCAAGGCGTAGTTTCATAGTTACCTGGATGTATGCGTAATTGTCTGTACACGGCGAGGCGTAGTTTTGGTTGGCTTCACTTGTTTGTTCACAACATTCTCTCTTGATTTTTTTATTTGCTCTGAGACTGTGAGTTGATGCGTAGTAGCAAACTCGTATGTCAGTTCATCCCTATGAAGAGTGGGGTTTTGCGCAGATTGCAACTTCACAGACTCCATTAAGTTTGATGCGCCTTATGAATAAATTCCATTATTCTGTTAATTCCATCCTCGCCTACAAGAACCATAATAGGTATTCGCCGGCAGAATATTTCGAAGTACTTAGCCTCTAAAATAAAGTCTCATATTTGGAGCGATAATATTAAAAATATAGGAGGTTCAAAGTAAAGACATTGACGAAATCACAAGGACGATAGCATGTAATGAGATCTTTATGGATCTGGTGACGTGCGACTATGCATAAAAAAATACGCATACCTAGTACTAGTTTTGTATGAAGCTCTTTCTTTACACAGTAGGTAGAGCCTCGATTAACATTGAACTAATTCGTGTCGTTACGCATTTCGTCAACCGAACGAATGAAAAAAGCTCTTTTCTTATTATTTTAGCTAACTTACGACCAGTTGCTCCCTTTTTAAATGAATAAAATTAAATAATATTTTATCTCTACGCGAAAACACCACACTTTTATGCTTTGAAATTTTTAACTTCGAAGATTGCGTGGCGATACTGCGCTGCGGAATACATTGCAATTGAAACGATAACAATTCGCCAAGAATAGAAAAAGAGCTGGGCGCGAGCGGGTTACGTTACTTTTGACATGTCCGTCTATGTACACCTAGAGTCAATCAATTTGAAAAAATAATTTTCTTGATCGCGGGTTGTAGTCTCGACAATCGCAAATCCGTATAACTAAGGACCGGATAATAGAAGTTTCACTGTAACGTAACTAACTTTCAAGCAATGTAATGCCTTTGTTTCTGTTGTCCTACTCTAGTAATACGAGTGTATTTTACCTGTTTAATAATTATCTTCATGTTTGATTTAAGGATGATAAATTGGTCAAAACATCGCAGAGACTTCACACATGTGAACCTTTTCTAGGAAGAAACGTGGTTACTAGAGAAATTGAAAATTTAAAGACTCAAGTAATACAATCTGACAAACCTATCACTCAGTTATACGATGAGACCTATAATTCATTTCAAAATAAAGGTCTAAATTTTGTGGCATCTCTACCCACACTTTCAAGTGTGCAACATTGCTTGTATGACACAAGAAACAAAGCAATGGGTGTGTTAAAAACAGTATATTGCTGTTTTGAAGAAGTTCAAATACCTGCCAATTTTGCTGATTGCATTTTGGCCGACTACTATAATGAAGGGACTCGTATTATATTGTTCTGTTCGCCAGATTGTAGACAAACAACTGGTGAAATCAGGGAATTTTTTGGGGATGCGACATTTAAAAGTTGTCCTCTGCCGTTTGCTGAACTATACAGCATACATGGTGACATTGGCAGCTCGATAGACACTACAAATGTCATTCCCTTAATTTTTGCTTTGCTACCAAACAAGCAACAGAAAACTTATGAGACCTTATTCAGGTTAATAAAAGCAACGCTACCAAATTGGTCCCCTAATACATTCCACTGTGACTTTGAGTTAGCAGCCATTAATGCATTGATAGAGGTTTTCCCTGACGTTCAACTAAAAGGTTGCTTTTACCATTGGTCAAGAGCAGTATGGAAGAAAGCTAAAGCTCTCGGCTATACTAAAAGAAAAGGTCACAAACGCATTATAGGACTTACAGCAGTCCTGCCTTTGTTGCCGGCTGAAGAAATAGTACGGGGTTGGGAGTATATTAAAGAGGAAAGTAATGATTTGGGCATGCAAAAGTTCATACATTACATTCAACGTTTCTGGTTTAAGTCATCTTTTCCAAAAATGTTGAGTGTTTATGGTCTGCGTCATAGAACCAACAACGTTTTGGAAGGCTGGCACTCTAAAGTCAACAAGAGGGTGACGAAAAGTACAATAACGTTACCAAGACTGCTAAAACTATTGATGGAGTTTCAGAATACCAATATGTTGAAAAAAAGAACAAAAAACAACAAAGGTATAAAACGAAACCAAATTGATATCGATAACGATGACTATATACGAAATGTTCTCCTTCAATTCATCAGTGGAGAATTAACTGTTGGTTATACGTTAGACAAGTTGCGATAATAGGGGGAGAGACGTGAAAGAACGACCTTCACCCATCTGATAACCAGATAAGACACACTTTTTATGAAATTTTATTTACATACAAATAGGCCTAAGGTAGCTTGCCTATCGAAAAGCCTGATAGCCGATATATTGTTATTCCAACTAAGTAATAGTTTTTAAGAGGAAGGATGGTCTGTAATTTTCCATACAAACGTATTACGCTGTTTTCTTCCTGGAAAATACTTTTAGAGCTTCAATTTTTTGTCATAAAATTAAATTTAGCTGTTTAGACTCCCCTGTCTTTTCTTTTTCTTGATAAATTAATTATCAGGCAAAATATGACCCGTCAAAATCACAAAAAAATTCACCATTATTACTGACGTCTTTAGAGACCTACCAGAAGAGACTAAATAATATCTAACGAAATATAAAATGACAGAATCATGAACACATATTTCTTTTAAATTTTGACATAAAAAAATACTTGATTGATCTAGTTTTTGAAGAAGAAAATAGCGTAATACGAAACGTTGTCTCGCCATGTTTTTTGTAGGTATAAATCGCTCTGAGCTGCAATTGTCCCTATCGCACGATGCGGGGGTAGGGTCGAGGTGAGGGAGGTTCAAACCTATACGTACACAAGCACTAGGGATGTAGTAATAGTCGATATTTTTGTCGATGCTGTAGTGACGTCCATCGATATCGATGTTTATTAAAAATATTAGTTATTTTTAAAATCCTGTGATTTGACCGTTGTATGTTTGTTACTTATGATGAAAAGATTTTATGTATGGAATATAGGCGTTTAGTTGCTGCGACATATTGCAGCGATTATACAGAATATCGTGCTGTATCCGCAGACATCTAAATGAGTTAGGCGCAGAATAACCAATTCTCATAATGCCACAGTAATCCGGGAATGCTCAATTCTACGAAAGCATAATTCTATGAATACCCAATTCTCAAAATGGCAACATAATTTTGATTAGGAATTTTCTAAAAAAAAATACAATTTAAATACATGTAAGGGCTTACCGGTACCTAAAACAACTTCCGTTTGCAAGTTAAGGACATTATAACTTTTACTATGGGACCGACCAGAGCTGAATCCGCGAGAAATATCAACTATACCATAAAAAAGTCCGTTGATAATGGACAAAGTGTATGGAACAGCTGGTTTTTTATCGCCAATGTGGAGTTAGTTGCTCCCATAGTAAAAGTTGTTCTTTTCAAACCTATTAACTTTGCCCTAAAGAGGTTGTGCTTTAATTACCGGTGTTTTTTTTAAAATGAAAATGTGTTTTTAGGGTTCCGTACCCAAAGGGAAAAACGGGACTCCATTACTAAGACTTCGATATCCGTCTGTCCGTCTGTCTGTCACTGGGCTGTATCTCATGAACCATGACAGCTAGGCAGCTGAAATTTTCACAGATAACATGTTTTGGTTGCCGCTATTACAACAAATACTAAAAACAAAATAAAATAAAAATTTAAGGGGGCTCCCATACAACAAACCTGAACTTTTTAGACGTTTTTCGCTCTATATTAATAACGGTACCAGGTAGATGCATGAAATGTTCACAGAATATTTAGTTTTATATTCCCTTCAAAAATAAATTAAAAAATTAAAATAAAATAAATATTTAAAGGGGGCTCCCATACAGTACGGAACCCTCCGTGCGCGAGTCTGACTCGTACTTGGCCGGTTTTTTCTATTTGAAATTATTTTGCCATTTTGAGAATTGATTCTTAGAATTGGCTATTGTGAGAATTGGGCATTTATAGAATTGGACATTCGCAAAATTGAGCATTATTAAAACTATGTGCCATTATTAGAATTCTGCTCCTAAAGCGAAATAATAGTTCTAATCAGGAAAATCACGTGCTCTCTAAAATCGTGTAATAACTGTAACGTATAAATATAATTATCCTTAGTCCACTTACCTATACGAAAAACGTTCTATTAAATTATCAAAGACACAACATTAAATAATTAAAAACACATAATCAGTCACATTACAAATACAACAAAATAAATAAATCTATATCTAATAAAATAATAAGTTCTATGCTGTGCTTGCCAGTATAGGTAGCGCCACACAAGTCGGCGGATGAGATGTAAGACGCAGATGACACTTCGCCGTAATTCGCTAATTATTGCGCATGTGCGCACAATGCCGATGCCGCGCGGCGTAGTGGTAAGCACGGGCGTGCGTGCGGGAGGCATGAGGTTGGCGGGCGGTTGTGCCCGTGCGGCGTCTTGTCTCTCTGGATCCTGCGCATACCTATATTTTGCCTATTGCGCAGCGTTCTGCGCCTAACTTTCCATCCGCCGACTTTTGTGGCGCGGATTATACGTGAGATTCATTCGAGAAAACAGCCCCATTGGCTATCCATTCATTGAACTATGTGCCTTGCCCTTTGTCATTTTAACTTGCCTATCCGCTGAGTTTTGCTGAAAAGTGTGTAGTAATTTGTGGATGTTCTATCCTGTATTTATGTGGTGTGTGCTACCCACTGCTGCTTTAATTTGCTAATAGTTTCAACTTTTTTAAACTTATGCAAAGTAGAACCTAAGTATGACAAGCAGTTCTCCAAACAGTAAGCATTGCATCTGTGTAATTGAATTCTTAATTATTTTTAATACTACGGGACTAATCGCGCAATGAAAATACTGGAGTAGTTACAATATAAAAGGCAAGAAGTTTTATATGTCCAGATACATACATGGTTATCCAGAAATGGTTTACCAAGCCGAAAGGAGGTGATTCGGACTATTATTATGAACAACATTTAATATATGTGGCCAAACCGAAATTCGAGAAAAAACCAATCGTGTCAAACATTTTGTCGAGTCCAAGTTGCAGTTTTGTATAGAACAGCTGATTTTTAGTTTACGAAATCCGCAGCTGGACCCATATTCATATATTCATATTATTTTATTGGTATCAAAATACAAGAAAATCAAGATAGTCAATCCAAACCAATTACAATTGTAGTTATAATTATAATATAATTAAAAAAAATATTAAGATTATTAAAATTTTAGCTTAGCTAAAGCAAAGCATAACTATCTTAAAATTACAATAACTTAAAATAGCTGTAGTTAAATTAATTAAATTATATATTTAAATAAATGATTAAATATTAAATTGTAAAAACAAAATGAAAATCATTCAATATAAATCTGAACAATGCTACAATATCGAAACTTAAAATGACAAAAATTGCAAAGTTAAAAAATTAACAAATATGAATTTGTAACAAAATATAGTAAACTTTGTTCATAATAACGAACGTGTAGGTAGGTACACCTCTAAAACTTCCTTCACTTTGTAAAACAAGACCTTATAAAGAGGTATCGTGTATCCACCAATAGACGTCACGTGACAGAAATGATGATGATGAATTGAGAAACCTTTAATTTTGACTGACCTACAAAAAGAAGGGGATTTGCAATTCGTGTATGTTCTGATTACTTCACATGTTCGATTTTTCTGAGCCAATTCTCAAGTTTATTTTTACAAGTTTATGTTTAACTTGCAATGTATGTATGTAAATAATATTTTTTTTTGGGTCAAACCATGCAACGCAATTTTGAAGCAGATATTGAAGCTATCTGTTATTTATTACGTACCTAAATCTCTTGAAAGATTGTATACCCCTAAAATTGTGTAATATTCAAAATTTATAGGTTGTATTCATTTTAAAGTTTAGATTCTTCTTTTTGGACTATTTAATATAAATAAAAGCTGGTTTTTAAAAAGATTTTTAAACTTTGTTTATTGTCTGTTGAAGAATTATGTGCGTGTTTTCCTTAAAAAAAGTTATTTGGTATATCTTAAGTTAGGTATTTGGTAGAATTTTCAGTATGTATATTGCAGCGCCTACAGAAATCGATTAGTTAAATAGCTATTTTTGTTCGCAGCTTTTGGCTTGAGGTCAATTGTGTTAAGTTGGCTATATATAAAGGTTTTTTCAAAAAATATTATTCGAAAGAAAATTAAAATCAATATACTTCGCATATATGTGTAAAAAATAATGTAGCTTTCTAATTCGATAAAAAATATTCAGTAAGTATAAATGTTTTCGTTTGCTATGCGCTATCCCAAAAAACCGGAGCTTATGTACCTACCATATTTTGCTACAATTCAAAAGAATACACCAGCCGTCCGCCTGAGCTAGGAGCGCGGGCGGGCGCGGGAAGGGCGCGGGCGGAATTGGTGCGCAGCACACACACAAATACAATTGCATCACACCACACATAGAAGCTCCCTGGCTTGGGCGCATCGCGACAGCAATAGTATAGTTCAAATACCTACTTCTCAAATTCCTTGGCGCTCAGCTTTCCTCTTAATGTAGAGAAAATACCTTGGTAGGTTTGTCTACTTGATTTTGTTCATACTGCCTGGCAAGCAACTATGTACAAATATGTTAATTTAACTACGAAACCGATCTTACAACCAGTCCAAATTGGTATCATATTAATTTAATAAATTAGGATAATTTAATTACAAAATTATTCATACGAGTTTGTCTTAAAAAATCATTCACGAAATGTTTTAAGTATAATAAAAAATAGCCATGAACATTTTCGGGCAGGCAAGCTATCATAGGCATGTTTATAAATAAATAATACTTCTCATCTGGTTATCACGTAGGTGAAAGTCGATTTTCGGCGGCTCTTAGGCCATAAATATGCCATCGGTTTGTTATGACATATTATCGCAACTTATTTCGGGTTCCGTAGTAAATATAGATATATTATGTAGTAAATTAGTTGTCGATTGATAAATTGTAGGAGAATGTTCAAGAGTTTCTGAACTCCTCTCTCACCTGTCTTGTCTGAGATACATTCGGTGATATATTAATTATATGACTGACCTGACTAAACGGTTCAAAAACCTGAGACCTACAATTTAATGTTTCATCCGAACCAAGGTAGAGCCCAAACGAACACCTAGTCATAATTTGCTGTGGAGATATAATAGATTAAGAGTTTGTGCAACAAGGAAAGCGTCGTAGGTAAGGTCGCCCGTGTGCCATTTTACTAATTTTGTTACGTTGACAATTGCTCTGTCATTGTTAGTACAGCTAAAAGTGTTTGATACTTGGTAGACACCAATTCGGTTTTCATCAGTACTCGCGTCTACCAAGTATAGTTGGTACCTTGTCTTATTGTTAGTTCACCGTAAAGCCACGACGGTTCTCGTTTTGCACATACTCCAGTAGGGATAATGTGTGGCATGCACCTACAATATAACTTTGTTTTTATTTCATTCGAGTGCATAAGTACCTAATTTGTTCACAGTTTTATTTACAAGAAGCATTGATTTTGTTAACATTTATTTTCGTCTACCAGCAAGATTAGGTAAGTAGTAGTCTTACTCGTACTTTATGATTATCTTAGTTAATAAAATACTGTTTAGTTTTTAAAATTATAGTTTTATTTTTCGATATCTATTAGATTCTTAGATTATTTGGCAAATTACTTTATTATGCCCATAGAATTTTGGCTAGAGCTGTGCAGAGCAAAGAGTAAGTTACGAGGATTTTCACTTATGTGAATTTAATCTAAAAGCTAGATCTAATTGATTAAATAAAAACCGACAGTTATAGAAATAATCCACTTTTTAGTTTAACAGCTGTCATCCAAAATGTAGATCTAGTTGAGCTCTATCACTTTTCTGAAGACAAAAGTAGCCTAAAATCGAAAGTAACGGAGATAATCCACTTTTTAGTTTGACAGCTGTCATCCGAAATGTAGATCTAGTTGAGTTCTATCACTTTTCTGAAGACAGAAGTATCCTAAAATTGAAAGTTACGGAGATAATCCACTTTTTAGTTTGACAGCTGTCATCCGAAATGTAGATCTAGTTGAGCTCTATCACTTTTCTGAAGACAAAAGTAGCCTAAAATCGAAAGTAACGGAGATAATCTATTTTTTAGTTTGACAGCTGTCACTTTAACACCTGTCATGCAAGTCGTATGAATTCCAGAATATGACAGCTGTCACTTTTACACCTGCATGCAAATTTCGTATGAATTCTTGGATATGACAGCTGTCATTTTGACATCTGTCATTTTTTAAATTGCAAAATACAATATTCAGCGAGGCAACGCTGCCAACATTCTGGCCATGTTATTTTAAGTAGGTTAATTTTAATAGTTATAGTTTATAAAATGTTTTTTTAAGTTTTGTTAAAATATAATCTTTATATTTTAATAATATAGGTATTTCATATTATTATTTATTTTTTTAATAACATTTCAAGATACAAATAGTTATATCATATTTCTAAATTCAGTAGTGCCACGGGTAATGACCAAGATCACGGGTAATTCGATTGTATAGACTAAGCAGCCATAGAAAATTAATCGTGTCACGGGAAAGAAAAATTTCCCTTGGCTCTACTAGTTGAGCCAAGCAGTAGAGCCACGGGGGATTGACGACAACAAATACTAAAAACAAAATAAAATAAAAATTTAAGGGGGCTCCCATACAACAAACCTGAATTTTTAGACGTTTTTCGCTCGCTATTAATAATGGTACCAGGTAGATGCTTGAAATTTTCACAGAATATTTAGTTTTATATTCCCTTCAATAATAAGATTAAAATAAAACCAGTATTTAAGGGGGGCTCCCATACAGTACGGAACCCTCCGTGTGCGAGTCTGACTCGTACTTGGCCGATTATTTTTTTTTTTTACTTAGCAGAGACATCAGGCTATCATTATAAGTAAAAAAAAAACTGGACTCGGTGCCCACATTAAATAATTATCACATGAAAACATATAAAAAAATCATTGTTAATTAATTTCTTTGATCGACAATTATAAAAAAAAAGCCAATAAGTACCTACATACATTTGGCGTGCAGATTATTTTAAACACAACTGCATACTTTTAGCTTTCTAATGAGGTATTTATTATAATCTAACATTGGTCACGACTCACGAGATAGAAATAATCGGTCAAGTACGAGTCGGACTCGCGCCACGAGATAAAAATAATCGGCCAAGTACGAGTCGGACTCGCGCACGGAGGGTTCCGTACTGTGTGGGAGCCCCCCTTGAATATTTATTTTATTATTTATTATTGAAGTGAATATAAAACTAAATATTCTGTGAAAATTTCAAGCATCTACCTGTTACCATTATTAATATAGAGCGAAAAACGTCTAAAAAATCAGGTTTGTTGTATGAGAATATTTATTTTATTCTCTTTTTAGTATTTGTTGTTATAGCGGCAACAGAAATACATCATCTGTGAAAATTTCAGCTGCCTACCTATCATGGTTCATGAGATACAGCCCGGTGACAGACAGACGGACATCGAAGTCTTAGTAATAGGGCCCCGTTTTTCCCTTTGGGTACGGAACCCTAAAAACGATTCACAAAGAGGTCCAGGTAGAAAATTTTAAGAAATTTTTTATTACCTACTTGCTCCAGATTACGTCCCCTATCAACAAACACGGGATTTAGACCCTTATTATCCGCCACGAACGATTATTGTTCCATTTGCACTTATTATCATTATCAGCCGTAGGACGTCCACTGCTGGACATAAGCCTCCACTATGGATTTCCAATAGGCCCGGTTGGAAGCTGCCTGCATCCAGCGCTTTCCTGCGGTCTTAAGAGCCCCGGTGGTCTGTAATTTTCCATACAAAAGTATTACGCTGTTTTCTTCCTGGAAAATACTTTTAGAGCTTCAATTTTTTGTGCGAAGCGTTTTCGCCGAGCACCACACGCTCGTTTTTAGGTTGCCCAATGTTTATCTACAGCTATTCGGAATGTTATTTCTAAAAATTCTTGAGACGCCTGGGAACACCTCCTGACTTTTCCTTACTTTGTGCTTTACGTACATTCGGACCCAACAAACAAAAATCCCTAACCACTAGGGTAAAGGAAAATTGCACAAAGTACCTACAGCGCATGGGAAGAGAACCCTTTAGATTAAGTATGAAAGCATGATTCCGCCAACAAGACAGAATTTATTTTTTTAAGAAAGTAATTTTTTGGGCAGTTTCCTACGTATTTGGAAAGTTGTTAGGATCAAGTGAATGGATTAACGGGAAGGATTATTGGGTAGATAAAGATAAAGATAAAGATTCTTTATTGCTCTCAACTGTGTACAATTAGATGTTACAACAATATTAAGACGCAACAGCTTATCCTAGCGGACATGCAATATTTAGTTTTGGTGTAACTAACAAGCTTTGGATGTTATCTTACACCACAAACTTAAGAGATATATATTATAACTATTATATATACATTTGAATCATATACCTATACTATTAATTCTATATTTACATTCAAGATTCATCGTTAAAAATTATGGCTATTGAACACAATATGACCTAGATCTGCGTAATGTAGGCACATATTTGCACTTTTATACCTACACTACATGAAGAGATCGAATAAATTACAACTTAAGTTAAGTATTAGTTTACAAAATATTGACATACGATCTTTGTAGTTCTATAAATAACAACAAAAAAAAAAAACAAAAAAAAAATATTTTCATCATTATGTAATTTTAAAACTTATTCTAGATATTATTTTTTGTAAGTGATTTTGTACAATCATAAAATTCTTTCATATTATAGAAAGTGTTTTCTATTAGCCATTTCTTTAAGCTGTTTTTGAATTTATTTCCATCTAAGGATTTTAGATGCAGTGGTAAACTATTGTATATTTTTATGGCAGAGTTAAATGTGCTACGATGGTACAGAGTATTATTAGATTGGACCACGCGTATGTTAAATTTGTGTTGAGTACGTAAAATACTAGCACGAGTCGATTTGTTATCAAAAAAATAGTTGTGGTTATTTTTTGCAAATAGGCAAATTTCTAATATAAAAATACTAGTGAGAGTCAGCAAATTATTTTCTTTGAAAACATTTCTGACAGAGTCAGTCGTACGTAAATTGTAAATGGCTCTTAAACACTTTTTCTGTAGCTTAAACGTAGTTTCGACATTTACCGAGTTCCCCCAGAAGATAACTCCGTACGTTAAGTGAGGGTATACGTATCCGTAATAAGCATTTTTCGCAATTTCTTTGCAAGAGATATTACTCAAGATGGAAAGTGCGTAGCAATACTTGGATATTTTAGAATTTATTTCAGTAATATTTTGTTTCCAGTTTAGGTGACAATCTATGATGACACCTAAAAATTTTGTTTCATCAACTTCTTCAACATCAAGATCTTGGTAACGAATATTTAGATTTTGTGACGGAGTTTTCTGGTTCCGAAGCTGGATGAATTTAGTTTTTTTAACATTTACTGTTAGATTTATTGATTCTAGGTTTTTAGATGATAAATGAATGCTACAGATAAACATGGACAGGAGTATAAAAATAATTGGTCCGATACATTACGCTAAAATCTCAAACTATTAATATTTGGCCAGGAAAAATAGTTACAATGGGCTGAAAAGTCGGGTGCTTGCGAGGAGTGGAAACACCCGAACATAACTTCGGTTAAAAAGAGAGGAAAACTCGCGGTGAACGGTATCGATAAAAGTAGGTATCTGCATTTTTCCAATTTTAGAAAAAAATCACAATTAAACTTTGAAGAATTATCCGTGTTTATGAAGGGTGTTTCCGTGTATTTACTAAGTGAGTTCTTATAGGCTGGGTGCTGGGTGCTGGGTTCTTATACAATTGCAAACATGTGTGCTATGCTTACAGTTTTTGTTTTTGTGTTAGTAAAGTGGGTGGGGTAAGGGTCCCAGCCCCTTGGATGCACCGGGTTTCGAACTGTAAAAAGCCCATGCCAAATCTCCCTTGTTCCCTGATCTGTGGACTGGACCGTAACGGGAGTATGGGGGCAATAGTGTCGCTGGAGAACAAGACACGTGCGGCGCCTTTGATATCGCATCACTAATTTTGCTCTCTACTATTATAATAGGGCACTGATTTAACCGGGTAGGTGTATACTGTAGTTTAGGTAATTAAGAAATTAAAAAAGACATGGTAGCGAACATGTCTGGCAGGTGTGACTTAGCAGGAAAGTAAACAGAAATGAGTTGTAGAGAAATATATAATGGGTAATGAAATATAGTTTTGGTCACTCAATTCATTATATGGGCAGGTAAGTGTGGGTCGGTAACCAAACGAAATTGGTTGGTAATGAATCTCATCCTTTGCAGCTTTTAAATTAAAAAGGGACGTTATACGAGGGTCAAACTGAAAGTTCTTAGAAAATCAAAAACTGATTACATTAGCCAGTTATTAGTTTTATTATATCTTTTCAAAATATTGTCCATTCACGTCAATACACCGCTGCATGCGATGGAACCACTGGGAAAAGCACTTTGCCCACTCGTCCTTAGGGGTCTCTTCAATGGCATCGCGATACGCAGCCACCGCTTCTTCAGCATTCATAAACCGCTTTCCTTTAAGTTTTTCTTTAATTTTTGAAAATAAATAAAAATCACAAGGCGCGAGGTCGGGGCTATACGGCGGGTGACCCAGTAATTCAACGTTTGATGTCGCCAAATAGTCGATCGTTCGCTTGGCGGTGTGCGATGAGGCGTTGTCGTGGTGAAGGAGGATCCTACTGCGAGGTCGTTTCTCTCGAACTTTTTCCAAGACAAGTGGCAAACAATTGGTAGTGTACCATTCTGCAGAAACTGTTTTTTGATCCTCTAACACAATTGTCGCGAAATGACCTATCCTTCCAAAGAACGAGGCCACCATTTTTTTCCCCGCACTTCGATCTCTCTTCACTTTAGTTGGCAACTCCTCGAAAGGAAACACCCACTGAGCAGATTGTCTTTTGGTTTCAGGATCATAACAGTAAATCCAGCTTTCGTCACCTGTTAGTATGTCGAACACAGCATTTGAGTCACCTCCGTTAAATCTTTCAATCATTTTACGGCACCAATCCACACGATGGAGTTTTTGAGCCTCAGTCAAATTATGAGGTATCCACCGGGCGCAAAGCTTCCTGACCGCTAAATGTTCGTGTAGGATTTTGTGCACTTGACTCATACCGATGCCTAAGCTTGTCCGAATCTGCTGATAGGTCACTCTTTTGTCAGTCTCTATCATACGCCGCACAACACAGATGTTATCTTCAGTCGTCGCCGTAGAAGGCCGTCCCTCACGTAAATCATCAGTGAGATTAGTGCGACCACGTTTAAACTCATTAAACCAGTTGTAAACAGTCGCACGAGATGGGGCTTCATCGTGAAAGGCCAATCGTAGTCTATCATAACTTTCTTGTTGACTTAAATGACATCGAAAGTCATAAAAAATCATTGCACGAAAATTTTCTCGTGTTAAATTCATGTTGACGTGACACAGACAATTTTCAATTTGCCGCCAAATCGTAAAACAAATGACAAATGAATGAAGTATATACTCAGTAATATTGGCAAAGAGTTCTATTTTCAAATTATAGAATTATTTTTTTATTATATTGTTTATAAGTGGCCAGTTCTAAGAACTTTCAGTTTGACCCTCGTAAGTATGTAACCCCCGTATATTCAGCGTGTAACATAATCATCGTTTCAGTTGGTTGTCAATCTAATGTTGGAGATGGGCCACCTCTATTGTCATAGGAACTCCGAAATAACAAGACAAAACCCTAAAGAGTTTGGGCTAATATGATTACGTCTTTACGAGCACTTTGTGTCTAGATGGTATTCAGGGTCTGACGATGGAGCTGAAAGGTAATTATAGGAACTCCGCAATAACAAAACATAACCCTATCGAGTTTGGGCTTGTTTAATTTGTCTTGACGAGTACTTTGTGTCTAGATAGTAGCCAGGGTCTGATGATGGAGCCGGAAGGTAGTTATAGGATCTCTGCAATAACAAGACATAACCCTATCGAGTTTGGGCTCGTTTAATTCGTCTTGACGAGCGCTTTGGGTCTAGATAGTAGCCAGGGTCTGATGATGGAGCTGGAATGTGGTTATAAGATCTCCGCAAAAACAAGACATAACCCTATCAAGTTTGGGCTCTTTTGAATAGTCTTGAAAAGCACTTTGTGTCTAGATGGTAGCCAAGGTCTGATGATGGAGCTGGAAGGTGGTTATAAGATCTCCGCAAAAACAAGACATAGGTAACCCTATCAAGTTTGGGCTCGTTTAATAGTCTTGAAGAGCACTTTGTGTCTAGATGGTAGCCAGGGTCTGATGATGGAGCCGGAAGGTGGTTAAAGGATCTCCGCAATAACAGGGTATTTTTGGTTTCTAAATATTATTTTTTAATTTTTACTAGGTAGTTCATAAAAAATGTGTCTTGCTTGTGTACTGTGACACGGGTGTTCACTTTTTCACTGCCGAGGATTATTTACTGTGGAGCAAGAAAGCACAACTGTAAGCATATTTTTCTAAAGCCATTCAAACCATATTTAACCCCTTGTATATTCATGCTGGATATAGCTAGACTTCTAAACATTTCATTATCAAGAGAACGCCATAATAACGAATTACAGCTAGTACGGTAAAATAATGTTGAAATAAAATACCTAATAATAATAGTATCATTATCATGTATTCATGCATTTTGTTGAAAATGAAAGCTTTTTTACTTTACATACATACTTATACAAGAATATCCAGCCCGGGTAGCACGGCAAGGGGAGAAAACTATTTTATCCACTCTTAATGTCAGATGTCATTGTCAACAATCCATACCTACTTTATTTCCTCGTCGAGGGGATATAATGGTGGAAGGACTATTAGTCCCTTTGCCATTCTTCCCGAGTGGTGTAATAAGACGAAAAGTGATTCAAACTATCACTATAAATAACTTTTGCTGTGGTGCTAACTCAAAATTCAACAATCAACTAATAAGCTGTTACATGCATTTTGTCGATTCTGAGTTGCAATTTTATATGGAACAGCTGGTTTTTTTCTCGAATTTTAGGGTTAGCCTCATAGCAGAAGTAGTTTATAATAATGGTCTTAATCATCTACTTTAAGTTTGGCACAGAAAGAGCAGATAACCCTGTATTATTAGATTTATAACGTGTTTATGAAAGGTGTTGTTTGTAATACTGCAACCACACCAGAGATACATCATAATGAACAACTTTTACTAAGAGACCAACCCGTGACAATAGAACAACTAGACCAACTGTTCCATACACATTTTGACATCGGAACCGACAAAATGTATAAAATAATTTGATTTATTTTCTTGAATTCCGGGTTGGTCCCATTGTAAAAGTTGTTCATTAATTATGATGTACCCTTGGAAAAGCTAGCTACTGGGAGAAGAATTCAGAGCGCGTATCCCTCTGTCATGGTATATGAAAAATTGCACCATGTGAAAAAGACACCAGATATTTCATTGTACGATTTTAGACTTAAGCGTCTACGTAATTAAGGCGAAAATGGATTATCAGCAACTGAGCTGCATTGTTCTAGCTGGCCCCGCTCCATAAACCCGTCACCCGATGATATTTCGACTTTATTGCCATATACATGTATTAGGTCGAAACTTCAGGAAGAAACTCATAGCATAGTTTGACTAGGCGTTCGTTAGCGATCAACAAAGTTAAGCAACGTTGATAACGGTCAGTGTCGAATCCGTATGGGTGATCAGAGGTACAACTGAGCGTTGCCATGGCTCGGATGACACATTAAATTGTAGGTCCCGGTAATTTTAACAGTTTAGCTATGTCAGAGACCTTCAGATGGCTTAAAAGGCTGAGATCAGGGCACACCACCCGGCCTATAAGAACTCACTTAGTAAATTCAACACCTTTCATAAACACGGATAATTCTTCAAAGTTCAAAATGTAAAATGTCTCTAAAATTTCGCACGTACTCCAACCTTGATAAAGTTGTCAAGGTTGGAGTACTAGCACCTAGCACGCGGGCTCGTCTCGCATAACACTGCAGTGCTATGTGAGACGAGCCCGCGTGCTAGCTTAGTACTCCAACCTTGACAACTTTAACAAGGTTGGAGTACGTGCGAAAACCACGCTGGTTTCCATAGTGATTTTTATTTATTAGTTTGACATTTTAGCGTAATGTACCGGACCAATTATTTTTATACTCCTGTCTATGTTTATCTGTAGCATTCATTTATCATCTACCCAATAGTTAAATATTGGCAGACGCCCCGGTTGTGGCCAGCTTACCGGCTGTGGCCATTTTGTAAATAAAAACATAAAAGATAATGGTTTTGAATAAAAAGGAAAAAACAATCTTCGTTTCAGGCTCTTTTTGACATGTGACATTTATAGCACCGCATGTGTACAGTTTTCTTAATAATCTTTTAAAAACGGGACGTGGTAATTTTTTTGATTTCTTATGGAAATCTTTAAGGGCTCCTTTGTAACTAATCTGTAATTATTTTGATTGTATGCAAGTATTTTGTTTCGAATTCGATTCAAATCTACTAAATAATGTTCTAGAATAATATTTATAAGACAATTTGGATAATTACTTATTTCCTAGTACTTCAATCAAAGTGCAACAGATAGCTTTCACCGGTTTTGGCCATTCCGCTGACCTGAACTGATTGTTGAAAATGAAACTGAGAATTTGTTCGTTACATCTTTTTTGGCCACTTATTTTATAATAATAGCAATCCTGATATTTCCCTCTTTTATTGCATTTTCTTTTAACAACCTTACTAACTCAATTTTCTCTTTTATTAATACATCTCCAGAGCAATCGCTTATTGGTCTTCTCCGTTTCAGCCAGCTTTCATTATGTGATCCCGGCTTAAGTACTTCCGATACTGGAGTCTTCAAATTGTTGGGTGTCCAGCTGCTCCACTTATCATTTGCCTGTAAAATAAAAACAAATTAAACAGGAGCAGTGAACTAAAATAATTTTATACCAATATAAATATTTTTTGAAAAAACAAATTAGAAATAGTTTTATGTATGAGTATTTTAAATAGGTATTCTAATAAATTAAACTGTTTAACATAATAACAAGATTGATAAGGTGTAATAAGTAATGAAGTATTACATTATTTTCTTTCAATGTAGCATTTGAAGTACTCGGTAGGCACAATGTGGCATTTGAAGTACTTGGTAGGCATACTACTTCATTCTCCATCTCAGTATTTTCCTGTAACAAGTAGTAAATGATTATATAAAGTTGTAGATATAACTATTTCATATACTATATAATGATTTCTATTGTAATTCTAGTGGGCAGCGCACATAGCACGGTGGTCTGATGACCATAGGTGTTGTTGAAAAGTTCTCAAGTTGAAGACAGTACTAACAACCACAGAGGGCGTTGATGTTTGTCAGGAATCACCGAAATTAACTAACGTTCCGCACAGTTAGTATTTGGATGGGTGACCATGGTGGCATTATCCAACTGAGCGCTACTGTGGCTCATATGCTCATTATACTGCAGTTGCACTTCCAACTAGTCTTAATGAATATCAGTAGGGGCGGTCTATCCAGACCTGTCCAGCAGCGGACATCCTATGCCTGATATGATGACTATGATTTGAAGGTTAACAACAAATAAAAAGAGAATTGTATTCTCACTCACCTTATTTTCCTTTGTTGTGCTTTCAAATGGATGATCTTCATGTATGACATACACATTATATTCAGGTTGTTCGTTTATTCCCATTGTGAAATCAATTATTGTGTCCTGTAAAACAATTTAGGTAATAATGAATTTTATGCAAGTAAGTACATATTCACACCAAATTCTAATGAAGGTAATAGTCGTAGGTACTTACGTTTATTGCGGTATCACCATCACAGTTATTGCTGATACCATCCAAGCCAGGCCCTAATATAGTATCAACTGCGTCAATAATCTTTTGGTCTTGACTCGGCGGTGGCGTCGGCGGTTTACCGCCACCTAAAATATGAAATACAGGATTATTTACAGTTGAACAAAACGAGTTACAGTACATAAGTACTTGTTAAATTCATGTTTATTTAGACAATATATTTATAAGTTACACACCAGTCATAAACATCTTCTTCTTGGTTTCCGCTTTGTCTTTTTTTGTTTGCCGTTTTATGTTTTCCCAGCAGCATTTTAGATGTAAGTGGCTTCTGTAGCAATACGTGCTTAGCGTATTAAACTCTGCAGCCAACTTTTCCCACCCTCTCAATTTGTCGGCATTAGATGTAGCATCGGTTCGCTTATTTTCAACAACGTTTCTATATTTTAAAACCAATTCAGACAAAATAATTTTCTCATCCGAGGTGAAAATATTTGTCCGCTTTTTATCCATCTTGCTCATTTTATAACTTAAACCGCAAAGATGCAAAAATCACAAATCACGCAAATTACAAGTCGAAATCGACACTGAAAATACTGAAATTACCTACTGAAAATGTGAAAAATAACCTCGAAATAAAATAACACGTAAACAAACTAGGTACATACATGACATTCATTGAAATTTGACATTGACAAAATAAAAAGTTTTGTGCTACCTATCCAAGTTCAGAAGTACAATATAGCAGTGACTCTCTCAAACAATAAACTACTTTTCAAATTATAAGTATTCTCTATAATGCCATTAAATACAAAAGACACTTACGTTGCACTAGCTGCGCAACGACTAATGACTTTTAAAATGAGTTGCGAAATAATGTCTACACATTCTTTATATTATCTGTGGTTTCATTCAATAAACCTAATGGCGTGGCCACATTATCGCCCTACGGCGAAGTTTTCGTCACTGGGGGCTCATTCATCTAATTCAAACGGTAGTAATTGGTTGTTCACGATTTGAACTACTACCTGAAGCTGGGCACACACGCTGCGATGATCGCATCTATTCATCAGATCAGTCCAGCGAGGTCCTAATATAGTTACATTGCCGGTAGGTAGTTATTGAGGAATCAAAATGACACCCCTATTTTAATCGAAAAAATTGATTTAACAAAAAAATTATTGGCATCAAAGTTGTAGAAAATCAAATTTTAAACAACTTTTGTTCCTATAACTTCTGCTGAAAAATTGAAATAACACAAGTTATTGAAGAAATGAAATGGCACAACCGGCTATTTGAAATAAATATCGATCCTACAAAAAGTTAATGGGAACTAAAGTTGTAGAAAATCAAATTTCAAACAACTTTTGTTCCCATAACTTCTGCTGGAAAATTGAAATAACACAAGTTATTGAAGAAATGAAATGGCACAACCGGCTATTAGAAATAAATATCGATCCTACAAAAAGTTAATGGGAACTAAAGTTGTAGAAAATCAAATTTCAAACAACTTTTGTTCCCATAACTTCTGCTGGAAAATTGAAATAACACAAGTTATTGAAGAAATGAAATGGCACAACCGGCTATTTGAAAAAAATATCGATCCTTCAAAAAGTTGATGGGAATCAAAGTTGTAGAAAATCAAATTTTAAACAACTTTTGTTCCCATAACTTCTGCTGTAAAATTGAAATAATACAAGTTATTGAAGAAATGAAATGGTACAACCAACTATTTAAAAAATTATCGATCCTGCAAAAAGTTTATGGGAATCAAAGTTGTAGAAAATCAAATTTTAAACAACTTTTATTCCGATAATTTCTGCTGAAAAATTGAAATAACACAAGTTATTGAAGAAACAAAATCGTACAACTAACTATTTAAAAAAAGATCGACCCTACAAAAAGTTGATGGGAACAAAAGTTGTTTGAAATTTGATTTTCTACAACTTTGATTCCCATCATCTTTTTTTAGGATCGATATTTTTTTAAATAGTTGGTTGTACCATTTCATTTCTTCAATAACTTGTTGTATTTCAATTTTTCAGCAGAAGTTAAAGGAACAAAAGTTGTTTAAAATTTGATTTTCTACAACTTTGATGCCAATTTTTTTTTGTTAAATCAATATTTTTCGATTAAAATAGGGGTGTCATTTTGATTCCTCAATAACTACCTACTGGCAATGCAACTATATTAGGACCTCGCTGGACTGATCTGATGAATAGATGCGATCATCGCAGCGTGTGTGCCCAGCTTCAGGTAGTAGTTCAAATCGTGAACAACCAATTACTACCGTTTGAATTAGATGAATGAGCCCCCAGTGACGAAAACTTCGCCGTAGGGCGATAATGTGGCCACGCCATAACAATAAACCGTCGGTTTTGTAACCGAGGATTATTTTTGCAAGGTGAACAGTAAATATTGTAACCCCCGTTTAACCCATGTTTAGGATTTCATCGGGCGATTACAAAGCGACATCAGATTACAAATCGGTTAAGTGTGGCGTACCGCAAGGAAGCGTACTGGGTCCGCTTTTATTCCTCATTTACATAAACGATCTTCCCACAATTACTACGCATCCTACAATCTTGTTTGCGGACGACAGTACTGTGCTGTTCACGGGAAAAAACAGTTTAGAAATTCAAAATGAAATAAACAGGACATTGAATAACATAATCGAGTGGTTGACATTGCACAATTTGAAAATTAATCTGACTAAGACATACATAATGACATTTAGAAATAAAATTAATAAATTGGATAATTTGGACATTAGTTACTCAGGACATCAAATAGAATCTATTGACATTACAAAATTTTTAGGACTAAACATAGACTGCCATCTAAATTGGAAAAATCATGTTGGTACCGTAGTTAACAAATTAAATCAATATTCATACGGACTATACATGCTCTCAAAATCCGTCAATTACTCTACTGTTCTCACAGCATATAATGGCTATGTCTCGTCATCGCTCAGGTACGGCATAATATTCTGGGGCAACAGTACAAAAAGCGAAGATGCTTTTAAGGCGCAAAAAAAGTGTATTAGGGCTATTTGTAAGTTGAAACAAAGGGACACTTGCAAGCCTCACTTTCAACGTCTCAAAATTTTAACCCTGCCCTGTCTTTACATATTTGAATGTATAATGTTTGTACGGAACAATTTACATCTATATAGCAATTTACAGTCACAAAGACATAAACAAAAATTGGCAATGCCTTCAAATCAAACAGCATTACTAAACAATAGTGTCATATGTATGCTTCCTCTAATTTATAATCATCTACCCAGAACTTTAATTGAGATTAAATCGACTCATGTTTTCAAATATAAACTTAAATGTTTTCTACAAGATAAAGCTTATTATGATGTTGACGAATACTTGAATGACAAATTTTAATTTTTAATTATATTAGTTTTTGACGAAAATCCCAACTTGACATTATATTATTTTATTCCTAACATTATAAATGAGAATGTTATCTTTGACATGCTTTAGGCTAAAATGATAATAAAATTGTTTAATTGTATTTTGTGCAGATACCTACTTTGTGAACTCGTTTTATATTCGATCAATTTGTTATTACTTCTTTAAAATGTATTATTTGTCTAGTGATTTCTTTGCATGCCGAAAGGTCGGATATGGCGGCTCTTTTTTATTTTTTCTGTAAGATCTTAGTTGTACCCATATGCGCAAGAATAAATGATTTATGATTTATGATTTACGTAATCGACGTTTAAGCAAGGGTTGGTGCACTCCACCCTAAGACCCAAGTTCACCAACGCTTGATTAAGTTAAACGTGTGATTACTGTTTTAAACCACGATTAAACTCGTGTTTTAGACACTAGTTCACCAACAGATGTTTATCAACCGTTGGTTTAATCTTAAACAGCTTTTTAACGAAATTTTGCTGTTCAGCAGGCAAAAACCGTTGGTTAAATACATGTATGATGTATCACTTATCACAAATGTGAGGCGACCGAAGACTTGGGGCGAAATTATACATCAATTTGACAAAGTCTGCGGTTGACTACCGCTTTCGATAACTTGTGAAACATTTCAAAAATTGACACGCTCGCAGGATTTGAACCTGCATCCTTCTGGGATTCCGGCCCAGATGCTTTGTCCAATTAAGCTAGAACGCTATACTACGAACCCGCCAAATTAGTGAAGTGTTTATCATTTTTACTACCAACTTCTACAATGTTGGAAAGCGCCATCTGTGAGAACTGTGTTAAACCAGACAGTCGTCACTCAATGTGAAATATTTAGAACTTCTAACCATTAACGAGAGATGGCGCATTGCTCAATCAATCAAATGATTTTAATCATGCTTCGCACACTAGGTTTATAGAAAATGTTATTTTTGTGATAAACATTTCAAAAATTTACGCGCTCGCAGGATTTGAACCTGCATCCTTCTGGGATTCCGGCCCAGATGCTTTGTCCAATTAAGCTAGAACGCTATACTACGAACCCGCCAAATTAGTGAGTTTTTTGAAATGTTTATCACAAAAATAACATTTTCTATAAACCCAGTGTGCAAAGCACGATTAAAATCATTTGATTAACTTGTGAAACGTTTAAAAACGCACATTATTTAAAATATGCAGTTTTGTCTCAAACCCAACACAAATTAGGCATATATTTAGTTAGATTCGGATTAAAAGGTACATGTTGAATTGTACCCTAATTTATATTAAGAAATATTAGTTCTAAGTGATATAACTCTGAATATATCAATATTTAGGAAAAGTATACTGAAAAATAAAATGTGAAAAATACTATAATCGCTCTTACGCCACAGAGCACGAAAAAAACTTCTGTATCAATCTTTTCTAGGGTAACAACTTAACATTTATCTGTATTTACAATTTTTTTGCCTAAATCCTGACATTTATATCATATTGCAACAAATTATCTTTGAAACTATAGCAGATAGAAGGACGTGAGTTAGACCAAAAAATTCGCAATATTTTTCTCATTATTTTTTGTTTCAATCCAAAAGGGTAGAACTTGACTTGACTCACCTATAACAGGAAGCACAGATATTTATATAAAAATGAATCGTGCTTGCTGGTCTCGCTAAAACTCGAGAACGGCAGAACGGCCATTTGGCTAATTTTGATCTTGTAATATTTGCGAAAGAAGGAAAAGGTATAAACGGTGAGAATTTTATTAAAAGTTGTGAGAAAAATAATAAAATCCTTCATTTTATTTTCCTATACAAGGTGCATACAAAATGTTTCTGCAAGGGTGTAAAGCCCTATACAACTTTTTGGAAAAACTAATGACTAAATCCTCAGGTTTTACTTTCTTCCGTCGATGTAATTGTTTTGTTTTTAATCTATAGTCAAACCGCTAAACTCAGACTTCGCCTGCGCGGGTACGGGGGCGCGGGGGTAGACGACAAAGAGGACTGAGACAGGTGCGGGCGCCGGGGACCCGCTGCCCGCGCCTGTCTCAGTCCCCTGTGTCGTCTTCCCCGGCGCCCCTGTACCGCGCAGGCGAAGTCTGAGTTTAGCGGTTTGACTATAGTAACTTTCTCGCCTGAAAGTACGGGGTAAGATTAAATCCGGTAGTTCCGATTTTTTGCAGACTTTTTTACGATGTGGGCCTAATAAATAATCCAAGTTTGTGACCTCGGGCGCCGAACGCAACTTTGTCAAAAATCTACCTACCTACTAAACTGCCGGAAATAAAGCATAGGTACTGTGAAAGAATAAAGTTACTGGATAATTTAAAGATGTACATTATTTGATTAAGTTATTTAGGTAGGTATGTATTATTAAGAGGTACAGGTAGCGGCACGTAAGTCTAGCGCTGAGGGTACTGTGGAGGGGATGGCTGCACATAGTGACCGCCATACTAAACTCATGCGCAGCCCCTCCACACTCCGCTCAGCGCTAGACCGCGACTTTTGAATTTTTGAAGACTGATTAATATTTCAATGTTAATTGCTGTGAGTGAAATGTTTTTCTTAAGATTGTAATAACAGCTTAATTTTATTATTAGACAGGGTATTATAATTTTATTTATTTATTTATTTGTTTATAGGCGAGCAGTATAAACTGATGTGCCTATATCAAGCAGAGTCGAATAAAATTAGTATTTATCAGTCAAGGAATTTTTTTCCTTCTTTATCCAAAGATCCAGTTTATTCTTAAATGTGTTTATGGTCTTTGCTGAGATTACATCCTCAGGCAACCTGTTCCAGTTGTAAACCACTCTGTTGCAGAGGATGTGGTGTGCAGTGTTGGTTTGTGATGGTGTAGGCTGCAAGAGGAAATTATGGCGTCTGCTGTCGCGTATGTTTTCCTTCAAGGTGTACATATCGTGAATATCCGGAATATTATAAAAGCCATTGAGAATTTTGAAGGTCTCAATCAGGTCTCCATGCAATCGTCGTTCTTCAAGGGTCGTGAGACGAAGAGCTTTTAACCTATTTTCGTAGGTTTTGCGGCGCAGAGCATATGGTATCCTGGTGGCTTTTCTTTGTGCACTTTCAAGCAAATCAATATCTTTCTTAAAATAAGGACTCCACACCTGGAACCCATATTCTAGTAGAGGCCTTTTATAGGTTTTGTAAATCTTAGTAAAAACATCAATTGTAACTGTCTGAAAGGACTTTCGTATGACATAGATAAATGAGTTAGCCCGTTTGACTATCATAGATATATGCTCTTCCAATTTCAAATCTGCAGTCATGATGACTCCTAAATCCCTCTGTTGGTATACAGACGCTAAAGCAGCTCCATCAAATGTGTATGTCTCTCTGGGGTTGGTTCTACCGAGATGTAACACACTACATTTGGTTGTGTTCAACTTTATTATCCAGTCCCTGGTCCAGTTATGAATACGGTCCAGATCTTCCTGAAGTTCTCCAGACTTTATCAGTGCATTGGCAAAAAACTTCCCATCGTCTGCGAAAAAGGCTGACTGACATTCTATGAGCTCTATCAGATCAGTTATAAAGATTCCAAACAGCTCAGGAGCGGTCACAGAACCCTGAGGGACACCGCTGAAAACCATTTTCCTTTGAGATAGCGAGCTTCCCACACGAACCTGAAATGTTCTACCTGTTAAGAAGCTCCGGTATCACTCCAGCAGTTTACCACGCACACCATGATGATCAAGCTTAAACAACAAGCGCCGGTGATGTACCTTATCAAATGCACGTTCAAAATCGAGGTACACTACATCAACAGGTTCTTTTTTATCAACCTGTATACTCCAATCATGAACACACTTCAATAAGTTCGTAACAGTTGACCTCTTTTCAATGAAACCATGTTGCTTCGTTGAGATCACACTAAATAAAATGTTTAGATGTATAAAAGTGATCTCATATGGTCATTTCGCCTGTCGGCAGCCACCTAACTGTATATCTATTGATTTTACAATCTGGGTAGATTCTAAAATCAATAAATCCTAATTTATTGAAGTTGCAGCTATGTTTGAGTTTTCTTGAATGTAATAATTATATTCTAGTTTGTTTGTAAACTTTTTTTGTTCCCAAGGTATTTAAATATATTTAAATAGTAACTATAATTAATTTTAAAACGAAAGTACCGGTTTCCGGCCACTAGACCTAGCTTGCGGTCATTTGATTTCGATTCTGACTATTTCTCATTTAAAATGAATAGGTACTCTAATTATTGAAGATCATTTTAATCAAGCTGTCAATAAATTCCCTGTTTTCACACAACTGGACTTATCATTCATATCACTAAGGTCTCTTACAAAATTATTATGCTAAAGATGGATGGAGATAGTGGCAAGCAGCATGTATATCAGGCGGATAAACTTTCAGTTTAGTATTCAAGCAGATAAGCTTCTAGTGTGGTGTGCTCTTAGCTTGCTGTTGTTAACTCGCAGTATGTACCATAGCTCTTAATATGTCTGCTAGGATAGAGCTGATTAGTAGTTTGTACATCAAACATTATCTTCACAGCTGAAAATACCAAACAATTTATATTAAATATGTTATACATTTTTCATTCATATGAATATAGGCAAAAAATTTAAAAATTGAGGTCTGATAACCTGATCCTAAGCCCTAGGTATCACGGCTAGTTTAACAAAAAAAATTGATTTGGATTTAAGTAGAGACATCACAAGATGCATCATCATTAGGATGCATCAGCCACAGGATTCAATTCTATTTAATTTATTTGCCACATAGTGTATGTGTACATTGTACAAATCTATAATGTTGTGCTGAAGATATAGCAGCCCTCATCCACTGCTGGATTTGGGCCTTCCTGCTAGATTTCTAATAAGCCTGGTTGGAAGCGGCCTGCATCCAACCTGTTCCTGCACCCTTAATTATTCATCGCTCCACTTGTAGGTGGACGGCATTCGCTGCAATTGCTGGTGTGTGGTCTCCATTCGAGAACTTTACAGCCTCAAACTTCCTTCTGGCAAACTATGAACCCTGCACTGCCGTTTCCACTTGTTCATTTACTGGGCTGTTGGTAACTTAGATTCGTCTGCGGACCGCCTTATTCCTGATTTCGATCATGCAGCATGTAGTAACATAAGCTATGGATATTTTAAACATCATTGAAACCATAATTTAGGTACTATCTATATAAGTATGTATTTAAAAATATATCTATGTAGTATTTCAGTGTCTGGCAGCCATTTCACAAGCTTTGCTTAGTTTGGGGTCAGAGACCGTGTGTAAGATGTCAAAAAAAAAATTGAAATTAAGTGTCACTGAAACTATACCTAATGCTATTGGAGAAAGTAGGTAAAACTGATAAAGGTATGAAACATATACCTTGGGATAAGCCTAATAACTGGATATATTTTCATCAATAGCATCCACGTACTTCACATTATTTAGTCAATTAATAGCGTAGGTTCGAAATTCCTTCAAAAATATCCTTGCTTAAAACTATCTATAAACTATCTATAATAGTTTGTGATCATTTCTTGTGGATACCACTGAGAATCTGACTAGATTCCGGGACATTTAGAGGATTATAGGTATTTTAATAAAACAACGTAGAACATACGTACATAAAAAACATAAACAAACTGAAAATGAAAGAAATTCAAAAATAGTATCTCTCTATACATAATTAATATCCCTTATGCGCCTGATCCACGTATAGAAGACTTCGACGGTATGAAGGTCTTTACGTTTCATTTGACACTTTTCTGTTTTGCAGCTTACCGATTCTTTTAAAATAGCAGTGTTCAGTATTAAAGTGGTGCGTGAAAAAAATACATCATTCTTTCTTTAGTTCAAATTATCAATTTCACGTAACGCTTTAGTACTGGACACGGCTATTTTAAAAGAAACGGAAAACTGCAAAAGCAGAAAGCATCAAATGAAACGCTAATTAAAACCGACAACATTGCTCGCGGCTCGTCAAGGTTTTATTTTGGCTCGCCACGCAGTGTTACCAACACTATGACTGTGACTACGTTCTATGACATTCGCGTGGTAAATTTCTTCGGACATTTTTTAATAATTTCTGTAGTCTTTTGCTTCTACTGTCAGTTCATGGACTACATTTGTGTCTGAGAAACCGAGACCTATTTTTTATTCAACTCCTAACCCACATTTTAGGTGATTTTGGATATTTTCATTAATTTCGATTAATGCTATAGCAAGGTAACGTAACTTGCTTTAACTTGCTTCTAGCTTTCTAACTTTGAATATGACAACATTTTGTAAAGTCGCGGTTTTAAAAACCGACAACTGTGACTCGTCAACAGTATAGCTGTGTTACCGTTTTCAAAACCTGTAGACTACTAAACGTAAGCTTTTTTTCTACTAAAATCCATTGGCATAACTTATTTTTCTCCTAATTCTACCCCGCCGTTATCCGAAATCACATAACGGTGCGCGGGCCCCAAAAAAATCGAATTTATGTAATCTAGTGATATCTACCGATTTTTAAAAACCTAGTGAAAATATATCACACTTCCAAATTTACATCGAAAATCTACTATAATAGCAATAAGTCCACTAAAAACGGTCACACTAATGTAAAGTCGCGGTTTTAAAGATTTCGATTTTGATAAGCCAAACAGTCTTTAAAACCGCTGGCGACCCAAACAGTCTTTAAAACCGCGGTATATTTTTTTACGTGGATCAGGCTAAGGGCCTGGGTTGTGATAGAAATTATAATGTTTTGGAACTTACAAATGACTTTTGTTTTTTGACGTGACAACGTCTTATAAATTGGTTTGCCGGGTGACACTTCAAGAAACTGCGTTACGCTCCGTTCACGTTATGCGCTCACAATGAGAGCGAGTGAGAGGCATCTCATTCGTCTCAAAGTCGTTGTCACGTAAAACTTTCGCCCGTATACCGACTTTACAGGCAACCAATTTTTTTCCTTGCTTTATAGCGGCTACCAGGTAAAATTTTCAATTTTCTCCAAATTATGTTATTTTTCTTTTGTAATTCATTCAAAAAAACTTAATTCAAAATACTTCATTCATTCAGTTATTCGCCGAGTTGTTTCTTGCAGGCTGGTTGTCTAATGTGAAACTGACCAATAATATAACTCGGGACTCTTACTCGTCAAATAGCACTACTCGGAAAGTAGTTACTCAATACTTTACTCGGAGATGATGAAAGAGGCCCAGACTCTAGTTTCATACACTTGCGTTCTGGCCTTGTACAGAATGGAAAGACGCGGCCATGTGGCCCCAGGTTTGCCTTACAAACCCGAGCCGCAGCTGCACCCTGCTCGCGGCTGTGTGGGGGACCCTTTACTCGCTCGTTTTACTAGCACGACAGTAGAACAATTCAGTTTAAACGAAGCATAACATTGAGATTTTTTTATCTATGGAGGCCACAAAATAACATGCTGTACAATATTGTGTCGTTCAATACGTGCCGTACCAATAATGTACAGCCTGATATTGTACGGCATGTTATTTTGTGTCCCGGGACATGGAATATCAGGCTGTACATTATTGGCTGTGCAATATTGTGCTGGTCATTATCGACACGGGCCGATAATGTACGGCCTGTATTTCACAGCACGATATTGCACAGCCTGATATTCCATGGCCTGGGACACAAAATATCATGCCGTACAATATCAGGCCGTACATTATCATGTCGTGCATTATCTGTGTTGTACATTATTGGCTACCTTTTTCTCTATATCAAACAATGTTGCCACTTTAGGAAAGTTAAAGTCGCCGAAGAGATTATTTTAACAAGTATGAAAATAAATTAATATTCAGGCATTGAGCGGTAGCGCAGCTAATTATATTATATCTGACGAGTGAATTAGGGGACGATAAGGTATGCTCTGTAACACTAGTTTGACCATCCAAAAAAAAAAAACTGTTTTGTATGTGTAGTACCTCTGTAAGGTATACACATACTTACGTTAGAGATATACAACGCGGTCACACTAGCTAGACGCTTGACCATGTGACGTCATTTTGGCGCTGAAGTACAGTGTGCAAAAAAAAACCGGCCAAGTGCGAGTCAGACTCCCGCACGAAAGGTTCCGAACCATCATCTATAAAAGATAAGTTTCTACCTGTTTATTAAGATCGAGTAAAAATTGCTTAAAAGTAAAATATTTTATATGAATATTTTTTTGAAAGGTAATATACAATACAACTACATATTCTGTGAAAATTTAAGGTGTCTAAAAAACAGCATATTTCGATAAGAAAACCTACCTACTTCCCGATGATCTAGAACTATGACTATGAATCTGAAAACTGTTAATGATTTTTAGTTTAATCAAAAATTATCTCGATTCAGCGGCTGTTGCTGTTTTTCTCCCGATAGTGTCATTTAATTCATATTTGACAGCTCTGTGCAACATTTCTGTGGTTGAGAATTGCCTCAAGCGACAACAGCGCTCTCTGCTTGTATTAGCTGTGGCTGTAAAAGTTGAACGTAATGATGATCTTTACCCCCTTTTAGCTCAGTACACCAGTTCTGGAGAACCCTGTATTCAGAAAGCCTTTAAAAATTGTGCCTAATTTCAGATCCTTAGATACGAGGGAGAAGTTCCAGAAGGAATTAAACAATAATATTGTTTTCTTATTCTTTAATTATAACACCCCTTACTTCTAGAAACATGCAAATTACAATGTAAAATTTCTATAAATGCTATGATTCAAAAGTTTTTTACTACAGAGGGATAACATTTTTGAGATCTTATAATCTTTGCTCTTCCAAGACGTCGGTAATTTTGACCAGTGTACCTGAAAAATAAAAAGTAATGGTTAGACGGTTCCTTTTCACCTCGACTGGAAGTAGGTATATTCCAAGAAGAGTCAGATTTATTATATCTTCAAAAAAATTCTAGATATATGCTTGTCTAAATTTAAATCAATCATCATTTTACTCCTTCATAGCAAATTGGCAATTAAACTTGTTAATATTTAATTAAAAAAATCAAGATATATATGCTTGCCTAAATTATATCATTATAGGGCAATACACTTCAACTTCTACCAACCTTTGTTATTTTTCTACCAAGGAGGAATAACATTTTTGAGATCTTTTGAGCTTTGCACTTCCAGGACATTGGTGATTTTGATCAGTGTTCCTGAAATAAAGAGTAATGGTTAGACGGTTCCTTTTCACCTCAACTAGAAATATATTCCAAAAAGAATCAGATTTATTATATCTTCAAAAAAATTCTAGATATATTATTGTCTGAATGAAAGTCAATCATCATTTTACTCCTTTACTTAATTACTGTTTTTTTTTTTAATTTTTAAATAAAAAAAACAAGATATAAATGCTTGTCTGAATTATATCACTATACAGGGTTATTTCTAATCAATTAGCATCCTTTTAGGGGCTTATTCTGTACATCAAAAGTAACAACTTTTGTTCTGCGACTTTTAACAAAACTAAAATAAAAAACAGATTTTCCAAACATTTTGTCACAGGTGAACGATGTTTTTCTATGGAACCACAACTTTTTTTTGAGAATTAGTAAAAAGTCGTTAGTTTTCGTGTACAGAATAAGCCCCTAAAAGGATGCTAATTGATTAGAAATAACCCTGTATATTAGGGCATTGACACATCTTATAGATTCTACCAACCTTTGTTATTTTTCTACCAAGGAGGAATAACATTTTTGAGATCTTTTGAGCTTTGCACTTCCAGGACATTGGTGATTTTGATCAGTGTTCCTGAAATAAAGAGTAATGGTTAGACGGTTCCTTTTCACCTCAACTAGAAATATATTCCAAAAAGAATCAGATTTATTATATCTTCAAAAAAATTCTAGATATATTATTGTCTGAATGAAAGTCAATCATCATTTTACTCCTTCACTTAATTACTGTTTTATTTTTTAATTTATAAATAAAAAAAAAACAAGATATAAATGCTTGTCTGAATTATATCACTATACAGGGTTATTTCTATTCAATTAGCATCCTTTTAGGGGCTTATTCTGTACATCAAAAGTAACAACTTTTGTTCTGCGACTTTTGACAAAACTAAAATAAAAAACAGATTTTCCAAACATTTTGTCACAGGTGAACGATGTTTTTCTATGGAACCTCAACTTTTTTTTGAGAATTAGTAAAAAGTCGTTGAACAAAAGTTGTTAGTTTTCATGTACAGAATAAGCCCCTAAAAGGATGCTAATTGATTAGAAATAACACACATCTAGATTCTACCAACCTTTGTTATTTTTCTACCAAGGAGGAATAACATTTTTGAGATCTTTTGAGCTTTGCACTTCCAGGACATTAGTGATTTTGATCAGTGTTCCTGAAATAAAGAGTAATGGTTAGACGGTTCCTTTTCACCTCAACTAGAAATATATTCCAAAAAGAATCAGATTTATTATATCTTCAAAAAAATTCTAGACATATTATTGTCTGAATGAAAGTCAATCATCATTTTACTCCTTCATTTAAAGCAAATTGGCAATTCAACTTGTTAAGATATAATAAAAAAAAATCAAGATATATGCTTGTCTGAATTATATCATTTTAATTAGGGCATTGACACTTGGACTTATAGATTCTACCAACCTTTGTTATTTTTCTACCAAAGAGGAATAACATTTCTGAGATCGTTTGAACTTTGCTCTACCGGGACATTGGTGATTTTGATCAGTGTTCCTGAAATAAAGAGTAATGGTTAGAAGGTTCCTTTTCACCTCAACTAGAAATATATTCCAAAAAGAATCAGATTTATTATATCTTCAAAAAAATTCTAGATATATTATTGTCTGAATGAAAGTCAATCATCATTTTACTCCTTCACTTAATTACTGTTTTATTTTTTAATTTATAAATAAAAAAAAAACAAGATGTAAATGCTTGTCTGAATTATATCACTATACAGGGTTATTTCTAATCAATTAGCATCCTTTTAGGGGCTTATTCTGTACATCAAAAGTAACAACTTTTGTTCTGCGACTTTTGATAAAACTAAAATAAAAAAACAGATTTGCCAAACATTTTGTCACAGGTGAACGATGTTTTCTATGGAACCACAACTTTTTTTTGAGAATTAGTAAAAAGTAGTTGAACAAAAGTTGTTAGTTTATTGAATCAGGCGTTACTTTGCGGAAGTTCATCTTCAAATTCTTGTTTTGAATAAATATTTAGTGTATTTCCGCTCTGTCGTAGTCATATAAGTTAAGGGTACTATTCAAAATCCAAATTAAATCACAAACAAAATTAGTAATTAATCATCAAACTGTATCATGGTTCGACTATGGTTAGGTCAGGTTAGAAAAGTTAGGCTTAGGTATGTTTACAAAATATGAATGAACCTGAAACAAAATTTTTAATTAATCCGTTTAAAATCATAAAAAATAATTAAACCTGTAACAAAAATAGTGATTAGTAATCTATTTAAAAAAAAATGTAGTAAACCTGAAAATAATATTTAATTAATATGTTCAAATTACAAATATAGCTTATTTATAAAAAATGGTATAAAATAATTGAAAAAATACTTAGTCAATAAATAGCACCCCTATTCTTACTGTACTCTATTCGACACGTGTTTCGCCTCTAAACGAGGCATCTTCAGGACGTGTTGACTCTTCGAGCTCACTCGCAAGAACGACGGCTCGCCGCGCCGGCGCTTCTTATATACTCGTCGTGACGCACCGAAGTAAAGGCGATGTGACGGTAGTTTGATCGTTCAGCAACTCGTTGTGTGTGTTTTGATGTTTCATTATTTCTAAATGCTCCAAAACATTTAAGCGAAAACCTTTTTCACATACATGTAGAATTTCAAAAGTGTTGTTGTTATCCAAATCGTGTCCAGTTTCTAATAAAAGTTTCGCAAAATTCGACTTCTCTGGGTGATTGTTTCTAGATGCAGCTAAGTGTTCTTTGTAGCGGGTTTGAAAACTCCTTCCAGTTTGTCCCACATAAACTGCGTTACATGTGTCGCAGGTTAACTTGTATACCCCCGATTTCTTGCTTTTTTCTAAGGAGTCTTTCCCATTGCACATTCGTCTCATGTTGTGATCAGGGTTAAAAGAGAGGGGTTACTTTGTCTATTTTCTATCAAAATATTACTGTTAGGATGGAAATCTTACTTTTAATTAATGCAGCAACCCTGATTCTAACTTAATAACAAAGAAACTCTTCAATCTGATCCTAAAATGTTCGTGAGGGTAGTTACCTAACTTGAGGTTTCTAAATTAGTAAAGGAAACAAGTAAGTAAGTATACTTTATATATTTTTCATACTTCATGGGTCCCTCGAGGGTACCACCATGTATTGCAATAATTATGCCACGTTCGCAAGGCCCTAGACGTTTTGAGAAGAAGTGGCAAGAAACTCAAGACGCCATCAGTATAATCTTTTGATCAGTCACCTTAATTTAGATATTACACAAAGTACTTAACTTTAGCAACATGGCGACGTCCACTCGACTTGGCTTCGAATATAAAAGTACCGACACTCAGCATAACTAGCTAAGCAAGACTCCAACGTTATTATCAGAATACCGGGAGAACACTAAGAGAGATTCAAAGATACTAAGAGATATTAAGAGATATTAGGAACGAATCACAACATGAGACGAATGTGCAATGGGAAAGACTCCTTAGAAAAAAGCAAGAAATCGGGGGTATACAAGTTAACCTGCGACACATGTAACGCAGTTTATGTGGGACAAACTGGAAGGAGTTTTCAAACCCGCTACAAAGAACACTTAGCTGCATCTAGAAACAATCACCCAGAGAAGTCGAATTTTGCGAAACATTTATTAGAAACTGGACACGATTTGGATAACAACAACACTTTTGAAATTCTACATGTATGTGAAAAAGGTTTTCGCTTAAATGTTTTGGAGCATTTAGAAATAATGAAACATCAAAACACACACAACGAGTTGCTGAACGATCAAACTACCGTCACATCGCCTTTACTTCGGTGCGTCACGACGAGTGAGCTCGAAGAGTCAACACGTCCTGAAGATGCCTCGTTTAGAGGCGAAACACGTGTCGAATAGAGTACAGTAAGAATAGGGGTGCTATTTATTGACTAAGTATTTTTTCAATTATTTTATACCATTTTTTATAAATAAGCTATATTTGTAATTTTAACATATTAATTAAATATTATTTTCAGGTTTACTACATTTTTTTTAAATAGATTACTAATCACTATTTTTGTTACAGGTTTAATTATTTTTTATGATTTTAAACGGATTAATTAAAAATTTTGTTTCAGGTTCATTCATATTTTGTAAACATACCTAAGCCTAACTTTTCTAACCTGACCTAACCATAGTCGAACCATGATACAGTTTGATGATTAATTACTAATTTTGTTTGTGATTTAATTTGGATTTTGAATAGTACCCTTAACTTATATGACTACGACAGAGCGGAAATACACTAAATATTTATTCAAAACAAGAATTTCAAAAGTTGTTAGTTTTCATGTACAGAATAAGCCCCTAAAAGGATGCTAATTGATTAGAAATAACTCTGTATATTAGGGCATTGACACATCTAGATTCTACCAACCTTTGTTATTTTTCTACCAAGGAGGAATAACATTTTTGAGATCTTTTGAGCTTTGCACTTCCAGGACATTAGTGATTTTGATCAGTGTTCCTGAAATAAAGAGTAATGGTTAGACGGTTCCTTTTCACCTCAACTAGAAATATATTCCAAAAAGAATCAGATTTATTATATCTTCAAAAAAATTCTAGATATATTATTGTCTGAATGAAAGTCAATCATCATTTTACTCCTTCATTTAAAGCAAATTGGCAATTCAACTTGTTAAGATATAATAAAAAAAAATCAAGATATATGCTTGTCTGAATTATATCATTTTAATTAGGGCATTGACACTTGGACTTATAGATTCTACCAACCTTTGTTATTTTTCTACCAAAGAGGAATAACATTTCTGAGATCGTTTGAACTTTGCTCTACCGGGACATTGGTGATTTTGATCAGTGTTCCTGAAATAAAGAGTAATGGTTAGAAGGTTCCTTTTCACCTCAAATAGAAATATATTCCAAAAAGAATCAGATTTATTATATCTTCAAAAAAATTCTAGATATATTATTGCCTGAATGAAAGTCAATCATCATTTTACTCCTTCACTTAATTACTGTTTTATTTTTTAATTTATAAATAAAAAAAAAAACAAGATATAAATGCTTGTCTGAATTATATCACTATACAGGGTTATTTCTAATCAATTAGCATCCTTTTAGGGGCTTATTCTGTACATCAAAAGTAACAACTTTTGTTCTGCGACTTTTGACAAAACTAAAATAAAAAACAGATTTTCCAAACATTTTGTCACAGGTGAACGATGTTTTTCTATGGAACCACAACTTTTTTTTGAGAATTAGTAAAAAGTCGTTGAACAAAAGTTGTTAGTTTTCATGTACAGAATAAGCCCCTAAAAGGATGCTAATTGATTAGAAATAACCCTGTATATTAGGGCATTGACACATCTAGATTCTACCAACCTTTGTTATTTTTCCACCAAGGAGGAATAACATTTTTGAGATCTTTTGAGCTTTGCACTTCCAGGACATTAGTGATTTTGATCAGTGTTCCTGAAATAAAGAGTAATGGTTAGACGGTTCCTTTTCACCTCAACTAGAAATATATTCCAAAAAGAATCAGATTTATTATATCTTCAAAAAAATTCTAGATATATTATTGTCTGAATGAAAGTCAATCATCATTTTACTCCTTCACTTAATTACTGTTTTATTTTTTAATTTATAAATAAAAATAAAACAAGATATAAATGCTTGTCTGAATTATATCACTATACAGGGTTATTTCTAATCAATTAGCATCCTTTTAGGGGCTTATTCTGTACATCAAAAGTAACAACTTTAGTTCTGCGACTTTTGATAAAACTAAAATAAAAAAACAGATTTTCCAAACATTTTGTCACAGGTGAACGATGTTTTTCTATGGGACCACAACTTTTTTTTGAGAATTAGTAAAAAGTCGTTGAACAAAAGTTGTTAGTTTTCATGTACAGAATAAGCCCCTAAAAGGATGCTAATTGATTAGAAATAACACACATCTAGATTCTACCAACCTTTGTTATTTTTCTACCAAGGAGGAATAACATTTTTGAGATCTTTAGAGCTTTGCACTTCCAGGACATTAGTGATTTTGATCAGTGTTCCTGAAATAAAGAGTAATGGTTAGACGGTTCCTTTTCACCTCAACTAGAAATATATTCCAAAAAGAATCAGATTTATTATATCTTCAAAAAAATTCTAGATATATTATTGTCTGAATGAAAGTCAATCATCATTTTACTCCTTCACTTAATTACTGTTTTATTTTTTAATTTATAAATAAAAAAAAACAATATATAAATGCTTGTCTGAATTATATCACTATACAGGGTTATTTCTAATCAATTAGCATCCTTTTAGGGGCTTATTCTGTACATCAAAAGTAACAACTTTTGTTCTGCGACTTTTGACAAAACTAAAATAAAAAAATAAAAAACAGATTTTCCAAACATTTTGTCACAGGTGAACGATGTTTTTCTATGGAACCACAAATTTTTTTTGAGAATTAGTAAAAAGTCGTTGAACAAAAATTGTTAGTTTTCATGTACAGAATAAGCCCCTAAAAGGATGCTAATTGATTAGGGCATTGACACATCTTCTAGATTCTACCAACCTTTGTTATTTTTCTACCAAGGAGGAATAACATTTTTGAGATCTTTTGAGCTTTGCACTTCCAGGACATTAGTAATTTTGATCAGTGTTCCTGAAATAAAGAGTAATGGTTAGACGGTTCCTTTTCACCTCAACTAGAAATATATTCCAAAAAGAATCAGATTTATTATATCTTCAAAAAAATTCTAGATATATTATTGTCTGAATGAAAGTCAATCATCATTTTACTCCTTCATTTAAAGCAAATTGGCAATTCAACTTGGTTTAGATTTAATAAAAAAAAAATCAAGATATATGCTTGTCTGAATTATATCATTTTAATTAGGGCATTGACACTTCAACTTCTAGATTCTACCAACCTTTGTTATTTTTCTACCAAATAGGAATAACATTTCTGAGATCGTTTGAACTTTGCTCTACCGGGACATTGGTGATTTTGATCAGTGTTCCTGAAATGAAAAGTAAATAGTTAGACGGTTCCTTTTCACCTCAACTAGAAGTATATTCCAAAAAGAATCAGTTTTATTATATCTTCAAAAAAATTCTAGATATATGCTTGTCAGAATTTAAATCAATCATCATTTTACTCCTTCATTTAAAGCAAATTGGCAATTCAACTTTAGATTTAATAAAATAAAAAAAAAACAAGATATAAATGCTTGTCTGAATTATATCACTATACAGGGTTATTTCTAATCAATTAGCATCCTTTAAGGGGCTTATTCTATACATCAAAATTAACAACTTTTGTTCTGCGACTATTGACAAAACTAAAATAAAATAAAAAAACAGATTTTCAATACATTTTGTCACAGGTGAACGATGTTTTTCTATGGAACCACAACTTTTTTTTGAGAATTAGTAAAAAGTCGTTGAACAAAAGTTGTTAGTTTTCATGTACAGAATAAGCCCCTAAAAGGATGCTAATTGATTAGGGCATTGACACATCTTCTAGATTCTACCAACCTTTGTTATTTTTCTACCAAGGAGGAATAACATTTTTGAGATCTTTTGAGCTTTGCACTTCCAGGACATTAGTGATTTTGATCAGTGTTCCTGAAATAAAGAGTAATGGTTAGACGGTTCCTTTTTACCTCAACTAGAAATATATTCCAAAAAGAATCAGATTTATTATATCTTCAAAAAAATTCTAGATATATTATTGTCTGAATGAAAGTCAATCATCATTTTACTCCTTCATTTAAAGCAAATTGGCAATTCAACTTGGTTTAGATTTAATAAAAAAAAAATCAAGATATATGCTTGTCTGAATTATATCATTTTAATTAGGGCATTGACACTTCAACTTCTAGATTCTACCAACCTTTGTTATTTTTCTACCAAAGAGGAATAACATTTCTGAGATCGTTTGAACTTTGCTCTACCGGGACATTGGTGATTTTGATCAGTGTTCCTGAAATGAAAAGTAAATAGTTAGACGGTTCCTTTTCACCTCAACTAGAAGTATATTCCAAAAAGAATCAGTTTTATTATATCTTCAAAAAAATTCTAGATATATGCTTGTCAGAATTTAAATCAATCATCATTTTACTCCTTCATTTAAAGCAAATTGGCAATTCAACTTTAGATTTAATAAAATAAAAAAAAAAACAAGATATAAAGCTTGTCTGAATTGTATCACTATACAGGGTTATTTCTAATCAATTAGCATCCTTTAAGGGGCTTATTCTGTACATGAAAACTAACAACTTTTGTTTTAAGACTTCTTACTAATTCTCAAAAAAAAGTTATGGTTCCATAGAAAAACATCGTTCACCTGTGACAAAATGTTTGGAAAATCTGTTTTTATTTTTTTATTTTAGTTTTGTCAAAAGTCGCAGAACAAAAGTTGTTAATTTTGATGTACAGAATAAGTCCCATAAAGGATGCTAATTGATTAGAAATAACCCTGTATAGTGATATAATTCAGACAAGCATTTATATCTTGTTTTTTATTTTATTTTATTAAATCTAAAGTTGAATTGCCAGTTTGCTTTAAATGAAGGAGTAAAATGATGATTGATTTAAATTCAGACAAGCATATAATAATATCTAGAATTTTTTTGAAGATATAATAAATCTGATTCTTTTTGGAATATATTTTTAGTTGAGGTGAAAAAGGAACCGTTTAAAACATAAAATATGCTTGTCTGAATTCTATCATTATTTTTTTTAGGGCATTGCCACTAACTTCTAGATTCTACCAACCTTTGTTGTAGAATAAGATTTTTCTTTATAATCCTTGCATAGTATAAAATAAAGTCGCTATTTTTGTCTGTTTGTTTGTCTGTATGCTTAAATCTTTAAAACTACGCAACGGATTTTGATGCGGTTTTTTTTTAATGGATAGTGATTCAAGAGGAAGGTTTATATGTATAATACACCTGTGCGAAGCCGGGGCGGGTCGTCTAGTTTTCTCTATAAATTACTTCTACCAGGAGCGGTGCAGGGTGTAGTGATCTGCAAAAAGTAAAATAAATAACCTTTACAATTTCCTTGTTTCTGTATATTTTTTACAATGTTTAGGTATATTCAGTTGTTAACATACCATATTATCCCCACGGGAAAGTGAGCCAGGGATAACTTAGTAATTCATCATTTTATGTGTAATTGCAAGAACTCTCAAGCTTTCTGTATAGTTTGTATTGTGTAACACAGGAATCAGTTGCACTAAAGATAATGAAACTTTTGGAATGCAAGTATGGCTCATTGACCATTTTTAAAGAGAGTTAAAGTTGTGTTGCAAGGTCTACTGTTCGAAGAACTACTAGTATAAAATATTAATAAACTTTGACCATAAGGAATGTGTAATTCCCATGTTGTACCCATCCCGATCTCTGTTGGGAACTCGGTTCTTGAAGTCGTTGACTCGTACGTCTACCTAGGACAAGTAGTCCAGTTAGGTAGGTCCGACTTCAAGAAAGAGGCCAATCGCCGAATCCAACTCGGCTGGGCAGCGTTCGGAAAATTGCGTAGCGTCTTCTCGTCCGACATACCTCAGTGCCTCAAGTAGAAAGTTTTCGACCAGTGTGTGTTGCCAGTGATGACTTATGGCACAGAAACATGGTCTCTCACTATGGGCCTTATTGGTAAGCTCCAAGTAGCCCAACGAGCTATGGAGAGGGCTATGCTCGGAGTCTCTCTGCGAGATCGAATCAGAAATGAGGAGATCCGTAGAAGAACCAAAGTTACCGACATAGCCCAACGGATTGGCAAGTTGAAATGGCAATGGGCAGGGCACATAGCGCGGAGGACTGATGACCGATGGGGTCGAAAAGTTCTCGAGTGGAGACCACGTACCGGCAAGCGCAGCGTAGGACGTCCACCCACAAGGTGGACGGATGACCTCATTAAGACCGCAGGATCGCGCTGGATGCAAGCCGCTTCCAACCGGTCTTATTGGAGATCCATAGGGGAGGCCTATGTCCAGCAGTGGACTTCTTATGGCTGATGGATGGATGGATAAGGAATGTGTTATAGCAGTAATAATTTTGTAATTGTGCAATATTTTAATTATACTTAAATCAGTAGGACAATTATAATATTTTCTTACCTTTAACAAAAAGATCTTCAATTTTGTCATTCAGTTTCATTTCACCAACTTGCTACAAGATCTGTAAAGAATAGAAAAGTGTTAGAGAAACTGGAAAACAAATACATGAAAAATTGGGCAATTTTGGACAAGCTCAGTAGTTACCATACCATAATTTTCCCCATGGTTTTGTGAGACAGGGATAACAGTCATTCATCATGTTAATTAATGTAAGTACCAACAAAAGAGTGTGTTCAAAAATCATCCTCTTCGTTATCTATTATACTATCCTCACCACTGGAGCAGTTATGCCAGCGGCCCAGAGCCACGCTCTGTTATTTTAAGGAGCTGGGCTGGCTCGGGTAGACGCTGGAGCGGGAAATGCACAAAACACCCCGTGCGGGACGTCAGTGCAAGACTTATCGCCCCCACATCGAATAAGAAGAGCGTGTCGCCATAGACACAAATGCTCTCGGCCGAATCAAACATCCTGGCGGCTTTGAAGTTAACTACACATTGCACATATCCCCACACCTTGCACTGTTACATATGAATAAATTGTTACTGCGCAATGTCTCGCCTCAGGGTGCTTGTATGTTTGATTTGGCCTATCCAGAATCAAACTTAATGACTGGTAAAGACCAGTGGTTCGTTAACTACACTCAGATTCTAAATTAAACTGCTTATATTGCTATTTAATAATTTTGTTTTTTTTATTGAATGCAAAAATAAACAAAAAACATTACCTTATCCAGTTTTAGGTGATATGGTAAATGTAGCAGGCCTTGTTTCTGAAATAGAATAAAAAAATATTAATAAAAGAATTCTCATGACGTCAAAGTTGTGAGATTCAGTTTCTATCAGATGTTACCATAATACCATATTTTCCCCACGATTTTGTGAGACAGGGATAACTAAGTATACTCATCATTGGAAAATCATATCAAATTACGAGGTGCATTCAATAAGTACCTAGCCTCATCGCCAGAGCGCGCTGTAGTTTCAAACGAGTTTTACCACAGTGTAGCACATTCTTTTTTAATTCTTTTTTCAAATTTTCATTCCAATCCCTTCATGTTCTGGGTGCACGGCAGTGCACCCAAACAAGTCGAGCACAGCCGTAAGCATACTATTCCCGAAGCCATTCAGGCCATTTTCAACCCCCTGTAATTTTGGTCTGGCTAAAGCTAGACGTCTGATATTTTTACTATCAAGAGAACGTCATATAACAAAGAACATTTCTAAAATTCATCAAAATCGAACCAGTCATTTAAGAATTATTGCTAGTGAAAGTTCTTTGATTTTGTCACTGACATTTATATTTTTTTAATTTTTTTTATTCAGTGGGGGGTGGTGGGGGCGCAGCGGGGGCTTTATAGGTGCTCGGTGTGGAATCAGTAGGGCCGCGGTGGGGGCGCCGTAGAGGGCAGGGTAGGGACAGGGTAGAGCAACGTTACGGTATGGTGATAAACCATCACTAGCAAAAAGAAGTGAGATCCCAACAAAAACATGGCATGTAAAAAGTACAACATGTCGAGCAACAATTCTTCAGTAAAAAGTAGTGAGATCAAAATGTAAGCACAAGTCGGTTTATTCATTCAATACTTGTCTATGGAGGCAGAATCTGGGCGTATCTTTACAACTTTTGTGCTCTCATAGATAAGCACTGACCAAATGTAAGCATAATAAGTCGGTTTATTATTATTCAGTACTTATCTATGCGTGCATCAACGTTTTAAAGATGCGCCCAAATTCTGCCCCCATAGACAAGTATTGAATATATAAACCGACTTGTGCTTACATTTTGATCTCACTACTTTTTACTGAAGAATTGTTGCTCGACTTGTTGTACTTTTTACATGCCATGTTTTTGTTGGGATTTAATTTGACTACTTATGGAAGCGAACGTATCGATCGGTTTTACAAAAATGGAAAAAGAGCAATATCCTTCGGTGATTCTATTCATATTTTTGGAAGGGAAAACGCGCATCGAAATCAAAGAGCGCTTGGATGCTGTGTACGGTGACTCTTCTCCATCGATGGCCACCGTCAAGAATTGGTTCAACGAGTTTGCACGTGGCCGTACGTCGGTTTTTGATGAACCACGTCCAGGTGCACCGAAAACAGCTGCTACGGAGGAAAACATTAAAAAATCCATGATCTCGTATTGGCAGATCGCCGATTTAAGGTTCGGGAGCTAGCTAAGACTGTAGGCATTTCAGAAGGAACAGTGTATCATATTCTTCACGAGGAACTCGGCATGAGAAAGCTGTCGGCGCGATGGGTGCCGCGTTTACTCACACCGGAAAACAAGTGCAACTGTGAGACCACATCGGAGACGTGTTTGGCGCTGTTTAAGCGGAATCCAGCGGAGTTTTTGCGTAGTTTTGTGACCGTCGATGAAACCTGGATCCACTGGTACACCACACACACCAGAGACCAAGGAGCAGTCAAAACAATAGATCCAGACCGGGGAACGTGCTCCAAAGAAGGCGAAAACTGTAAAATCGGCCAGAAAAGTTATGGCCACCGTTTTCTGGGATTCACAAGGTGTGATCTACATCGATTACCTCGAGAAGGGTAAAACAATTACAGGGCTTTACTATGCCGATTTATTGGGCCGATTCGACGCCGAATTAAAGAAAAAACGACCCCATCTGGCGAAGAAAAAAGTGCTGTTTCACCACGACAACGCACCGGTTCACACGTCTGCCGTTGCCATGGCCAAATTGGTCGAATTACGCTACGAATTGCTGCCCCATCCACCGTATTCTCCAGATTTGGCCCCTTGTGACTTCTTTCTGTTTCCTAATCTGAAAAAATCTCTCGCCGGGAATAGATATGGATCAAATGAGGAGGTCATCGCCGCCACGGAGGCCTATTTTGCAGAGTTTGACAAAAACTATTTTTCGGACGGGTTAAAAAAGTTGGAGCATCGCTGGGCTAAGTGTATCGAACTAAAAGGAGACTACGTTGAAAAATAAATTGCCACTTTTCCAAAATTTTCGTTAACTTTTTGTAGGCTAAGTATTTATTGAATGACCCTCGTATAAGCAACATGCATTGAAAACTTACCTATAAAGATTCTTTTTTCAGTTGGCAATTCAGCAATATGGATAATTTCTGAAAAAATGGAAAGAAAACCATTACATACAGCAATTGCCAAACAAATTGAGTGAACAAACAACTATATTAATAGATCAGTTTGATTATATCATCAAAATTATATGATATATGCTTGTAATAAACATCATATTAAATAGGTTAACCTCTAAGCTATTCCACAAGACTTTTTACAATTATTTGTTGATATATTATCAAATGAAGGCCTAAGCCCAACAGTGAACTATCAAGGACTGATGATGATAAATAATCCTTACATAGTATAAAATAAAGTCGCTATTTTTGTCTGTTTGTTTGTCTGTATGCTTAAATCTTTAAAACTACGCAACGGATTTTGATGCGGTTTTTTTTAATGGATAGAGTGATTCAAGAGGAAGGTTTATATGTATAATACACCTGTGCGAAGCCGGGGCGGGTCGTCTAGTTGCTGTATAAAATTGTTAGCTTACCTTGTTTATTTCTTCATTTTAGAATTGCACTTTTTCCAGATTTGGATCTGGAATGCTTAAGATTTCTGTGAACAAAACAAAATTGTTAGATTTGAAGATCATTTACTACAATTAACTTTATAAGTATAAACATGAATCAGGGAGTATCAATCATCAATGTCAGATAGGGGCGATACTAATAGATCATCATTTAAATTATTACAAACTAGCTGACCCGGTGAATTTCGTCTCACCATCTGTCAAATGTCAATGACATTTAACAATCAGGAACATTTTGTATGGTATAATGAAATTAATGTTTAAGTATACATTTTTCTCACAACTTTTATAAAAAAAAAGAATTTGAAGTAATTACTTACCCAGGTAAATTAGATGTTATTTTGTTTGCTTGAATGTTTTTAATATCTATTTGGTAGATTAACCTGTTGACAAAAGAAATTACATTTTAAGGGACTTCAAGATGCATACAAAGAATATAACTTTGTATAAAAAAATCAGAAATTATCAATCATCAATGTCAGACAGGGGCGATACAAATAGATCATCATTTAAAATACATATTACACATGGTTAAGATTGTAACAATTTCACAAAAGAGAGATCTTTCTACTTCTTTGAGCAAAATCTATAGTCACAATCATGCAAAAGAAGTGTCCGAGCCAAAACCTTGCCCAAGCTATGCAGTGGGCAGACTTTAGTTAGTCGTAAGGTGATTGCAAGCCGACTACAACGCCGCGCGAAGCCAAAGTCCTCGGCTACAAGCACTAATTAGGTGACATAACGTCGATATTTCAGAAAATGCATCATTGTAAATTATTTAATGTATATTATCTAAGTAGGTAAGCATGACGGCGCTCGAACATTTTTTTAATACTTTCACTTAGGGATTGTGGATCTGTAGATACTTGCTTGATCTTTTACTTACAATAAAAAAGGTGTTGGTTGTTAGATCAATTCACATGAATGATTTCCATTTTCATTTCATAGAATGACCTGTAGACAAAACAAGTTATTTTATGAAGTGCTTGAAGAAGCATATTACAATCAAAATAAATTTGTCAACAAATCAGAGAGTATCAATCATCAATGTCAGACAGGGGCGATACAAATAGATCATCATTTAAATTATACAAAATATGTTACTCATAAATGGGTAAGAAAATAATTTAAGTTCTAAGATAAAGTATTTACTTACATAAAATAATGGTTGGATCAAAAGCTTCATTATTATTACGTCCATTTTTTTAGATTTACCTGTGAACAAAAGAAATTATTTTATAAATTGTTTGAAAATGTGTATTACAAAGAAAATAGGTATGTCTAAAAAATCAGAGAGTATCAATCATCAATGTCAGATAGGGGCGATACTAGTAGAACATCATTTGAATAATAAAATATATATTCATTAATGGCTTGAAATTGTATTGGACCCAGCACGTAAATTGAACCAAAAAATATCACTCTCCCTTTCATTTCTAGAGAAGACAAAAGAGAGGTAAATAATGGTTTAGGGGTCAAGTTATTTGTCAGCTACTATAGTAAAACTTATCATCTCATAGAGGAAAACAAATACATCATAACAGACAGGAAGTTCAGGATAGAGGGTTGATTGATAATAAAATTATGAATCAAAAGGTACTTACATAAAATAGAGAGTGGATCAATTCAAATGACTTTCATCATATCCATTTCCTAGCTTGACCTGCTAACAAAACAAATTATATTATAAATTGCTTGAAGATGCATATATATGTATAACAAATAAAAATTGTCTAAAAAAATCAGAGAGTATCAATCATCAATATCAGACAGGGGCGATACTAATAGATCATCATTTAAAGTACCAAAATTAAACAAAATTTTTAACCAACTTCCAAAAAGGTTCTATGTTCGCCTGTACCTATGTTTTTTTTGTATGTTCATTGATAATTCCGCCAATTGTAAACCGAATCCACAAGTTCCCGAGATGGTTCCATTTAAATTTTACAGAAATCCTTACATGGTATAAAATAAAGTCGCTATTTTCGTTTGTTTGTCTGTATGCTTAAATCTTTAAAACTACGCAACGGATTTTGATGCGGTTTTTTTTTAATGGATAGAGTGATTCAAGAGAAAGGTTTATATGTATAAAAATTCCCGAAATTCCCACGGGAACGGGCACAACGCGGGTAAAACCGCGGGGCGCTGCTAGTCAACAATAATACACGACGGAAGGCAGTTTTGCTTTTTTTTGCAAAAAATAATTATGACATAAGTACACACGAATTTAAGAACTGGATCAGCAGCAGCATCTTTTTAGCATCCCAGCCAGCATGCTGGGCATGCTGCCAACTGGCAGTGGGCTTGAGTATTTGGATTATCTTAAGACCTTCAAGGATATGTGGATGATCCAATGCTTTTTATGTAGTAGTAGTGTAGTTTTGTTGTAGATAAAGGAATTTTTGCCCAGTAAGAAAAAGCAAGAACTTACCTAATTGTTCTCAAATGATTTGTCTCTATATTGTAGTAGCTTCTTGTGTATAACTGTTTCTGTATAAGAAAATAATTCTAGATATAGTCAACACTTAATTAACACACAATTTATTCTGTGATAAGTAAATCAGTAATGATCAATCATCAAAGTTCAGCTAGGGGCGATACAAAGTGACATCATGTTTGGTGAAATGGATAATACATATACTCGTAATTATATTCATAGGCTTTGCATTTAACCCAATATCAGTTACAAATTCATGAAAATTTTGAGTACACATTTGACATAGCTAGATATCTAACTCACCTATTTGTAATGGCTTCTATCATCACTCTATTTCTGCTTTATCTGAAAATTATAAAACAATAAATAAACAACATAAGTTCCTTCCTTAAAGTCATAAAATGATGTTGGACTTTTCATGAGAGCTAAGTTGAAAAAATGTCACACTCAACCCTTAGATATACAGCTAATGTAGCTGGAAATCTTACACAGAGTGTGATAATGTTCCTGACCAGAGTCCTGCAAGTCAGATGTAGCCAGACTTACAACGGCTTAGGTAGGGTAGCTTTGATAATCTTGATACAAGGAGAGAAACATATGGTTTCATCAAATACTAAACAGATTTTATTTTAACACATAAATTATATTGTAAAGGTAAGGAATTGACAATTTAGTATTTAAATTAATACAATCAAGATCCATAAATGTTATACAATTTATCAATAAAGCCTTTGTAAAACTGCAGCTTGAAAATTCACTCACCATTTTATAAATCCATTGATCCAAAAATTGCCTCAATTTCATCTCATTCCTCAATAAATATTTAAACTTCTGCATCTGTTGACAAATCAAACATATATCAGTAATCTAATACATCAAGCTAAGTAAAAAATAGGATAAAAATAATCGGCCAAGTAAGAGTCGGACTCGCGCACGGAGGGTTCCGTACTGTTTGGGAGCCCCCCTTAAATATTTATTTTAGAAGGGAATATAAAACTAAATATTCTGTGAAAATTTCAAGCATCTACCTGGTACCATTATTAATATAGAGCGAAAAACGTCTACAAATTCAGGTTTGTTGTATGGGAGCCCTCCTTAAATATTTATTTTATTTTGATTTTAGTATTTGTTGTTATAGCGGCAACCGAAATACATCATCTGTGAACATTTCAGCTGCCTAGCTATCATGGTTCATGAGATACAGCCCGGTGACAGACAGATGGACATCGAAATCTTAGTAATAGGGTCCCATTTTTCCCTTTGGGTACGGAACCCTAAAAACAAACTATTTGCCATGGCTGGATGGTGCTGCTATTTTTCAGAACTCATTTTTGTGTAAAAGTGCATATAAAATGTAATAAGGTATATTATGCTATGTTTGTCACACTCAACCCTTAGATATGCAGCTAAAGTAGCTGCAAATCTTACACAGAGTGTGATAATGTTCCTGACCAGAGTCCTGCATGTCAGATGTAGCCAGACATACAACGGCTTAGGTAGGGTACCTAGATATGCAAAAATTTAAAATGATAAAATTTATCACAGCATTCACAGCAAATAAACTGGGCATTTGTGGCTAGTTATTATTAATATTTTTAAATAATTGTAAATATGACCACATTCAGAAAACTTTTTAACTTTCTAGCTAACATGGTTCATGAGATACAGCTTGGCGACAGACAGATGGATGGATGGACAGCTGAGTCTTAGTAATACGGTCCCTTTTTACAGTTTGGGTACAAAATCCTAAAAAAAAGCAATAAATATTTGTAAAAACTGAACAAACAAATGATGTTGAAAACGAACCTTGAAATGTTTCTCTGCAGTTCATACATGCTGCTCAGTTGAAATGACATCTGGAAAGAGCACATTTTTTAGATTAATAACTAAATCATAGAAACCAATTCAATAAATTCAGGTTGTTAGAATATCAGTTTAGGTGGTAAGGTTGAAATCACAGAATTTCATCCGAACGAGACTATTATTATTGAATCATCATGCTTATGAGCTACTCGAGTTTGTGTTTAATGCAGATGTAAGATAGATGCAGGGTATAAGACTTACCATTTACTTAGCATACATGGCCAGTCATAGTACACTGTTGTTAGTTTTAGCTAGAATGTCTTCAAGCTTTGTTAACTCTTAGCTCATCCAGTTCATTAAATTTACTTGAAGCCTGAAAAATAAAACAGACTATAAGATATATGGCTATAATAACACAAGTGGTATTCATTATAAGAAGTGAATCAGTAAAACGGTATTTGTGAAATCATTGAGTTCATACGAACGAGACTATATTTAAAATTCATCATTTTAATTTGAATCAATGTAGAAGTGTTAAAGAGAAAAAGAGCTCACCTTTTGGTTTTTCACACTATATGAATCTGGAAAAGAAAAAAGATTGAGTAAAAATAAAACACCACTTGTTCTACATAAACAATGCAACTCACCGAAAACCACACTAGGAAAGTGTGAGAAAACAATGATAAAATGAATAGCTTAAAAGTAATTCTTTATTTTACAGGTCCTTCGAGTCACAGTTTAAACTTAGACACAAAAGAATTACTTCTTCGCCTTCTTTTTGGACTCTGCAGCCTTGACACGAGGTTTCTTGACTGCAGTCTTGGGAATGCGCTTCTTGCCAAAGGTGCCAGCGCGCGCAGCCTTCACCTTTAGGCTCTTGAACACTGCTGTTCTCGCGCGATTCCTCTTGACGCGAGCTGAAGTCAGCTTAAACCTGTCGTAGTCGGTCATCTGGGCGCGCTTCTCTTTGTTCGCCAGCTTTTGAGCCCATTGGCTTTCGGCCCATTTCTCATCGAGCTTGGCGTCTGTCCACGCTTTTCTTACTGCACGTGTGGGTGCTGTGAACGGGTACTTCAAAAGGAACTTCGTCAGATGCAACTGGTTTAGACGAATTTGTTGTCTGGCTACGCCGCTGCAAGGTCCATCAACAAGAGCGCGTGTCTGATCAATTACATCAATCACGCTCACAAGCTTTCCCTTCAAGGGACCGTCGGCGACCAGGGCGACGCGCCCTGGTTGTACGTACCGCGCGAAAGGCATGACGTTCTGTAATGAAATAGAACAATATATAAGCACTTACTGTTAGAACGTGTTTGTAGACTAATCTTCTGTGTAAAAAGACCACTATTTAAGGTATAAATGCATGGCAGTAAGATGTTGCTGACACTTTCACAACACAACTTGATTCAAACACTATCAATGATAATTAAGTAAAAATATATGACATAGCTCTTGAGTATGCTCAATATTAGAGCTCTCACAATTTTAGAACATTGGATTTCAGATAAATCGGCTAGATTGAAAGGGATAAAAATATTCTAACCTCACAACGTCTTTTCACAAACAACACAACTCTGCAAAAGAAGTTCCGGTAAAATTTGTCAAACTGACATTTAAAAAGCAAAGTTACCACACTTACACAAAAATTAAATAAAAACCGATAAAAAGAAAAATAATATGCTTGATGCACTTGATCGTACTTGACAGTGTGTACAAAATTATATCCTCTGCTAGACTGGCTCACAGAGAGCTCCTGTGGCATTATAAAGGTTCCCCCAGATAAATGCGAGTGCGAGCGCGGGCGCAGCTGCGACCTTTTTTTTTATGTTATCAGAAGTTTATTACAACTTAATAATAATTTTTATTGTAAAAGTGCCTTTATTATCTACAATAAGATACAATACTAACACTAAAAAAATATTGTAATGCCTAGTACCTACATAATTAAGTAGTATTACAAAACAATAAACTAAAATATTAATTATTCATAACAATACATAATCTTGGGTTTCTGTGAAAATAACTTATCTAAACTATAGTAGTATGACCTTTATATAAACTAAGAAAGTAACTGTTTAAAAAAAACTACAAAAGGCTTAAACATCTATATTAAACAAAATAAACCTAGCTTTGTTATTGGTCGGACATGAGGCCGCAGCCTCGCCCGCACCTTGCTCACAGCTGTCTGCGGTCTGACTTAAATATGATTTTGATCTGCTGTTCTGTGATTTTGATGTCCTGATTTTAATGGGAATAAAAATACAGTCATGTCAAACACAATTTTTTTTTTATTGGCAAAAGTGCCTTTATTAACTACAACAAAACTACACTACTATTACACAAAAAGCATTGGATCATCCTCAGAATACAAACAAATAGAATAATACACTACTATTACACAATTATACATCCACGGTATGAGGCAAGTAATATTTGACAAATGCTTAGAGACTGAGAAACCAAGATCCGAAAAAAAAAATTGCGTAATGGCGGATTATCTTTGAATGGCGGCTGAGTTTGGCGGTAATTTCAATTTAATGTTGCTTTGATGTTGCTGGGCAACACAAAGTGTATACAAGTTGCAAAAGGGTTGTGATTTATTTATTTCGTTTGTCATCAACTTTAATTATTCTTGCAAAATGCGCTTAAAATATTTCAAGACTTTTATAGAGGCGCAAGTAAGTTTTTAAAAATGGCTAGTTTGCATTATTTTGGGAATTGGCGAGCCGTAGGCTTCAAATAATTTAATATTTAAAACATTTTCACAGGATGCTGAGAGTCCCATAGCCGATATCTGCTGGTCCCCGAACAATGTGAAACTAGCGGTAGCGACATGCGAGCGATTGGTAATGTTGTTTGATAGAGAGGGCACGCGCCGCGACAAATTTTCAACAAAGCCCGCCGATCCCGCAGCTGGGAAGAAGTCGTATGTCATTACAAGTAAGAATTTTTATCCATCTATTCATTAGCCATATGACAGACACCGACATCTACTGCTAGACAAAGGCTTCCCTTACGGATCTCTACGGTACGTGGTCTACACTCGAAAAGGTTTCGACTCCTTTCTATTAGTCCTCCAGTATATAGGTAGGTATGTAGGTAATATGTGGCATTTGCCCTGTCCAATGCCATTTCATCTTATCAATCCGCTAATCCGCAGGGCTATGTCGGTATCTTTGGTTCTTCAGTAGTACGGATCTCATCATTTCTAATTCGATCTCCTATATTATAGAAACTCCGAGGTCGTTGGGCTATCTGCTAATATTTGATGGTTCAAACTGGATCGATGCATTCCATCACTGCCAAATTGGACTGAATCAAACTTTAAAGTGGATGGATTCTCGTGTACGAATAGATACCTAATTGTATGCGCAAACGTTTGCTCGGCAATGTGGCGGGATAAGCGGGCTGCAGTAGTCCTCGACACGGCTTTTCCTTGCTTCGCAAGGCTTATTATTTTGCATTACTGTTAATTATGTTTATTGCCAATATTTATCATGCATACCTACCTTAAGATAACATTTCTAGGTACCCACATCTTTAAGTTTATGAATCTTTATATTGTGTACTAGCTGACTCGGTGAACTTCATCTCACCATCTGTCATCAACAGTCCATGACAACTTTTACTTGCAGGAACATTTTGTATGGGAAAATTAAATCCATGTTTTTACTATTTTTCTCGCAAGTTTTAAAATTTTTTTCAACGTTTAAACATTCTCTTAACTTTCACAAATATATCAAGATCAAAATTAGCCAAATCGGTCCAGCCGTTCTTGAGTTTTAGCGAGACTAACGAACAGCAAATTTTTATAAATATATAGATAGATATAGACTAGCTGCCCCGGTGAACTTCATCTCACCATCTGTCAACTGTCAATGACAACTTTTACACACGAAGTTTTAGGTAATAAAACTTCATGTTTTTACATGCAGGAACATTTTGTATGGGAAAATTCAATGAATGTCTTTATTATTTTACTCACTATATTTTTATAATATTTTCTCACCGTTTAAACCTTCCCTTAGCTTCCACGGATATTTCAAGACCAAAATTAGCCCAATCGGTCCAGCCGTTCTCGAGTTTTAGTGAGACTAACGAACAGCAATTCATGTTTATATATATACATAGACTAGCTGCCCCGGTGAACTTCATCTCACCATCTGTCAACTGTCAATGACAACTTTTACATGCAGGAACATTCTGTATGGGAAAATTAAATTAATGGCTTTATTATTTTACTCACTATATTTTTAATTTTTATTTTCTCACCGTTTAAACCTTCCCTTAGATTCCACGGATATTTCAACACCAAAATTAGCCCAATCGGTCCAGCCGTTCTCGAGTTTTAGCGAGACTAACAACCACGATTCATTTTTATATAATAGAAAGATAAGATGAAAATAAGTTGATGTGTTACGTGTACCTATATGTGTATTGTGTATGATAAATAAATGAAATGAAATGGAGTTTTGGGACCTGGAATGCGGCTGTCACTTTTTTGAAGATTCTAGCTCTCGAGGCTATAGCCATAACGTTCAGCGACAACTCCGAGCTCCTGAGCGTGTGCGCCGACTGGAGCGAGTAGAATGTTTAATATTTGACAACTAACAGTGACCAATACTCTATAGGCATATCGTTCAGCGACAACTCTGAGCTGCTGGGCGTGGCGCAGAGCGACAACATGGTGTTCGTGTACCGCGTGGGCGCCGACTGGAGCGGGAAGAAGGTCATCTGCAACAAGTTCCCGCTCACCGGCGCGCCCATGAAGCTGCTGCCGGCCGATTGTGGCTTCTATACCGGCACAAGTGACGGGAAGATTCGGTGAGATTTCACTAGCAAACAGTAAGTAGGTTTAAAGTTTAGACTTTAGTCATTTAATTTAAGTTTTTATTTTGTTTTTAGTATTTGTTGTTATAGCGGCAACAGAAATACATTATCTGTGAAAATTTCAGCTTTCTAGCTATAACGGTTCATGAGATACAGCCTGGAGACGGACAGACATACAGACAGACGGACAGCGGAGTCTTAGTAAAAGGGTCACGTTTTTACCCTTTGGGTACGGAACCCTAAAAAACTGTATGTACAATTGTGCAGGTAAATATAGTATCTACGTAATGTAAAATGAGGTTACGTGTAATAACAGGTCATTGGACTGCAAGAGCAACAAAAGTTCGAGCGTGTGGGCGGCGGGGGCGTGCTGCGTGTCGCTAGCGCGGCGCGGCGAGGGCTCGCTGGCCTCGGGGCACGCAGACGGCTCGCTCTACCTCAACGGCCGTATGCTGCTGCGGTACGCGCTGCCGCCCGCTGCGCTAGCACTGCTGCCGCCCTATGTCAGTACTGTCACTATGTACAACGATACTCGAGCGCGCCGCGGCGATGGCTCGCTGGCCTCGGGGCACGCGGGCTTTTTGTACCTTTAACTGATGTTGTGCTAAACATTTTTTGGTATTTGTTGTGTGCAGTTGATAGTGGGTTCGTGCGACGGGCGCGTGTCGGTGTACGAGGCGCAGCGCGGCGCTCTGCTGCGCAACCTGGAGCCCGCGCTGCCGCCGGACAGGAGGGACCTCATCTCCGCCGTGGCCAGCCCCTCGGGACAGGTATGTCGGTGTACGAGGCGGAACAACCTGGAGCCCAATAGGAGGGACCTCATCTCCGCCGTGGCCAGCCTCTCGGGACAGGTATGTTGGCGTACGAGGCGGAACAATCTGGAGCCCAACAGGAGGGACCTCATCTCCGCCGTGGCCAGCCCCTCGGGACAGGTATGTTGGCGTACGAGGCGGAACAACCTGGAGCCCAACAGGAGGGACCTCATCTCCGCCGTGGCCAGCCCCTCGGGGCAGGTATGTTGGTGTACGAGGCGGAACAACTTGGAGCCCAACAGGAGGGACCTCATCTCCGCCGTGGCCAGCCCCTCGGGACAGGTATGTTGGCGTACGAGGCGGAACAACCTGGAGCCCAACAGGAGGGACCTCATCTCCGCCGTGGCCAGCCCCTCGGGGCAGGTATGTTGGTGTACGAGGCGGAACAACCTGGAGCCCAACAGGAGGGACCTCATCTCCGCCGTGGCCAGCCCCTCGGGACAGGTATGTTGGTGTACGAGGCGGAACAACCTGGAGCCCAACAGAAGGGACCTCATCTCCGCCGTGTTCAGCCCCTCGGGACAGGTATGTTGGTGTACGAGGCGGAACAACCTGGAGCCCAACAGGAGGGACCTCATCTCCGCCGTGGCCAGCCTCTCGGGACAGGTATGTCAGCGTACGAGGTGAAGCAACCTGGAGCCCACGCTGCCACCAGACAAGAGGGATCTCATCTCCGCCGTGGTCAGCCCCAAGCGACCGGTATGTCGGCGTACGAGGCGGAGCAACCTGGAGGCCACGCTGCCACCGGACAGGAAGGACCTCATCTCCGCCGTGGTCAGCCCCGAGCGACAGGTATGTGGGCGTACGAGGCGGGGCAACCTGGAGCCCGCGCTGCCACCGGACAGGAGGGACCTCATCTCCGCCGTGGTCAGCCCCAAGCGACAGGTATGTCGGCGTACGAGGCGGAGCAACCTGGAGCCTACGCTGCCACCGGACAAGAGGGATCTCATCTCGGCCGTGGTCAACCCCAAGCGACAGGTATGTCGGCGTACAAGGCGGAGCAACCTGGAGCCCGCGCTGCCACCGGACAGGAGGGATCTCATCTCCGCCGTGGTCAGCCCCGAGCGACAGGTATGTCGGCGTACGAGGCGGAGCAACCTGGAGCCCACGCTGCCACCGGACAGGAGGGACCTCATCTCCGCCGTGGTCAGCCCCGAGCGACAGGTATGTCGGCGTACGAGGCGGAGCAACCTGGAGCCCGCGCTGCCACCGGACAGGAGGGACCTCATCTCCGCCGTGGTCAGCCCCGAGCGACAGGTATGTCGGCGTACGAGGCGGAGCAACCTGGAGCCCGCGCTGCCACCGGACAGGAGGGATCTCATCTCCGCCGTGGTCAGCCCCGAGCGACAGGTATGTCGGCGTACGAGGCGGAGCAACCTGGAGCCCGCGCTGCCACCGGACAGGAGGGACCTCATCTCCGCCGTGGTCAGCCCCGAGCGACAGGTATGTCGGCGTACGAGGCGGAGCAACCTGGAGCCCGCGCTGCCACCGGACAGGAGGGACCTCATCTCCACCGTGGTCAGCCCCGAGCGACAGGTATGTGGGCGTACGAGGCGGGGCAACCTGGAGCCCGCGCTGCCACCGGACAGGAGAGACCTCATCTCCGCCGTGGTCAGCCCCGAGCGACAGGTAAGTCGGCGTACGAGGCGGAGCAACCTGGAGCCCTCGCTGCCACCGGACAGGAGGGATCTCATTTCCACCCGAGCGAGAGTTATATCACTTACGATCCTCTCCTCTATCAGAAATTGAGATAAAGCTCGCGATGTCACATTTCGTTGAACGTCCAACGTTATTAATAACCGATCGAATAAAAAGTCGAGGTAGCTATGATGTAGACACGTCATGTGCTGTACGTAAATAGGTACGAGAGACGTGCAGTTTTAAACTGAAAGATCTCTACCTACGTGAGGTAGCAGTAATATTTTGACGTTCTTGCTCGGTTACTGTGACGTTACAAACGGGAGAGGGAGCTCTGTCACGTTCTTCATCAGCTTCACAAACGTGTTTGTTCTTTTACCTCTTGGATTCCTTCCTTTACCCTTATATTAGAGGGAGAGACGTGGAGAACGACCTTCATCCAGCTGATAACCAGACGGGACATACTTTTTATGAAATGTTATTTACATACAAATAGGCCTATGATAGCTTGCCTATCAGAAAGTTTTATTATTATTATTATTATTCAAGATCACATTAACTCACAAGCAAAGCTTGGTCCTTTGGTAGGCATCAGTGGAGCCGAAGCCAACACTGAGAGGCCCTTTTCAATCACTTATTATAACACATATAAAATGTTGTGTACAAAAAGTAGAATGAAACTATTGCTAGATGTGACTTACAGGATATCGGGCTATTGTGATGTAGTGATCGATGACTTAAAAATATGGTCTATGGAATGAGGTACGGCACCCGCCAAATAATGCCTCATTTCAAATATCCAGGCGGGTGGTGACTTGCCATCCACTAAATGGGCCTCCCGTAATAGCTACCGTATATTGGTGGCGGAGGGGCAACATTGGTATGGACGGCTTAGGGTGTCGAGAGGTGTGCTGCACTTTCACTAGACGCTACTCGCGGCGTTATGCCCTTTAACACTTCCACCCTGGAGCTTAGGTTCCTAGCTCTTGCGATTTCCACTCCAAGCCGGCCGGTTAAGGCAAGAGAGGAGTCAGGGGTCTCATTTAGCCCCAGGGAATCAGGGTTCGCGGTGTCGCCACTCACCGACGGCTCGCCACAAAGCCGCCCCTGCGTTATTATTATTATTATTATTATTATTAGCCTGTTCCGTCCCACTGCTGGGCAAAGGCCTCAGAAAGTTTACATGACTATATTTAATTCGATTTGTTAGCGTTTTTTTTTATTCCAACTATTAGTTTTTAATGTAGAAAATATACCTTGGTAGGTTTGCTTACTTAATCTACTCCATTCTACCTGGCAAGGTACTATTTATATGTAAGTGAATATACTCGTAAGTATACGAAACCGATCTTATAACCAGTCAAAATTGGTGTCGAGAGATAATTTAATTACAAAATAAATCATACAGGCTTGCCTTCAAAAAACTGTTACATATTTAAAATAAAACAAAGCATAGCCATGAACACTTTTCGATGGGCAAGCTATCATTGGCGTGTTTATAAATAAATAATAATTTATAAAAATCTTCAACGGCTCTTAAGCCTTATAGGAAAATTAAGCATGTAGATAAAATAGACATGGTAGTTGCTACACAAAACTGTACTTTGGTCCTTTCAGACGGTAGCGTTCGGGGTGTTCGACGGTTGTCTGATCGGTGAAGTGAAAGAGTCGGGCACGCTAGAGCTGAGCATGTTGAATATTCCCAACCTGCTCGCGGCGCGCGCGCTGGCGTGGAGCGGGGACGGGACCAAACTGGCGGTGGCATCACAGACAGGTGCCGTCATTCTGCTTGAAGCTGTTCTCAGGTAACTGAAGGTAGTACTGAGAGTACACTTGGGTTTAGGAGTCTTTTTCAGCAAGTCTCGGACTTCAGATTGAGGGCATATTGCATCCCACAATGGCTGTCACAGAGTTCCAAGAACTTTGATTGGTGAAGTGAAAGAGTCCGGCACGCTAGAGCTAAACATGTTAAATATTTCCAACCTGATTGCGGCGCGGTCTGGCGTGGAGTGGAGACGGATTCACGCTGACGCTGGCTTTACATGTTGGTGCAGTTATATTGCTTGAAGCTGTTCTCAGGTAACTGATAAGTAACGAGTCTTTTTCAGCAAATCTCGGAGGTTAGATTGAAATAATACTGCATCTCACCTCACAGTGGTAGACAAAATACTGGTTATAGATACTATGTATTAGGATATCTGATTGGCGGAGTGAAAGGGTCAGGACTCTATTTTATTTGGTCATTTTGATAGTTGTTGGACAAACATTCTATACAGCCATTTTTGTGGTGAGAAGAGCCCACAACTAGCAGTCCCGTTAGGATTCTAGTAGTTTAGTAGATTTCCGGGGGGAGAAAGGAGATCAAACTCTATAATCCGTATACTAATCCTATAAATCCTTGGTTAAGTACTATATCTCAGGTGGTGGGTGTGGCGCGACTCGGCGAAGGTGCAGCACGTGAGCCCCAAGCAGCTCGTAGTTTAGTGGTGACTGTACCACGAAATATATTGCTATTGACATCTTCAACGTACGGCTTATACGAAATGCAGGCCGCGATACCGTACGGTATTTACCGGTACTCACAGGGGTAGCGATTGTCACTTTTATGTGAATAGTTCTGAAAGTAAAAAGTGTGATATCTCAGGCGGTGGGTGTGGCGCGACTCGGTGGAGGTGCAACACGTGAGCCCCAAGCAGCTCGTGGTGTCGCGCCTGGCCAACGACTCGCCGCCGCTCACCGTCACCACCAAACACGCCACTGACATCTTCAACGTACGGTTTATAGGTGACTATGCGCCCCAGTTCCAAACTATACAGAGTAGAAAACGCTTCTAACTTGAATGGCGGCTTTCAAGTGCGCTACTCTCTGCGCAAAACCCCGTCCACACCCGCTTTGACATATTTATGCTACTACGCAGAGACTCGCCTCATATTCCGAGCCGCCATCAAGTTTATATCGTACATGGATTTGTAATTTTTGTTGCATTTAATTTATATAATTTGGTTTTTTCGATGAAATATAAATATTATTTTATATTTTAGTCTTTTAAAATATTTCACCCTTTTAGGACAGTTAATTGAGGCGCTGTTTCAAAATCATGGCTCTCTGATTTTTTTGAAATGTCCCTTTTTGTTCTGTTGTTCTATAATTTAATTGGATTATATATTTTTAGGAAATGACTGGTACGCAGTGTGTCGGACCAGCAGCACTCTGATTTTATGCGACATTGCACGTGGCCTAACAAGTGAGGTAAAAAACAATCTTTTTTTAAACCTATTTTGTCCCACAGTTGGGCAAAGTTTAAATTGAATTCAATTCATCCTGATAATCATTAGTATGTTCTTATATAATTTTCAGAACACCTGCTAACAAAAAATGAAAGGACCATAAAATTCACAATTTATCGTCAACGTTTTGATAGTTTTTAGGGTTCCGTACCCAAAGGGTAAAAACGGGATCCTTTTACACTAAGGCTCCGCTGTCCGTCCGTCTGTCCGTCTGTGTGTCTGTCTGTTTTTCACCGGGATGTATCTGACGAACCTTGATAGATAGAAAGCTGAAATTTTAACAGATGATGTATTTAACAGCCGCTATAACAACAAATACTAAAAACAGAATAAGCCTGATTTTTTTGCCGTTTTTTGCAAGTATTATTATAGGCAACAAGTAGATGCTTGAAATGGGGATGGCTCCCATATGGTACGGAACCCTTCGTGCGCGAACCCAACTCGCACTTGGCAGATTTTTTGTTTGACATTATTTGTATATTTATGATAATGATGAAAGCCAGTTGCACTTGTAGATCCCGTGGTCGGGCGGCGGCGAGCGAATATACGCCGCGGTGGGCGGCGCGTGCCTGCTGCACCGCGCGGGCGAGCTCAGCCTCGTCGAATACGGACTCGACAAAGTCTTGCATACCGTAATAACCATCTTTCAATTCATATTAGTAGACACTGTGCGATTAATCGTTTTTTACCACACGGGTCGCGACCGACCCACTATTGAAACGACCCGGGTAAAACAACCCAATCATTTGAACGACACGATCATTTGATCGATCTAACTGCTTGTTCGTAAATTTCGGCTCGCGATCCTATCAAAACGACCCGATCGATCGTGATCGACTTAAGACTATTCATATACTATTTGCCTGTAAAGTTTCTTTATTGGTAAAGTAAATGGAGCTTAACAATCGTAGCATACGAAGCAACGGAAAGAGATATGCCTCGGATTTTTCAATGTGATTGATTTAACAAATTTTACCGATAAAGCCGCTTTACAAAATCACAGTGTGTAGAGACAGTGATACAGCAAGTCAGGTTTCATCTCTCTCCTGTACTGGGAGCGAGGTTGCAGCCTCGAGGATTCCCTCTTTACTGCGGCTGGGCGCTGCGGGATCACTGCCCGCAGGGAATTATTCTGAGAGTGCGAGTATCCGACTCGCCCGCGAGAGCTAGTGGTTTCTCGAGCACCCTCTCAGCTGTGTTGCTGGTGGTCGTCTTGGCTTTGAACCTGAAACAATGGATTAACGGAATTGGAAGAGGGGAGGAATAGAGGTGGGGGACTAGCTTGGGATGGAGGGGAGGGTGGGTTGGCTTGATGGGAGAGGCGAGCGTCCGACACGCCCGCGAGGGCGATTGGTACCTCAAGCCCCTCTCAGCCTGTTGGCCATCACGGCTTTGTGGGCCATCATGGCGTTGGTGATCTGTGTCTTCTTAATGCGGGCCTCATGCAGGTTCGCCTACTTCCTCTTCGTCTTCTTCCAGGAGGAGATCTCGAGGGAGAGAGCGCCAGGTTCGTTTGTTAACGTCCGGTGGACGTGCGTGGTGTGGGGCGATGTTTTGTAGATGAGGGTGTGGCCCGTTGTCTGCGCGGTCGTACATTCGACGCGCCAACCGAGCCACGAACTCCCTCACCGGTTCAGCCTTCAGGTCCTGTGCCAGTATGTCGTTCCGAACGAACCAGCCAGCTCCCGAGATCATCCTCAGACTGGTATTTTGGACCACCTGGAGTCGCTTCCTCTGGGTCTCGTTGCACAGCGGGTACCAGGCCGGTGCAGCGTATGTCAGACGGGTCCTGATATATGTCTTGTATATCCCCATCTTGGTACTCAATGGCAGCTTAGAGCGGAGTACCGGTCGCAGCAGCGCTCTAGCAGCCTTCGCTTGGTGGACCGCGTGTGTTGTCTGCGAGCGCATGTTCAGGCGCGGATCTATGAAGACACCCAGGTACTTTACCGTCTTTTCCCACGTGATGTCTTCTCCTCTAAGCTGCAGTGGTCGGGGGTATTGGGTTCTCCTGGTGCTTCCGACAAGCAGCGCGGCCGTCTTGCCCACATTGACAGCCATCCGCCACTTGTCTAGCCACTCTGGCAGGGTATCAAGGACCCGCTGAATCCTGGCTGCGGCCAGTTCGGCTCTTCTCGAGGAAGCGATATAGGCGCTGTCGTCGGCGAAGAGGGCTAACATTACATCCCGTCCTCCTGGTGTGGGGTCCTCCGGGTTTGGGATGTCGTTTGTGTAGGCAGCGTAGTAGTAAGGCGATGTACAGCTTCCCTGTGGAACTCCTGCATCGATTTTCCTCTTTCTGGAGTGCGTGTTCTCGACGGACACGAAGAAATCTCGATCGGCCAGGGACGATGCCGCGACTCGAACTAGCGCAGGCGGCATCGTGCTGTTCATCAGCTTGAATATGAGGCCCTCGTGCCACACCCGGTCAAAGGCCTTCTCGATATCCAGGAACACGGCGACGGACCGTCTCCCCATATTCTGGTCGTGTGCTAGTTGGTGGAGCACCCTCGTTAGTTGGAGCGTGGTGGAGTGTTGCGCGCGGAACCCGAATTGCTCGTCCCTGGGTGTGATGTGGGGACGCATTCTCCTCAGCAACAAACGCTCAAACAACTTGGAGAGGTGCGGTAGCAAGGTGATGGGGCGGTAGCTGGCCGGCAATCGTCGATCCTTGCCAGGTTTAGGTAGGACGATTACCTTGCCAGTCTTCCATATCGCGGGAAAATGTCCGGTCCGAAGTATTCCATTGAACAGCCGGGTTAGACAAACCAGGCCTCTCGCTGGCATCTGCCTAAGCGCGGCGTTCGGTATTCCGTCTTGACCCGGTGCTTTCTTCACCTTTAGACACCTCACGGCTCTTGCCACTTCCGTTGGGGCTATGAAGTCCAGCCCACCCAACGGAGGCGCCGGGGTCTGTAGGTATGCGGACACTTCCCTCGCGACTCGCTCGTGGTGTTCCTGTACCTCGTGTGAGGCTCCTGATGGGACCGGGTGTAACTGGAACTGACCTGCCAAGTGGTCAGCGAGTAGCTCTGCCCTCTCTGAGGCTGAGTAACGCCGTTTACCGGAGCCATCTAGAAGTGGGCAAACGGACGCTTTAGCCTGGGTCAGGTGGCGGTTGAGACTATACAGGTCGGTTCTGTTCTCTTCGCACTGGGCTATGTGGTTATCCCAGGCAGTGCCCCTCCAGGCCCTTATCGACTCTGCAAATCTCTCTGTCACGGCGTTTAGTTCTCTCTTGACCTTTGGGCAGCGGGTGTGGGCCCACAGCTGCCTGAGCTCCCGCTTATGGTCGCGTACAGCTTTCAGGTTTCGAGGTAGTTCTTCACGCCGCTCGGTAGGTGGCTCCTCTGTCGTTGCGGCCTCTTGTGCGGCTGCAATCGTCTCTGTCAGTCTCTTCGAGCAGTTCTCCACTTCTTCTGCGGTCGAGAGTTTGCCGACTGTTAGCGATTGCAGTCCGGTTCTGAACTTCTCCCAATCCACTCTCCTCCTCGGTGGTCGCCTCGCTGTGCTCGACGTTGGTCCTCCGACGGTCAGTGGCGTGCACACAGTTTTAAGACAGGGTAGGCAGAAAATTTTACACACCAATAACACGTTGGTTTTGGTTCGTCGTCTTGTCGATTGATAATGTAATGTAATGTAGGTGATTGCCAAATGCCAGCTCAAATATCCGGTATCTTGTTTTTTTTCACCGAAAGATAGTTTTGAAATATCATCGCATCATATTTTATTTTCTCAATACACACACCATCTGAACACCTTTCACAGACAATATTATCCATTTTTCACTCTATTAACAACGTTAAAATCCTAAATATCTGATAGCGTAGTCAAAAACACAATACACATCAAACAATATGGCGACTATTGACTATTGAAATTAGTAGTAAAAAAGAGAAATATAATAGGTACCACAAAAAAATGATGGCCATCTAAATGTATAAAATTCAATGAAACAATGTTACTAAAATATTTGCATTGCATAGCAAACTTTCTTTCGGAAATGTTCGGTACGAGTCGTAATTGTTCGTGTTAGCTAAGCAAAAAGACACTGGCTTTTCATGCAGTTGTGTGCGTGATTTTTGTCATTGTGTGTCAGCAAAGCCCACGTAGCTATAGGAACGCACACACATTAAATCCGCATGACCACGACTTACCACGAGAGCACACATACAAAACATTAAGAGATCCATAGTTTGTGTCTTTGCCGTGGCAAGGGCGGGTGGCGCTCGTGCAGCGCGTATCGGTGATGCGAAATTACCTTCGATTGATACCACCGGCACTCGATAGGTGGAGCTGGTTCATGATTTAAGTTTTTTATGTTATTTTGTTTATTGATAAAATATTATTAGATCTATTATCAGAACCAGGGTAGGCAGTGTCTTTCTGTCTTTATGAAGCGTCCGCCACTGCGGAATGAGCAGGGGGAGATGCTGATCTTGCAGGTCGTAAAGTACTTTTATAAACACTGGAGCATCGATCCCCCTGTGTAGTACTATGTCAAGTACGTCGGCACGTGCTCGAGGATTCGATGGAACATGAGTGGGAGAGTCTGGGCCGATGACTGTGATGCCTCTCGCCTCAGTCATGTGGAGAAGTATCTTGCCGCTGGCTGAGTTAACGTTGGACCCCCACGTCCTATGCTTAGCATTTAAGTCGGCGGCCAGTAGGGTCGGTCTTGCTGTGAAGATCGTATCCAGGTCTGATGCGTCTATTTCTTCACGGTTTGACGGGGGTCTGTAGCCGGCAAAAATGTCTGTTTCCTTGCCGGCCACCATGGTTCGGATCCCCGTCGTCCTTGTGGTTACAAACTGCGGGTTGCCCAACTCCTCGTGCACGACGTCCCTCCTAACCAGGACGGCTGTTCCTCTGTAAGCCATTCCTTTGGGGGACACTTCGTCCCGGCGGTACACGCAGTAGTTGGGCAACTTGAGTTGGCATCTGGCTGATGAGGAGACCAAGCTGTCTCACCCAGGAGTATGATGTGTATGTCCTGCGACTGGGTGAGAATTCTCAATTCGTTTGTTTTGTTCTTAATGCCTCCGGCATTCCAATACATGATGCGAGTTAGGCCACTATCCATAGTGGATCGATTGAAGGGTGGCCAGTCCTCGCATCGCAGCTGTCCGGAGGTCCTCCCCCGCAGCGATGGCAGCGAGTAATCCCACAAGGGCCCCCATCATAGCGCTGATGGATTCCCCTAATTGGGCGCTCGCCGGAGGTCCCGTTTGGATACGGGGGAAGGCTTGTTGTTGCTGTTGAGCATAATGGTGCAGCTGGTGGCCCAGGCTCGGCGGGCCGAGGGGGAAACCGGGCGGGGGGCCTCTCAGCTGCAACTGTTGATGTGGGTGCATGACTCTAGGGACCACTGGAGCCGCTTCCCTTGTCGTAGCTACTTGAGGTCTGCCGATGGGGGCGAAGTGTACCCTTGGCTCTGGGCCCTCCATGGGTTTTTGTGTTGCCGCTAAAGAGGGCACCGACCTCGACCTTTTCATCTTGGGTTTGGGTTTGGATTTTGCTCCTGCTGCGGCTGTCTTTGGAGCCGGCGCTGTTTTTGGTGCTACCTGCGCGCGTGTGGCGCTTGTTTGCGGTGGTAGGGGTGAGGCTGCTCTGGGTTGCTGGGAGCTCGTTGTCGCAACCATTCCTTGCCTGTCTCCTCCAGCTGCGTGAAACGGCTCGAATGCCGGCAACCCTGTGGCGGGCGGAACGGGGGTCGAAGCGGCGTGTGGGGCCTTCGCCTTCTTTCCCCTCGGCTTACGTTTTCTATTCCTTTTAGGGATGGGTCTCTGTATCCCCCCCGTGAATCGTGGCATGTTAGCGGGTGGGCACAGTGTGGTGGGCAGCGCTGGCCATCCCCAACCTGGGGGGTATGGTGTGGGCATTTGTTGTGGCCCTTGCGTCTGTTGGATCGCCGCACCTTGGGTCGGGGTTTGATGAGTGCTTGGAGCTGGCCTAGCCAGCCCCATGTCTCTACGGTTGGTCGGGGGCTCTGCTCGCCCTCTGGCATTTGGCCCTTGCGTTTGGGTTGGCGGGGGAGGGGGGTCCCCTGGCAATCTGATGCCTCTTTTCCTCGCCTCTCTACGGAAGACGGGGCAGGTCCTACTGTTCGATGTGTGCCGTCCTTTGCAGTTGGCACAGGTAGGAGGCGAGTCAGCCGCTTTGGGGCACTCTGCTCCAAAGTGGGGCCCCGCACATTTAACACACTTGTGGTCCCTAAAACAGTTCACCGACGAGTGTCCGAAGGCCTGGCACCGATGGCATTGGGGCATTGTTGTTGTGCCCCGCCATGCCTCAATGCGGACTCGTGGCATGTTCATAAGCTCGTCCAGTTTGTACAGGTCCTCCAGGCCCTCCCTGCTCATGGGGTCCAGCTGAATGTGGTAGACTGTTTTGCGGTTGTTCCTGCGGGTTGGGAGGGCTCTTGCGAACCGCGCAGGGAAGCCCTTGTCTTTGAGGGCCTGGACTATTAGTAATTCGTCAGTGTCCTGAGGTAGGCCCCACAGTGCCACTTTATGGGGCCTTTCGGATTTTAGCGAATAGGCGTGGAATTGGATAGCCGGCTCCATCCGCTTGGCTTCTACCATATAGGCCTGCACGGCCCTGAATTCCTCCGGGGTCTTGGGATGATATATAATCCCGGAGTTGTAGGGGCGCGCATTTGGTACGTACCCCAGGCGGTCCTTTAATGCGGCCATATGACGCGGCCAGTCCTTCAACTTCTCCACCACCAACGACGGATATTTCCCAGATCGCGCTCTTACAGGTTCTTCGGGGTCTCGTACCTTGGTCGCAGGGTCGGATGGCTGAGTGTTGGGATCAATATCTTTGGTCGGCGATTTTCTCGCTTTGGATGGAGATAATGCCGCCAAAACCTTGGCATATGCCGCCGCGGCCGCCGGGGGCGGCGAGGGCGGGGACGGCATGGGGGCGGCATCTATCGGCACCGACTCAATGGCATCCATCGACAGTATTTCCTCCTCCTGACTCACCTGGCTCGATGGCACGGGTGGTGGGGGCGGCAAATATGCAGTTTGGTCGGATGCGGCTAATTGCCGCCTTGTTAGCCGCGGGTGTGGCTCTTGGATTAATGGTTTTTCAGTTTCATTGCCACTCACCTTCGTGGTTGAACCCCTCTTGATGATGGGAGTGGTCGGTAGGGGGACGTTTGCCGCCTCGCGAGGGGGATGATGAATCTCCGCTCTGACTACGACTGGTTTGCATGATCCTGAGGCACTTGATTCCTCGGCTGAAGATGTCGCCTCTGTAATCGTGCCTTGTATTCTGTGCATTTTCTGCACTTGGTCGGCTGGTATGATTTTCACTCTTTTGATTTTCACTACGGGCAGTGGTATCTTGGTCGCTTTGGTGGGCGGGCGGGTTGCCGGTGGCGAAATCGTGCGCTTCTTTCGCGATACGCTAGCATCTAGTGAGGCCTTACTTTCGTTAGGGGCTAGGTGCTCGTCGCTTGCTACTGGCTTGGTTGCGCTGCGTGTAACACTGCGCGCAACACTTCCTGCTGAGCGCGAGCGCCCAGCTCTGCCTCTTGGTACGGGGATACGGTGTATCTCTATCGTGGATTTAGGTACTATTACCGTTTTTTCGGGATCGTGGATGTCTCTAATGGCGATTAGATTCTCTGGCGGCGTTAGCCTACTCTTGGTCTCAATGGTACCTGTGGTTTTGGGCGCAGGTATAGTAGGTGCTGCTGGCGTGGCTGCTGGAGTCACTGCTGGTACTGCTGGCATCGGAGCGGGGTCATTCTCGCTCGACGACGACGAAGACAGGTTAATCTCCCAGATTCCTGACATTTTAGGTCGATTTTCTTGTACCTTAATATTTGTTTCAAATTATGAAACGGCTTGGTCGTACGGGCCAAGACAACAATTTCTCGGGCCGCTTCAATGAAAGTGAAAGTCGGCTGGTCGGTCGGGCTGCACTGGCTCCGGCACCAACTTCTCGGCCGAATCAGGGAAGTTGGCGGTTGGGTTGAAGAATTTCTCCGATGTTGGCGGCTGAGTGGATATACGTTCGCCGGCGGCCGAGGCGAGTCAGGGCCTTTGGCGGCTCGCACACACTCTCCACTTTTGTCGGTTTATAGCCGTTTGCAGCTGGTTGTCCCGTGCGGCCTCCCGCTGGGCGGCCGTCCAGACTGGACGGCGGGCAGCTGGGAGGAGGGCGACGGGGCGCAGACCTCCTGCGCGTGGGTGGCGGCGGCGCGCGCGACCCCGCTCTCACGCCTAGACCGGCGGAGTGCTGGGGTCGCACGTGGCGACGCGACGAGGTGGACGCTGTTGTTGCAGCGACCTCGCTGTCAGAGGGGCGGGTCTCGTACGAGGCCCTACCCGTCTGATGGAGGGCGGTGGCACACAAAAGCTGTAGATTCGCTAGCACTGATACACAAAACGCACCGTAAGGAAAACCCACGTGCGCTCCGGTCGAGCACACGGCGCAGACTGATAAGTGATACAGCGGTGCAGCTTTAATTGTCATCACCTATTTAAAGTTCATTACTTTTAGTAAAACAATTTTCATTTTTAAATACGACATTTAAAACTCAGTTTTTTTTCATCAGATCTAATCCTCATATGTTTGTCTAAAATCTACAAGTGAAAAATTGGTATTAATAGGTGCACCAGTGTTTATATAGTTAGCACCTACCGTTTATTATCAGTTCTTGTTGATGTGTGTAGGTGCGTACGGAGCGGGTAAACCCTCATGTTTTGAGCGTGCGCATCAATGAAGGCGTCGGGGAGGCGCACGAGGACCGCAAGTATCTCGCATATTTACTGGACAGGCAGACGATTGCCGTCGTGGATCTCACTACAGGTGCATACTCTTATTACTTGGATTGTAATTTTATGTTGTTACACCGTTATTTATAATACTTATTTTTGAAGCAAAAACTTCGTTAACAGCGTCGTGCACTTTTTGGGATAGGTAAAAAATGTTAAGCTCGCGTCGGGACACGTGACCTGATCGGAAATGCATAAGATGGAGGGAGAGTAGACCGCCACGTTGGCGCAGCATAATATTCCCCTCTCTTTCTACCACGCGGCGAAAATGTACGCCTGCTTCTGGCGGCGCAGGGCGCTTGAGCAAGGAGTGTACGTGTGTAATATTGTTTTTGCCTCATAAATTATAGTACTTTTATACTGATAAATAAAGTAATTCGTGCGAACTCATTCCCTAACCATTCAAAAATGCACAACGTTAATATTCAAGTTTTGACTTCTGCCGGCAC